>OY728143.1:1695458763-1696658763 GCA_963277665.1 Viscum album
TGGTAGGATAGGCGAATACAATATGACACTTGGGAGAGGGAGGCCGACGTTCGATCCCAATGGCCATAGTTGTTTGTAGTTTCTTCTTCTCAACCCTTCACTACTAGAAATCTGGGCTATAGCCACGGACCTATAGCCACGGTTTTATAGAACCGTGGCTATAGGTTTTATACAACCACGGTTTTTTTTCTATCCGTGGCTATATCCCCTCGCTCAGTTTTTTTCTCCCCCATTCCGTCGGGCTCCATCCTCGCCCTCTCCCCCAAGCGTCGGGCTCCATCTCCTCGCCCTCGCCATTTCTCCTCCCCGCGGCCTCATCCTCGCCGCGGCCTCCTCCTCCACGACGCATCAACGCCGCGCCATCCTCCTCGTCGACGCCCTCCTCGCCGCGCTCTCCTCGCCGACGCTCTCCTCGCCGACGCCCTCCTCGCCGCGACCCTCCTCGCCGCGTCATCCTCCCCGCGCCCTCCTCGCCGGCGCCCTCCTCGCCGACGCCTTCCTCGTCGCGCCCTCCTCATCGAAGCCCTCGAGGTCGACACCCCCATCTCCCTCTATTTTTTTCTCTCCCGAGTTCTGGTTATCTGCATTTTTTATGCCTCATTTGCACCTTCGATTTCTTTGATTTAGGTAAGATTTACATGTTTTCCCCTTCTGTTTCATATCTGCTGAGGTTGATGTTTTGAAGCCACTAGTAGAATTAGTGTGTATTTTCATTGAAGAGGATTATAGATGTTTCTACGTGGTCCATTACAAATCTTGGTATGATTTCTGCTCTATCTGCAAGTAACTTGGACACCTAAGTCAGGTCTGCTGATGGTCTTCTTCTAAATGGATTGGAATGGTTGCATCCCAAGGGATCAATACTAGGAATGTGGGTATTAGTAGAATGTTGATTTGGGTAGACGAGTTTGGATCTACATGTTTTCCTATAAAGGATGCATGATTCACATGACCTAGGTTGTCATATGAAAATGCATTGTGATCCGACCACGAACATCTAAGGAGCCCGGGGGAGAAAGTTGTTCCATCTGTTTCTAGTGCTGAATATGTACCAATATATGAAGAATTAAAATGAAATTGAGAAATTCAATGGAGAAAAAGATTCCAATACATGAAGAATTAAAATGAGAGCCTTTCTCGGACAACAAGGCTGAATTGAATCCCTATATGGGCCCAAGAAACCCATTACGACTGTTAATGAAATGTTCAGACCATTGTAGAATACTAAGATGTTACCCCTAATATATATATTAAGTCTCATAGAACCCTTTTACTTTACATAGGTGATGGGGTCCTTAGAGAAGTATATTATAAGTCTACCACTGTATAAATTTTCTAAAACATAAAAATTTATACATGACTGCTTCATTAGTAGGAATAACTTACTAGAATCATCATATGTTCACATTCAAAATAAAGCATTGTACTTCAATAAAAACCTATTTAGAAGAGTTTAATAAAGTCAAATTATATTTAACCAATATTAATGTTTCTATAGATGATGAGGATCAGAAATTAATCCTCTTAATCCCTCTTAACAATAGCTACATCACACTAATTGAGACCATGATATATGGTCGAGATTCTTTAACTAAAGAAGATGTTAAATAATCTATTTGGTCTAAGGATTTTCATTCTAAACTTAAGATAAAAGGAGAGGTTGAGTGTTTTTCACAAGGGGAAGACCTAAAACTTAATGTAAAAAAGAAACAGTTCAATAGATACAAAAGTAAGAGTAATAAAGAACCCAAATCCAAAACTAGTTCCTTGGATAGAAAAGTCACATGTTTTCACTATGTTAAACCCATGCACATTAATCCCAAGGGGGGGGGGGCTGGGCAGTGGGGGGGGGGGGCTGGGCAGTGGGGGGGAGGGCTGGGCAGGAGGGGGAGGGGGAGGGCAGTGGGGGGGGGGGCTGGGCAGTGGGGGGCTGGGCAGTGGGGGGGAGGGCTGGGCAGGAGGGGGAGGGGGTGGGCAGTGGGGGGGGGGGGGCTGGGCAGTGGGGAGGGCAGTAGGGAGTGGGGGGAGGGGCTGGGCAGTGGGAATCCTGCACTAATAAGTGCGAGATCTCTACAACAGGTATGTTTTCCTAAAATTGTGGAATAAACCTCCCTACCATGCATCATTTTTCATTTGCATTTACACACTATATGAATGCAGGTTATTGGTCGTAAAATCATGGAGTTGACCCCCTTTTCATCCAACATATGAATGCAGGTGATATGTTTTAACTATTGACTCCACTGTATATTGATTTTTGTGGGTCATGTCTAAGAGTTGCTAGACATACTTTGATTGTTCTCATCCCAGCATAGCGATGAACCAAAATATTGGTGAATGTGCATGGGCTGATGGAATGAATGCCTTCAATTTACAAGCATGGAGAAGAAACTGACTGGTATTTCTTATCAACATATTCAGGCTTTTTATTCTGCATTTTAATCTGCACTTTAGTATTTTATTGTTATGTAGTAATAACAAAATTTCTATATGACATTTCATTGCTTATGAGTCTTATATATTCATTAATAATAATTCATGGTTTTATTTGTTGCATGTACAGACTGTAGCAAATTAAAGTATGATTACCAATCAGTGGTTTGCCATTCGATCTTTATCAAGGTGAGCTGACAAATCTATGTGCCAATCTAACACGTCATTTGAGCTTATTCATGCATGACTCATCTATGTGAATTCTTCTTTGAGTTAAGAGTCTAGCTGAAACACACTTTAGATATTGGAATCATTGAACACACATGCATTCTGAATGTCCAATTTTTTTTCCCTGCTTGTTGGTTATTGGTTTTAATCTAGCTTCTTTCATTTGGTTGGCATTTCCGATCACTTTTGTGCTGAATATGTTTTCCATCTGTTGCTGGCAGGGGGACAAGCATGACGACACCTTGCGGCGGTTACTCCTCCTTAGAGAAACATTGAATGGTTAGCTCTATAATTTTTCGTATTTCCTCATTCCTAAACTATATCTCCTCTCAGCGCTGCCTCTCATCCATCTTTCCACAAAACGTGCATAGCAGGTGGTACAAAAGCTCAATTCAACTGAAAAAATTGGTTTGGAATTGTCTGGCATATTTTATTCCTCTAGGTATTCCTACACATTTCTAGATCTCCAAACCTCACCGAATTAGGTATATCAGGGGTCATCCAATCCTCTATTCATCACAGATTAGCATTCATTTCTTTAAATCTTCTGAGAAAACGTCCTCTCATGCCATCCATATCATCCTATTTGAAACTAAGTGGAAGATGTTGCCCCGCGGATGTCGCTGGACCGGGCCAACACGCTGCGGTCACGCCGCGGTCACGCCGCGGTCACGCCGCGGTCACGCCGCGGTCACGCCGCGGTCACGCCGCGGTCACGCCGCGGTCACGCCGCGGTCACGCCGCGGTCACGCCGCGGTCACGCCGTGATTTGGCCCTGCTCCAGGACGACACCCTGCGGCGGTTACTCCTCCTTAGAGAAACATTGAATGGTTAGCTCTATAATTTTTCGTATTTCCTCATTCCTAAACTATATCTCCTCTCAGCGCTGCCTCTCATCCATCTTTCCACAAAACGTGCATAGCAGGTGGTACAAAAGCTCAATTCAACTGAAAAAATTGGTTTGGAATTGTCTGGCATATTTTATTCCCCTAGGTATTCCTACACATTTCTAGATCTCCAAACCTCACCGAATTAGGTATATCAGGGGTCATCCAATCCTCTATTCATCACAGATTAGCATTCATTTCTTTAAATCTTCTGAGAAAACGTCCTCTCATGCCATCCATATCATCCTATTTGAAACTAAGTGGAAGATGTTGCCCCGCGGATGTCGCTGGACCGGGCCAACACGCTGCGGTCACGCTGCGGTCACGCCGCGGTCACGCCGCGGTCACGCCGCGGTCACGCCGCGGTCACGCCGCGGTCACGCCGCGGTCACGCCGCGGTCACGCCGCGGTCACGCCGCGGTCACGCCGCGGTCACGCCGCGGTCACGCCGTGATTTGGCCCTGCTCCAGGACGACACCCTACGGCGGTTACTCCTCCTTAGAGAAACATTGAATGGTTAGCTCTATAATTTTTCGTATTTCCTCATTCCTAAACTATATCTCCTCTCAGCGCTGCCTCTCATCCATCTTTCCACAAAACGTGCATAGCAGGTGGTACAAAAGCTCAATTCAACTGAAAAAATTGGTTTGGAATTGTCTGGCATATTTTATTCCCCTAGGTATTCCTACACATTTCTAGATCTCCAAACCTCACCGAATTAGGTATATCAGGGGTCATCCAATCCTCTATTCATCACAGATTAGCATTCATTTCTTTAAATCTTCTGAGAAAACGTCCTCTCATGCCATCCATATCATCCTATTTGAAACTAAGTGGAAGATGTTGCCCCGCGGATGTCGCTGGACCGGGCCAACACGCTGCGGTCACGCTGCGGTCACGCCGCGGTCACGCCGCGGTCACGCCGCGGTCACGCCGCGGTCACGCCGCGGTCACGCCGCGGTCACGCCGCGGTCACGCCGCGGTCACGCCGCGGTCACGCCGTGATTTGGCCCTGCTCCAGGACGACACCCTGCGGCGGTTACTCCTCCTTAGAGAAACATTGAATGGTTAGCTCTATAATTTTTCGTATTTCCTCATTCCTAAACTATATCTCCTCTCAGCGCTGCCTCTCATCCATCTTTCCACAAAACGTGCATAGCAGGTGGTACAAAAGCTCAATTCAACTGAAAAAATTGGTTTGGAATTGTCTGGCATATTTTATTCCCCTAGGTATTCCTACACATTTCTAGATCTCCAAACCTCACCGAATTAGGTATATCAGGGGTCATCCAATCCTCTATTCATCACAGATTAGCATTCATTTCTTTAAATCTTCTGAGAAAACGTCCTCTCATGCCATCCATATCATCCTATTTGAAACTAAGTGGAAGATGTTGCCCCGCGGATGTCGCTGGACCGGGCCAACACGCTGCGGTCACGCTGCGGTCACGCCGCGGTCACGCCGCGGTCACGCCGCGGTCACGCCGCGGTCACGCCGCGGTCACGCCGCGGTCACGCCGCGGTCACGCCGCGGTCACGCCGCGGTCACGCCGTGATTTGGCCCTGCTCCAGGACGACACCCTGCGGCGGTTACTCCTCCTTAGAGAAACATTGAATGGTTAGCTCTATAATTTTTCGTATTTCCTCATTCCTAAACTATATCTCCTCTCAGCGCTGCCTCTCATCCATCTTTCCACAAAACGTGCATAGCAGGTGGTACAAAAGCTCAATTCAACTGAAAAAATTGGTTTGGAATTGTCTGGCATATTTTATTCCTCTAGGTATTCCTACACATTTCTAGATCTCCAAACCTCACCGAATTAGGTATATCAGGGGTCATCCAATCCTCTATTCATCACAGATTAGCATTCATTTCTTTAAATCTTCTGAGAAAACATCCTCTCATGCCATCCATATCATCCTATTTGAAACTAAGTGGAATATGTTGCCCCGCGGATGTCGCTGGACCGGGCCAACACGCTGCGGTCACGCCGCGGTCACGCCGCGGTCACGCCGCGGTCACGCCGCGGTCACGCCGCGGTCACGCCGCGGTCACGCCGCGGTCACGCCGCGGTCACGCCGCGGTCACGCCGCGGTCACGCCGCGGTCACGCCGCGGTCACGCCGCGGTCACGCCGCGGTCACGCCGCGGTCACGCCGCGGTCACGCCGCGGTCACGCCGCGGTCACGCCGCGGTCACGCCGTGATGTGGCCCTGCTCCAGCCACATCCAGCAGGGGGGAGGTTCAGCCCCACTTGCTCACAGGCGTTTCAGACGACCCATTTTTCAGCAAAGTCATCAGCCCGCTGCCACCAGCATTCCAGCCCGCAACAGCCCCCCCACCTTCGAATCAGCCCGCACCATCCCCCCAACACCTGCAACCAGCCCCCTTTCACCCACATTCCAGCCTCCTCCCGCTCCCTTCGCTCCTGGTCGGAAGATGCTGCCCCGCGGATGTCGCTGGATCGGGCCAACACGCTGCGGTCACGCCGCGGTCACGCCGCGGTCACGCCGCGGTCACGCCGCGGTCACGCCGTGATGTGGCCCTGCTCCAGCCACATCCAACAGGGGGGAGGTTCAGCCCCACTTGCTCACAGGCGTTTCAGACGACCCATTTTTCAGCTAAGTCATCATCACTCTGCAAGCAGATGCTCCTTCCTTTCCTACTTACTCTTTTCTGCAAGGTGTCCTCTGTTATAAGGGCCGGTTGGTGCTGTCTAGTTCGTCCCCATGGGTGCCCATATTGCTGGCTGAGTTCCATTTGTCTCCGTAGTGGGGTCATTCTGGTTTTTGCCGCACGTATAGAAAATTGCCTGCCAATTTATATTGGGTCGGGATGAAAATACCGGTTCAACAGTTTGCCAATGGGCCAAATGCCAACGAAATAAATATTCCACACTATATCCGGCTGGCCTGTTGCAGCCGTTGGAAATTCCCCAGCTGGTGTGGTCGGGTCTCTCTATGGATTTTATCACCGGACTACCCTAATCCCGTGGTTGCACTGTGATTCTGGTCATCATTGATCATCTCTCTAAATATGGCCATTTTTTACCCCTAAAACACCCTTACACAGCAAAGAGTGTGGGAGTGTGGGCGAGGTTTTCGTGTGGGAGATTGTCAGTTTGCATAGCATTCCAGCGACCGCAATCCCATTTTTGTAAGCCATTTTTGGATTGAACTGCTCAAACTCCAAGGCACTGACTTAAAACTCAGCTTGACCTACCACCCGCAAACGGATGACCAAACAAAGGTGGTAAATCGCTGCCACGAGACCTACGCTGTTCCATCAGAAATCTAGTTGCCCGCTGTTGCCCATGCACTGCTTGATCGTGGACTCAAATATTATTTGAGTCGGTCCCAAGACATCATGAAGCAGAAAACTAATACACTGCCGTCACCTTGCCCTCCATGTGGGAGATCCTGTTTCCGTACGCTTTCGGCCTCACAAACAACACTCTTTAACCTGCCAGATTTCTCAGAAACCTGCCCCTCGTTTCTATGGGCCATTTACAGTTCAGCGGAAGATCGGCCTGGTGGCTTGTTAGCTTGATCTTCCTCCCTCAGCCTGGGGGCCTCCTGAGGATTTCTTCTGTTGTTTTCCCTATTTCTTCTATTTTTCTGCTGTAATTTTCGTTCCCATCCTTTAATACAGAATTGCAGCCCTCATTGAGGGCTGGAAGTTTGAGAGGCTTAACAGAATTAGAGTATGACAGTGTGTCAAGTTTGAGAGGCTTAACAGAATTAGAGTATGACAGAAAGAAGCTTCGAGCCGAAAGGCTCTAAAGCCATTTTATTAAAAACAAAAGATGACATAAGAGAGGAGATGGGGCTAGACATTGATAAAACTGCCTTCATAATAAAGCATTTCGTTTTCATAACCCCCTCCCCGACGTCATCATCCCATTCCAAGTTGTAGGTAGATGAGCTATGAGACCTAGTCACCATCGGACGTGCGGTCTGCGCAGGAGGGCTCATTATGCGTTCTTTAAGCGTTGCGCGCGCTTGAGAAACGCGCGTGGGGGGTCCAAACGGGCCGAACGAATTGCGAATGGCCTGAAATCGGACGACATCAAAGGGTGAGTGAATTGTGATGTGGTCGAGCAGACGGCACGTCAATCGGACGTGCCGTGTGCCCGCGGTGACCGGGAACGCCGTTCTGGTGTCATAAACGGCCAAAACGGGCGTCTAACGGTCAAACTCATAGCGAACGACATCGGATTGACCTGAAATCACAGGACAACATTCAAATTATTATTCGCGACGTGCACGTGCAGACGGCACATCAATCGGACGTGCGGTCTGCGCTGGAGGGCTCATTATGCGTTCTTTAAGCGTTGCGCGCGCTTGAGAAACGCGCGTGGGGGGTCCAAACGGGCCGAACGAATTGCGAATGGCCTGAAATCGGACGACATCAAAGGGTGAGTGAATTGTGATGTGGTCGAGCAGACGGCACGTCAATCGGACGTGCCGTGTGCCCGCGGTGACCGGGAACGCCGTTCTGGTGTCATAAACGGCCAAAACGGGCGTCTAACGGTCAAACTCATAGCGAACGACATCGGATTGACCTGAAATCACAGGACAACATTCAAATTATTATTCGCGACGTGCACGCGCAGACGGCACATCAATCGGACGTGCGGTCTGCGCAGGAGGGCTCATTATGCGTTCTTTAAGCGTTGCGCGCGCTTGAGAAACGCGCGTGGGGGGTCCAAACGGGCCGAACGAATTGCGAATGGCCTGAAATCGGACGACATCAAAGGGTGAGTGAATTGTGATGTGGTCGAGCAGACGGCACGTCAATCGGACGTGCCGTGTGCCCGCGGTGACCGGGAACGCCGTTCTGGTGTCATAAACGGCCAAAACGGGCGTCTAACGGTCAAACTCATAGCGAACGACATCGGATTGACCTGAAATCACAGGACAGCATTCAAATTATTATTCGCGACGTGCACGCGCAGACGGCACGTCAATCGGACGTGCGGTCTGCGCAGGAGGGCTCATTATGCGTTCTTTAAGCGTTGCGCGCGCTTGAGAAACGCGCGTGGGGGGGTCCAAACGGGCCGAACGAATTGCGAATTGCCTGAAATCGGACGACATCAAAGGGTGAGTGAATTGTGATGTGGTCGAGCAGACGGCACGTCAATCGGACGTGCCGTGTGCCCGCGGTGACCGGGAACGCCGTTCCGGTGTCATAAACGGCCCAAAACGGGCGTCTAACGGTCAAACTCATAGCGAACGACATCGGATTGACCCTGAAATCACAGGACAACATTCAAATTATTATTCGCGACGTGCACGCGCAGACGGCACGTCAATCGGACGTGCGGTCTGCGCAGGAGGGCTCATTATGCGTTCTTTAAGCGTTGCGCGCGCTTGAGAAACGCGCGTGGGGGGGTCCAAACGGGCCGAACGAATTGCGAATGGCCTGAAATCGGACGACATCAAAGGGTGAGTGAATTGTGATGTGGTCGAGCAGACGGCACGTCAATCGGACGTGCCGTGTGCCCGCGGTGACCGGGAACGCCGTTCCGGTGTCATAAAAGGCCAAAACAGGCGTCTAACGGTCAAACTCATAGCGGACGACATCGGATTGCCCTGAAATCACAGGACAACATTCAAATTATTATTCGCGACGTGCACACGCGCAGACGGCACGTCAATCGGACGTGCGGTCTGCGCAGGAGGGCTCATTATGCGTTCTTTAAGCGTTGCGCGCGCTTGAGAAACGCGTGGGGGGTCCAAACGGGCCGAACGAATTGCGAATGGCCTGAAATCGGACGACATCAAAGGGTGAGTGAATTGTGATGTGGTCGAGCAGACGGCACGTCAATCGGACGTGCCGTGTGCCCGCGGTGACCGGGAACGCCGTTCCGGTGTCATAAACGGCCAAAACAGGCGTCTAACGGTCAAACTCATAGCGGACGACATCGGATTGCCCTGAAATCACAGGACAACAATCCCATTATTATTCGCGACGTGCACGCGCAGACGGCGCGTCAATCGGACGTGCGGTCTGCGCGGTAGGGCTCATTATGCGTTCTTTAAGCGTTGCGCGCGCTTGATAAACGCGCGTGGGGGGGGTCCAAACGGGCCGAACGAAGTCCGAATGGCCTGAAATCGGACGAAATCAAAGGGTAAGTGAATTGTGATGTGGTCGAGCAGACGGCACGTCAATCGGACGTGCCGTGTGCCCGGGGTGACCGGGAACGCCGTTCCGGTGTCATAAACGGCCAAAACAGGCGTCTAACGGTCAACCTCATAGCGGACGACATCGGATTGCCCTGAAATCACAGGACAACAATCCCATTATTATTCGCGACGTGCACGCGCAGACGGCGCGTCAATCGGACGTGTGGTCTGCACGGTAGGGCTCATTATGCGTTCTTTAAGCGTTGCGCGCGCTTGATAAACGCCCGGGGTTCTGTGCAGGGGGGTAGGGGGCTGTATGGGGTTTGTCCGGGGGTGCACATGGGGGCTGTCCGGGGTTGCACATGGGGGCTGTCCGGGGGTGCACGGGGGGCTGTCCGGGGGGAATGGGGCTGCATGGGGTCTGTCCGGGGGTGCACATGGGGGCTGTCCGGGGAGTGCACGGGGGGCTGTCCGGGGCTGGTCGGGGGGCTGTCCGGGGGTGCACAGGGGGTTGTCCGGGGCTGGCCGGGGGGGCTGTCCAGGGGTGCGCGGGGGGCTGTTTGGGGGTGCATATGGGGGCTGTCCGGGGGTGCATATGGGGGCTGTCCGGGGGTGCACGGGGGGGGCTGTCTGGGGGTGCACGGGGGGGCTGTCTGGGGGTGCACGGGGGGGCTGTCCGGGGGGTGCACGGGGGGCTGTCCGGGGGTGCACGGGGGGCTGTCCGGGGCTGGTCGTGGGGCTGTCTGGGGGTGCACGGGGGGCTGGCCGGGGCTGGCCGGGGGGGGCTGTCCGGGGGTGCACGGGGGGCTGTCCGGGGGTGCACGGGGGGCTGTCCGGGGGTGCACGGGGGGCTGTCCGGGGGTGCACGGACAGGGGGGGTGTCCAGCAGGGGGGGTTGGCAGGGGGACAAGCAGGGGCTGGGGGGGCTGGCAGGGGGAAGGGGGGGGGGTGGCAGGGGGCAAGCAGGGGGCAGGGGGGGCTGGCAGGGGGACAAGCAGGGGCAGGGGGGGGCGGGCAGGGGGACAAGCAGGGGGAAGGGGGGGCTGGCAGGGGGGGGGGGGCTGGCAGGGGGACAAGCAGGGGGCAGGGGGGGGGCTGGCAGGGGGACAAGCAGGGGGAAGGGGGGGGGGCTGGCAGGGGGGGCTGGCAGGGGCAGGGGGGGGCTGGCAGGGGCAGAGGGGGCTGGCAGGGGGACAAGCAGGGGGGGTGGCCGGGGGGGCTGGCAGGGTGACAAGCAGGGGGAAGGGGGGGGGGGGGGCTGGCAGGGGGGCAGGGGGGGGGGCTGGCAGGAGCAGGGGGGGCTGGCAGGGGGACAAGCAGGGGGGGCTGGCAGGGGGCGGCAGGGGGGCTGGCACGGGGACAAGCAGGGGGGTGGCGGGGGGGGGGGGGGGGGGGTGGACTAACAGGGGGCAGTGGGGGACTAGCAGGGGGCAGTGGGGGACTAGCAGGGGGCAGGGGGACTAGCAGGGAGGGGTGTCAGGGGGCAGTGGGGACTGGCAGGGGGGGCTGGCAAGGGGACAAGCAGGGGGGGTGGGGTGGCGGGGGGGGGACTAGCAGGGGGCAGTGGGGGACTAGCAGGGGGCAGGGGGGGAGCTGGCAGGGGGACAAGCAGGGGGCAGGGGGGGGCTGGCAGGGGGACAAGCAGGGGGCAGGGGGTTTCCGGGGTTCTGTGCAGGGGGGATGGGGGCTGCATGGGGTCTGTCCGGGGGTGCACATGGGGGCTGTCCGGGGCTGTCCGGGGGTGCACGGGGGGCTGGCCGGGGCTGGCCGGGGGGGGGCTGTCCAGGGGTGCACGGGGGGCTGTCCGGGGGTGCATGGGGGGCTGTCCGGGGGTGCACGGGGGGCTGTCCGGGGGTGCACGGACAGGGGGGGTGTCCAGCAGGGGGGGGTTGGCAGGGGGACAAGCAGGGCGGGGGGGCTGGCAGGGGGAAGGGGGGGGGGGGGGGTGGCGGCAGGGGGCAAGCAGGGGGCAGGGGGGTGGCCGGGGGGGCTGGAAGGGGGACAAGCAGGGGGAAGGGGGGGCTGGCAGGGGGGCAAGCAGGGGGCATGGGGGGGGGCTGGCAGGAGCAGGGGTGGGGTTGGCAGGGGGGACAAGCAGGGGGGGCTTGCAGGGGGACAAGCAGGGGGTGGCTGGGGGGGCTGGCAAGGGGTGCACGGGGGGCTGTCCGGGGGTGCATGGGGGGCTGTCCGGGGGTGCATGGGGGGCTGTCCGGGGGTGCACGGACAGGGGGGGTGTCCAGCAGGGGGGGTTGGCAGGGGGACAAGCAGGGGCGGGGGGGCTGGCAGGGGGAAGGGGGGGGGGGTGGCGGCAGGGGGCAAGCAGGGGGCAGGGGGGTGGCCGGGGGGGCTGGAAGGGGGACAAGCAGGGGGAAGGGGGGGGGGGGGGGCTGGCAGGGGGGCAGGGGGGGGCAGGGGGGGGCAGGGGGGGGGGGGCTGGCAGGAGCAGGGGTGGGGCTGGCAGGGGGACAAGCAGGGGGGGCTTGCAGGGGGACAAGCAGGGGGTGGCTGGGGGGGCTGGCAAGGGGACAAGCGGGGGGGGTGGCGGGGGGGGGGGGGGACTAACAGGGGACAGTGGGGGACTAGCAGGGGGCAGGGGGACTAGCAGGGGGGGGTGTCAGGGGGCAGGGGGGACTGGCAGGGGGGGTGGCAGGGGGGGCTGGCAAGGGGACAAGAAGGGGGGGGGTGGCGGGGGGGGGGGGGGGTACTAGCAGGGGGCAGTGGGGGACTAGCAGGGGGGAGCTGGCAGGGGGACAAGCAGGGGGCAGGGGGGGAGCTGGCAGGGGGACAAGCAGGGGGCAGGGGGGGGCTGGGGGCTGTCCGGGGGTGCACGGGGGGCTGTCCGGGGCTGGTCGGGGGGGCTGCTCGGGGGTGCACGGGGGGCTGGCTGGGGCTGGCCGGGGGGGGCTGTCCAGGGGTGCACGGGGGGCTGTCCGGGGCTGGTCGGGGGGCTGCTCGGGGGTGCACGGGGGGCTGGCTGGGGCTGGCCGGGGGGGCTGTCCAGGGGTGCACGGGGGGCTGTCCGGGGGTGCACGGGGGGCTGTCCGGGGGTGCACGGGGGGCTGTCCGGGGGTACTGGCAGGGGGGACTGGCCGGGGGTGGCATGGGGGTGTCCAGGGTGTGTCCAGGGGGTATTTTTTTTTTATGAATTTGGACACCCTATAGCCACGGTTCAAAACCGTGGCTATTGATGTATTGCCGCGGTTTTAAACCGTGGCTATAGACATAATGCCACGGTTTTTAAACCGTGGCTATAGATTTTGTCCGGCCTTTGGTATAGCCACGGTTGAAACCGTGGCATTAGGTATACAGCCACGGTTTTAACCGTGGCTATAAACCTATAGCCACGGTTGGAACCGTGGCTATAGAGTTAAAGCCACGGTTTGGAACCGTGGCTATAGGTCTAGGCCTATAGCCACGCCAAACTTGGCCACGGTTCCTCAAACCGTGGCTATTACCTATAGCCACGGTTTGAGGGCCTATAGCCACGGTTTAGAACCGTGGCTATAGCTCGAATTTCCAGTAGTGCATTCCCATGAGAGTTTAACATTATTCCTAGAGCAAGATTTTAGAACATGGTAATCAATAATGTCATTTATGGATTTCCAATGTTTGTCATTGGTGTCCATGTTGATGATGACTCATGTCAGTACAAGAGAAAAAGGTAAAAGAGCCCATTTCTATTTTATAATATTTGGGATGTAGAGGAAGACGTGGGGTAAGTGTAACAACCCGATATTTTATAAGAATTATTCTTTTTAATTTTGTTGATTTCATTTGTAGTATGCTACACCAAGATTATATTTCACTATATTCAACACCGTATTAGCTGGTACTAGACGCAACACTACTCATGGATCTTGTTACACACAATTTCATGTTCGTTTGATTGAAGTTATTTTATGCAACATTGAGTGTATATATATATATATTCAATGTATAAATTAAATATGGTTCGATTATATGATACACAACAACAATTGAATCTTTCACTACACACAATCCTAACATGGCTTCAATTACACGCAACTGCGACCTTCCATGATAGCGTTTGTTTAACGCAATATCAATTTTCACTAAATGAGATGTTATTATAATATTATTATAAACTAACCATTATGAATAACAATACCCACTTTTTGAAATTTTATAAATTTTATCTATCAAAATGGACTTCATTTTTAGATTTAGAATATATAAATTATCCTAGGGTGATTTTTTGATATTTTTCTGAAAGCATTCAATTTTTGATGAATTGTGAAAACACTGGGTTACTATTTAAAAACGGACATTTTATTTAAATATATTTTAGGTCAAAAATTGATACATAATACCTATATAAATTCAATGTAATTAATTGGAGTCATTTTATAATAAATTTAGATACATAAAAATTTTATTGACCTTTTCACCGTCTTTTACCCACCTCCTAGGAGAATTTAAAAATTTTCATAAAACATAATTTTACCGCTTTTGTGAGTGGAATTATGAAAATCTGAGAGAAACTATTAATATTAAGGAGTAAAATGTGGTTCAATAAGATAAAAATAATTTTTGGTGAATGGTAACTATTTACTTTTATTTACCACGATTAAAAGTAAATAGGGTAATTAAGGGTAAAAATGATATTATTATTACCCTAACACATGTCCTAATTCTATTTGATAAGTATAGTTAGGAAAAAACCATAGTAATATAATATTATCATTTAGGTCCACTTTGATATGATTAGGAAATTTAATATTATTTTATTTAAAAAATAGTTAAAATAGTTAAAATCAATGTTTAAAAACTAATTTTTTTTTAATATATTGTTATACGTAAGATAAATTCGACTATAAGTATTCATTGTAATGATAACAATATTTCCTAAATAATGTTATTTTTTCTATAATTTTTAAACATTACAGAATTTAATTTATTTATGACACAATGGTGATGCAGTAATTACCTAAATAATGGAATATCAAAATAATTGATATTATAAATACACATATAAATTTAATTTCAGTCTTTTTATGAATTACAATAATTTTATAGGTTAATATGACATGTTAGTATTGATTTAATTAACATTTTAATAAATAATCATCATGTTCTGATTTTCCAAAAAAACAATTATTAAATAGTTTCAAAATATAAATAAATTAGTTTTTAAAACAAATATTATATTTATAATTGTTATAATATTTTTAAAAATCTAAGGTTCATCAAAATGACTACAATAAGGATATATATATATTATTAATGAACCACTTGGGTTTTGTTTGTCTTGTTAGAGTAATTTTATTAACCACATAGTGTAAGAAAACAAGAAGACATGGTAAAAGATAAATTATTTATCCTAGAGTAAAATCTAAAAGATACGGTTAATATAGTTACCTAAACTTGTCTAAAACCTATTGGGTGAAATTATTTCGACCCATACCTACCTTATCATTAAAATAAATAAATTTGGAGCTATTAAAACCCAAATTTGACTTTATAATATAATAATATTTTAAGATTTTCCTAAGGTGCCCCTCTCCTCCCTTATAAAAAGGGAACCACTTCCATGTTCTCTTCACAACCTTTTGAGCATTAAATCTCACCCAAACCCTGAAAATTTCCTTTCTGATATTCCCTAGAAACATTATAGAGTTTCTAGTCTCCTCAAAATACCAACCCTAATGCCTTAATAGGAGGTTAAGAAGAGGCGTGTCAACGAAGAGGTAATATCCTTTACCAATTCTTTCAAATTTATTTCTTGTTCTACATCCTATTCATTATTTGTTTCATCATAAATTAATAACATCAGTATCACTCATTTACTGATATGTTATTATAAATATGAAATAACACAATTTATTCTTTTATCCATCCTACGGAAAATGAAATCACCGCGCGTGCGTACGTACAGAATACCATCTCCACGTCGTGGTGTAATATGTTTTCGACCACCACTTTACTTATATGGGTATAATCGTCGAAATAAATAACTATATATAATTATTGTAAAGTGATATTTGTTCTTAAATATTATACATACACTTCTATACAATTCCCTGATCATGGGAATGATATCATCGCTTGTGCGTACGTACGGACTATCGTCTCCACGACGGGATGAGATTAATTCTCCATGTTAACCATTGATGAATGATGATAAAGTATATATAATGAGTAATAAGGAAATATATAACATAATAATGATACTAGATTTATATATATATATATATGTATGGCATCTACTTAATTCCATTCAATTTAAAAAGGAAACGAAAACAGCGTTCATGCGTACGTACAACCTACCGTCTCCATGAACTGTGTATTTCATTCCATTTATCGATATATCATATATATATGTATATGCTGAATATATATTATATATAAATCATTTTTTTCATTATAGAAGTATGTAAATCAGGATATAACTATTTATATGAAGAACAACATGTCAAAACACGTACAATAAATAAAACCATTTTACCAAAATCGCTGCTTTTACATCAAATTTACAAAGGAACGGGTAATATAAAGTCATAAGTAAACCATATATGATATAATAACAATGAATATGAATCTGTAATAAGCCAATGACATTATTTAAATCATTATACAAGAGGTTATGATACCTACTAAGCATATCAGATATAAGGTAAGGGATAACTATTTCAATCTCGCTCTTATCCGAGATTGTTTATTCGTAAGTATTTACTGGGGTTTTTGTTATCATCCATGTCCCTGTTTTCTAAAAATATTTCATGTATTTTTAATTGAATTTTTACCCATTTTTTTATTTTACCACATGTTATGAATGGAATCTTACTTTTTTTAGCACCCGAGGATCTTCATGACATTCCAGACAAAAGTATGAGGAAAATGTAATATTTAACTTATATGGCGTGAATGGATTTTTATGCTATCATAACGGCTCATTTTCATGAAGCTTCCTCTACGATATTGCATGATTATTTTCAAAAAAACCCTCCTATTTTAAAATTTCATGTCATTTTGTGGAAAGAAAATGATTTTGATGTAGAAAGGATATTTTCTTCAAGAATTCATTTCGAGTGTTTTATCAAAACTATTTTCTATCTAAAATGACATTATTGAATATGTTTATGTTTAAAATACAATGTCTCCATAATATTCATGTTTTTATTCTTCTTATGATGAAATGATATCCATTTTATGATGGAAGGATGTTTAAGAATACCATTCTATTACATGGGTGATGCTATGATGTATGATTTATGATTCTGTGGCTCACAAAAGAATGATTTCATTATGAGATGGGTGGGACCTATATCTCCCTCCAATGCATTGGGTAAAGATTTATTTTTCATGAGAGAATCATGGATGGAACGGAAAGTTATCTGGTTCAGTGATAAAAAATTTGAACGAAGAGTGAACTCGATTCAGAAAGGGACTTTGTCCATTAAGATGGTCTTGGCAGTAATGCCTTGGCTACTATGGAAATCATATCATGTGATTAATAGTTCCAACAATAACATGTTTTATTCCCATGATATTTTCCCATGATTTATGTTCCTTTATGATATATTCCTTACATTTTTCCATGATTTATGTCTTTTCTCATGATTTTGATGTTTAGATTTTATGTTCAAGTTTTTGCATTCAAATGTTTATGGATTGTTTTATATTATCTATGTTTAACATTACTGAGCATTTGATCTCACCCTTTTTTTGTTTTATTTTACCCAGGATATAATGAATGGTTTTAGGTAATAAAATCAAAAGGGGAAGATCTTTATGGGATATGTTGAAGATCATTCACCATGATTAGAAGATTGCGTTCCATGTTTCCAAAGACACTAAACTGATACGGTCTATGGGTGTCCGTTATTTTCATGTATTAAGTATTTCACAAAAGTAATTTAAGGTCCATGAATGTCAAGATTTGGGTCTCTACAGTTGGTATCAGAGTGAAGGTTTATTTAAACTTTAGAATCTAGTATGAGAGAACTTTTGTGAGAACCCTAGAGATATTTCTATTGTATGTCAAGTATGTCCCTAAGGATAAGTATACGTATAGGTTATAGTCCTATAATTATGGTAAAGATCATTGAATTTAACCTAATATGTTAGATATTGATGGCACTCCCCATTTATTATGTTGTTTTTTCTAGTATAATTTTCTACTCTCACACTATTCCTTTTGGGTTTTAGAAAATGGCCGAAAACATGATGATTCACAATAATGGAGGATATGATGGACAATGGAATGATATTCATCATGAGCAACCAAATGAAATTGGGTCTGGAAGTCCAAAACTCATTATTATGCCTAATCAGAAATCTCATAGTATGATCAATAATCTCAACATTGTTATGTATCCCGACTCATCTAAAAAGAGAATGATGGAGTTTCATGATGATCATAGAGGAAATAAGGTTCAATTGACCTCATTTAAATCATGTGGGAAGTGGCATTAGGGAGAATGTTTCAAAGGAACTAGAAGATGCTTTTGGTGTGGAAAAGAAGGACCCAAAGCCATTAATTGTAATGGAAAATGTTCAGTTAACACCATGGACAATGATAATGGTATTTCTAAGACATCATCAATGGTTAAATGTTTTAAATGTTGAATGTATGGACATTATGCAAACCAATTCCCTAAGGTAAATTCTCATGAAGAGAATCAGCATGGTCGTATGGGTAGTATTTATGTTGATGATGATGAAGAGACTACAAATTATATATGATATGAAATAAATGACGAAGCTCAGTTAGTGGTTTAATATGGTAGTGGAATGATTTATGTTTATCAATAGTTATGTTATATAGGTAATGCTACAATGGAATAATGACACATCTAAGGATTGTTAAACTATTTGTTTTCCTAAAGTATTTGAAAGTATATGTTGAATGGTACTGGTAACCATTAAAGTTTTTTCAGATATTTTTTGGAAAGTAGATGATATGCCCATAATGATGGGATTAAGAGATAATGAGATGTTTTATAGTATTGATGAGATCATGGCTGATATAAGGATAGTGTGATATCATGGTTTGAGTATATAAAAATTTTGGGATTTTTGTATGTGGAAAGAGTTAAATTTTGATAGCACTCCTGTTTTCACTAAGGTTCTATGGTAATTGATGTTTCAAAATAATATGATTAAGGTATTAACATGTTTGGAAAGTGACTATCAAGATATATCTTATGATATATGGGGACAAATGAAGGAATTCACATGCTTGGTAAATGAAATTTCTAGTAATCAGACAGATGTATTTTCGATAATGCGAAAGGTTGGAATGGACATCATATAGTATTGGTTAAAGATATATCTCTTTATTTATGAAATGTTATGATAGTATTGTTTTAGAAAAAGGACAACCTATAGGACAGGTGACAACCCATCGTGTTGGACAAGGTTGCGGGAATCAAACCCACAACCGAGGTGCGACATGCCTTCATCGCCTACCACTGGCCTATATGAAGTCCCTGGTTAGTAGAAACTAGTTTTCTTTTATTGTGCAGTATGATAGATGAAGTATAAGTCAATTTTTAGAATCATATACAATTTATCTCACCATAGATGGACTTATGTTTTTTTAATAACTTATGCAAACCTTTTTATGATAGAAATTGATGGGATGACTTATCATTCTATCGCATGATCTACTAACACATCATGAATGACAAATTCAAATTCATTTCTTTAAGTAGAGATGAAGTGGAAATTGTTCACGAAATGACAAACAATGATATTACACTGAAATCTTGTATGTATTTCTCATTATGTAAAAGATCGTCAACATTAGGGAAATGATCATGGAAACCAAAAATGGTGTTCTAGTACTCTCATATAGGATGCATCATATGGTACCTTAAATCATCACAAATTTATGGATTTGTGATTGTTTTATTTTTCATAGCAGTGTTCTCTACCACTCTCCTTCAGAACATGATGGTTAGATTTGTCTTCCATATCTATATTTCACTGATGTTTTTCTATGTGGAAACCCAGTGATTAGTTAATTTGGGTAACTGTTACGTTTCATACACTAGTTTTTAAATTTATGTTTTGGTATTCCATTTAACGATGTGTGTTTCAATTAAAGAAACATTCAAGTAGAAAACAATTTATAACCCCGATGAATTTCGAGGGAGAAATTCAATTTAAGGGGGTAGAATGTAATAACCCAAAATTTGATGAGAATTATTATTTTTAATTTCTTTGATGTCTTTTGATGTATGTTACACCATGATTATCTTGTGTTATAGGCAACACCATATTAGCTTGCAGTATAAGCAACACTAATCTTGGATTGTGTTACACACAATTTCAAGTTCGTTTTATAGAAGTCATTTTACGCAACATTCAGTGTATATATATATATTCAATGTATAAATGAAATATGGTTGGATTCTATTATACACAAAAAAATGAATCTTGCACTACACGCAACCCTGACTTGGCTTTCATTACATGCAACTTCGACCTTCCACTATAGCATGTGTTATACGCAATACCATGTTTCACTAAACAAGATATTATTATATTATTATTAAGAACTAGCCATTATTAATATAAATACCCAATTTTGGAAATTTTTTAAACTTTATCTTTCAATATGGACTTCATTTTTATATTCAGAATATCGAAATTAACCTAGGGTTATTTTTTGATATTTTTCTGAAAACTTCCAATTTATGATAAATACTTAAAACACTGGGTTACTATTTAAAAATCAACTTTTTATTTATATAATTATTTATTTTATTTAAATTTATTTTTGGTAAAAAATTGATACATAATACCTATACAAGTTAAATGTAATTTATTGGAGTCATTTTATAATAATTTTAGATATATAAAAATTTTATCAAAATTTTCAGCGTCTTTTACGCACCTCCTAGGAAAATTTTAAAATTTACATAAAACATAATTTTACCACTTCTATGAGTGTAATTTCAAAAATCTGAGAGACATGGTTAATATCAAGGAGTAAAATGTGGTTCAATAAGATAAAAATATTTTTTTTGTGAATGGTAGCTTTTTACTTTTATTCACCACAGTTAAAAGTAAATAAGGTAATTAAGGGTAAAAATGATATTATTATTACCCTAACACATGTTATAATTCTATTAGATAAGTATAATTAGACCAAAAACAACCTTTGAAATATAATATTATCTTTTAGGTCCACTTTGACTAGAATAGGACATTTATTATTGTTCAATTTATAAAAGAGTTAAAATAGTTAAAATCATTTTTTAATAACTAAAACTATTTTAATACAGGGATATACATAATATACATTTGACAATAAATATTCAATAGAAATATAAATATATTTCCTACCTAATGGAGTTTTATTTATAATTTTTAGACATTAAATAATTTAATTTATTTATTACACAATGGTGACGCAGTAATTACAAAAATAATGAAATATTAAAATAATTGATATTATAAATACCCAAATAAATGTAATTTGACACTTTTTATAAATTCCACTAATTTTAAATCTTAATATGAAATTATATTATTTATTTAATTAAATTTTTTCGAACTAATCATGCTGTTATTATTTTCACAAAAATCAATTATCAAATAGTGTCAAAATTGACATAAAATAGTTTTTAAAACAAATATAATCTTATTAATTGTTATAATATTCATAAAAATCTAAAGTTCGGCCAAATGAATTAGATAAGGTTATATATATTAATAAATAACAACTTGGGGTTCTTTTTTCTTGTTATATTATGTTTATTAAACAAATAGTGTAAGAAACTAATAAGACACGGTAAAAGTTAAATTATTTATCTTGGAGTCAAATCTTAATGATAAGGTTAAAATAGTAGCATAAACTTATCTAAAACCTGTTGGTTGAAATTATTTCGACCCATCACTACTTTAGATTCTAAATAAATTAATTTTAAGCAATTAAAAACCGAATATGACTTTATAATAAAATAATATTTTATGTTTTTCCAATAGGTTCCCCTCTCCTCCGTTATAAAAAGGACACCCCTTCCATCTTATATTCACACTCATTTGAGCATTTTATCTTGGCCAAAACCTTCCCATTTCCCTTATAATCTTCCCTAGAAACATTATAGAGGTTCTGGACTCCTCAAAATACTAACCCTAGTGCCTTAATATGAGGTTAACAAGAGTCGCGTCAAAGAATAGGTAATATCCTTTACTGATTTTTTCCAATTTATTTCTTCTTCTACTTATCCTTATTTATTTGTTTCATCATAAATTAATAACATAAGTATCAATACTATACCGATATTTTATTATAAATATGAAACTACCCAATTTTATCTTCTATCCATCATATGGAAAACGAAATCACCGCGCATGCGTACTTACAGAATACCATCTCCACGCCGTGGTGTAATCTGTTTTTGACCATCACCATACTTGGATGGGTATAATGGTGTAAATAAATAACTATATATAATTTTTTTAAACTGATATTGATTCTGAAATATTATACATACACTTCAATAAAATTCCACGATCATGAGAATGATATCATCACTCGTGCGTGCGTACAGACACCCATCTCCACGACGTGATGAGATTCATTCTCCATGTTAAACATTCATGAATGATTATAAAGTTTATATAATGAATAATAATTAAATATATGAGATAATAATAATACTGGATTTATTTATATATATATTTATTTCATCTACTTAATTCCATTCAATTCAATAAGGAAACGAAAATAGCGTTCTTACGTACGTATGGCCTACCGTCACCATGAACGGTGTATTTCATTCCATTTATCGATCTATCATATATATATGTATATTATGAATATATATTATATATAAATAATGTTTTAAATTTTGTAATCAAGTAAATCACGAAATGAGTGGTAATATTAAGAACAACAGGTTGAAACACGTACAATAAAAGAAACGATTTTACCCAAATCGCTGCTTTTTCATCGAATTTACAAATGAACGGGTAATATAAAGCCATAAGTAAACCATATATGATATCATAACAATTAAAATG
Organism: Viscum album; assembly: GCA_963277665.1. Lineage (NCBI taxonomy): Eukaryota > Viridiplantae > Streptophyta > Magnoliopsida > Santalales > Viscaceae > Viscum > Viscum album. The sequence goes on from OY728143.1 coordinate 1,695,481,439, forward strand.
AATCTGTATTAAGTAAATTAAATTATTTAAATCATTATATAGGTGGTTCGGATACATATGAAGCATATCAGACATAAGGTAAGGGATAACTATTCCAATCTCACACTTATCTAAGATTGTTTATTTGTAAGTATTTAATGTGTTTTTTATTATCATCCATGTCCATGTTTATTAAAAATGTTTTCAGGTATTTTTAATGGCCTTTTTAACCATTTTTTAATTTTACCACATGTTAAGAATGGAATCTTTCTTTTTTTACCACCCGAGGATCTTTTTGACTTTTCTGACAAAAGTACGAGGAGAATTTTATTTTTAACTTATACGGTGTCAATTGATGTTTACGGTATCATAAAGCCTCATTTTAATGAATCTTACTCTACAATATTTCATGAATATTTTCAAAAAAACCCCTTTTCTTTTAATATTTCATGGAATTTTGTTAAATGGAAATGATTTTGATAGAGAAAAGATATTTTCCTCAAAAATTCATTTCAAGTGTTTTATCAAAACTATTTTCCATATAAAATGACATTATTTAATGTGTTTATGTTTCCAGTATAATTTCACAATTATTTAAATTATTATGATGAATTTGTATCCATTTTATGATGGCATGATATTTAATAACCCTATTCTATTACATAAGTTATGTTATGATTTATGATTTTTGATTTTGTGGCACACAAAAGAATGATTTCATTTTGAGATGGGTGGGAAATATATATGACTACAATGCCTTGGGTAACGATTTATATATCATTAGATAAACATGGATGGAATGGTATGTTAATCTGATTCAATGATACAGGACTAGAATGAGGAGTGAACTCGATTCAGAAAGGGACTTTGTCTACTAAGATGGTCTTGGCAGCAATGCCTTGGCTACTATGGAAATCATATCATCACTTAATGGTTTCATCAATCACATGTTTTATTACCATGCTATTTTATCATGAATTATGTTCCTTTATGATATATGCCTCAATTACTTCCATTATTTATATCTTTGCTCAGGATTTTGATGTTTAGGTTTTATGTTAAAGTTTTTGAATTCAAATGTTTATGGATTGGTTAATGTTCTCTATGATTACCCTTAATGATCATTTGAGCTCACCCTTTTTATTTTTCTTTTTCCCCAGGATATAAAGAAAGGTATTAGGTAAGAAAAAAAGGGGAATATCTTTATGGGAGATGTTTAAGATCGTTCTCAATGATTAGAAGATTACATTCTGAGTTTCCAATGACATTAAACTAATATGGTCTTTGGGAATCAGTATAAATAATGTATTAAGTATTCCACAAAAGTAATGTAATATCCATGTATGTCAAGATTTAGTTCTCTATAGTAAGAACATAGAAACATTTGGGCTATATATAAGGGAGTACCAATTCTATAATCTCACAAGAAACATCGATTTTCTAATGTAAGATAAGAACGAGTAATTATAATATTGAGTAAAATTTATCATTCCCTGCATATAAAATTCTGCCATTATATAATATTATAGGAAGAAAGAATGAGCTTCATTATTGGGGTTCACCTACTGTAGTTTTTCACATAATTCTTGATTCATGGAAAGGGGTTATTTTTTTTGTGTCTTCTCTATTTCAAAAATGTTCAATATTGGTTAAATAGATTAGTTTTCATTGATATCTTGGATGTTTATATAATATCAAGTTGTATTTACCCTATTGTATTTTCAATTATAGATAAAATCCTATTATTTTCTAGATAAATTCATATGTAATAATTTTTTTGGATTATCTCTTTATGTTATCACAATAGTGAATTAATTTTAAAACTATACTTCTGAAAAAACGGAATTTGAAATTATAATCCATTTTGATAATAAAAATGCATTCTTTTATATTATGGATGGAAAAAATAAATATATAAAAATATAGGGTTTCCCAAATTATAAATGGTTAAAAAAATTAATCTGAGATTTTAAAATGTATTATTATGATTTTCATAATGTGAATTTTTAATTTGGCGTGAGGGATATTTTTTAAATTATTGATATATGAATTCCGTTTAAATTATTTCAATATATATTCAAAAAATATTCAATAGTTTTGAATATAAATGGTTTTTGATTTAGTACATACATTATTTAAGGTGATATTGTGTTTTAATCAATACAATTAATAATATCATTGAGTGAATTTGATTTAAATAATATATATTTCATGTAACAGTGGAAATTTAGTGAATGATTTATAGAGATTTACCCAATTTGAAACATATAGTGTGTATTTTGTGTGAGTAAAAACAAATAGATTTTCTGTATTTTAGAGATTTCAATAAATTTTGTATTTTATTATTCTATTTGAAACACGATTCTCAGAATTTCGTCTTATTCTTGGGTATTAACACATCATAAGTGGAACTGTAATAATGGGTTATGTTTTAATGAATTCATTGAGATTTGGGTATAATAATAGGTTAAAATTTATAAGATATGAGTATGACTTCCTCAGGAGGATATTTCATTAGGTGAGAATATTTTCATAACTCAAGCAGTGATAATATTAATTTTGGATTAAAAATTTCTTAAAAATCAATGATTTAGTTTTGAAAACCATATCTAGTATTTCATGTTTAATTTTTTTGATAAAAATAATAATATTATTATTATTATGAAATGAAAATTAAAATTATCTAAATATTATATAACTACACATTCATTGGTCAAATAAAATATATTTTAGTGAAATATTCTTTCTAAATTGATTCTTTTTTTGGAAAATGAATAAATAATTATAGATATAGTTTGATTTTATGCTGGAAATATATAGAATTATTATTATTTTTATAATGGATGTATAATTAATTATTTAATGTATTTACTGATGTTGGAAATGGGGGAATTATTAATTAATAAAATCACACTCATATATATATGTGTGTGTGTGTGTGTGTGTGTGTGTTTCATCATTAGAAGTATTTTTATGAAATATATATAACATTATGTTTAAAAATAATACTGATTTTATATAATAATATATAAATAAAAATACATATGTTGATTTATATGTTATATATATGATTATATTTTTTTTAAAGATATATATTTATTATGATGTTATTCATATTATGTTAAATTGAAAAAAATTAATATAAATCTTGTTATTATTATTTATAAATAAGATGATTTATAATTTGTGGAATACTTTTTTATGATATTTTTATAAAATTTATACGATTGTGTTAATTGAAAATATCAAAAAAGATAAATACCATACATAAGAGGTGATGTATGAGAGTGTACAAGAGATGGGGGATTGGAAAAAAAGATGGATTTCAGATGGTGTACATAAGAAATACAGTGGAAAGATAATTAAATAAATTAAATGAAATATGAAAATAATGAATAATTTAAAACAAAAAAATGAAATCTAAAAATGGGGGAGTCTATCATTGTGGATTAGTTGTGCATAGGTAGGGGTAGTTTTCCCATATATCTACTCTATCTCACTCACCTCTCTGTCTCTTTATCTTATTTGTTTCTCTCATCTTTTCTCTCTAAATTTCACATATCTATTAGTTATTCAACTCATGATCACAAGGTATTACTTGTTCTTATTTCACAATTATTTTTAATGATAATCTAATTAAATTAGGTATTTGAGATTTATATTGGTCTAAATATCTGGGAAATCTTGTTTAGGTTATGAGATTTTACTCTATGTGTTTTAAGTATACCCTAGAGAGTCTATTATTCCTCTGACACCCTTATTTGAATTACAATTAATTTTCTTTTCTATACTAACCAACATGGTCACACATTATTTTCATTAAATTAGGTATTTGGACTTAAATATTTTACCATGGATCATTGAAATATCCGATAATGAGTAGGAATTTCCTTCTTATGAATATTACAGTTTTTAAGAGTTTACCTCGCCCAATTTGGTGTTTTTCAATCATTGTTTGGATTTCTAGTATGATTTAGAAACCCAAAATTCTTCACCCACATCATATAAGTGTTCGATAAATTAGTTTATTTTTGTGCATAATTTATTTTTAGTATATTAAAATGTTTAGGGATGTTTGTGAAATTTTAAACTTTTTGGTGAATTTGAGATTAATTATGACATTTTGTGTGTTTTAAATGTAGATTTTATATATAATCGATTACGTTGTATTATAGGATTAGATTCATAAAATATACTGGTGGATTCGGGTTTCCACCTTCTATGATTATTTGTATTTATTAATGCCATCATGTATTTTTTTCTAATATTTAGTTTATAATTTTTAATTAATTTTAATTATTGGGTCAGGTTTATAGTGACCCATGAGAGGTTACTATGATTTTTAAATCATGGTTTGGTAATCAATGTCATGTAAGTGGAACATCATATAAATTATTGAACTTAATCACTTCATTATATGAATATTTTAAATTCATATAATGCTTTTCTCATGAATCACATAATTTTTTACCAATATTTATGGGTATTTTGATTTAAATTGGGACAAATGGATTTTATAAGGTTTTAATTATTTAAAAGTATTTTCAAAATAATTCATAATTTATATGATTTCAATTGATGAATTTGAAATTTTTTTAGGAATGATACCAATGTTCCCATTGAACATAACAATATGAGATTCCATGATGTGAATGTTTCCTTCTAAGAGACCCTCCTTGAGTTTTTCTCATGAATATTAAAGTGAGTTATTTACATTATAATAGTGGATGGATTTATTCCCTATTATGGTATATAATTCATATATTTTTCTCTGGGATTAGAATAAAATTATGGTTCTTTATTAATGGGTGTGTGGAAGTTTGTGTGGAATTATATTTTTTTGGATTCATAAATACTATTGGTAAGAAATAAGTTTTATTATTTATTGTAATAACTATCCTCCATCTGAGTGATCATTGGAACCCTGGGTATATAGTTATTGAAGACAAGAATTAATTATTATATAATAATTTCTTGCACATTATGTAGCCTTTCAATCCTTCTACAACATTAGAAAATCATTATTATGACATGAATATTTTGATCAATATGACATGGTGTATTTATACCCATGGGATCATGCATGATAATGGATATTATAGGTTATTTTCAATTGTGATTGTTTGATCACTTAGTCTGCACGGATTCTAGGGATCAGGGACTTCGATCCCATAACATATGTGCTATGTTGTTATTACGTCATTTCATTTTTTGGGAAATGATACTATTGTTTTTGGATTACTAATTTTCTTATTCATGACTGGATACTATTTTTGTTGGATTACATTTATCATTCTATGATTGAATTATTTATATTTTAATTGATAATTTGTTTTAATTCAAGTAACTAATCAAATTTTGTTTCCATTTTTTCCATACAGTAAGATATGTATTCTTTCTAGATGATGGGTTGTTATATGAATGAATTTTAGGTATATTTATCATTCCATCGATAATGATATTAAAACAATTTAACAAATTTTATTGAAATATTTTTTGTATATAAATAAATTTCTCCTATTTCAACGGTTTTAATTTAAGTACTTAATGTGTCTTCAATTGGTGTAAAAACTAATAATTCAAAATTGGACTATTTAAATTGTATAAAATTAATTTACAAAAACAAATTTTCTATTCAAATAATGTGATAAATTATTTCAATAGTTGTTTATTTGAACTAGAATGAAGAATGATTTAAATATAATGCTTATACAGGGTGCTTTGGGAGGATACCTATTATAAATTTTTTTCTCTTAACTATTATCATTATAGTTTTATATTATGTTCATTTGTGTTTTAATGGTCAGTATCAGAGATTAATTTTGGGTATGGTGGCTATGCTATGATTATTATTAACTTTCATGAAACATAGATATAAGTAATGAACAACTTTTTTGCTATTTATTTGTTGTTTTTTATTCCTTTTTTTCTTTCATTTATCAGTCTATTAAAAAAATTAATTTTTTTTGTATCAATAAGTGATGCGCAGAATGACCATTCGATTAATTCAATGGCAGGTGAAATTTTATCATTTTTCACTGACAACATTCCCAACATAGAATTTGTTGATTCCTATCAGTAGTTCTCATAATGTAGGGATTGTGGACTCCCATCGAACCATTCCATAAGCCAACATAGGTTCTTAAATCCATGATGACACTATTTGGTTCATGATAATTACCTAATTATTATGTTAATAATGATCACAATATTTCTCTTGGACAGAGTTTTATAGAACATAGTAATGAGTCTATGTGACTCCAAAGAAATGAAATTCATGTATTAGTGTTTCATTGAAAATTTACCAACATAAAATGGAATATGAAACAAAAAAAATATTTTTCAATTATTCTAAATATATATCAGTTAAAAATAAAGTAAAGTATTGATGGGTATTATAGCATGAATTTTAGTGGTGAATCCGAAAGTTGTTACATCTTGTAATTTAAAACAATAAGTTATATATAGATGCTAATGAATCTAAATATATGGTTTTTTTCTTCTTATATCTCCTATATGATAAAACAAGTTGTTTGTAAATAATGAATTTTGATGAATAATATGAAATGTTGGTTATAATAGACATGGAATGTGATTCACTGAATTATATAAAATTATTTTTTTAGAAATTAATAAAAATATTTTATCCAGAAAAATTTATTATATACAAAAAATTAGTTAAAATATGAGAGAAATATTTCCCACCACCCAATAATAACATATTTTAATGAAAAAAGTATTTATTTTTAGAATATTTCGTCAAACACATATCAGACGATATATGATATGTTTGTAAATACATATTTGGTATAATATTATAACTATAGGAATAAAATGTTATTTAGTAAAAATAATATGGGTTTTTATTTGAATAAATTAAAAATTTAGAGATAATATTATTCCAAAGAGCCTTAGAAGATTCTTTCTTGAATTATAGAAGTATATTTTATAATGAATAAAACATTAATTTTAACACCCCCTATATGTGGTATGTAGACTATGTGTATGTAGTTTTATGTGTTTAATGAGCTTAAGATGAGTTTGGAAGTGGTTGAGAGTGTCTTGAAGGGTTTTCGAATGTCTTGGAATCCGTTTTAAGGCTACATGGTTTGAGCACGTTTAGGGGAAAACACGCGAGATAAAATTGTCTGGGCATCAGGGTTACGTACGGCTTGCACACAGTTTTTTGAACAATGCATAGAGGTTGTGCAGTATTCCCTTTGACGGTTCAGCATTCTCACGGTTAGAGCATGGTTTTTCTAACCGTACGAGAGAATCATACAGCCCGTAAAAATGGGTTTTTAAAAATCTCGGATTAGTTTGGATTTCCCTAAAGACACCAAATATTTCTCCCATTCTAGCCACAATAGGTATTTCTTCTTCTCAAGTGTTAGGGGTGATCTACCAACCTTCATGGAGGAAATTAGAATAGTATTATTGTAATTTTTGAGATGATTTTTTTCTGGTAAGTCTCCCCACTTCGTTCATTGTGGTTTTCTATAGATCTAAAATTCCCCCTCATTCATTTTTCTAGATATTCACCAATTCTACATAGATCTAGGTTTTTTGTTACCTTATGTGATGGTATTAAGGCTTTTTTATCTAATATAATGTTATATGGAGTGGTTTCGGTGGAGTATTTTCTAGTTTTTGTTGTGCAGTTTCTTGTAGGTCGATCTTATTGGAACCCTAATGGTATGTGGATTCTCTCTCAACACCACATGGTTAGAACTATTGGTTTTGGATACAATTACTTTTTTGTTTGAAATTAGTTTTGATAATGATGTGAAAATATTTTTGAAATATATTTGGTATTGATTTTTTGGATTTTGGGGAAAATGGGTTATTTTTTGCACAATGGGGCTTTGTTGGTGATTTTAAAGTGATGATTTTCAAATAGTTAGTGGATGTCTATGAAAAATGATTTAAAAATGATGGTTTTCAATAAATATTTTGTTTATTGAAATTTGGCTGGGAATGGAATGTCTTTTAAAGGATGTTTTCAATAAATTGGTGATTAAATGAAGTGAATTAGCATGTGATGGGAATGATAGTGTGATTTTTGTGGGGCCTTGGTGTTTTGTTCTTGTCGGTTGTTTATGGGTTATGACTAGTGTCGATGGGAAGAAGTGGGAATCAATTGTCACAATAAAATATGATGCATAGTGTATGGAAGATCCACTATTATGGATAGTGGTTCAAAAGCTCTGCTAGTAGGAAATGTAGTGACCAAGTTAGACCTGAGATCCACCTATTCGGTTTCCTTGTTGTGTGTTGCATGGAAAGATATTAAAGTTTGTGATATTGTGAAATTTTAAAATGAATTATGGAATTTTTTTTATTTTCCTAAGGTTACATGGTTTGGGTAAATTGTCTTGGTAATGGTGTGTTTGTCTGTTTGAACTATTTAATGTTTTATATAAACTGTTTTATATAAATATACTAAGGATTTCATCCTAGTGGCATGTGTAGGGAAGTCATTTGGGGAAAAACTAATAAGTATTTGAAATCACCCCCACCTATTTCACTTGGTTTCTTTTGCAGATTTTGTATTCCTAGACACTAGTAAGAATAAAGCATCACATTTTTCTAGCGGTTCGACATGATGCATTAGTGACGTATGGGTTCATAGACTCTGGAGCTTGGTGTGGAGCTATGGATGGAGACATAGTTTCGTAGGGCCATGTTTTGTAGTCTTTTAGATGGTACTCTGATTTTTGTTTAGTTGTATTGAACTTTGGAATTTTTATGGAATAAATTGGTTGTCTTTTTTCCAATGTATTGTTTGGGTTACTTTGTTAACATGCATCATGTAGTTTTTTTAGTAATGGATTATCGGGTTTGGTTGATTTTATCTCCAGGATAAATCATTACGAATTATATTCTTGAATCCCGCGACATTTATTTACAGCTATCGGTGACTTCAGAATATCACATAATGCCAAGTATCATTTCTATACCCTCTCATGCTAATGGGATTGGGCGGGATGTTACAGGCAGTATCAGATTGTTGGGTCCTTTGCATTCAAGTGAGAGCAGTTGTTCAGTCCTCTGGCATTGCTTATTGTTCTTGATATTGACATCCATTCTTAGTGTATTCCTTGAGTTGGGATGGTATCAATGAATAGGATTGTCTGAACAATGAATTTATAGCGTAAAATGATGTTGCTAAACCTTTTATGATGAACATAATGTTACCAAGGAGTTGGGTACCTAATATTTTGGAGAATCTAATAGGTAGTGTAAATCTCATTGTCATGGGTGTATCTGATGAGATGATCATGGAATTAATAGTAGAAATGACATCCCAATAGGATACATATTTCATTGGGGATCAATGATATATGGTGTGATATGAATGTTTTTATTTTGGATAATCTGAATTGGGTTTCAAAATGGAAGGATTTTAAACATGGAAGCATGGGGTATTGTGAAAATCACCTGATTTTCAAAAAGATGGTTGATTTTTTAGAATATTGAAACATGGTAAATGTGAACTTATGGAATGTGTGGTTGTGATAGTTGTTTTGTAATTAACATTGATAATTTTTTAACCTTTCATGTTAAGAGATTGGTACTTATGAATGTTTTGGTGTTGATAGAAATTGCACTAGGTCAGCGTCGTAGAGACCAACAAGAGGAAGCTGCTGAAAATGTCGTTTCACCTGATCCTCAGGTGAACCAGCAGCTTGTGATAGTATAGTGAAAGCTTACCAAGAAATAGAATGTAAGAATATTTTGGATGATCCAAATAATGTGGATAATGTGGTTCATATTCAAAGGTAGAATCCCCCGATGCTTAGGGGTGATTTGAAGCCAGAAAGGGTTGATGCATGGTTGAACAGAATGAATAGATTATTCGAATTATTGGGAACACAGACATAGCTGAATGTGATGTTAGCCATGTACAAGTTGAATGATCTTACCCTTCAGTATTGTGAGTTGGTGGTCCAAGATGGAAAAGACAATAGTGTGACATGAGGGTGTTTTAGGGAATTGCTAAATAAAAAATTCTACCATCATAAATTCATAATTTTGCATACAATGGATTTATTCAGTTTGATGAAAAAGAAAAGGTTTTTAACTGAATATATAGATATATTTATGAATTTAGTCTGTCTTTTACCTGAGGCAGAGGGTATTACATAGTTGAAGGTGTGAATTTTTAAAGGTGGGTTAAACCACGAAATTTATTCATAGTTTGTAGTACTATGTATAAATGATTACATAAAAATGGTAAATAGAGATACAGTTGAGGATTGAGATATATTGGGGGATACCATGGGGGATGTTTTTTGGTACCCATAGGTAATAGTGGGAACTCAAACATGCGGTTCATGTGTAAAAGGGGAACCTATTTCTAGGGTGGGAGTATGAATCAGAACTTGATGACAGGATTGGGGAATCATCCTACCAAACCTCAGACTAAGACGATATGTTTACATTGTGGTTCTACGAGCAACATCAAAGAGGATTGAACATCAAAACCTTAGGCATGCCATAACTGTAAGCATATAGGTCATCTTCAATGTAATTATCAGAATGCATTGAGGTCTGGTTTCTACGGCACTCCTTTGGGGTCGCAGGGGTCATATGGCTCGATGGGATAGGAAAAATACCATACCCCTTAGTAGAAGAGTATGGTTTGTAATAGTGATTTTACGAACACTATGAATCCTCAACATGGATGTAAAGAGCATAGTGTGGCAAGAAGTCAGTTGTTCGGAGATGAACACATTGTAGTTCATGATCTGTTAGGACCATCCATAATGTGAGGTATGGTTCATTAAATTCCATGTGCATACAAGATTTATTTGATATGGGTGGTTCTTATTATTTTCTTGATTCCTATATCATTGATTTTTTGGGCTTAACAGGATAAATGATTCCTTTTTTTAAAGCTACAAACTTCTCTGGGTCAATGAAGGTGTTGATCTTTCCTATGTATAGAGTGTTATTTGTTGTGGACCACATTGAATTGATGTGGGATTTCTCAGTTCTTGATATGGATTCTTGTGATATAATCTTGGAAATTGATTGTTTGGTGATGTTTAAGGACCACAACAATTACTATGCATGAAAAGTAATTTATGTGATACAGGATTACATTAGATATCTCTTTAGGGGGAAGAAGAGTGAGAAGCATGGTGAAATAAGCAAGTTGGCACTAGAAGTTGTAACGATATCATATCAGTTATTGGGTTTTATGTTGGAATCATTGGACGGTGTTGATAATATTGTTCATCCAATAGTTTTGGATTATTTTATGGATGTATTTCCTGAATAATTTCCAGTGTCTCCACCCTTGAGAGAAGTGGAGTTTACGATTTATAATTTTCATGGAACCAGTGCTCTCTCGCTTTTGTCTTACCCTATAGAACCTGAAGAATTTCAAAATTAAAGTTGTAGTTGGAAGAGTTAGAAAATAATGTGTTTGTCCACAATATAACATCTTCATGGGAAATGCTATTTTTTTCCAAAAAGGCTGATGGAACTCTTCATCTCTTTGTTGATTATCGTAGAATTAATAAGGTTTAATAAAGAACCAATATCCACTTACATGAAATGATGATTTGTTCAACTATTTGAGGGGATCTTAGTGGTTCTCCAAGATTTAATTGAGGTTAGGTTATTATCCATTTTGGGTGAGGAGGGAGGATATTAGAAAAATAACATTGAGAAGTAGATATGGACATTACGAGCATATGGTTATGCCCTTCGGTCTAACGAATGCACCAGAAGAATTAATGGAATCGAGGAATTAGATATTTTACAGATATATGTATTTTTTGTGGTTGTATTTTTAGATGATATACTGGTGTATTTGAGGACAAGGGTAGAGCACAAGCAGCACTTGGTGATACTAATGGTGATCTGGAGGGATCATTGGTTCTATTTCAAATTGTCTAAGTGTGACTTTTTTATATAGGAGGTTCATTTACATGGGCATGTTATTTCTACGAGAGTTGTTTTAGATGACCTGGAAAAGTTAGAGGCTGTTATCTCTGGGAAGCCCCCAAAGAGTGTTTTCATGATACGAAGCTTCCTTGGTCTAGCTAGGTATTATTGACGATTTGTTTGTAATTTCTCAAAATTGGTGTTGCCAATGACATCTTTGACAAGGTTTAATATCCCATTACAATGGGATGAGTAATGTGAGAAATTCTTTGATCACTAAAACGGTCACCTTACATCAGCACCAATCTTGGTTTTTCCAGAACTAGGGAAAGGGTACATGGTGTATTTTGATGCATGAAGATCAGGTTATGGGTGTGTTATGATATAGGTGGTTATGTGGTTGCATATGGCTCATTCCAGTTGAGGTTTCATGATAATAACTACTAAACACATGATTTGGAGTTGGTGGAAGTGGTTCTTATTTTAAAAATGTGGCGTCATTATATCCTTGGTGATAAATTTATAGTATTTAATGATCATAAGAGGTGAATAAATATTTTCTCACAGTGATATTTGAACATGAGGAAAATGATATGGAAGTAATATCTCTAGATGTTTGATTTAGAAATTATGTACACAATAGGTAAGGGAATTTTGGGGAAGAAATCATTATGTAGGAAATCATATTCTCCGGTGGTAAAACAAGCGTCAGATCTGTGGAAATAGATATCAATCAGAGCCAAAATGCAGTTGGAAGGTGATGATAGAGGTGATAGTGTGTTCTTCCATCCAATATCACTGAATCCTAAATTGTTTGGTTTCAATAAAGAGTTATATGAATCTGATTTTGAGTGTACGTTGATGGGGTCAAAACATAATGGTCAGGAGACCATTGAATGATGGAAACATAATGGAAATGTAGTATTCTTTTCTCGGAATCAGATGGTGGTGCCTCTTGCTTATCAGGGAGAACTTCTCAGAGCTTGTCATCACTATAGGTGGTTTATTCATCTTGGAATTCCTAAAATGTAAAATACATTTATTACCCAATTATTTTGCACGGGTATGAATAGAAAAGTGGCAGAGCTCATTTTGAGATGCCGAACATATCTGCAAGTCAAGGAAGAGCATCAATGACTAGTGGGAATGTTGAATCCTTAACCTATATTAGTGTGGAAATTGGAGTGGATAGAAATTGATTTTTTGATTGGTCACCCAAGAATTGTATATAAGAACAATAAAATATGGGATATTTTAGATCAACTCACAAAGTTGGCCCATTTTATCCTGATTTTTGAATCACATACAGTGGAGGATCTTTCAAAAATCAATATCCAGGATGTGGTAAAAAGGCTTGGTGTTCTAATTTTGATTGAATCAGATAGATACATGAGGTTCACATCTCTTTTTTTAAATCGTTGAAACAATAACTTGTAGCACAGATGAATATAATCATGACTTATCATCCTCAAACAGATTCCAAATTCTTGAGGATGATTCAAACATTGGAGTATATTTTAAGGACATTTGTGATGGATTTTGGTGGATAATGGGTGGAGAACATAGTGTTGGTGGAGTCCTCCAATAATAATTATTATGAGGAATCAATACACATGGCTCTGTTTCAAGCATTGTATGGGCTTCAAAGACATTTTCCACTATGTTGGTTTGAAAAAGGTAAGACATTGATCATTGTACCGAGACTTTTGCAAGAGAGTATATAGAAGATTATGTTGATCAAAAATAGGATTGAGATTGATAAAAGTCTTCATAAATCATATATAGACCATCTTCGATGTCTTTTTTCATCCGAGGTGGGTGATCTTGCATTTTTTAGAATATATCCTAGGTCAGGACATCATGGATTTCAAACATAGAGTGAGTTACATCTTAGGTATATAAGAAATTTTGAGATATTTGAGTGTATTCTAGTGGTTTCCAATCAATTGAATTTTCCACCATGGTTTAATGTTATCCCTAGTGTGTTTAATGTGTTGCAGTTGAATTAGTTTGAGCTGGATCATGACCATGTGGTTTATTGGGATCATGTTTAGCTAGAAACAGTTTCTTCCACAGTGTACGTGCTAGTGAGGATTATGCATAGGTAAGAGAAATTCTTTCATGATAAAAGAATCGATTAAGTTCTGGTTTTGTGGCAGCATGCTCAGATTCAGGAAGAGACTTGGGGGCTATATAAGGAGATGGTCGAGCGATGGACTATGCTCTTTTGACAATGAGATGGTTATATGATTATCGAGTATGGAATGTCCAATGGTGGGTAGAATGTAGCACCCATGTTTTAAGTTATGAAAACTTTTTTATACCTTTTTATCTGTTTAATGTTATTGGGATGATATTGGTAGTTGTTGGGAGTGTTTATAATGTTTTTGTATGCCTTTTTTAAGGCTTTACAGTTTTAACACGGTTAGGGGAAACCATGAATGAAACCATGTGGATATTGGGGTTTCAAAAGCACACACATGGATTGTCTAACAGTGTGAGGAGGTCATGGTTGTTGGAAATAAGCCTAACATGTGCCCGTAAAGGGATCCCAACCTAGGGTTTTCCTCTCACCGTCATAGGCTCATTTCTTGTAGAGGGCATGAAGTTCCTCTTCGAGCACGGTGGGTTGTTGGAGGAACTCTACAGCTGTGGCGTGGTTTCGTGGTCTCATCTCCTACTGTGATGATGCACTATGGGATTCGGTTGTTACTGGTTTAGATATGCGATGGTATGTCTGGTCCTCATTGACGACATACTCTTCAGAGTGCTCCTAGTTTTGTACTCGGCAGCCCGTTGTTGCCCTACGGTGAGTTTCTCAGTGTTTTAAGGTCGCACTCATGCATCAGAAGTTGTGGGGTTACAACTCTTCTAGGTGAATATATTGGGGTTTTATGGTGTTTGATGTGGCCAATTTGGTCGGTGGCGGTGGGATCATCAGAAAAATGGTGTTGACAGCGGTGACGTTTCTTGTGCGGTTTGATTCGGTTATTGATGAAAGCACTTTTGATTTCATAGATCTTATTTTGTTCAGTTCGAATATGGTTTTTTATCATTATATCTCGTGTCATATCATGGTGGAATTTATGTGTGATTGCTTTCTGTTTGATTGGGAGTTCTTCCTCTCATTCTCTAAGGTGGTGAAGTTTACTGCAACGGTCTACGTGGTTTTTTCCGTGGTTTTTCTGGTTTTGCTAATGGATGAATTGCGGATGGGTGGGTTGCTGTAGTTGACACAGAAGGGGATTTCGGTGGGCACTGTAGAAATAGTGATGTTGGAATGGGGGAAGTTCAGGAGATCAGTTGCGGTTGGATCCTCCTGTGGACGCAATGAGATGGTGGTCGTTCCGGCTATTCCGACGACCTCTCTGATGACCTGCAACGCTGGTGACGCATGATAACGGGCTCATAGCTAGGGGAGGGGCACATGGGGTACGGTGGAATATGGTAGGTTAGTTTTTGAATTTTTAATTTTGCTGGATTCTATATGAAGGTTGGGATTGGATTGTACAGTTTCCGGTTTTCCTTAAACCAGAGTGGGGTACCAGAACCCATAAACCGGCTACTGATAATGAAAAAAAACAATTTTCAGTTAGTGAGGAGTTCATGAAACATTCCCCAAGAGTTTGTAGTAGGAGAACGGCTAGCAAATGGTTTTTCTAGTCATGTGAGATAATCATGTGGCATATAAAAATTGGTTTTAAAAAATATGAAAATTTTCAGGATTTCACTAAAGCACCCAAACATTCTCCCTATTCATGGCTCACTTGGGATTTCTTTTTCTCAAGGTTTAGGGGTTCTCTCCCACTCATTTTTTAAGCTGTTTGAATGGTTTTCTTGGTGTGGTATAGCCGACTCGTCTTCGGTAAGTCTCTTAACATAGTTTATTGTTGATTTCTCATGATTTACTCTTCCCTCTATATCGGTTTTCTAGATCTACAATCGATGTGTGTAGATGTGGGGGTGTTATTTACTTAAGTGATGATATAATGGATTTTTATGGTATGTAAGGATATCTATAGTTTTTTTAGTGGAGCGTTTTCCAGTTTTTTTTTGTTCTTGTGGGTCGCTTTTTCCAAAACTCTAATGTTAGGTGGCTTCCCTCTCAACAGCACTTGGTTAGATCTATTGGTTTGGGTTACAATTAAATTTTTTTTCATGAAATTAGTTGTGATAATGATGTTTTAATCATGTGGTAAATCAATTTGGGGATGATTTTTTCTATTTTGGGGAAAATTGTTTTTTAGTGAAAAAAGGGGCTTTGTTTTGTGATTTTAAAATTTTGACTTTAATATTGTTAGTTGATGATTTTGAAAAATGTTTTTTGAAAGATTTATTTAAATAATGATGTTTTTATTGAAATTTTGTTTGGTGTAGAATATTGGTTAAAGGTTTTTTTCAAAAAATGGGTGGTTTATTTAAGTGAATTAGAATGTGATGGGAATGATAGTGTGCTTATTGTGTGGCCTTGATGTTTCTTTCTTGTTGTTTTTTTTAAGTTTTATGGATTATATTGGTGTGGGAAAGTGGGTGGTAAGTATCACTATAAATGTTTATTGGTAGGGTATGGAATACCCACATTTGTGGATAATGGTTTGGTAGCACCACTAGTTCGAAATGTAGTGAACTGGTTGGACGGAATCCCCACTGTTTTGGTTACCTTGTTGTGTGTTGCTTTGCAAGATTCTGATGGCTTTTCTAATGGGAAATTTTGAAATGGCTTAAGTAATGGTTGTTTTTCTTTCCTTTGTATTTCATTTTTTGGGTAAGGTTTCTTGGTAAGGAATCCTATGGATTTTTGAACTATTTAAGGTTTTATATAATTTTTTTATATAAATGTGTTAATGGTTTCATCCTAGTGGAATGTGTCGGGAATTAATTTGGTGAAAACCTACTATGTACACACCCCTTCTTCGGAATGTAGGTAGATTTTTAGATGTTGTATTCTGAGACATAGGTTTGAGTAACGAAAATCCTATTTCTAGTCATTCGGCATGATGCCATGGTGATGTTGTGGAGCTTACTACATTGAGCTTGGTGTGGAGCTATGGATGGTTTCCTAGATCATTGGCGTCTTTTTGTGTATTATACCACTTGGTAATCTAATTTTTGATTAGTGGTATTGGGAGTTAAGAATTGATATAGAAATTTTTTTTGTATTTTGGAAATTTATGGTTTTGGTTTCTATGTTAACATCCATCATGTTGTTTGGTTCGCATTGTCTTGTCAGGATTTTTTATTTTATCTCTTGGGAAAATTTTCCACTTTTTTTCTCCAAGCACTCGACATTTATTTCTAACCTTTATCTCCTTGATAATGTCTCTTAAGGCCATATAGCATTTCTACAACCTCTCAAAACAATGGGATGGGGTGGGATGTTACATTAATCCAATTAGGTAAAATGTAAAATAAGAAAAATTATATAATAAATGATTTTTAGATGTGTTAGTAAAGTGTTACAATAAGATAAAAAATTATCATCAATGAAAATAGTTAATGGAATGGATTTATAATGGTGATGGTGAAATTATAATGATTTCATTGTATACAATAGAAGTTATTAACATGTTAAATTTTTAAGGGGTTATGTAAATATGTTTTAATACTATATTCAATGAGTTTATCATTTGGATATTGATTCCTATTTCTCAATATTATACAAACATTTTATGTTCATTGATTTAATTCTCAAAATGCGTTTATTTAGAGGGTATTATTTGATTTGAACATAGTCTTGTGGCTGGAATTACATAGAAATATAATTAGTTTTTAAAAAAATCAAATAGTATAGTAACCATAAGGCTTCTCTAATTGTCTATCGTATGATATATGAAATTCATAAAACTAGTGTATTTTTTCCTGAATATTTTTAATGGATTTTATGATTATAATATGAATACTATTATTTAAAATATAGTGTATACAATATCATTCTATCATATTTATTGTAAATATTATGTAAACTATATTTATATGTATTTTTCATTGTATTTCAATCCATTTAAGCTATTTTGGATTTATAAATATAGGTTTTCACCTATCATTAGAAAATTATAACATATATTCCCTTGATTGAGATATATTGGGAATGTGTATGGTCATACCTAAACTAGGTAGAAGTCATGTGAATTCTTTTATAGATTAGTTGAATTCAATATACTCATATAGTTTGATGAATGGAATTTCATATGGTCAATCATATAGTACGTATTTACATAGTCAAGTAACAACATAGAAGTAGTCTATGTGGGATTTATATACTCCAGGACTCATGGAAAGTTGATTTATTTTAAAATTGGGTTATAAATTTAGAAATAGTTAAATATAATAATATTTTTAGGAACATTTATGAAGATACATGTTTTTAATATAGATCAAGAAAGAAAATTTTATAGTTAGATTAGAAATTGTGCAATGTCATAGGCTTATATAGGATTATAAATATGGATAGGGGAATTTATAATTGTTTTCAATACTAAAAATACACATCGGGTCACAAATTTTGGTTGTGTTAATATTTATGAAATATTATTATATTTATTATATTAAAAAAAATTAGATCTATTCCCAATGTTGCTGGAGGATATTCAAATTTATTATTGGACTGTTTTTAAAAATCGTTTCAGGTTATGTTATATTTTGGGTAATAAAAGGATAATTATTCCAAAATAAGATTTGGATGTTTTATATATGGATTTTTAGATATGGTTTTTCATTTTTTTTATATATGAATTAACATAAGGTGAAAGTGCACTAATTCAATTTATATTTTGTACAATATGGTGATTGTTTCTAATGTTAAATAAAGGCACCACCTTGTTCAGTTTGTTTTGACTACATCATGATCTATTTGTGTATTGAAAATGTTATTGTGAATATCACTTAGACATTTTATTTTTTGAGGATGTATATTATATATGATATCATAGGTCCCACTTCATTGTCAAAAAATGATCTATTATTAACAGTTTTATCATAATCATATAAAATTCTATGGAGTTTGTATTGAAGACCTAAGAAATTAATAATTATAATATTAATCATAAAAAATTATACAATAGTATTAAATACTTTTACTCGTGAAATTTTTATTAATTATTTCATTTAATACATTTTAATAATTGAACTTTACCGAGCCTCCTGGAAAAGGTAGGTAGGGTTTATCATAATTTATAAATTATTATTGGAGTAGAAGAAGACAACATGAATCCATTAAATAGTGATCTCCATTTAATGGAATAGAAAACCACATGATCACGAAATTTATGGACATGAAAACCATACATTAGTGATGGTTGATCCTTATATCTTTAGCTATATTTTTTTATGAAGATCACTAAGAAACATGTATATAAATATTATATCCGAGATGTACCAATAGTAAGTCCTTAATAAACAAACTTCTAAGCTTGTTTATCGGACAAGACAAAATATTCTAGTATCTAGTGTGTAAAATCTAGAGAGGAAAAAAATATTTTCCATAGTAAATTCATAAGAACTGTACATTTCATTTTTGATGTCCTTTATCATTATTATAATGTTATTTATGAATATATCCAAGACTCTATGTATTTACTCATATGATAGAAAATATATGAGAGAATTCATACTATTGAAATAATTTTAACAACTTGGTTGATCATTCAATTGTCATGTAAATTAATTCAATAATATCCTTCAATATTCATTCAATAAAATATTTATATTAAATAGTAGCCTTTATGGGGCTTAGATATTAATATTGAAATTAAAATTTTAAATTTCAGTAAACAATCATAGGATTCCATGTAAATCAAAAAAATTGATTATTTAGGAACAATGGATATGGATATAGGAAATTCATTTACCATGACTACCACTAAATGTATCACTATGATATCTATATATCATATAGAATTATATTCCCAACATCATATAATAATACTTTTCCAAAATTTATGTAATACCATAGGAAATCCTAATATAATACACTATGACATTGGATAAAATATATCATAAACAGATTAGTCATTTGAAAATATCTCCATTAATATCCAATTTTCAATAAATCCTAAAACAATTTGTTCCATTTCACCTTATATTTGATTATAAAGAAATAACTTTTGAAATCATATCAAAACCTCTTTAGATATTTCAATTTTTTTGGAATGATTCCATCAACACCACTATTTATAACATCATATTCAATACACTTTAAATAACCATGCAATGATATTTTTTAATGAACCATGAAAACCATTATAGTTTCAATTTTATTTTCCGAAATCCCAATACAATTTCAATAAAATAAAATGTGTGAACCTATGGTACATTGTAAAATTTAAATAATAAATTCCCATACAAATAAATATTAGAAATGACAATCCTCTAGTAAATAATCATTTCTAATCTAGAAACCATGTGATATGAAATGATCTCCATAAACACATGTATATTTATTCCTATGAATTCATTTCCATATAACCTATCATCTCATGAAAATGAGTAACCACATCACATAGAGTATGCCAATTGCATATATTTGCATATACATTCTTGATTCTTTGTGTATAGACTGTCTCAATGGATGGACACATAACATGTCATTTATCAATGTATATGATCACATCACATAACTCTATATTAGAAGAATAGAACATCACATGTCACATATCTATGTTTAATAGTACACATCATATGTTTATATCTCTCAAGGGACCAAATTTCATACTCATCATAAGAGTGAATGAATAAAATATTTATTAAGCTCAACTAATGACTTGATTAGAAACATTCCCAACCACATAATGATTAGATCAACCTCATAGACGAGGTATGAAATGTATTGGAGAATGAGGTCTCTCATGCAATCTATTTTGTTCATCCCGAAATGATTGGTGAAAATAATGATAAAACAAGAATCCCTAATATATTTATTATATAGGGAATTAATATTTATGTTGAATACATAATCCTTCATCCAAGACACAAATATTTTTTCTTGTGTCTCATTGAAATATTTTTCCTCTATATATGAAATAACACCCATACCAAAATCAAAATTTCAATACTACCAATAATACTCCAAGAAGGAAATTAGTCAGGGGATCCTCATTAGGATACTATGGGAGATTAATTTTCTTTTTGTTTCATGTGTTTGATATTGTTAATACGAATGAATGATAAACTAGGTGTAGAGACCAGATTGGTTCCTTAACAGACACTGGAATAATTATACATATATTTCCAAAGCATGGAGATTAGACTATGGGTGATTCTGAGGCGTAGTTTTCAAAAAATTATTTCTATAAAAACATTATATATATATATATATATATTACATGCAAATAGTTTTTTAAATTAAATGTGATAATTATTATATATATATAGAAAAGATAAATATTTGAGCACGGTTTAGTCTATAACAAAATATTTAACAAAGGCCAAAACAAAAATTTGTTGGTGCATGTTGTTTATATATCTCACCCATTGCCGATATATTTGATGAGTTAATTAAATGTTAATTTAATTTAATTTAATTTAATAATATAAATATAATTCCCTTTAAAAATATCATTATTTAAATTTTTATGGGTTTATCCTCATAATCATGTGACTATACATAGCTTCCCCTTCCTCATTTCATTGTAGGATCATATCAGATGGTGAAAAATATCTAGATTGGTTAAAATCAGAGTGCAGTGCCTGTAATGAATTCATTTAATAGTTGGAGAAAACAATATTATATATTTAACGATCCAATATAGAGGTAGGCATCATCAATTTTTTATTACACCCATTTTGATTATATTCATTGAGTAGATCAATAAAATCATTTGGAATGTAGAAATTGTGGTCCTTGCATGTGCGCAGGGGATGTTTTAATTTATTAGTCTTTTGTTTTCTAACCCTGGATATAACATTTATTGATTGGTGTCCTATAATACTTGGAATTTATCGATAATTGTTTTATATATCATCCTTTCAATTTATTCACATTCATCCCTAGTTGGATCTCATGGTCCCAATTTGACATTGATGGGTGGTGTCGAGCCCGATCAGAATCCCGAAATAATGATGAATCTACATGTGAGGGATGTATTGGAAACCCAAGAGTTTTATCGAGATACTATGGGATGTGGGTGAATTGTTTTCTATTACAGATAAATTATATGATGATGGATGGTCAGGAGGCATGCTAGACATGTGATGAACTGCTGAAGACCAATAAAATCAATTTTCCATCCACTAGATGGATAGAAATGACATATGCAGACTAGATCTACCAATTTGGGATGGTGTGGAGGCGGGATAAATGGAAGAATCTATAGATTCAATGTGTAGAATTCAGATTGGATTTTTTTAAAAAATCGTGACTACAGACCATGTATTTCAAAGAAAATTTTTTGTTTTAGGCCCCAGCTACAGAGGCTAAGGTTTTTAAATATTATATGTATGAAAGGATACGTGGGATCCCTACCTAATGTGTTAATTCATGCTAGTGGAGTAAGAGACTACTATCAGAGTAAACTAGCATTGAAACGAATAGAAATTTTGTGTAACAATGTACACAAACATGATAAGAATATAAGGACATGGCCATGCACACATGTGGGACCCTGACTGGCATGAGATTGTCATGTTTTTCGAGTACACACTGTTAATTCCTACACTATTAGTGATCTGTCTACCTCCATGGATACTAATAGTTGATGAATTTATACAACATATTTTGTGGGTCCTCTCACATTTTATTTACCACTCCATTCCACAATATGAAACAATAATACCTCATATCCCATTTACTTAGACTCAGATTTGGGAATGTGAGTAGCCTATCCTGAGAGTTTTTCTGTAAAAAACATGAATTATACCCCAATTGTGGCTTTTGGGATATGAGGTGAGTTGTTTCCTAAAATTGTACATGATTAGCTAACACTCGATGACAACAGTGATCATGAATTATCACCAGAGGATTTTTGAGTGGAACACTCTAGTTATGTTGGGCATGTGTCTTCGATGACTAGAGTGGAACCCTCTAGTGGGGCATGGTGTCGGTCCTTCACAGACATCTAGAGTGGAACCCTCTATATATGATGGTAATGGGTCCCGTACAGAATCATAGAGTGGAACCCTCCAACTTATATATGAATGGTTCCAAGACCATTAGCGTGTAACCCTCCTATTGATATATATAATGGGACCTCTATCGAATTATATATCAGAAGCCTCTAATTGCGATGTACAGGGGCCATATACCCTCAACTTGGGACACTCCTACTAGGTAGAGAGTGGGAATTACATCAACTATTAGTGTGGAACCCTCTTATCTGAATAGGGAATGATTTTTTTATTTTCCCACTTAATATAACAAACTTCTTTTCATAGTGCATAGGTCCTCTACCAAGAGATTATGGACCCACGACTATGTTGCATAGTTTTGAGGTGACAGTTGACATAGATTATTTCTACAAGGAATAAGAACAATATTTTGGGCATTGTTGATAAACTTATAGAACTATTGGTCACTCATTTCCAAGGATATTCTATGAAAGGTAGATGCCATTAATCTCTAATTTGGGATTTTTTTACATAATATATTTATATAGATCTGATTCTATAAAATTAAAGTTTGTTACTCTTCTTCCATGGGATTTAAATTTTTTTCGATTTTTACACATTCTTTATGTGTTCAATTTTCAGGATTAGCTGAGGGTACTCGCCTACTGTATGTAAAAAAGATTTGATGTTCAGTTCATCTACGTGCCATATTGAGACCATTTTTCCTAGATGAGGCCACTCATTCTCTTATATTGGGTTTAGAAACTTCTTATTTACTATATAACATCATTATATTCCTAATATTTATATTAATTATATCCATTAAACATTCAATTAATCTTACTAGGTATGTATATAGTAACCTCAACCTGGGGTTTCCCTCACATTTCATTTCATTTTTAGACAAACGAAATGACAATGATGATAATAGTGTAATATAGGGATGCTTTGTTCTAAAAAACCAAATATGGTGGTTGTTTCATAGGTATTAGGATCTATTCTATCTCAGTATCTTACTATCCAGTTTCATTTTTAAAAGGACAATTTTCTTCTTAAGAATGTATATTTTCCTTTTACTTTTGGCTTTCCTAGGCCTATGGAGGCAAGATGGGGTATTTGTGGATCCATCCCCATTCAGGTTCATTTCATAGAAAATTTGTATCATAGTATTTCATTCCATGGAATGTTATTTTGATCTGTAACCATATGATTTTTTTTTTAGGATTAGTGAAATATTTTCATTGTATATTGAGTGCATCACTTTGGAAGGGGAAGCTTGTGATAGTGAGGGCGGTTGATGTATCCATTCACTAAGATCATGAAAACATGTTTTTTTACTCTACATATATCGAAATTATATATATGGATCAATGATACATGCATCAAATAGGATTGAATCATTTACATTACTTCTTGAGTTATCTCCCAATATATATATATTTGTATATATATTCTCATTTGAATGCGGTGTATGTTGATTTTATTTTATGATTCCTCTGCGATGATAGCCTTCATGGATAACAGTTTCAGAACGTGATTTTAGTCCAATGAATGATGATGTCTCAGTTATAGGTTCATTCCACAAGATCCTTCCTCTAGGTGGGTATGTATCAAAAGAACCACCTATTTAGTAGTATGTCATACCATCCAGACATGTTGTGGATGCATGAAGGCTAATCCCAATCTATGAGTTCCAACACAAGAGGCCACTGAGCATCCCTAAAAATTGGGATTCCCCAGCATCAAAAAATTAGACAGAGACGGTGGTCCATAACATATATCTTATTTGGACCCCGAACGATCAGTTGGTTTCACATGTAGCTATAATTTTCTACAGTGTAGGTGGGAGATGGTGGCATCTTGTTCTCCAAATGCACAAATGATTTGACAGTCCCATGTCCAAAATTCAAGAAGTTTTCTACTAAGGAGTAATACTCATCATATTTGTGATCAATTTGGATTCATTATCTTGTGGAGATAAAAATGTTAATTGATTCGAAGTATGATATAATTTTCGTTGACATTACTCGGTTCTCTATTAACATGATCTGAGATTGATACATCCGGGTAAAGAAGATTGATCCGGGACACCACAGAAAGATCCAATAAAGTGTGGTCCCAAATCCAGTCCAACCTATGATCAGTTTGTGTAGATAACACTATTTATAGAGATAATTCTATATGAGGGACAATAAACTTATAGATATATAAACATACGTCACCAATTTGAGTCATCCACAACAGCTAGTAGGTGCCAGTCAATGGGAATTCATTATAAGGGATCTTTTCCGAATGAGAATCAGACATGGATTCATGGGATACAGACCCCCAAGGAATCTAATAAAGGTGATGTTCTTTTCTTTTGATGGTGTAGATAATATAAACTGTGATTTACCAACTATATGCTCTTATGAGGACATTCATATAGTGGATGGATTTTCACAAAAATGATAGCACATAGATTGGAGATTACAAGAAGGGTGATGTGAGGCCCCTAGAGAGGAATACATGTCATATGAAGATGAGGATATATGGGTTTTTTATTTCAATATTGGATTCATCCACCACCACCACTAGGTAGCCCACACCATGATTAGGATCTGGTAGTTGGGTCCAAGGACAGCTAGAGGCTCTGGAGGCCTATGACGCCACAATTGAAAAGTTGAAAAGAGGTATGATATGTTATTTTCATATAATTATTCACTATTAGTAGTCACAAGTTCTTTTCATTAATTAATATCTATACTCTAGGTTCCAGATATAGAGATCATATATGAGGTTCTAACCAAACATCATCGCCTTAAGGTTATTACTAGTAATTATTTTTCTGTATCTTTTATATTCTAGTAGTGTGATCACTCTCTTGGTGGTGAGAGGCTCATGTGGGAAATTTTTTCTTCACAATATAACCCTATGAAATCATCTTATGTATGGATATTTTATTCATTTTCCTAGCCCATGTTTACATTTACAATTTGTGATTCAGATTCATTCACACTCATGGGTTGAGATTAAACATTATGAGTGAGAGAGCTCTAATGGTAGGATAATTGGGTTCAATGAGCATGTGGATTCATCCCATCACCCATTGGCTGGTAAGTACTTCCCCTAGTGAATTAGGTTCTTCATCCATATGCATACATTCTATTTTGGATGATTATAATGTTGTATTCTTCAATGATATTATAGGATTAACTATGAGTTTGGAGAAGAAATTTTTCACAGACTTGCAACTGGGGACCACACTGATATATTTTTTCAAATATAGGATGTCCCATACCAATCTTCGAGAGCATCAATAATATATGGAGGACCATCAATATAATGGTATCATTAAGCAAATTGTGTCCCACCTGAGAAACTCTATGGTTGATTGTGAAAAATGATGTGGGGGTTCTTGTGGTGTTGTGCGGATTATCATCACCTAAACCAGGTCCTGATATGGAATAAGTGCAAATTTTTATGTATTGAAAACCTCTTTGACCTGTTTTAAGGTGCGATGCGGTTCCGGAAGATAAATCTACGGTATGGCTACAACTAGTTGAGGGCCCATGGGGAAATATTCTAATGCTGGAACTCTGATGTCTATAAAGAAACTATGTGTTCCTAGTGATTCCCTTTAGTGTGATGTATTCCCAAGCCATGTTTATGGCTTTGGAGAATCAATTCATCTAGTAGTACATTGACTAGTTACATATCATCTTCACTGATGACATACACATCCACTCTGTATAAGATGATGAGAATGCAGAGCACTTGATGATAGTTCTTGGTTTTCTTCTAGAGAAAAATCATTATGGGAAGATCTCAATGTTCGAGTTATGGATTCAAGTGGCTTAATTTTTGGGGAATTTTTTTAATGATGTTTTTGTTGCGGACCTTGTAAAAAATGATGTTGTTCTTTCATGGGAGCTGACTAAGAGCATGTCAGAGGTGCATAGTTTTCTTAGAATCGAGAGAAACTATATGAGGTTTTTGGAAAACATCTACCAGTTTACTACCTCACTGAAACCCTCTCATAGAATGGGAAGTTGTTTACCTATACTTATTAGTGTCATAGGTCCTTCTAGGTGTGAAGGTTCAGGTTCATGAGTGATCCTTTATTGAGATCACTGAAGAGGGTGTGGTGTGTATAGTTTATAATGATACCTAAAGAGAAGGGCTTAACTGAACGTTGACAATGTGGTTTGTAGTTATCACACATAGATCGAGGATATTCATAACACACTAGAAGAATGAAATAAATGATGACATAGATCTGGAAGTGGTAGTCATTTCCCTAAGGATCTGGAGGAACAAACTTCTTGTTTAGCACTTTGTGTTTTACTAAGACCATCAATGTATCATGCTTGTCATCAAATAGGAAGACATGAAACTAAGTAGATGGTTCTATTTGGTTTTCATAGATGGTTATTAATTTTAGGTATTCTATACTCCATGGATGGGAATTTTTTTCTCATGTTACCTAAACAAGAAGTAAGAAGCTCTCTATGTGCAAAAGGGTTCAAAGAAGATGGTTCCTTGAAGCTGATTGTGGTTGATAAGTAGGGTATATTTTTTATATAGTAAATGCTGATGACTCCTCTGATTCCTTAGTGTGTGTGAATGTCCCAGATGACAGAAATATAATTTGAGGTTTCGTGTGACTTCATATCCATAGGTGGATTAATAGATGGATATTTTTAATGAAGGTATCAATACAATATTTTCAAGGGATAGAGGATGGTTCCAGACACTATTTAGGGGGAGGTGATGTGAGAGTTGCAGACATATCCCCTAGATTTGCATCCTGATGGGGAGAGTATTTAAGGAAACCATAATTGGAGATTATAGTGTTTTGGAATGACATAGATTATTTTCATGTTTTTCTCTCTATGACTCACCTGTCAGTTGGTGAATACTAAGGGCTAGGATCAAGCTTGTTCGTTGCATTAGTTTCTGATCCTAGATAGGAAGTGGGATGCAACATATATGGAATTTTTGACAAGTATTTCATATATGGAGAAGTTACAATATATCATCACGGTTATAGTTGTCTTTTACATGAATTCCAAACACATCCTTGCTATTTGAAAGTAGAGTTCAGTGGAGTGTTTGAGGTAGTTATACGTATGGGATATTGTTCCCATACACAGGGTGAACTTGATTATTTTTATTGATCGTGATTCATGGTCTATGAAATGGTTTTGTAGAGGTATGATGAAAGAATTTATGACCCATTTTATCATGAGTAATGCCTCTCAACCCTGAACAAATGGGAAGATTGATTGCATTTTCCATGTGTTGTAGGATATGCTGATGGATTCATGCTAGAAATCAGTCAGAGATTTGGGGATAACATAATCATGGTATAAATATAATGAAATATAAAATAAAACTCTACCATTGACATGTCACCTTATGAAGACCTATATGAGAGATTTTATAGGTCATTATTTTAGTGTTAAGAGATTGGCTAGACATGTCTTTTCGGTATAGAATTGGTGCAGGTGATGATAGAGAAGGTTTAGGTCAACTATGAGTGGATGATGATGGATCAATGTACGAATAAATAATATGAAGATCAATTTTATAGTCCATTCAAGTTTGAGAAGGGAGATCATGTTTTCCAGAGTTTCTCCCCATGAGGAGGAGTGAGCAGGATCTGCATGGAAGAAAGCTATTAATAAGGTTCATTAATCCATTTGAGATTCAAAAAGTGTAAGTGAGGTGGAATACAACCTCTCCATATCACAATGGCTATATGGAGTGCATGAAGTCTTCAATTTATTGAAGGTAGGGAGATATGTTCATGGACCAACAGACGTTATTAACTGGGAAAGCATGACATCAGGGATGGATCCACCATTATAGAGCACTTGGGTGATATTGGGTATCGATTGGAGATGACCTTATGTGTATATCCAATCTCTTTAGTTAAAATTTTCATGATGAAAAGAAACATTCCCATGAGTTCCTATGAGTGAGAGAGACATAGACTGGCCCATTTACCATATTTTTTGTTATGTTTAACATTATTTGGATAAAAATATTGAATGAGGGAATGATGTAGAGACCAGGTTTTTTCAAAGTATGTATTTTAAAAAATTCATATATATATTTCCAATTCTAGAAACTAAGATGATGTCTGATTCCATGACTCAGTCCTCTCATAAATAATTTCATAAATTTATAAAAATATTAATTATATTTTATATTACACATTTTCAGTTTCATAATGAAATTCTTATAAATCTTAAATGGTTTCTTTGATCGTAAATCTGATACAATAGATTAATTTTGAACATGATGATTACCATAGAAATGATGTAAAACATTTTGTTTTGGGGCATTTAGAAATCTCTATCATTGGAGGTACATTCATTTACGTATGTAAATACTAAATTTAATTAATTTAATTGAAACAACTATGTTTTATTTCATTTAATTATATTGATATGGTAATTTTACTAGGGGTTTCTTCAAAATAATGTGATCGTTGAGAGAATATAAGTCCTCTAAATGTAGGTGGATCATATCAAACAACATTTAACCTCTTAATCAATGTATACAAGAGTGCATCAAACACAATGAATTGTTTCAAATGATGGAGACTGAATTATTTGATGTAGAATGATCTAATCTCCATGTTGTAATCATCAATTGTATATTAAACCATTTATTTAAAATTGATTCAGCAAATCAATCCCCATATTTTTCTTCTCACATTTTTGGCATTTCATACATCCATGTACATGTTTAGTTGACTATTCCTTACTTTTCTGACCTTGAATATCCATGTTCATGAACATTGGAAAATAATTCTTATCATATTCTATTAATTTTCATTCTTTATTACAATTAATTTATTTGTATTTGTCACATTTAAGACCTTGAGGATCAGATTCATCAATTTAGGTTGGTACTTGGCTTGAACAGGATCCCCAAATCCAGATGAGTCCACATGTGATGGATGGATCAAAAATCTAA
The DNA here is from genome assembly GCA_963277665.1 of Viscum album. Classification (NCBI taxonomy): domain Eukaryota; kingdom Viridiplantae; phylum Streptophyta; class Magnoliopsida; order Santalales; family Viscaceae; genus Viscum; species Viscum album. The sequence goes on from OY728143.1 coordinate 1,695,511,325, forward strand.
GGGTGTTTGTCGATAAATTAGTGTATGTGGGTGATAGTTTAAATTTTCATAGATCAAATCATAAGTATAAAAGGATCATTTATTTTTGGGGCATGGGATGAGCCTCTGAAGACTAACAAAAACTTATTTCTAGACACCGAATGACCTAAAATATCAAATCTAGACTTGATCCCTAGATTGTGGATGGTGGGGATATAGATCTATATAATTATTATCAAATTATAAGAGAGGAGTTCATATATAGATTTTGTGAAAAAATATAAACTGTACATCATGTAGTTCGATGAATACACAATGTGTTGGGATATAAGGATCCGACCTTAAACATTGCATAATCTATTTAATTCATCTAGATACCAATTTAATACAATATTTAATATCTATTCATTTTAGATATTTAGCGAATTATGAATCTATACATACATTTCAATCACCACTATTTGAATGAGGTTAATATTAAAATTGTATAAATTTATTTCATAATAAAAAATATTTTATTAAAACATGAATTCTTCATAAACATTTATCTTTTCATCTTATTTTATGTTACACATTGATAAAACCTATGATAAAAATTTTAAACATGGGATGAGCACCATAGCTTATTATGGTATATAAAGTGAAGAATTAAACAATTAGTCAAAGAATAAATATAGAAAAATGAGATCATTTTCATAAATACATAGTTCTCACCCATAAAGTATCATATACTTATTTGTCAAAATAAGTCATTTCTATCAATCATAGAAAACAAAAAAACATAAGTTTTTTCTACTGTATTATATATGATTTTTAACAATCATGGAATTCAAATGATTTTTAACCCTCACATCTACCTTACAATGTAACACATATTGCTTCCTTATGATGTAACCCTCATGGAATCCTCAGGGTGTAACTATTAGAGTCACATGTGGAGTAACCATATGGTTGTCTGGGAATATAATCATATTCAATGTAGTGGAGGGATATATAGGTCCCATCCATCATCATAAATAAATCCCATGAACCATTGCATAATAATTAAAAAAACATTTTTTATAAAAAAAATCCCTTTTAACTTTTTAGAAATTGAAATTTAAATAAGTATTTTTAGCGTTGATACCCTTACATAGACAATATATGTGAGTTGAGAAATAAAAAAAATTAATGGAATACGTATAATCATTATAAATTCATATAGTATATCATAATATATTATACATGGATTTCACAAATAATCTTTGCATGAAAAATTAATGAATTAGATGGTCCACCAAAATAATGGAAATTTGGAAAGTAATTCCATTACCCTAGGTTCCACTAACTTGAAATTTGTTTAAACAACTTTTACAATGGTTAAATTAGTGTTACTAATTTTTTACCCTAACATATTCATTTTATAATCCCTTATGTGATCATTTATTATCATATTTCCATCAATTTTTTAATAAAATTTTGATATTTCGCTAGCTTCCGGTGCGTTATTTACATAGTTTCCATGTTTGTTATGTAGTGGATTTTACTGTCGAATGTATAAAAAAAATATAGAAGTGTGATGAGTGATTATTAATATGTTTTTAGAATATATAATGATACCATAAATATTTTTGTAGATATGATGATTAATAATATGATAATGATTGAGTTTTGAGATTCAAAAAGAGATTTTGTGTGCCTTATGGTCTCCTAATGAAGAAGTAATTATTAAGTGATGATCATAGTTTTATATATTTCTTTCTTCTAAGAAGTACTATGATGTACTGATACACGGGTTTCTATATTCTTCCACGATCAGGAACAGGATCCTCACAATTTTTTATTCACTAATTAAATTAGTGAGGTTACCTCTCTCTAATAGCATTTTAATATTCCCATGTATTTTCATTCAAAAATGAGGTTTTTCCAAAAAACCATAACCTAGTGGATTACAATATTCATTAATAAATTATCACGACCTATCCCTAGGGGCCCATTCCTCAACTACCCCAAGCCCACCTCCCATATGCCAGGGGATGGTGACTAGTCCTTAGTATGAATATCCCTAATAATGGGAAGAATATTCCTAAGTACATGCATGCACACACTACTTGAAACCACATAAGAATGAAGGTTAATGCACTATGTAAACAAACACAAGGTGTGATAGTAGAAAACTGAAGTAAAATCGGGCCTGAATACAAGTGAAACTCAATAAATAAAGTAGAAGTACAATTCTATGGAACTCCTCCACAGAAAACCATTCATGAAGGGTAGGTACAAAAATAGTTGTCTAAAGCTGCATAAGTACTTCTTGTCTTCAGGGTCACTCTAATAACCACCGGGACCCGGTCTACTAAGGACCCCATTAAAGAATCGAGCATTTGCAGAAGAGACGACACGTACGAGTGAGGTATTATCATGGGAATGAAAAATAATAATCAGTATAGAACTTAAATTCCAAAGGTGTATGACCATGAAATCAACAAGGTAGACTACTAAAGAGGTACATGAAGTTTAGCCTCTATGAATTATAGTCAAGAGTTTCACTAGAGTCATCTCACCTAGGTATAAACTAAATTATGAAAATAAATTCTATCAGTTGTAAATGCTTAAAACCCAACACTATTGAGAAACATATCCCCAATGAGTCACTTAGGACTGCATGGGAACCTAGACACATTCTTCACATAGACCTGTTGGGGAGCCTAGAGCCACTCGTCACATAGTCTTGCTGGGGAACCTATACCAACTCATCACATAGAACTGTTAAGGGGATAAGACACACTGATCATGTAGGTCAGATTGGGCACCTAGAATTATTATTCACTTAGGACTTCTATGCGACCAAGACACACTCATCACATAGGCCTTATGGGGAACCTTGACCCACATTTCATAGTTTTCTCATCACAACCAACCAGTGGATTCCTGCTCGTTGCATGCTTGATTTTGGGATAATATACTTCTCAAGCAATTGTTTTATCTCACGATTCCAAAAACCCACATAAATTAAAAAAAAAGGTTTGCTTTCTCATGAGGTTCCCATCTCCATAATCAGATCATCAATCAGACATATGGTTTGGTTTTTATGAGCCATTTAGTCAAAAGGGGATGGATGAGTCTAGGCCCAGTCCGACCCGGCCCAGCCTGACCTAGCTCGGCCGATCGAACTTGGTTATCATGACCTGACCCAACATGATTCGGTCTGGGCTGACCATGTCTAGCCAGGCCCAAGGGCTTGGCCCATTATGCCCACTAGACCTGATCCAGTCTCCATTCGTCCTAGCCCACCTAGGTGGTCTAGCTTTCAACCAGTCAGTCCGCTCAGTGCCACATCCCTCCACTTTATCCTGGCCTACATTAGTTAGATTGTTTTTTCTAGTCAGGATGGAAAGTTTGTAATTTCCATCCAAGCCACGTCAGCTGCGTCATTTAATTTTGTGATTACCATTGTATCCCCCGCGATCATTAACTGTGAGACACAGCAGTAATCCACATCCCATAAAATAGCCACTATTCGCCTACTCCTATCCTATGAATACAATCTGTAGTAGATGTCATGGGCCTCAAACATTTCCTCCTCATGCTGATGTGTCGCGCTACCAATCAGCACTGACGGGACACTGTACTCATTCCGATAGTCTGTTTCCTGATCTAGAAGTCCTATCACGGTCCTCAGGTTACCTACTCCACTATTGTGTGCTCTATTCCATCATGTCATCAATCTAGGTGTTGGATCACATTCAGAACATCCTGGAATAATTTTACCATACCACAGGGGTTCGTTGGTGAAGAACATGAGAAGTATGATTGATCACAATGAACACTACATGAAACAAATTGCAAACTTACTTTGTTGTGTTAGTGAATGGGGAATAACATTTATCAATCAACTTGTTAGTGAGTTGAACTATGTTCATAGTTTATAAGGAAGAACAGTGAAAGGTAATCACTTATAAATAAACACCTACCATGGTTTGGTTCAATTTCTAATTAAATTTGAATCATGAATTTGTCATCATCCATCTGTTGATGTCTGATCTGAATATGTTCGTTGATCTGTTGTCATTCGTTGTTAATTGTCGCTCATCATTCACCAATGAATTTTTTCCATGGATTTAGAGAAAACTCTAGGAACCTCCCCAAATCCCATATCATTGTTAAATCAACATAATGGAGGAAATGTGTTTTATAATTTCTGTTACGCCGAGTTACCATATCATTAAACTATTTTATTTATAAAATGAAATAGCCTTTCAGTTACCCTTGAGTTTCAGTGTCGTTATGATATTTTATTTATGGAATAAAATAGTTGGCTTGATGTTTCATTGCATAAAATCATTTTTAAATAAAGTATACCTTTTAATTTTTATTTTATTTTTCTTTAATGCATCCAAATATTATATTTTTACCTCATCCCACACCAGTCGAGGTTAGGCCATGCCTAAGGAAATTACACCATCACGAGCTCAATGGAACTCTCAGATTTCAAATCCCAGTTACCGTTACTAAATAAAATAATATTTACTTTATTATTTTATTTATGGTCACATCCCAAAAAACAACTTTTCACATTTGGCCCACGCTGACCCATGTTAGGCTCTGCCAAAGAAAATCACCCTAATATGAACTCTATAGTTGTCTCATATTCTCAATTTGATTCAACATTAAGGAGTAATATTGTTTTTAAAAATAAAATAATTTTATTTAATGGTATTCCATTTGTAGGTATTCTAACTAGAGGCCAAAGCTGAATAATGTTAAGTCATGCCTAGGGTAAAACCGCCATCATGAACAAAAGGGTTCCCTCAGATTTACAATTTTGGCACTCATATAATACTTATTCTACATCTTTAGGAAAAATTCTCATGTGCACTATTTAAAAACATAACATTTTTTGATGGACCATTCTAGGGACACTGGGACTTGGAATCTGAAGTCAGGTAAGTGATTGGTCTGAAAATTATCCAAGAAATTTTCAAAAAGTGAAACAAGTAAAATCCAATTCATTTCATACATTAACTCTATGGTAAATAAAATGAATATGTTTCTCTTGAAAAGAGAGTTTCTCTTCCAACAGAACTAATTATGGTATCATAATGTGTGGTGAATGTGGAACATACTTTTTCAACATCAAATCATGAAAAACACAATGTCCTATAGATAAAATCAGAGGCAACAATACTCATTAGAGAACATTCCCAAATTTCACCCAAATATCAAAAGGTCTAGTAAACCATGAACATATCTTTCCATTCATTCCAAAACACATTACACTATTTCATTGCAGGTATTCTGAGGAAAACATGATCACCTACCTTAAGTAAAAATTATTTCCTCGTGTAATATACATAACCATTATTCTTAATGTGAGATGTTCTCACATGTTATTGGATTATATTCACCTTCTCTACCTCCTCATATACTCATTCAAGTCCCAAATTCATTTACCTAATATCATTCCAAAATGTTGGAGTTTGACACCGAATTCCTTTTGAAGCCTCAAAATGATCTATTTGTATAAATTAAGGAATATAGTTTTTATTTAAAATATCAACTAATGAAATATGTTGATCCTAACATCCGAGGTAATGTATTGAAAAAGCTCGGATAACATCATCCAATGTATGGATTATTTATTCTGACTATCCATTTGATAAAGGATGAATGTCTATGTTGATATTTAATTCAGTTCCCAATGAATTTTTAATTCATTTCAAAAACATAGAAGTTAACCTGGGATTATGGTCTAATACAATTGCAAGATAAAATACATGTAAAATAAAAATATATTTGAATTACCTTTATTAAAACTGATATAGAGAAAGTGTGTCTCAAATATGAATAAAATGTGCACATTTCGCCAGCCAGTGAAAAATAACCCAAATCACATTATTACATCAAGAGGACATTGGTAGTCCCACCACAGTGTCCATAGATATATTTTCCCATATCCACTCTGGAATTTGAAAAGGCTGAAGCATACTCATTTTTAGTTCTCTCTCTACTTTCACCTATTGAACATTAAACATTTCATTGTAAAATAATAAATATATATTTTCATTCCATCATGCCAGTAATAATATTGAAGATGTTTGTAAAATTTAGTATTACCAAATGAAAGGAAAATATAGAACTATAGTTTTCATTTATAAATTCTTTCATTATATGGGAATGAAAATTCACACATAATCACTTTCGAAATCTCAAAACAGAAAATATATCAAGGTTAAATTTTTCAAACAAACCATTATTAAGAAATTCTGCATTTTCTGAAATTCAAGGCATTATTTCTATTATTTTATAATTATGTCTAATAGATACGACTCCATTAATACCTGAATAATATGGTGGTTTTTTATAAACAAACTACATCCAATTCTAAATTCATCAAATCATTAATCAATAGGTCATTTTACAAATGTAATGTGATTAATTTTGCATCATAATTTCTACTCTGGAATATTGCTCATTGTGTTATTTTCTTGGATGGTAATATACCACAAAATCATATTCTTTTATCAGTTAAATTAAACGTATCTACCTCATGTTCAATTTGTTTAGAGTAAATATAAACTTACATCATTTTTTATCATTGCATATTTATTATTGGGCACTGTATAAATGATTCCTACAAATCTTTAATGATTAAAACCACATCTAGTAGTCCCATATCATGTTGTATAAAATTTAAATCTTGAGATTTCAGCTATCTTAAATCATATAAATTTACCTGAACATTATATATTAGAATAAAACCATCACCCTTTAAAGAGAAGTCTCAATAGATGAATAGTAACCATTTCTTGATTTTAGAGGAACAAATGGAGGATTTACCAATATTTTATTCATTTCATAAAAACAAAAATCATAGACTTCTATACAAATAAATATAACCACTTTACATTACATCTTCATTGGTGGTTCATATAACTGTGCAATGTTTTTAACAAACCATCAGTAATAACATACTATTCTAAGAAAACTATGAATCTTAGTAAAATTTGGGGGTCATGGCCATTCATTGGAAAAATATTTTAGTGGTACAAACTCTTATTCCATATTTAGGTACATTATACACATGAAAAGATAACCGTTTTAACCAAAAATAACATTTTTTATATTTCCCATATATATTATTTTCATTGAGAGTTCGCAGGACAATCCTAAAATGTTTCTCATCATCCTCATAACTTTTTTAAAAAATAAAAATATATTTAATAAAACATACAACAAACTTGTATAAAAATTGATGAAATGTTCTATTAATATGATCCAAGAATACAGTTGGGGGATTTTTCAAATAAAGTCATAACATCAAACACGTAATTTCTATATCTATTATAAGAAGATATTTTTGGAATTTTATTTCCTTCACCTCCAATTGTTGGTACACAAAACTCATGTTGATATTTGAAAATACTAATATTCATCGATCTAATTAATCTATCATCAATGTAATGAAAGAGATATTTATTACTAACTATATTGTAATTCAATTCTCCATAATCAATGAAATTTCTCAATGATAAATATTTATTTTTTATGAACAAAACATGAAAACACCATAGTGAAGTGATGGGTCAAATGAAACCTTTATAAAAAACTATTGTAACTATTTTTTTAATTCATGAAGTTCCAGTTCAGCAATTCGATGAGTGGTTATGAAATTGGCTTTGAATCAGAATCTAAGTACATAGTAAATTAATTTTATATATCCGGAATAACACATGGTAACTCATTTGGAAAATCCTCAATGTATTTATTTACCACTAGAACATTATTAATCTTAATATATCACTAGTTATCAACAACATGTTCATGATAAATTTCATTTCATTTTTTTAATAGTTTTGTAGCTTCCGGATATGTTATCAATGGTATGAGTCCATTATTTTATATCAAATGAAGCTATTTTTTAATAGAAAACATCTTTTGATCTATAATACTTTATAGAATGATTAAAATCAATTCAATTCATACACAACATAACATAAAACACTACTATGGTAAGAATAAAAAGGGTTTTAGTTTATTCCTTTCTACAAATATCAATAGGAAGATTCATATAATGTTTTTCCATAATTTTCCCTTGGTGTTATAACCGTACGATCTTGTTTCATTTCTTGAGGTGAAAATCCCAATTTATCAAAATATTATTCAGAAATAGAGGAACGTGTAGACCTCGTGACAAACAAGACATTGGAAAAATATTAGTAAAAAATGCACCTAATTTCAATTCATTTAATGGACTAACATATGATGATATAGTTACATGGGATTTCACTATACATTTATTCTTATAATCTTTCTTCTTCCATTTACTCAAATGTTTTATTGGGTAGGTCTTTTCATAATGACCCATCTCACTACATTTGATAAACATTATAGTTTTCTTATTAAAATTAATCTCAATATTATTTTCAATGAAATATTTGGAAATCTATCCAAACAATCCACATTAGTAAAATATCCTAGATATGATAAGGCATCCCACAAGGTTCTTTTAATCACACATCCCAATAACCATAAAATAGACTTTCATACCTTCATATTTTGTAAATTGATTCTTACCCATTGCCTACTAATTGAACATTTTCTTTTGATTGTTGTCAAAGTACACATTATAATTAGAAAACTCCATTTATTATCTCTCAGAACATTTGGAAATTTTCCCATAACATTCTAATTCTTAGGTGGCCAATTCCCTTTAGTACCATCCCTTAAATGTTGAGTAAAAATTATAGATTTTACATTCAATATCTGAAATAAAATGTGGAGTATACCATTCTAATTGGATGAATATTTCTTCATACAAAACCATTCAATATTCTCATTATGATTAAGTTCATGAAATTTTATTTCCATTTTATATATATCCACCTTAGGATAATATTTTTCAATTAAATGTTTCATGAAATTGTCTCATTCCAAGACATTGATCTCATCACGATCTCTGGTATTCATAACCATTGAACTCCACTGGTCAGCTTCACCATCAACATGATAAATTTCTTGACTTAACATTTAATAATATAAATATCCCATGAAATAAAATATATATTCAAGGACATTAATCAACCCTTTACCAACTACTGGGTCAGAAGATCCACTGAATTTAGGAGGATGGTGCCTCATAAAATGTTCACATATCATCATGTTCATTTTTAGATGTTATGGTTTTTTTCGTGAATGGATTCCAATTTCAATTATTTCATGTGTTATCTGACCGATTATTTTCAAAAACTACTTAGTTACAGTTCCTACCATTCCATGTTGCTAATTAGGAAAGATATTAGCCTCTCGAATTCTTCTAACATCAGCTTCCTTGTTTCTTATATGGAAAACCATTCAGAAAAGATCATTCTTAGATAAAGAAACATGGAGATATTAAAATTCATATCATTTAAATATAAATATAAGTCATGATTAATTTATGTTATTCTATTAATAACATCCAAAAACCCAATGATATCTAAGACATGCCCTTATACAAATAATAAGTACTTGACCATAAATATTACGTAATTTAGTTAATTCAACAAGAAAATAAATTCTAACATTCCAAAATATAATTTATATTTATATTTTAATATAATTAGGAAAAAATACATACATTTCTCCCCAAAAGAATAATTTTTTTAACATTTCATCATTATCCATTTCATTCCTACTTCTTATGTAAATATAAAAATATGAAATTTTCAGAAACATTCATCTTTGAATCACCATTTCTCTAACCTATCCGTAAAACTTCATAAAGACATTTTAAAATTTTGGATGAGCACAAAATAATGTTAATGTATATAAAATATGAATGACATAATTATTGCGTGAATACTTATAAACACATGAATTTATTTTCCCAAAGACATACTTCTTAGACATAAAATATCATATACTAAAATTGTGAAAACCAAATATTTCAATAAAAATAAAAAAAACAAAAGTAATCATCTGGCATTAACTATATATGATTTTTAACCATCATTTCTACCTTACAGTGTAACCCTCATGGGTTACTTATGGTGTAACCCTCATGACTACCTTATGTTGTAACCATTGCAGTCACACTTGGATTTATGATACAATCAGCCTCCAAAAAATAATACCGATTTTATTATAAGGAGATATAGGTCACAACATTAATCGTAATAAATGACCAATAACGATAAAAAATCATAAAATATGATCACTTGCATAAAAATATTCCTTTTAAATTTTGTAAAAATTTATATTTATAGATGATTTTTAAAGAGGAGTCCCTTATATTCAATATCATTGAACTGAGAATTAAAAAAAATGAATGGAGAATTTAGAATGACTATGAATCCACATAATAAAGGTAACATATAATAAATAAATTCACAAACAAACATATCATAAAAAAATCAATGATGTATAAGGTTAAACTAAAGAATGGTATTCGGGTTACGAATTCCATTACCTTAGGTTATTCTTATTTAAAATGTGTTAAAGGATCTTGTATAATTGATAAAATAGTGTTATTAATAATTTTTGAAACAAATTCATATTAATAACATGTTATATGATGATTTTATAACATTTTTAACCCATTTATTATTAACAATTTGTTATTTCCATTATCTAAGGTGTCTTCTTTGCATGTATTCCATGGTCGATGCGTAATGGATTTACTTATCAAATGGAAGAGAAATTCAAAAAGATCAATTAAAGGATATTAATATGTTTTCAGAATATTAATGGATATCATAAGTTATTTTTTTATTGATATGATGATGACTCATTAAATAAAATATAAATGATATTTTTTAGATCATTTTCTTAGTTTGTCGATAATCAAGAACTAGTTTCATTATATAATTTAATATCATGTATATATGTTAATTAAATAACCTAAAAGATGAAATTTTTTAAACCCTAAAATATTTTTTAACTATAAAAATTGTATTATGAATATCTATGACGGAGGTAATTGAAAATTTAAAACACAGTGTCCATGATGTTTTAAATATCGACATATCACAAATGATGTTTTTATAATTTTGAATACAGGATCGAGTAGAATGGGTTGATGATGAGTTTTTCAATAATCATGAAAAAAATAAATTATATACATGATTGTAGAGTTTCAATTCAAATTGGATAAGGGTAGGTGAATATATTATAAAAAAATAAAATGAATTGAAATGAAAATAAATGAAAAAGAAAGAGGATGCTACATCTGGAATTATCAACAGTGATAATCTCTTTAAGGCTCCAGGTTTTGGAATATTGGGGACACCATAATGTGTTATATATGGGGAAGAGGCTTATGAAGGTAATTGTGGAGAAATTGATAAAGCGACGAGGTATTGAGTTGTGAGGAGAAAAGATGGTGAGGGGTGGTATTTATAGTGGCGGAGAGGAGGGGGTTTTATTATTTTATTCATTAGATTGTTTTTTTGGATCAAGAAAATAAATAGTTTGAGAATTATCAAAAAAATATATTAAAATATTTATTTAGTATTCATGATTTTGGACCTACACATTTCATAACTCATCTCTGAATCAATAATTCAAGTATTTATCATTTATCATAAATTATCATTTTTTATTATTTACCAAATATTCAACTATTTCAAAAAATAACAAACAATCACTATAATAATTTATCTAAATTTAAATCTCAATATTGTACTCCATTTTTTGAAAATAAATTTCTATATATTAGAAATTAATTTTGTAATTAAAATTTTATTTTATTCAAACAATACAAATTTTAAAACTATAATAGATTTTATAACACCGTGTAAAGTTAAGAATTCTCTCATAGAATTATCTTATAATATTAAGAAACTAATATATTAATTTACGAATTGAAACAAGAAAATAAATTTAACTTAAATCATAATATTAATTACAAAAAATTAAATAATCTTTTATATTTCACAAAATTTCAAACACTTAATTTCTCACATTCACAACAATTATTTACATAATTGTTAATGTAAATATATCTTTTTTCACATTTCTGATAAGTTAATTTTATAAATAGCTTTATAGGATTGGTTATTATTTTATTGTCCATGTTACTATTCCTAATGCTCATGTTACTAATCCTATGATCAAGTTATTAACCATTAGTATAAATTCATTAGTTTATATAAATGTAAATTATATCATTATAAAATTATAATTAATATAATATATTTAATTAAAAAATGAAAAAAATTATAAGTACATAGGTTGTTATACGAGGCATGATAGGGGAATATAGTCTTTCTACATGTTACAAGAATCACACGCCATGTGGGTCCCCCAGAAGAAGTGTGAATGCAGGATGGAAGAATTGGTGTGTACTAAGTTAGTATATGGGAATGTTCACAGTTAAGAACAACATGTATCAATGTAAAAAATAATATGTGAGACACAATCATGAAAATGGGTGGGGCCATGAGTGTCCAGGTCACATCATGTAATTCCTCCACAAAATGTGTATACCTACACAATTGGAATGTCATGTACCTCTAAGGACAATTATAGGTGATAGATTGGGACCACACAATCTATGGGTCTCCACACATATTGTGTTCCCCTTGGTTTCATTCAAGAAAAATTTAAAATCACGTTTATCCTTCCTTTGGAATCATATTTTGTCATGTGATTATCCTATCCTGAGTGTTTTTTCCATGTAGATTTGGATGGATCCCTCATTTTTGGATTTTGGGATATTATGTGAGTATTTCATGAACATGGATCTTCTTTAGATGATTATAAATGAGGGATGTGTTCACATAGGATCACAAAATACATTTGGAGTGGAAACCTCCATCTAGGATGGACATCGGTCCTCGATGACTAGAGTGGAAACTTACAACTATGTTTTTCATGTGTCCACAACAGACTCTAGAGTGGAACCCTCCTCCTGGGATGGGTGTCGGTCCTCTAAATTCTACTAGAGTGGTACCCACCAGTTGGGATGTGCATTGTTTCTCTACCATTATAGTGGAACCCTCATATTTTCATAAGTAATGGGTCCTCTATCAACTTCTTGAGTGGAACATAGAAGAATGGTGTGTTGTAGGTACCCTATCAACAATTATGGACCTTCATAGTGGGAAGGGAATGGGACCTCAATCAACTATTTTAGTGGACTCATTCTATCCAAATATATTGTGGGTCATGTATCTATCTAATGAGTGGAACTGGTTGGGTGGAACAGGGCATAGTTACTATACATAGATATTATTGACCCCCAATTGTGGGCCACAATAGTGAGGTGTGGTTTGACCTGGAATTTTCCTACTGTAAAAATGTGCTAGATGTTTGGAATTATTGTTGGTCTTCTAAAAATATTGGTGAATCGATTCCTAGGTTGAGTTATGTGATCAAGATACCCTTATTTTCTCCTTTGGGATTATTATGATTATGTGTGTGTGTATATATATATCTGTATACATAAAATTGGATTTACTTAATCAATTTTTATGGGTTCTGAAGATATGTGGGGTATACCACATTCTTTTCGTGTTTATCTTCTCATTGTTGAATTTGGTTACTCTCATACTATGGATTGTAATTAATGGATGTATATTTCAACTATACACCAGGATGAGAACCTTCTTCTTGTATGAGGTTACTCTTTTTCATGCTTTGAGTTGAGTTACATTTTTTTAACATTCTAATGAATTTATATTTATATAATATTTGTGATTTTCCCCCTTCATATTTTGAGGATTCTTAATGGGCTTTTGTATACTCACCCTTTATGGGGTTTTCCCCAAGTTTCCTCTTCTATATTGCTAAAGAATAGGTTAGCAATTATTATAGAGGTGTTGAGGAATACTAGGAATTGTGGACCATTAATGGTGGTCACTTATTATAGATCAGGATATTGGCGCTATAAGAAGTTTAATTTTAATTATGTTTTATGTTGGGATATATTTTTAGTTGGGTGCTTATTGTTTCCTTTAGTTTTTAGTATTCACTATTGTACTCTTTTACACCCAAGAGGATTTTCATGCATGGTTTACTTTCATGCTAATGCATATTTTTGTTATTATTCCATTCTACATCTATATTGAGTTTTTTAGGTTTGTGCATAAGGGTATATTAAGAAAAGGTCTAACATTTAAAATATTCCAATGAATTCTTTTCACCACCCCTATCTAATGGGGGTGGGATTAGAGTTGTTGGGTCTTGAGCCCCTGTTAGGGTCGAGCCGTGATTGTAAGGCCTTTATTTATATAACATTTTTTTCATTTCATTTGATAACTCTAATAATAATACATAAATAATTATACATAACCACTAGTAGGATATCTCATATAAAATAATACAAGAAAATGTTATATTTAATGCTATTTTTTATTTTTTAAATTCATTACATCTCAATGTAATTGATTCAACAACTCTACATGATAATGTAAAAAAAATCCACCCTACTAAACTTATTTAATGGGATATCTATATTGATATCTAATTTAAATAATGATTTGATTATGATTCATATCCCTAAATTTTAAAAATTTGAATAATTAATATATCTTCTTTACATAGGAACATACAATGTTATGATGTTGATAACTTTTTTTTATCAACATAACACACTTTATTTTCATCATAATCATCATGGATCCTTTTAATTATATCTTATATTTTTATATCATTTGGTAAAAAAATGTAACACTTTACATTAATATATCTGTTTGAAATTTTTTTTAATTCGTTTAGGATATTATGTGACATTTACATTGTTACAGTACCTAAAGGGAAGTATTTATATTTATCTTTACAAACATAACATAAATATTTTAAGATATTAAGGGATTTTAAATTTGAATTTTCTTAGGGATAATCTATTAATTGGTAAAACTTAACTTCTTTAAGTATAAATACACTCCCACTCTCCACATAGACTATATAAAACCATCAAAACCTAATTATATGATTTGGAAACTATTTAGTGTCAGTAAATAAAATTTATTTCTATTAGTAGGAATATTAAAAAAATCAAACCATATCATATATGATATACTATGTATTTAGAGTTTAATATAAAAAAATATTTATTAATTAAAATATGCCATGATTATCAGTGAGATCACCTTAACGTCTTATTAAACCGGAATATGGATAAATGTTTTAATAGATAACTTCTTTTTATTCATATCATTTTTAGAAAATGATAATGAATTTTATGATTTATAAACCATTTTCATCCTGATATCATCACTTATTATTCCTAACAAATGGTATTTAAAAAATACATTAAATTTTAAATAACTAAAATGAGAAATCTATAAACATCAATAATTTATATCTATTTGATATTAATATACTCTTTTTTATTGCATATATTAATAATAGTATCATTCCTTTTCCAAATTACGCGAATATAGACTTCAATATTCACTAATTTATACCTTTATTATGATCTATAATATACTAAAAATAGTTGTAAAATATAAATTTAATTTCATATACATTAATGTTAATAAATTTATTGTATAACACTACTACCTAATGTGGACCCTCTCTAGTATTCCTCAAACCCTTTAAAGTATTTCTAACCATTCCATCATAAAAAACTATTTCACCTTCTTTTAAAAAACTCTATATGTTTTTAACAACTCCTATTATGAATTAGATTATTCATTATTGGTACTTCATACAATCTTTAATCAATCTTGGTTAAACATTTTCCATCTGTATAAACAATAAGTAGTTGTTACCCAACTATCTCATTCCTATTTTTTCAATGATAAAATCATGAATAAAGATGTGTAATCATTATTTAATCATATTCACACTATCATAAACTTTATAATAATTAATATATAAGGAATTCCATTAGCTTCATCGCATCATAAAAATAACCAATGATATTGAGTTAAATAGCGAAGACTAATGTCCTTAGATGATTATTTAGTAATACCTTTAAAACCAAATGTTAATTCATCTATTATTATCATAAGTGTCAAGATCCAATAATTGGACAATTTCTATAAATGTTTACTTATAAAATTATTTATTTATCACATAGAATTTTCGTTCTTCCATAATAAAATTTCAAAACATTCATTACTAGTCTAATTAAATGTATTTTGCAACGATTTTAATTCTAAAATATCAATCTCAATGTAAAATTTGATATTGATAATGAAATTATATATATAATAGAGTCTTTGATTAGATATGTATCATGTTTTATAATCATTTAATAACATCATTTATTAAATGTTCCTAACTAAAATGATGAAACATTTAAAAACCATCATATAAATAATTGTAAAACATTCAAATTTCAGTAAACATTAGGTCACATTTGTTATTCTCTAGTCACATAGAATGATAGGTATAACTTTATATCATTCATATCAGATATGACTCTTGGATTATTGATTGGATAACAATTTAAACTAATTTATCATAAAAATTCACATAACATTATTATTATTCTTGTATCTTATTTTAATATGTGTTTAAAGTGGTGTGTAGAAAAAATAGTATTCTACATATTCTCCAAAAATACTATTGGGTCACATATAACCATCATTCTTTATAAAATAATATTACATGGGCACCCTTCTTCAGTGTTACATAAAAAGTTTTATGATTAGGGTGTGAATAAGATATTACATTTGAATAAATCTAATACATAGTATTTTAGATGTTTGAATCTCACAAACTAATCTTATATATACTCCATAAATGTATTCAAGATTATAATGCATTATATTTGGAATTTCTCTTACATTCACCAAATAAATATTTTCAACCAATATTGATTTATAACCCTTTAAAAAATTTGTTCATTTGTTACTAATCTAAATTAAATGCTTTATTTTATTCACACATATCGTAACAAATCACATGCATAATGTGTATAATACCATTTAAATTGGATTCGTATAATACTTTTAACTAATAATCCTTCTTAGGTAAGGCTTGGAGTGACATTATCCACCCCTAATTTCATAGTTAGATCCTATTTTTTGAGGCCATGAGTAGTCTATCCAAAATCATCTCTAACCAAAATTCATTACATAATAGTGTCATTAAATTGATCATATTTATAACAACTACTATGCATAAAATATAATAAAATTATAATGTTATTCTCACAACACAATATAATCCATACTCATTATAAAATAAAACAAAATCAATTATCATACCCAACATATTACTCCATAAATACATATTTATGAATATATGGAATTGGTTTGATACATTAAACTATGGAATACATTTTTAATAATAAAATTTTTTTAGTTATGAATATTTCATGGAAGAAAACTAAATAAATAAAAAGTCTATATATTTAAACATCAGATAAACATTTATGACAAAATATTTTGTAATGAAATTATAAACACGTGAAAACATATCCATGTTTTATGAACAATACAAAATTAAATAAATATAAATGCATTATATTTATTCCCAATTTATATACTTCATATAATCCTTTATATGTTGTTAAATTAAATAGATTATAATAAATGAAATTAAATCCATTATATTATAAATATATTATCAAAAAAAATATAAAATCAAAGTCATAGATAGTTAATATTATTTTAACCTTGATAGTATAAATTTTAAAAATTACTTTTGAAATGGTTGAAAACTATAAGTCCCCAGCCTTAAACCTTGCTTAATCTTGAGTTATTACAAGATTACACATTGAGGATCTTTTCGGGTTTAGAGTTTTAGAGAATTAGATCATAAAACTTGCATTACATTCCACATATAAACAAAGTGGTTACATAAAGATAGTATTCTTCATTCCCATCAATGGAAACACATTTAAAATAAAACATGGATTATTTCTTGACACATACTTGACTCTATCATCTTATCATGTACCTTTCTCTTGACCTATGAAAAACATTTCAAAAACATGGGATGAGCATAAAAACTCAGTGTGGGTTATAAAAAAAACATGGAAAGGAAACATGAGTTCATATATACATAAGAATGAAATCATACTTTACCCATAAAACATAGGCACTTTAACATACCTCATAAAATCATGAATAAATCATAGAAAATCATAATACATAAAGGTAACTTGAGGCATTCATAACATTCTTATATAGGGAGTAACCCTCTTGGTTACGTTTGGAATACCCATCACATTATATTCCCTAAAATCTCTTCGGAGAAACCATAACATTTCACTCCTTCACGTTACCCAATGAATTGGAGAGCTATATCGGGCTCACCCGCCCTTAGTTTATCACGGAACCACCCATCTTCATAATAATTCCCAAGAACCATAACATAATCATATCACATAAAACATGCATAAAGGAAACATAAAATTTCCACATTTCAATCATGAGATATAAATACAACACATTGATATAAAAACATTATGAAAACCATTTTCAATACCAAAATAAAAGAAAAGTAAAACATGGTATTTATTTTTCTTTTAAAAAGAAGGTATGGCTTGTAGAGGAATCCGAAACTCAAATAACGGTCATGACGGCGGAGAAGTCGTTGTCGCCGCATACGTACGACAAAAACATTCCCTTTTGTCGTTTAGTAAACGTTTCGTATAAAAAAAGATTCTTTCTGAATAAACGGAAAAGTCAAAGTGGTTTATACATCGTATAAAAGAATTTTGTGTATAAAATAAAATATTCCTCAACGAAAGGAGATTGAGACGAAGTCCCATACCTCGTATCCGACTTGACCCGACCGTTCTTTAATCTCTTTTAAAAGTGTAACTCCTTTTGATTTGAGCCTAAAGGATTCCTTTGAAAGAATTCTGCTCAAAGGGAATCCTCTAGGACGAGGAGAGGGATGTGGAGAGAGTAAATGGGCAGGGGTTGGCCGAGCCAAAGGCTTGAGGTGTGTGTGAAATGAGGTAGAGGTGTGGGCCTTTTATAAGAGGAGAGGAGGGGCACTTTTGGAATGTAAAGAAATATTACATTATGTGAAAATGTGTTTCGCTTTCAAAAGGTCACACATTGATATAATTCGTGGTTAAGGTGATAAGGCTTCGAAATGCACTCATCCAATAAGTTTTGGACATGTGTAGTTCATAGATTTTACATTATCTTTCCATTTTATTTAAATCGTCAAATAATGATGTCATCGCTGCATCATTATTATGTCATATATAATTTAATTTATTTAATGTCTAAAAATCATAAACAAATACTATTATGTATGAAATCTTTTTAGCTTTCCAATGACTATTTATAATCAAAAATCCGATCTTTATAACCCCATGTAAAAATTGTTTTCGTAAAACATCTCTTGTTTGTGTCATTTTTACTTTAACATTTAATAAAAAGTTATTTATGTCATTTCCAAACCAAAGTGTCTCCATGGGGTCCAAAAGTTGACCCATGGCTTGTCTTGGTCGGCCATGACACAACAAATAAGGTTGGGACATGTGTCTAGGTCATTTTCTATTATTAAAGCATTATTTATACCTTAAACTACCCTAATTACCACTAATCGCGATTAAGAACTTAATAAGTTACTATTCACAAAAAATTATTTTAATCTCATTGAACCACATTTTACTTCTTAATGAAAACCATGTATGTTGGATTTTCAAAATTCAATACACATTAGTGGTAAACTTTCATTTAACTGAAAAATCAGTTTGCTTGATTACCACTTAGTGGTTTCACTATTCATCAAAAATTGAAGTTTTTCAGAAAATTACAAAAAATTCACCCTAAGCTATATTTGATATTCCGAATTCAAAAGTGAAGTCTATTTTACAAAATTCAAATCATATAAGTCACATTAATTAATTTAATAATTAATTCCCGTTGCCAAAGCAAATAGCGTGTTTTTACAAAACAATAAGTATCAAAAGAATGACACCAGTTTAAGTCTAATTTCAAAGTGAAATTGATTCCAATGACAAACATTGGATAAAATGGTAAAAATATATTCTAATTTCACTTCAAAACCAATTCAAAACATAATATAATCATATAAATAAATTAGGTTAAAAAACAGTTTTGATGTAAAATGCAGTATTTTTCACTATTCATTTAAAAATGAACATTGTCAGAAAAATACCAAAAATTCACACAAGGTAAATTTTGATGTCCCAATCATATAGAATAGGTTTATTTTGAAAAAAATAGTTTATAAAATTGTCGAAATATAGATTCAAAAATGTTTTTCCATCAAAAGGCAGTAAAACAATCTTTTAAGAATATATTAGTGTATTCCATGCATAAGATTGTATTTATTTTCATTTTAAGCCTCTACAACACTATCATAATCATTAATAGACATAGATAAAAATATCTATTATTCATTACTTACTTGGGATGCTACATCCTTCCCCCCTTTAGAAAATTGCGTCCCCGCAATTTATTTACTTATCAAATAAATGAGGGTACTTATCCCTCATTGCATTTTCAGATTCCCATGTTGCCTCTTCAATCATGTCATTTTTCCACAAACCATTACCTGCTTAATCACCTTATTCTGTAGCACTTGCTCCCTGTGGTCAAGAATCTGGACCGGTTGTTCCTCATAAGATAGGTTCTCTTCCAACTGAACTACCTCTGGACTCAAAACATGAGATGGATCTGGCATATACTTTCTCAACATCGAAACGTGAAAAACATTGTGTACCTGAGATAAAATCGGAGGTAAAGACACTCGGTATGCAACTGATCCAACACTCTCCAGAATTTCGTATGGTCCAACAAACCTTGGACTCAACTTTCCTTTCTTACCAAATCTCATCACGCTTTTCCAAGGAGAAACCTTGAGAAAAACATGATCACCTACCTCGAAAGATAGATCCTTCCTCCAGTTATCCGCATAACTCTTCTGCCTGCTCTGAGCCGTTCTCATGTGTTTCTGAATCAGCTGAAATTTTTCTGCCATCTCTTCTACCAATTCTGGTCCCATCAACTTCCTTTCACCCACTTTATCCCAGAAAGCTGGAGTTCGACACCGCTTCCCATATAATGCCTGAAATGGCGCCATCTGTATACTAGAATGGAAACTGTTATTATATGAAAACTCAACCAAAGAAAGATGTTGGTCCCAACTTCCCTGATAATACATAGAACAAGCTCGTAGAATATCCTCCAATGTCTGAATTGTTCGTTCTGACTGCCCATCTAATTGAGGATGAAAAGTTGTACTAAAATTTAATTCAGTACCCAATGACTTCTGAAGGCCTTTCCAAAAGTTAGAAGTAAACCTGAGATCACGATCTGATACAATGGAGAGAGGAACTCCATGTAACCTGACTATCTCTTTAAGATACAAACGAGAATGTTGATCAAGAGAGAAAGTATCTCATATAGCAAGGAAATGAGCAGATTTGGTCAAGCGATCAAAAATAACCCAGATTGCATTATTACCTCGAGATGTCTTCGGTAATCCAACAACAAAGTCCATGGATATATTCTCTCATTTCCACTCTGGCACTGGTAAAGGCTGAAGCATCCCTTTCGGCAACTGCCGCTCTGCTTTAACCTACTGACAAGTCAAACACTTGACAGTAAAATCAGCAATATCTCTTTTCATTCCATCCCACCAGTAATACTCCCGCAGATCTCTATACATCTTAGTACTGTCTGGATGAACTGAAAATGGAGAACTATGAGCTTCACATAACAATTCTCTCTTCAACTGTGAATCACAAGGCACACACAATCTCTTCCCAAATCTCAAAACGCAATCATTATCAATGTTGAATTCAGGCCACTTACCTTTCTGAACCAGCTCTACCTTTTTCTGCAACTCACTATCTTGCTTCTGTGCTTGCTTGATTCTATCTGATAGAGATGATCTCACTGATACCTGAAACAAAACAGAAGGACTTCCTGCACCAACAACTTCAATTCCAAAGTTCATCAAATCCTTAACCAAAGGATCGCTTTCCAAACGCAACATTGTTAAGGAAGCATTACTTTTTCGACTCAAAGCATCAGCCACTTTATTTGCTTTTCCCGGATGGTAATGAATTGTACAATCATAATCCTTGATTAATTCCAGCCATCTCCTTTGTCTCATGTTTAACTCTTTCTGAGTGAATATATACTTTAAACTTTTGTGATCGGTATATATTTCAAACTTTACTCCATACAAATGATGCCTCCAAATTTTTAATGCAAAAACAACAGCAGCTAGTTCCAAATCATGTGTAGGGTAATTTACCTCATGAGTTTTCAACTGTCGTGAAGCATAAGCAATTACCTGATCATTCTGCATTAGGACGCAACCAAGTCCTTTCAATGAAGCATCACTGTATATAACAAACTCACCATTCCTGGAAGGTAGTGCCAAAACTGGAGCATTCACCAATCTTCTTTTCAATTCCTGAAAACAATCATCACATTCTTTTGTCCAGATAAACTTAACACCCTTCCGAGTTAGCTTAGTCATTGGAATAGATAACAATGAAAAATTTCTAACAAACCTTCGGTAATAACCCGCTAAACCAAGGAAGCTACGAATCTCGGTTACATTTGTGGGTCTTGTCCATTCTTCCACAACTTTTGTTTTTGCAGGATCAACATTTATTCCATCTTTAGAAACAATGTGACCAAGGAAAGAAATTTGTTGCAACCAAAACTCACACTTTCTGAATTTCCCATACAGTTTCTTTTCTTTTAAAGTTTGCAAGATAACCCTTAATTGTCTTTCATGCTCCTCTTTACTTTTAGAAAACACCAAAATATCGTCAATGAAAACCACCACAAACTTATCCAATAACTAATGGAAAATTCTATTAATTAAGTCCATGTATATAGCAGGTGCATTGGTTAGCCCAAAAGGCATTACTACAAATTCATAATTGCCATATCTCGTACGGAACGCGGTCTTCGGAATATCTGCCTCCTTTACCATCAGCTCATGGTACCCCGATCTCAGGTCAATCTTTGAAAAAAACTGAGCTCCCTGGAGCTGATACAACTTCATTTGATGGCCCGACATCTGCTGAAGTAGTTGCAAAGGATTTCACCACCCCTTTCTACTTGTAGTCTAACTGTTTCCCATCACTCAAGCTCTTTGTCGGACACTCGTTTTCATTGTGACCCATCTCATTGTACTTATAACATTTCACTAACTGTAAATCAAATTTGTTCTTACCTTCACCTTGATCCTCTTCAGTGCAATCACGAGCCTTATGTCCCATCTTACCACATCGGTAGCACTTTCCAGAATTCAGAAGACATTCCACAGCATGCCTTTTGCCACATATATCACAAACTGGAAACTTAGTTCTCTTACCATCAGACTTTTTTGAAGAATTCTTACCTTTCTCCTGCCACCTCGGTCTCTTCTTCTGCTGGTTGTTATAGAAAACTTGGTCATCGACAAACTCCATTTCCACCTTCTCAGCACATCGAACAAGCTTTTCATAACATTTAAACTCACGAGAAGCTAATGCCCTTCGATATTTTGGCTTTAATCCTGAGTAAAAATGATTTATTTTACTATCAAGGTCTCAGATAAAATTTGGAGCATACCTTTCCAATCGAGTGAACCTTTCTTCATAGGCAGCCACAGAGTCTTCTTCTTGCCTCAATTCCGAAAATTTCTTTTCCATCCTAATTCGAACAGCCTTAGGAAAATACTTCTCAAGAAACATACCTTTGAATTCATCCCATTCAAGAGCATCAATCTCATCGGCGTCCCTGATATTTTTAACCATAGACCACCACTGATCTGCTTCATCCTCCAAACGGTAAATAGCAAGACTATCCTTTTGATTTTCTGAACACCCCCTGACATCAAAAATCATCTCCAGTGCTTTAATCCACCCTTCAGCTAGCACGAGGTCAGATGATCCTCTGAATGATTGTGGATGCTGCCTCATGAAATGTTCCACCACTGACATGTTCCTCTGCGGTTGATCTGGCTGATCTCGTGCATGGATACCACCACCATTTATCGCTTGAGTCAACTACGCCATTACTGCAACAAACTGTTCAGTACCAATTCCGACCATTTCTGGATGCTGATTCGGAAGGTTATTTCCTTCTGTATGCCTTCCTAGTACTGCTTCCCTGTTTCCTTTGCGGAAAACCATTCTGAACAAACATGTCTTAGATGAAGCAACATGGTAATCTTTAAATGCTATATCATTTCGATAAAAAATATTTTTGGATAATCATTTAATAGAATTATAACTCCTAAAGTTATCTAAACCGACCTTTGATACCAACTATAAGGCCCCAGCCTTAAACCTTGCTTAATCTTGAGTTATTACAAGATTACACATTGAGGATCTTTTCGGGTTTTGAGTTTTAGAGAATTAGATCATAAAACTTGCATTACATTCCACATATAAACAAAGTGGTTACATAAAGATAGTATTCTTCATTACCATCAATGGAAACACATTTAAAATAAAACATGGATTATTTCTTGACACATCCTTGACTCTATCATCTTATCATGTACCTTTCCCTTGACCTGTGAAAAACATTTCAAAAACTTGGGATGAGCATAAATACTCAGTATGGGTTATAAAAAAAACATGGAAAGGAAACATGAGTTCATATATACATAAGAATGAAATCATACTTTACCCATAAAACTTAGGCACTTTAACATACCTCATAAAATCATGAATAAATCATAGAAAATCATAAGACATAAAGGTAACTTAAGGCATTCATAACATTCTTACGTAGGGAGTAACCCTCTTGGTTACATTTGGAATACCCATCACAGTATATTCCCTAAAATCTCTTCGGAGAAACCTTAACGTTTCACTCCTTCGCGTTACCCAATGCATTGTAGAGCTATATCGGGCTCACCCGCCCTAAGTTTATCACGGAACCACCCGTCTTCATAATAATGCCCAAGAACCATAACATAATCATATCACATAAAACATGCATAAAGGAAACATAAAATTTCCACATTTCAATCATGAGATATAAATACAACACATTGATATAAAAACATTATGAAAACCATTTTCAATACAAAAATAAAAGAAAAGTAAAACGTGGTATTTATTTTTCTTTTAAAAAGAAGGTATGGCTTGTAGAGGAAGCCGAAACTCAAATAACGGTCATGACGGCGGAGAAGTCGTTGTCGCCGCATACGTACGACAAAAACATTCCCTTTTGTCGTTTAATAAACGCTTCGTAAAAAAAATGATTCCTTCTGAATAGACACAAAAGTAAAGTGGTTTATACATCGTATAAAAGAATGTTGTGTATAAAATAAAATATGCCTCAACGAAAGGAGATTGAGACGAAGTCCCATACCTCGTATCCGACTTGACCCGACCGTTCTTTAATCTCCTTTAAAACTGTAACTCCTTTTGATTGGAGCCTAAAGGCTTCCTTTGAAAGGATTATGCCCAAATGGAATACTCTAGGATGAGGAGAGGGATGTGGAGAGAGTAAATGGGCAGGGGTTGGCCGAGACAAAGGATTGAGGTGTGTGTGAAATGAGGTAGAGGTGGGGGCCTTTTATAAGAGGAGAGGAGGGGCACTTTCGGAAAGTAAAGAAATATTACTTTATTTGAAAATGTGTTTCGGTTTCAAAAGGTCACACATTGATATAATTCGTGGATAAGGTGATAAGGCTTCGAAATACACTCATCCAATAAGTTTTGGACATGTGTAGTTCATAGATTTTACATTATCTTTCCATTTTATTTAAATCGTCAAATGATGATGTCATCGCTGCATCATTATTATGTCAAAAATAATTTAATTTATTTAATGTCTAAAAATAATAAAAAAAATACTATTATGTAGGAAATCTTTTTAGCTTTCCAATGAATATTTCTAATCAAAAATATAATCTTTATAACCCCATGTAAAAATTGTTTTCGTAAAACATCTCTTGTTTGTGTCATTTTTACTTTAACATTTAATAAAACGTTATTTATGTCATTTCCAAAACAAAGTGTCTCCATGGGGTCCCCAAGTTGACCCATGGCTTGTCTTGGTCGGCCATGACACATCCAATAAGGTTGGGGCATGTGTCTAGGTCATTTCCTATTATTAAAGCATTCTTTATACCTTAAACTACCCTAATTACCACTAATCGCGATTAAGAACTTAATAAGTTACTATTCACCAAAAATTATTATAATCTCATTGAACCACATTTTACTTCTTAGTGACAACCATGTATGTAGGATTTTAAAAATTCAATACACATTAGTGGTAAACTTTCATTTAACTGATAAAATCAGTTTGCTTGATTACCACTTAGTGGTTTCACTATTCATCAAAAATCGAAGTTTTTCAGAAAATTACCAAAAATTCACCCTAAGATATATTTGATATTAAGAATTCAAAAGTGAAGTCTATTTTACAAAATTCAAATCATATAAGTCACATTAATTAATTTAATAATTAATTCCTGCTGCTAGAGCAAATAGCGTGTTTTTACAAAACAATAAGTATCAAAAGATTAAAACCAGTTTAAGTCTAATTTCAAAGTGAAATTGATTCCAATGACAACCATTGGATAAAATGGTAAAAATATATTCTAATTTCACTTCAAAACCAATTCAAAACATAATATAATCATATAAATAAATTAGGTTAAAAAACAGTTTTGATGTAAAATGCAGTATTTTTCACTATTCATTAAAAAATGAACATTGTCAAAAAAATACCAAAAATTCACACAAGATAAATTTTGATGTCACAATCATATAGAATAGGTTTAGTTTGAAAAAAATAGTTTATAAAATTGTCGAAATATAGATTCAAAAATGGTTTTCCATCAAAAGGCAGTAAAACAATCTTTTAAGAATATTAGTTTATTCCATGCATAAGATTGTATTTATTTTCATTTTAAGCCTCTACAAAACTATCTTAATCATTAATAGACATAGATAAAAATATCTATTATTCATTACTTACTTGGGATGTTACAAAAACAATTCACAAATGATGAATTTTAATTTATTTATTTCAAATTAACTAATGTGAAAAAAATCCTTATTCAATTTTAAATAATTATTGTTTTCATTGTTTTATAATTTATAATCCTTTTTTCAATTACCTTATAATTTCTATATATATGTTTTATATTTTAATTTTATATATATTCAAATAAACTGATAATTATATGATAATAATAGAATTCAATATATGTATATTTATTTACTAAATTATTCATAAATATTTAATCCTTAATTATAAACATCATATGATTATTTTTTTATGAGTTCATTATAAATTAATTAAATATACCACAATTACTTTTCAAAATTATTTATTAATATTATTTAAATAATATAATTCAAATAATAACTGTAAAATATAATTAATAAAATTATTGGAGTCGTACTTTATGCCTTACCTATGACATTAATAACAATAAAAATCAAAATATATCTTGAAGGTTAGGAAATTTTCTTCTGATTTTGGATAGGTAATTAATGAACTATTTATTATAAATTATTATATATCTATTTCATATTATATGATAATGTATAAAATTCATATAGATTTATATGGTAGGGGTATAATTTATTGTAATGTGACCATCAATTCCTATGATGTCTATTTATATTATATACCATATATCTTATTAATGATATTATGCTCCATTTTTTAGGTTTCATGAAGAGTTTAAAATTAAATAATCATAAATTATGGTTCCCTGCAGCATAAATTACAATATGTCAAAAATTAATTGTTAATCAAAATCTCCTATTTTGATATTATTTGTCATATGTCATTGTTTAATCATTACATATGATATCTCAAATCATAAATAAAGCCTTTATTAGAATTATATATCATATATTGAAATAAAAATTATGATATAATATTTTCATTTGAAAATCTATATCATTTTATATGATATAATGTAAGATATCTAATTCATCTATATTTTATATAGGATTTCATGAATGAAGATTAATTTTCGGGATAAGATACTGCTTTTTCATTTCAATGGATGAATTAAAATTATTAATGTAAGGTAATATGCCAAGAAACCATTAAATATAAGCTCCATTATATGAAACCAAACCATGGGAAAAATGAAATAATGTAATTGTATACCTTACACTAATGATGATTGATGATTCAATATTTAGGCACAATGTTTATTAATGATCCATGAAAAAACATGCAATCGAATCTACCCTCTTGGGTGTATCTAACAGATGATAATAATTACCTACCACTACGGTGGGATTATCAATAAAATATTGATTTGATATTATCTCTCAAGAAAAAGGGAGAATGAGAAAGTGATATTTGACATAAATAATTACTAGGAACCACATTCTAAATTTTAATGGATGTCATCCTACATATATATACATATGGGGTTCTACCCAAGAATGTATGGATTTACTCATACATTATGAGTTGTATAAGTAAATTTATTTTGTTATAAAAATTTTAAACTCATTGTTGATCTTGAATTTATCATAAAAATCAATATATAGTCTCTTATATATTTCATCACATGAAACCATTATAGTCAACAATATATATTTTTTGATGTGATTTTAATTTTTATGCTTCACACTTATATATATCATCAATCAATTACATTCCTCCACCTAAATACAATAATAAAATTCTCCCATAATATTTCATAAATATATATTCAATTCAAATATTATGATATTCTAGTGTAGTTTGAATAAAATATCTATATATTTAATATAACAACATAACTAAAAACATATAAATATCATGTCAAACTATAAATATTGTATGATAGAAAATCATCATATTACACAATACCATATACGGTACCATGTATCATCTACACATTGGGCCATATGCAATATATCTCTATCAAGATCCTTATATTGGTTCATAGTTTGTGTAGAATAGTTGTAAGGCATCAATTGAGATTCTATCACTCTCATTGGGAAAATCTCTCTCTCGTCCTATCAAACAATTTCAGTTTAACCATTGTTTCAAGTATATCAAGAGGAAGATGTAATATTTTTGATGAAATTTTAAATGATGTTATATTTTGAACCAGATTAGTTTCATTTATTATTATACTACCCACAATAATTTTATAGTGATTGATTTTTTTATTATATTATATTCCATATTGTATAAGTTGAGTGTTATATGAAGTATTTTTTTCTATATCAATGAATTGAGTCCCTTATATATTTTGTTATCTATGTGAATTAATAAAAAACTATAGGTTATTTATATGGGATTATTGTAGTGTCCATTTCACCATGAACATTCAGTATGAATATTTTCAATAATTATTTATTGGAAAATTTGGTTTGTATATGGATGGTTTTAGGGTATAATATAAGTATATATGTTCTTGGTCTGACATTGATTTTTTAAAATTATTAGTAAATAGTAACTAAATAATAGGATGAACCCACCTTGGAACTTTCAATGAGGTTAATTAATTGTTAATTTGTGATTAATTTAAATAATAATTTTCTAAAACATGTAATTCCTTATAGATTATGTTTTTATATTATCTTATATTGATGAATTGATTTTTTATTGTATAATACATCCACATTTTTCTTTAAATTATTAAAAAAATGTGATTTTTGAAACTCCAAATGAAAATTTTTAATTTACCTTGTGCTCCTTAACAATTTTTACCAGTAATTGAAAAAATGAATATCTTATAACATATGTTTTCATGATATGGGGTACAAGGAATAATTTATCAATAGGTATTGAGATAATTATAGAGATTGTCTCTATTTTTTCAATAATTCCCTTATCTTAAAAGTAATATATTTCATATTATTAACATATAGTTAATAATAAATAATTTTATAAGGGTATTTATCATATTATTTAATCTATGTATCACACCACATTCATGGAATATTGTCCTAATTGTATCCCATAACGTACTGATAATATAATATCATTTATTAAATTAATTATATAGTTTTTAACTAAAATATGTTAAATATATAATCTAATATTGGTCATTAATCCTAAGATAGATCAGCAATCTAAACATAGGAAAGATTCTATAATAATAAAATTGTTAAATAAATTTTATATTAACTAATCAATTGAATAAATATTTATTTTTAATATTCATGTATCTAAAATAAGTATTTATTTATTTTATTGACTCATATCATGAATATATAAGTATTTTTTTATTAACCTATGAATAAAAAAACCAGTGGTATAATTAAAACTGCATATTCATAAATATTATAACTTATGATTGAATTTCTAAAATAATATTAACTGTAATGAATATGAATTCAAATTACAGAAAAAAGTTTAACTATATTTTAAATATTAAATAATTTATTACATTAATTGATGCACTTTTTTTCTGACACTATGTAATTGAAATTTCTAATGTGTACAATATGTGCCTAAAAATGATTTAATGTGACCTTATTGAATATTAACAGTGTTTGAACAATGAAATCATTGCTAGTAATTCCAATATATTATATAAT
Source organism: Viscum album (assembly GCA_963277665.1). Taxonomy (NCBI): domain Eukaryota; kingdom Viridiplantae; phylum Streptophyta; class Magnoliopsida; order Santalales; family Viscaceae; genus Viscum; species Viscum album. The sequence goes on from OY728143.1 coordinate 1,695,541,641, forward strand.
TCCCTTGGCAATTTATATCTCATAAAATGAGTCCATGCTTGTTTTATATCCCTATATTATTTACTTTTTATTATTTTATTCTGATAAATTATCTTTTGCATGTTCTCTCATGCTAATTGATAATATAGATTTTTTTATCTCAAACTATGGAAGAGATATATCTTATTCAATTAATTTGGATGGAAAAATCCATTAATGAAAAAATCAATCCTTATCATATCACATATGTCACACCCATATTTTGTCACCATACCACAATAATATGTTTTCAAAATTATCATCCATACATCCAAGAACAAGATTCAGGAATCAAATTAATAATAATTTCATTTATAAGTACTAATGAAAATGTACATGGATAAGAATATTAAACAAAACATACAATATGTGGAGTTCCTATTTTCTGTTATATCATTATAACCTCCCTAATTTGACATAAAATGTTTGAAATAAATTATTAATAGTTCCAATTTTATATATTTATATATAAAATTATATTTAAAAATAATTTATGTCTTTTTAAAATGATGTACAATGTCCATAGAATATGTTTTAGGACTGTTTTCATAGCATCTCAGATAGTTCTAGGGTGGATAGTTGAATCCTTTAGAACCCTAGGGAACAATATTTTTTATAAATTTCCCAGAGAAACCCTTGGAATTGAGAAAACATAGCCCCAATGTCTCTATTGATAATATATTCATCCCAAAAATTTATAATTACATTATATGTCAATGAATTACATTTTCCCTCAGATTTAATTCTTTGATGATGATATTGATCCAACAAACCACATTTTTTGACATATATTCTTTAAGTCGAGATAATGAATAAAAAATACCTCAAGTTGTATCGACATGTGTACAATGATCTTTGGACATCAGAAATTGATCATTGTGTTCTATAATAAACAATCTGATAAACATGAATTGTTCAATATTGATAAAAAAGATCCCATACAGGCATGAATGTATGTTTCATGGTTATATATATCATAAAAGGAAGGGGGATATATCTCACTATGGTACTGAGATAATTATGGAAGATTATATTTATTATTGATATGTTTTCTCTTAGGAGGAATTATTATAACCTTTAATTGGATAAAAATAAATGATATAATTAGGTTTAATGTACATAGTTTAAGGTTTAGATATTTTATAAATGAAATAATTTTTTATCATTTTATACGAAGAGGCTAAACTAAAAATATATTATATATTTGTTTTCATTAAATTTTAATTACTTTTGGTTTTTAAAATATCATTTCATAATTTTTTAGATGACTATGAAAGAAGATTATTTAATATGTATTCAGACCCATAACATGTTCCATCAAACCTCCTCGGTATTTACCAAGCATTTCTTAATAAATATTTTTATTGGAATAAATATGTAATTTTTTTTATTTATTCCATATAAATTCATTAAACAATAAAATCACTAACTTCGAAATGTATTTTTATTTATTTTTTAATTACCATTTAAATTCTAATTAAAATACAATTGGTAATTGTTAAACATATGACCAATGTATCCCGAATAAATATTACTTCCCTATCATAATAATAATATTTATTCATAATATTAATTTATATAAATTCAATTTAGATTATTTGATAAACTATAGTTTGTGACCATATATGCCTCTTTTTCAAAAACATTTTTTATGATAGCCTAACATCGATATCAAGATCTAGCAAAAAGTTAAAGCAGATTTTGGAAAATAAGTTAATGCTAAAATAAAAAAAATAAATATGAGTGGTCCATCCATAATATAATCCATTTGTATTCATAACTCGTTAGGTATGATGCATTAGTTGTGTCATCAACCTATGTTACTGATATATTTATCATTGACCACCTGAAATTACGATGTAGTTAGAATGTCAATACAATATATTTATTAAAAAGATTATATTTCAACCAATGGGGTAAAATATAATACTTTATACTGATATGTTAAAAATGTATATATTGGAATACCAATTAATTCCATATCACCTATGATACACCAAAAATGTAGTAATTTATTACAATCAAAAGTCCTCCCAATTTTTGGATATACAATAATCTACCTGACACATGATATGCATTAAAAATAATTTCATGTTGAAGGATTATTACATACATTAATATATATAAATATAAATTCAAAAATATAATGTAGGAATATCTTATTAGTTGGATAATTATCATAAAACATTCATTGGGATATTTCCATGTGAATAACATCTTATGATATATCTTAATTTCCATATTTGCTTCAGAAAATTTATGATTTGAATCATTTGTCTTCCATTAGATGGTGTCAACCAACCATTTAACATATATTTTATAATTTGTTCACTATACAACTACATTCTCATCATAGTGGGCACATCTATTTACTTTCTATGTGATATTTTCAATAATGAAACTTTAAATTTAAATTCATAAAATTTGAATTAAAATTTTATAATCAAATTAATATTCAGTTCTTCAAAATTAAAATATAATCTAAAGTAGAACCCAGTTGTTTCTATGGGAAAAACATCAATAGGCTCCCTATTTAACTATATCGAACTATCTATGAATTGTGGTCTTAATGGTATCATGTGATATTGATGATTCTTCTAAGATTAGTATTCTTTCAAAAGGCCTACCAAATTTTCCTCCATGGAAATGTTAATTATTATGACCTCAAACATATTGTATTAATTCTTTAAAGTGGTGATACATTTAAATTATACACTTCATATAGTAATGTAACAAAAATTCCAAGGATAAACCCCCCCCCACTAATTTATTATAACAATATAAGGAAAAATAATACTCACTACTAAAAATCACATCAATCACTTAGATAAATTCTCATCCATGTACTATTTCTTTAGTTACTTAAGATGATACAATATACTAAAACATTTCTATAGAATCAATTATCATAAAATTATTCCTGTTATTCCATATCATAACTCATCCAATTAGTGTATAAGAATATCCTCACTACAATTTTATAACATATAATGTAATATGGTAACTAGTACTTGTATATCATAGAATGTCTAGTTCATCATCTCTGCACTCAAAGAGGTTTATATCCTTAATATTCAATATATTGTTTTGGATAGAATTGTATTTCATTCTTGGGTGGTCAATTGTATATATTTTATATCTTCCAAACATGATCAAGTCATAGGAGACAACAATCCGTGTACAAATGATGTCAAAAATGACTACTTCTTTTATTATTGTGTAGGAATCATGGTCATTGCATGTATCAAATTTTTTATTTAAGGACATATTATCATGGAAATATTTATACCACGTGACATTGGGAAAAAATCTCATATTATTTATATATAACGATTTTCATTAAAATGTATATTCCTAGACTATGTTCAAATAATGTCTTGGATAAATCATGAGTAATCTAAGTATCAATATTATATATTTCTCAAGCTAATTGTTTCATAGAGAAGAAAGTGATTATCCTTGTTTCATAAGACTGTATTCTAATTAAATATATTTCATCTAAAAATATTATTAGTAATACAACTACCCTTTCATAAAGACATTTTTAATCCCAAATTCCAAATTCATTATTAGGTAACCAAATTCTATTATGGATTTCATGAAGATACTTTTCCTGGCCCTATATTCCAACATCAGCCAAAAACTAGATCTGTATATCTTGAAAATGTTATCAAAATCCAATGGGGACCAAAATACGTCTAATTGAACCTTATATATGTCTTCCATAATTTTCTCAGAAAATAAGTCTATTTTGAATTAAATTTTCCAAATCTTATAATCATTATATGATACTATGGAATTTAGAAATATAGTGTATTTTTAGAATATTCTATTAAAAATGTATCATAATATTTAAAACCTAAACTGTAGTTAAACCCTTTTGTAAATAGCATTTATTATTGTAATTGACTCTACCTTCCATGTCCAGTTTCTTATTAAGTATCCATGTTACACCAATAGTATTTACATCCTCAAAGGGGATTTATAAAAAACTACACATTATTTTTGTACATGGAATCCATCTTAGAAAATAGGGAATCAATCCATCTTGTATCTTATATGCCAGCTACTACTTCATTTTAGGTTATTGGATTATTATTATCAACTGATAATGTTTCACCATCTTCAATGAATTTAAAATCATAGATCTAATTTTCATTGACCTATCTAGTGCTCCTACATTGTATATGAATTTCTAGAAGATCCACATCCATGTGAATTTTTGGAATCTCTCTTTATCGCAACTCTTACATATCATGATCCTTGTCATCATTTAAGATTTTCTTTCTCCATCTAGCTTCATTGGTGAAAAGACCCCTTAAAGTAATGGTGGTACTTTTATTAACCATTATATTATTATCTAGGGGTTCTTATAAGAAATATCCATTCATTTCCTTAAGATATCATATAATGATAATGTTTATACATTAGGGAGTAATATTTTTCCAGTGAATGGTAATAAAAAATGAATTAAATCGCTAAATAGGACTGTTTTATAGAAAAACATTATTTCCATCCAAAAAATCATATGATATACTATTAAACAAGTTAGTTAGAACACTATTTAATATGTGTACTATAGTATGTAATGTGTATCATCAAAAGGGTAATGGATATTCCAATGACTCATTATCGATATTGGCATTCCTAATAAGGTGCAATTTTTCTTTAAGATTAAATAATTACTCTATGGTGTATAATAAAGAGGGATTACATATAAGATCCAAAACATCCATAAATAATTGATGAGCTCTTGATTAAGATAATACATATCACCGATCAAGTGGAGTTTCATTATTTTCCTTGAATGATAATTTACAACATTAATCATTATGTCGTTGTATTTATGAAAGATTCATACTTATACCTCAATTATTAGATATATCAATAAATACTAATGTCACAATTTAATGTAAGTATGTATGAAAATATTCCCTAGGATTCAACTAGACATGATTTGCACAGATATATAAAAAATAATTCAGTATTATTTGTCTATATTTCTTATTTTTCACAAAATAATGATTTTTCTATTTTTACATCAAATAAATATTGACAATGATCTAGTGTATTTAGTTAAGATGATTCTAAATAATCATATTTAAACATTGGCTTTTAAATTATTTATATTTCCATGATCAATTAATTTGTCCATTATTGGGTATAATATGAGTCATGTGAACTTGTTTCATTTTTTATTTCAAACACAAGAATTTCATAATCCAATGAATAATTACCATTATTTAGATTATACACACAATAATATATATTATCTTTATAAATTTATTGGTTTTATATATATATTCATAATTTACTCCATATAAATTCTATTTGGATACAAATTTAATGTTTTTGGAGACACTAGGAATATAACAAAAAATCATTAAAAACTTGATAATTCATATTGGAGAAGTGTGATTTTAATTTTTTATTACTACAATCATAATCCCTACTTTGTTACAAACTACTTGATCCCCAAAACCTCTAGAATTATTTCTAAATATACTTTTTTATTATATATTGATAATATTTTCTTGACCAAAGGTTTTATCTATTACCCAATATATAGAAACTAAAATTCTATATTCTATAATAAAATCACATAAAACCCACCCATTTATCTAAACAATATTGTAGATCTTATTCTTATTACCCTTCATCCAAAATTGAAGGCACATTTCATCTTATTCTATTCATAACTAAATGATCCCCTTTCATGTGGTTGGTTGTGAAGTACAGTTATACTTGATGTTATTCATATATTTTGTGTATACCCCATCCATTTTTTGACCTTAATTAACTTTTGTATTCAATTAATTACATTATTATATTTAGGGATTATCTATTTAAGGAATTATAGAAGATGATAATAAATAATTTTTATATTATAGTAAAAATATAACTTGATGGGATCCAAGGTATTAGGTCACACATCAGGCCGGTGAAAAAAATATGGAAGTGTAAAGCCCATAATTTACAAATTCCAATAATATATAGTCATATTGATTAACGAAGTCAAGTTGGTTCACCATATATAATAATTAATACAAATAGTTCCCTTAAGATCCTATATCTCTATTACTTATCATTCTCATAATAATGATCAGAATGATTATACAACATAGTGAATGTTTCCATTTCCATGTGAAGATTTTGGAGAACATTTTTCAGGGATGATTACATAAAACATATTATATATAGTTCATCATATAGGTGTATCTGGTAGAGATATATCTCCTCCTCCATTGTCTCATTTTTAGGATCTTTAGGAACTATGGACTCTAGCATTTAAATTTGTCATTCTTCATGTAATACAAATTATAAGAGCCTACACCACTCATGGCCATTAAAAGTAGTTATGATATTAACTTTCTCATGTATAGTCACTTCAATAATGTTGTGGTCAGGATAACTTATATTTTATACCGAAAATTTTATATATTTGTACATAACATTATTAAAAAATTATTTGAGTTTTTATAATAGTATTTATCATATAAATATCCCATTATATACTCCTGAACCATTAACCCTCACCATTATAAATATAATATATAATCACATGGAAATTATAGTTGTAAGGATCCATGATTCCTTTTTCATAGGCTAGACTATATCCATGAAAATTACTGAAAGGTATTCAAGTAGGTGGTTTTTCCTACAACAAGAAATCATTCCACTTTGGTCAACTAACTGGACTCCCAAATCATGAATTATTTCATTATAATTTGTACAACAATTAAATATATATTTTCAGTCTATATAAAATACACATTACACTCAAAAAAATTGATTATATTTACACATTTTTCATTTTTATGACTCCCAATAATTGAAAAGTGAAAAGATTATTGAATTAAAAACACATTTAATATGGTTGTATCCTATATAGGATGATGGAAGGAATATCTATAATAATATATTGTGGATTGGTTTTTTATTATTTTAAATTATCTTATTAATTCCTTTAAAAGTAATTTTAGTATAATGTGAATTTTATATAATTACTTAACACTATATTTGGAATGCCTCAACCCCAGAATCCAATAGCATGTGCATTATTGTGATAAATTATCACGATTATAAGGAATCAAGTACCGAAGGATCTATCAGTTTAGAAGTATTGGAAAAAATATTATATACATGAATATTACATTACAAATTCTAACCTAAAAATAACATAAATAACCCTTTGAAGATGCCATTATTCCCCTAGATTAAACCTTAATCTAAAACATAATACACATCTTAGCATCCTATGAAAAATAAAACATAATAATGGGGTGATATTAGATGTTCTGTAAGGGTAAATAATTTAGTGAAAGCTATAAACATTAATGGAAAGATGTGTAATAAAGTCAATGCCATTTTAAACATAAAACTGAACATAATATGGCAGAAATAAATCAATCATTGCCATATAAACATGCTCATGTATATTCTACTAGAAGATAAAAATCATGTAATACCTAATTTCTTAATGTGGGAATGCATAATGTCAGATATCATGATGATATAGCCATGGCCGCATGATAAGACTACTAAAATAATTTCAAGGACTTCTAAAAGGACACTATTTCGTCTAAAACCGCCTATCAATGCATTGAGGGACTATATCGGGTCTTTCCCGACACGTACTATGTTGAATGCATTCCTCATATGAAAATTTTAAAATAATACATAAACATTTATATTAAAACTAGCATATGAAATGTCAATACTAAATCCATAAATCATGAATGATATAAAAGTAGCATATCCAATGTAAAAAATATAATAACTCATTCAATACAATATAGAATACTATATTATAATAAATCTTCGACAATAAATAATAATATATAAAAATGGATGCTGACATAGTTCAAAATTATTAGTAAAACTCTTAGAGAGAAATATTTCATTTTCATCAAATCATTTAAATGTCACACAATATATAAATAAAGACATTTAATGTATATTTTTCATCCAAAGTGTCTCAAACCATTTTGAATCTTTTGAAGGGAATTAATATTTTAAAATATTCATGTCTATATAAATAAATCCATAAACCAATTTTGAAAACATGGCCATTAATTAGAATGGTTTAAATGATCGAATATTTAAAATATTTAAAAGGATCTTTTAGTTAAAGAGACCCTTAAGATAATACTTTTGATAACTCATTTCCGAAACATAGTTATGGAGGATAAATATTTCCCAGTTAATACATACACATAAATAATCTCAGATAGTAATGAGACTGAGAAATTAACCCTTACATTGTACATTCCTTTAGTCTAGGGTATGTTTAACATAATATATAATGACCATAGTATGTTGTAAAATTATAAGAAAAGCATATTAATTTTCATTATATCTTATTTGATCCATTAATTTCTTTATACTACCCATTTAATAATTATTTACTTTTTAATGTAACTTTTTGGGCAATAATCACTTTCTTTATCGTATGTGTTTGAACTTTTTATTCTTGATCATATCTGTTAGAACAAGATTTACATACTTAAAGAATATACAAAATGATTTATATATCATATATATTCATAATATAAATATTTATAATTTAAAGATATATGAAAATGAATACACCATTAATGCAGGCGGTAGGTCATACATTCGCATAAACGATGATTCAATTTTCATTTCATATTGAATGGAAGTATGTGAGTGAGATATATGTAAATACATACATACATACATACATACATACATATATATACAATATAATTATTATTTCATATATTATATACATATTAATAATAAATATTTTTATAATCATCCGTGAATGGTGAATGTAGAGATGAGTCTCATCGTATCGTGGAGATGGTAAGACGTACGTACGCACGAGTGATGATATCATTTCCTTAATTATTAAAATGTGTGTAATTGGATGGTTTAATAATTATAAATAAACACAAAAAAATTTCTATTTATTATTTACATATATTATACCCATTATTATATCCATCCAAATAATGAAGTGGTTAATAACAAACTACACCACGTCATGGAAACGGTAAGCCGTACGTATACACATATGGTGACTTTTTAATTCATATGAAGGATAGAATAATGAATATGGTTATACCATATTTATAATAACATCACAGTATGTAGGAGGTACTGGAGTAATTATTTTGGTATTGAAACAAAAAAAGAATGTGTAATTGGATGAAAAAAAGAACTTCGGCAAAGGTGATGAAATAATTACCTCTTCTTCTGTTTATTCCATTTTTTTTAACAAAATGGCCCATTAGGATTGCATTATGATCAATTTAAGTCCACTAAGTATAATTGAGGGTATTTGGGAGGTGATTTCAGTAGGATTTGGCCGACCCAAAAGTATTTGGAGGTGGGAATAACGGGTTGGAGTTCATGGCCTTTTATAAGGTGGGGGAGGGGCTCATTAAGAACCTTTGAAAGTATTATTTTATTATAAAATAATTTTCAGTTTAAAAATGTCCAAAACTCATTAAATTTTAAGATAAGATGAATACAAGTCAAAATAGAATCATCAAATAACAAATGGATAGGTGGTGGAAATTGTTTTAGTCCATATTGTTTATCTATAACCCATAGTAATCAAATTTAACCTTTACTATGCATTCTTGTATATTCATACTGAGTTTAATATATTTACGAAAAAATAAAAAGAGAACAAAAAATGGATTATTAATGACATTTTTAACATAGTATATGTGATTTGGATGAATCATTGATTTTTAGGAATATTATATCATTTAATAATATAGTATTGTTTTAAAAACACATTTATGTCAATTTTTATACTATTTATTAATTTTTTGTAATGATCTAACAACTTGATAACTTCGATAAAATTACATTTAATAAACCCAAAAAATTTATATTCACCTAGTAAATTTGAATATGATATTAAAAGTTTCAATTTATGTTTATTTTTATATTTATATCATCAATTATTTAAATCATTCATTAATAATGTAATTAATGAATCGTCATTGTGTTATAAATAAATTTATTTATTTAATATCTACAAATTATAAATAAAATATCAAGATGTATGAAATATTTTTATATTTATAAGTAATATTTATAGTCGAATTTATATTATGTATATCTTTATATTAAAATTGGCTTAGTTATTGAACATTGAATTTAACACTTTTCTATCTTCTTTAAATAAAATATAATAAATGTCCTAACCTTACCCAAATGGATTAAAAGGTTCTTATTTTTTCTCTATGGTTAATTTTAGTCGAAATACAATTATCAAATAGAATTAGGAAATGTGTTGGGGTAATTTGAATATTATTTTTACCTTTAATTACCCTATTTAATTTTATCCATGGTAAATATGATTGAAAATTTAAAATTCTTCAAAAATTATTTTCATCTTATTGAACCACAATTTACTTACTTATTTCAACTTTATCTCTAAGATTTTTGAAATTCAATTAATAGAAGTGGTAAAATTACTTTTTATGCAAATTTTAAAATGTGCATAGAAGGTGGGTAAATGTAGAGACCCAAATCTTTAAATAAATGGAAATTACATTAATTGTGTGGAATACTAAATACATAAATGAATAAACACCCAAGGACTGTAATAGTTTAGTGACTTTGGAAACTTGGAACATAGTTTTCTAATCATGGTGAAAGATCTTCAACATCTCCCATAAAAATATTCCCCCTTTATTTTCATACCTAAAAACATTCTATGTATGATGGGGAAAATGAAACATATAAAGAGTGATCTCAAATGCTCGATAAGGGTAATCATGGAGAACATAAAAAAATCCATAAACATTTGAACGTAAAAACATGAACATAAAATCTAAAAATCAAAATATTGAGCAATGATATAAAACATGATATTATATAAGGAATATATCATAATGGACTATTAATCATGATAAAATAGCATGGGGATAAAATATGTAATTGTGGAAAACCATTAAGCACATGATATGATTTCGATAGTGTCTAAGGCATTTCTGTCAATACCATCATAGTGGACAATGTTCCTTACTAAATTGGGTTTACATACCGTTCCAGCCCTGTATTACTGAACCAGATTTACTTGATGTTCTAGCCATGTTTATCTCATGAGATATAAATATTTACCCATTAAATTAGAGGGATATATAGGTCCCAACCATCACATAAAGAAATCATTATTATGCGTGCCACAAAATATACATAAATCATTCATCATAACATAAAGAATAAAATTTGTTTCATAAATATCATCGCATCATAACATAATCAATATAAAAAAAATGGATATCATTTCATCGTAATAAAAATCAAACCATGTAAATAATATAGACATTATACTTGAAACAAAATCATTCTAAATAATTTCATCTTAGATGGGAAATAGTTTTGTTAAAAAAGTTGAAATGAATTCTTGAGGAAAATATCCTTTCTTCTTCAAAATCATTTTATTTTTACAAGATTCCATGAAATTTTAAATGAAAGGGTTTTTTGATGAAAGTAATCATTTAATATCATAGATTAAGATTCATTAATATATTATGTTATGAAACCATAAAATTCCATACATTCCATATAAGTTAAAAAAACATTCTCCATGTACTTTAGGCGGAAAAGTATAAACGTACCTCGTGTGGTTAACAAAATAAAGATTCCTTCCATAACTTGTGGTTCAAGTCATAAATGGGTAAAAATGACATTAAACATACATGTATGGATATTAAACATTTTCTTTAAACATGTTGGGAATACATGGACATGGATGACAAACATAACCCTCGTAAATACATACAAATAACAATATTAGAGAAGAACAAGATTGGAATAATTATCCCCTACCTTATGTCCAATTTCATCCGTATGTTTCCGAGACTTCTATATATGTGGTTTAAACAAATTATTAACTTGTAACTTAACCATAATAATATTTATGATATCATATATGATTCACTTATGACTTTATATTAGCCGTTCATTTGTCAATTCCATGTTAAAGCAGTGTTTTGGGTAAAATCGTTTCATTTATCGTACGTGTTTTGACTTGTAGTTATTCATATGATTACGTAAGTCATGATTAATTAATTACAAAATGTAAAAAATGATTTATATATAATTTATATTCATCATATAAATATATATAGTAGATTGATAAATTAAATGAAATACACCATTCATGGTGATGGTAGGCTGTACGTACGCTTGAACCATGTTTTGGTTTCTTTATAAAATTTAATGGATGTAAGTAAATAACATATAAAAAATATAATACCATTATTAGGTCATATATTTCACGATTATTTATTATATATACTTTATAATCATTCTGTATTGGTTTACATGGTGATTGAATCTCATCGCGTTGTGGAGATGGTAATCCGTATGTACGCACGATAGATGATATCGTTCCCAAAATTATTTAATGTAATTAGAGTGGAATATAGAATATATAAGAATTATTATGATGTTATAATAATCATATATAGTAATTATTTCAACCATTATACTCATCCATGTATGATTGAGGTGGAAAAACAGATTACACCACGGCGTGGAGACGGTAAGACGTACGTACGCACGCACGATGATTTCGTATTTCGTATCTTGGATAAAAGTTGAAACAAAGTTGTTTAATATTTATAATAACATATTAGTATATTTTATTAAATTATAATGAAACAACTAATGAATATAAATTATACTAATATAGAAACTTGAAAGAATCTGTAGAAAAGATTACCTCTTCTTCGACGCACCTCCTTTGAACTTCCACTTAAGGCACTAGAGTTGATCTTTTGAGAAGACCATAATCTCTGAAATGTTACTAGAGATGTTGATAAGAGTGATGGGCAGGTTCTGGCTGAACATTAAGGCACACAATTGTGTGAGGAGGAGAGGTATGTGATTCCCTTTTATAAGAGAAGAGAGGGACACTTTTGGAAACCTAAAAAATATTAGTTAACAAAAAAATCAAACCCCACTTTAAAAATATCTAAAAATGACTCAATTATAATATGAGATAATATAGGGCTCTAATATCATCAAACAATAAAATTTAGACATGTTTCATATTTATTTTAAACCTTATCATTTTCAGTTATCCTTATTTTATCTATTTAATTTTATCTGTAGTAATAATATTTAAATTTTTATATTGTTATAAATACTTAGTTATTTGTTGTGAAAATTCAATAAATAGATAAATTATTATATTTTATACCTTATAATTTTAAATTTTAAATTTTGAAATATTTTTGTTATTTTCAAACAATTTAATATAGGTTATTTTTATAAAATATCAATACTGTCAATTTTGACAATATTCAATTATTTAAATTTAAATAAAATACAAAAAAAAAAAGATATATTCAAACCTAAAATATTTAATAGATTCTTAACATGTCATATTCTTCTAAAAAATTCATGGAGCACATTAATTGGTTCATATAAAATTAATTTTAATGTTTTTAAAACAATTTATTTTATATTTTTGTTAATAAAATAATTATTACAACATTTATGTATAATTATTTAATATAATTATTTTTCGCATAAAAACAAAAAACAAAATACTATGATAATAATACATCTAATAAATTTTATATGAATAATTTTACTTGAAATTATTATATTAAAATCACAACATTTAAAATGTTATATTTATTAAATTATGAAGGTGAAAACTTTGACATCTTTTTAATTAAAATAATATAAGTGTCATAATCGATTTTATAAGACTCAAAATGTTACAAAATTAGACCATTTTTGGATTTTCATTGATATATACTGTAAAAATAAGTTTTGGTAAAGTTTTGGTTATTTTATGTGTATTATTATTTGAATAAAAACTATATTACTGATTTTTTACTAAATAAATAATTGTTTCCTCATTAATGTATAAGCTATTTAAGTAAATAAATACTTCATAAAAATTAAAACTAAATTAACATAAAGAATAACAATATTTTATCTTTAAAATTAGTATTTATAATCAAATTTATATTATGTATCACCATATATTATAAATTGATTAATTTTTATAGTTTGAGTGAGACATATTTCATTTTCTTTAAGTAAGATAAATTAAATGTCTTAATCACATCCATGTGGGTTCCAAAAGATACCATTTCAACACAAGAATATTTTAGTACGATATATAATCATCCAATTATATTAATACTAGTTTTAGAGTAATTTTATATTATTATGTTTACCCTTAATTACCTGATTTACCTTTAACGATGGTAAATAAAATTTACGGTAGTTAGTATTCATAATGCCTAAAAAAGTATCATATTAACATAATTTGGACATACTGATTCCAAAAATGGAATCCCTTTTTCCGAACTCAAAAACCATAAGTTTCAATATTTAATTTAACATCAATCCCATTATTGAGAAAAAGAGTTCTAAGAGATAAAACATTACAAAAGATTGTGATGTTTTTGCCTATGAATTCAATGTAAAATTAATGATAATGACATAAATTGTATTAAATGATATAAATATATTATATTTAAACTTTTAAATAATTAAATATTATTATTTATCCATATAAACTATCTTTATGAAAAATGATGTTTTTCATTAAAATTTAGCGTATTTTTACTTTTCATCAAAATATGAAAGTTAACAGAAAAATATTAAAAAATTATCCAAAGTAAATTTTTCTATACATATTGCAATTAATATCATAATTTTGTCAAATTGAACTCATAAAAGTTTCATAAACTAGATTTAATGTTGGTGTTCCACCAAAAGGCAGCAAAACTACATTTTTTACAAATATATATTTTACCAGAAAATATTTTTTTGTTTTCATACCACGTTCTAGAATATGTTAATGATAAATGATATATTTATTAAATTCAAAATGTGTTTTATACTATTTATAACGTCTAGTTCATAATATATCATTGTTTATTGAAACTCAGTATTTCGTACGACACACGCTATTGATGAAGGTCACTCTTGCATGCATCCTAAGCCAAGAATAGTGTTTCTTATACTACTAGCTAATAAAGTTTTGTGTATTGTGCAATCTAATCTTGGGGTAGTGTACAACAAAAGACATAAATAAAATTAAAAATAGTCTTTCTCATAAAAGTTTTGGGTTTCACATTCTACCCCGCTTAATATAAAATTTTCCCTCGAAATGCGACGGGGTAATAAATCATTTACTACATGAATGTTTATTTCATAGAAACACACATCGTAAAAATGAATAGTAAAAATTAGTTTGAAAAACTAAAGTATGAAACATAACTGTTACCCAAATTAACTCATCATTGGGTTTCCACATAGGAGTACATAGGTGAAAATGTTTATATGAATTGAAATCTAACCATCAAGTTCTAATGGAGAGTAGTAGAGAACATAGCTATGAAAAAGACAACAGTCAAAAAGCCATAAATTTGTGACAATCTGAGGTACCATATGATTCATCTGACGTGAGGGTCCTAGGAAAACATTTTTGGTTTTCAAGATCATTTCCTTAAGGTTGATTAATTGTTTCATAAGGAGAAATTAGTACTTGATTTTAGTGTATTATCATTGTTGGTCATTCCATGAACTATTTACACATAATCTCTTTTTTATGGAAATTATGTTGAATTTTTCATTCATGTAGTGTTTTTAGATCATGAGATAGAATGATAGGTCATTAAATCTTTCTTTATTAGAAAAAGGACATCAAAAGTTATTAAATATACATAATTACATCTATGGTGAGAATAATAGTATATGGTTCCTAAAATGGACTTATACATCATCTATCATATAACATAATAAAATGAAACTAATTTCAAAATACATGTGACTACCTGTAGTCCTGTGGAAGGTGATAAAGGCTTGTCACACTTCATTTGTGGGTTCTATTCCTGTATCCTTTTCCGATGCGACGGTTTGTTGATCGCCCTATGTTTTTTCCTTTTTCTAAAATTACAAAATTATAACATTTCAGAAATAATTTCAAAAAAATTCTTCTAGACATAAACAATACTATATGATTTCCATCATAATCCATTCCATCCTTTAGGTATATCCAAAATACTTTTTTCCAAACTCATATAATAAAGAAAATCATTACTAGAAAGGACATCTACTGAGCATTTGATTAGCATAATTTATCCCCCATATATCATATAATATATATTTTTAGTCTTATTCCAAAAATGTTAATACCATAAAAATGTATTCTCTTGAAACATGAATTACCATAGAACCATAGTGAAAACATTAATTATATCAAAAATTAACTCTTTCCACATACCAAAATGCTGAAAATTCTATATACCCAAATCCTGATATCATGTTGTCCATATATCTTTCATGATCTCCTTAATAATATCCAACACATTTTTTTCACTTTAACCCTTCATTCTGCACATATCATCGTCTTTTCAAAAATATTTCGAACACTTTTCATGGTTATAGGTACCATAAAATTATTGAAAACTAATACATAGATATTCTAATATTCCATTATACTATAAATGAGATTCCACAACACTTTTTTAGAATCCCATTACATATACACTTAATCATTCCACCACATTGTTGTAATATTGAAAATCACCAACAATGATCGCATGTGACTTCCCTTTGTACTTTGCATTAAGAGGTTGTTGTTGTCGATCATGATTAATCCTTCGATTAGGGAATTGGTTATCATAATTCCCCATTTCCATGCACTTTTAACTTTGAAGTGTTGGTGGTGCGTTCACTATAGTCTTCCATATATTTACATAATTAGCTACATTTTTTCCATTACTTCGACACTCAGATACTCGATGACCTTCTTTTCCACACTTAAAAAATTTTCTTGAACCTTTAAGCCAATATCCACCATGATTCGTTCCACACATTGATCTTAACGAAACTATCATATTCTTTTCACCATTTTTTTGATATTTTACCTTCAACAACATCTTTTGTTTCGTGTCAAAACTACGAGATCGACATGTAACAGCAAATTCTAGTTCTACCTTTATAGGAAAACACAAAATTTCATTATTACTATTGTAGTATTGTATTGCTAATGCACTGCGAAGACTTGGTTTTAAGCCAATGAATAATCGATCAACATTATATTCAGGTTGGATGATAAATCCATATGCATACCTTCAAAGCCTTGTAAAATACACCACGTATATACCAATAGATTCATCATGCTTTTTCTTAACCTCAAGGAACTCCTTTTCCATCATTGTTAGAAGAATACAAGGGAAGTACTAATTGAAAAACAATTTCTTGAACTCTTCCCATTCTATGGATACAATTTCTTCTTGGGAACTTGTTGTCTTAATTTCAGTCCACCACTGATCTGCTTCACCTTCGAAATGGTAAATAGCCAAAATGAATTTTTCATGTCCTGAATATATATATATGGAAAATATCTTTTCTATGGTACCGACCAATTTTTCAACAAAAAGTGGATTAGAAGACCCATTGAATGAAGGTGGAAGTTGCCTCCAGAAGGACTCAGTAAAATATTGTTCCCTTCTCTGCTCATTTGGAAGTTCAGAATGATTCATATAATGTACACGTATAACAATAAAATTTTGCACTCAACATCTAATGACATTTGGTTGTTCAGGAGGACAATCATTTCATTGCACAATGCATTGATCACTAACACAGTTCCTTCAGGTTCCAACCATTATCTAAAACCCAAATATAATTGTGTGAGTGGAAAAAAATATTCTAGGTAAACAACATAGTAAATGGGGAGTACCTTCAATATCTTAAATCTTAGGATTAACTCTAAGATAGTTACCTTAATTCTAGTAATATAACCTGTACTAATAAATAACAATAGGGACATCCCTAGACATACCATAGAAATATTTATAGGGATCTCACTAATGTTTTCACATCCTAGGTTCCAATGTTTAACTAAACCTTTCCTCTAAAACCAACTGTAGAGACCCAATGCTTGAAATAAATGGAAATTACATTACTTTTGTTGAATACATAATACATAAAAAATATACACCCTAGGATCATAATATTTTAGTGTCTTTGGAAACTGGTAACATAATCTTCTAATCATGGTGAAGGATCTTCAACATATCCCATAATGATATTCCTATTTTATATTCTTACATATAACATTTATTTATATCTTGGAGAAAGGAAAACATATAAAAGGTGAGCTCGAATAATAATTAAGGATAAACATAGAGAACATAAAACAATCCATAATCATTTGAACATAAAAACATGAACATAAAATCTAAATATAAAAATCTTGAGCAATGACATAAAACATGGCAGTACATAAGGCATTGATCATAAAGGAACATTAATAATGAATAAAATATAATCGGGATAAAATATGTAATTGTGGAAAACCATCAAGCACATGATATTATTTCCATAGTAGAAAAGGCAGTGCTGCCAAGACCATTGTAGTGGACAATGTCCATTACTGAACTATGTTTACTTGTCGTTCCAGCCATATATTACTGAACCATATTTACTTTCCATTTTCTAGCTATGTTAATATTAGGAGATATAATTCATTACCCAATTCAATGGAGGGAGATATAGGTCCCACCCATCTCATAATGAAATCATTTATACGTGCACCACAAAATAAATTCATAAGGAAAATATCCTTTCTTCATCGAAATCATTTTCATTTTACAAAATGCCATGAAATTTCAAAAGAAATGGATTTTTGTTGAAAATAGTCATTAAATCATGTAGAGTAAGACTCATGAAAATAAGTCATTATGAAACCGTAAAAATATGTTCACGTCTTTTGTGTTAAATAAACATTCTCCTTGTACTTTTATCGGAGAAGTCAAAAAGAACCTGTTATGGTAATCAAAAGAATGATTCCATCTATACATTGTGGTAAAAGTAATAAAAGGGTAAAAATGAATTCCATAATAAATTAATAATAGTATAAATTTTATGAATTTTTTTTTAAAAAACATGGAATTGGATGATAAACATAACCCCAATAAATACTTCCGAATAAACAATATCGGATAAGAATGAGATTGGAATAATTTCCCATTACCTTATGTACAATTTCTTTTGTATGTGTCCGAGAATCCAGTATAGTGTGGTTAAATATATTATTAACATGTAACAGAACCATAATATTAGTTATGATGTCATATATGATTCAATTACGACAATATATTACCCGTTCATTTGTCAATTCCATGTTAAAGCAACGTTTCGGGTAAAATCATTTCATTTATCATATGTGTTTTAACGTGTAATTATTCATATGATTACATAGATCATGATTAATTAATTATATAATGTAAAAAATGATTTATATATAATATATATTCAGCATATAAATATATATTGTAGATCGATAAATGAAATTAAATACACCGTTCATGGAGACGGTATGACATATGTACGCATTAACGCTATTTTAGTTTCCTTATTAAATTGAATGGAAGTAAGTAAATGACATAAACATAAATATATTATCATTATTATGTTATATATTTCATGATTATATATTATATATACTTTATAATCATTCTGTAATGGTTAATATGGAGAATGAATCTCATCGCGTCGTGGAGACGGTAATCCTTACGTACGCACAAGCGATGATTTCATTCCAAAAATTACTGAATAAAATGAGAGTGGATGATATAATATCACAGAATAAGTATGTTGTTATAATAATCATATATAGTTATTATTTACATCATTATACCAATCCATGTATGTTGGTGGGGCGGAAAATTACACCACGACGTGGAGATGATAAGCCATATGTACGCACACGCAGTGATTTCATTTTTCGTAGGATAGATAGAAGATGAAATAAGGTTTTTCCATATTTATAATAATATATCAGTATATTAGTTATATATATTTTATTAAATCATAATGAAACAACTAAATAAGAGGAAATAGAAGAATAAAAATCCTGAAAGAATCAGTAGAAGAGATAACCTCTTCCTCGACACACCTCCTTTGAACTTCCTCTTAAGGGACGACAGTTGGTCTTTTGAGAAAACCGGAATATCCAAAATTTTAGTATGGATTTTGAGAAGAGTAATGGGCAGGGTTTTTTCTGAGCTTTAAGGCTCAAAATGGTGTAAGGAGGAGGGGGATGAGGTGCCCTCTTATAATATAAGAGAGGGGCACTTTTGGAAACCATAAAAATATTATTTAATAATAATATCATAACCCACTAAAAAAATATCCAAAAAATACTCAATTAGAATATAAGATAACATGGGATTGTAATATCATCATCAAATATAATTAAGTATTGTTTTATGGTTATTTTAAACCTTTTCATTTTGAGTTATCCATATTTAATCTATTTAATTTTATTTGTTGTAATAATATTCTATTTTTTAAATTGATTGAAATATTTACTTATATGAAGTTAATTTACCATAATAAGACAAATTATTGCATTTTAGACCATATAATTTTAAAATTTCAGTTTTTAAATATATTTGTGATTTTCAAACTATTTAATAAAATGATATTATTATAAATTATCAATATTATCAATTTTGATAGTATTCAATTTTTTGAAGTTAATTTAATTACACACAAGAGATATATTCAAACCAAAATATTTAATAGATTCCTAACATTCCATATTCATCTTAAAATTTCATGCAGATCATTTTGTTTTTCATATAATAAATTTTTAATGTTCATAAAACCATTTATTTGATATTTCTCTTAATAAAATATTTATTACAACATTTATGTGTAATTATTTTATATAATTATTTGATGCATAAAAATTAAAAAAATACAATGATAAAGATAAATGTAATATATTTTCTAATAATACTTTTACTTGAATTTATCATCTTAAATTGGAACATTTAAATTGTTATATTTATTAATTTATAAAGGGGATAACTTTGACCTCTTTTAATATAAAATAATATATATGTCATAATCGCTTTTATAAGTGGCCAAATGGACCAAAATTCAACCACTGTATGTTTATGGTTTATATATAAGCGACAAATACGTTTTGGTCAAGTGTTTGGCTCTTTTATGGGTATTATTATTGGAATAATAACTATATTATTATTTTTTCACTAAATCAATAATTTATTCATCATTAATGTATATTATATTTAGGTAAATAAATATTTCATAAAAATTAATATTAAATTACCATAAGAATGAAAAATATTTTAGCTTTAAAATGTGTATTTATAATAGAATATATATTCTGTATAACCTTATATTAAAAATACTTCAATTGATAAAGTTTGAGTGAGACATATTTCATTTTTATTAAATAAAATAAATTAACGGTCTTAATAACATACACATGGGTTACAAAAGATATCATTTATACCCAATTATATTTTAGGGCAAAATATAATCATTAAATTATATTTATAAAATTGTTAGGATAATTTTATAATATTATTTTTACCCTTAATTATTTGATTTATCTTTAACAGTGGTAAATAAAATTTTCCGTAGTTTTGATTCATAACAGCTAAAAATAAAAATTAGGTTATTATAACAATTTAAAGCTACTAATTCCAAATATGGAATCCATTTATCCAAATTAAAAACATATAAGTAGTAGTATTTAATTTAATATTAATCCTTCTGTTGAGAAAACGAGTTCTCAATGTTAAATCACTACAAAAGATTGAAAAGTTGTTACCTATGAATTCAATGTAAAATTAATGATTATGGATTAAATTATATGAAATAGTAATAATATATTCTATTTATACATTAAAACCATTTAATATTATAATTTTACAACATAAATTATCTTGATGAAAAAAGTTGTTTTTAATTAAAATTTAGCATATTTTTACTATTCATGAAAATATAAAAGTAAAAAGAAAAATATTAAAAATTTATCCAAAGTAAACTATTATATACATATTTTAATGAATATCATTTTTGGTCATATTTAACTCATAAACATGTCCAAGTCTAGATTTAAAGTGGGTGCGCCATCAAAAGGCCGAAAAACTACATTTTTTGTAAAAAATACTTAATTTAAAGAACAAAATTATTATGTTCTCATACCATGTTCTAGAATATTTGTAACTAGTAATCGCCCGTGCTATTGCATGACGTATTCGATTAATGGATTTCTTTTTAATAAGAGATTAATATTTATAAAAGTGGAGAAGAAACGGTGATGTAGAGAATATTTTATTTAGAAAGTAATGCTTTATGATAATGGAATAAGAGTGCATAGAATATAGAGACACTATTTAAATAGTTGAAAAAGAAAAATGAGTAATAGTATATGAGTTTTTAAATTTTGAGGATGGAAATTTAAATACATTTTCAACTTCAAATATTTCAATAATAGTAATGTGCAAAGTGAACTAAAAAATGAATGATAAGATAGAAATTGTAATAATAAAAATGAGACATGTTAAAATAATTGAATTAAAAATAAATTTTATGAGTGGGATATTTGTGAAAAAAAAATTGATTGAATGTATTCTGATATTGAACAATATTAAATGAAGGAGGTGAAAATTTTTCACAAAATCACCAGAGCTTATTTGTTTGAATTTTTACACATATATTTCATAATTAAGACGCATTATAACCAAAGATTACACATACAAATGTATATAATGCATAGGCAAAAGTTTTAAATTCCATAATATTTATTACAATAAAATTATATAATTTCATCCATATTCCAGATATTTTAGAATGTTAAACATATATTTTATATTACACTGAAATTGCATATTGGAGAAAACTCTATAATATGCTGGTTATACATCGATAGAAGAATATAATATTTTTAGAGTAAAATATGTTAAGATCCATACTTTATTGTATATATTTTTCTGGTTCCCAGGGGTAAGATTAAGGAAAAGGGAAATGAGTGACAATAAGAAATGATAAGATCAATACATGTTTGTATTTCTTCTGAAGCTTGAAGCCTGCACATAAAATTTATTTTAGATAAACATGCACATTAAATGGGTAATCTATCGCATAAAGTTTGAAGAGGAAGTTGTAAATCATCAAACACATTGATAGAAAAGTAGAAACATGAACCTGAATGTTTTTTATGCTTCCAATAATAGTATTATTCAATCTTCAATAGGTGCGTGAGGTGTTGTCCATTTTTTTTCCTACCCATAAAACACAAAAAAATGTTATATAGTAGTAAAATAACTAAATGAACTAATACAAATACATTGATAGTATCCCAAAAATTCAGTACTGTTTTCATAGAGTATAATCTTTTGTTAGGAGTGCAATTGTACAGAAAATGAAAATAATGGAATTATAGTCAGATCTAGAATCTTATCTTGAAAACATCAAGTGGTGAAGTTATAGTTCAAGAAACACCATCAGAAATGGCCGCCAATGTCACAATAATAAATGCATGTTTATGCTGGTTGGTCTTCTCCATATACGTCGCAGACGCCAAAACCTACGAATCAACATTCACCATTTAAAAATTTAATGTTACCATCATCCGAAACAATTTAAAAATACCAAGAAAGAGGCACAAAGATCAGGAAGGATATATGACAATAATGAAACAATAAATTGAATGAATTAAATCATACCATCTGAAAATTGGAGAATGAGTTGAGGGACTCTTGGAGAGGGTTGTAGTGTTGATGGAGGTAGGGTTACCTAATGCCTTAGATGGAAGTATCAGCGGCAACACATTTTATGTGAGATATTTACCTGAATAGTCTCACAAATGTCCATTACAGAGTGCACTAAATCACTTCTTCAATGACAGTGACATAGATCCTACACATTAAATGGGAAATGTCTCTCATTCACATTAAAGAGGAAGGTGGAAAACATAAAAAAAATTTGAATGCAAAGTATAAACACAAACCTCGATGTTTGTTTATGCTTCCAACAACAGAATGATTTGATCTCAAACAGGTGCATGAGGTGCTGTCCAGCATCTTTTTCCTGCCCAGAAAACATAATAAAAATGTTATTAAATATTAAAATAACTAATGGAAATAAAATAAAATAAAATGGAAAAGAATTTTTAGGTTTCGAACCCCGAACAGGTGCTGTTGTTAACCTGTCCATAGCTTGACTGTTCCAGCATGTCAACCCTAGTCCATTAGTGGGTGTGGTCTTTAGAGTAGGATCCACTACATCTTGTTTCTAATGAATGTTGATTGTAGTTCCTCTTGAACATTAACTTGAGTGAAGTTAATACGGTGTCCATAAAGACCTCTCAGTTGTCCTTCCCGGTATGCACCCCCTTAGTATCAACTGTATACTTTAGTGAAAGTTATTATACAATAATCAACTGGATCCCAAATGTTTAATA
Source organism: Viscum album (assembly GCA_963277665.1). Classification (NCBI taxonomy): domain Eukaryota; kingdom Viridiplantae; phylum Streptophyta; class Magnoliopsida; order Santalales; family Viscaceae; genus Viscum; species Viscum album. The sequence goes on from OY728143.1 coordinate 1,695,565,921, forward strand.
AGATATAACACATATGTAGAGACATGTGGATAAGATTTCATAAATAAAAAATGTTAAAGCCAAGAATTATGGGTCTACTACCAGCCAAATAATCTTAATGAATGGAATTATTAATTTCGAACCTCAAATAATTAGTAAAAATGAGATATGGCATATCAATTTTTTTAATCCAGATATAGGTATGGACATATTTAATAGGAATTTCAACATGGAAAACCACATGAATGATTAATGATAAAAGACACCTTTCATTATAATAGTTTTAGTATAGTAATAAGAAATAATTGAACACGCTGAAATGTTACCTTAGAACAGAAGGATGCCTTAAGAGTACATTGACTGCATATTTCTTCTTCTTCATAAGACTATATTTTTCCAACAAGCAGTAAGGAAAAAAAAGATAAAAAGAAAGCAGATGTAATGTGGTATATAATAAACAAATGATAGTAAATATTTATGTGTTTATGTTCATGAAAACACACATGTATCCAGAAATTACACAACATGAAAGAACAAAACATCAACGCTTTTTTAAGACAGTAATGTTTTTTTTTCAACAGCTGAACTATTAACAATCGAGCATTGATAATTCCATCACATGTTTCATCACCATATGTATTTCCTGGGGTGTTTGGAAAACATGAATGAGAGATATTACATGGTGCTAAAAATCATAGAGGCCAATGGACAGCGGGGAAGGAGGTCAGATATGCGTGTTGAAGAGATTAAAGAAGTTGTAGGGTGCACAAAGATAACATGTGTCACCGAAAGCACTGAGGAGAACCATGGGGCCTATATGACTGATGTTGAATGTGAGGATGAATGTTGCCTTCTTCCTGGTAAATGATGCATGGCTTGGGTGAGTAGTAGGGTCTGGGAAGCACACTGGGTTACATTTGAGTTCTAGAACTCCACTTGATGAGCTTGATGCTGGGTCAAGCACAGATGGGCAGGACAGAGGAATAATGAGCGATGGAGGTAACCTAATGGTGGATTAGTAGCAGGTCTGTTGTGGCGCTTCATGTTTTTGGATAACCAGTATAGAAAGGAGGAAATTAAAAAAATGGGAAAGTAGATAAACACATGGAACAACCTATAATGAACTGGAAAACTGAAAATGTATTTTTGTTAATGGAAAACATGGAATATCTTCAATAGCCTCCAAGTAGTTTAAGTTTATAAATTAAGATTAAAATAATTATTTACAATAGTAGATGATGCCATATTAGAATGGGATTAACTAGAATTTGATGCATGCTTGAAAAATTAGATAAAAATATAACTTCATATAAAGATAACATGAGAATTATAATACAAAAGAGAACAATCAAAAGGGGGAGGAGGAAAAGGGATGTGAGAAGTTTGAGTGGAGGGAAAATAACAGTCCATTATAATAAAGTGGAAACACGAATAGCATTAAAAAACGTTGATTGACAAATAACTGTAATACAACACAGAATAGAACAAAAAACATACATGTTTTAGCAACTTATCTGTCAAATATGGAACCTTTGTAACCACCACAGGGAACATCTTGAAACAGATTTGGAACCCCTATCAATCACCAAAGGGAAACATACATGTTTCAACATTACCTTAACTGTCAAATCTGGAACCCTTGTAACAACCATAGGGAAACATACATGTCTCAGTTCTGTTCATACATCCCAAATAACAGAAATTTTCTATCATTCTGAACATAATTTCTCAATCATTCTGAACATAATATGTCAATCAGTCATAACCTCGTAGAGTGATTTTTCAATAAGTCTGAACAGAGATGGGTTTTTTTATCGTTACCTTACCTAATTCGGTTGCAGACCCTATCCTAGAAAGGTAATTCATCCTATTAGAAAAGTCCATTACAGTAATTAGGATTCAATAAAAAAAACAGTCAAAAAATTCTGATTGACAACTCACTATAATACAAAACAAATTTTAACAGAAAACATACAAGTTTTTACCCTCTCCTGTGCTTCAAGATAAGACCCAACACAAAAGGATGCATTGAACCCCTGTACCACCAAACCAAATCTTTCCTACCACCACGTATATTCCCTGCTAAGTAAAAACAGTACCCAATTAAAATGAACCCTTCAATATGGACATTCCATCAAATCCATATACCCAATTTGAAATACCCTATGTTCCTCCCAATGAAGGCCCTTGGTTGTAGCATTTTGGAGGCCATGACCAAGTCTCCCACTTCCACCAGAAATCCATGTCCTACAACATGTAATTTCACATGTACCTTGAAAGATAGATGAGATACTAGTCTGCCCTCCCTTGATTGATCACATTCTTCCCAATCTCTAAAGAAGAAGAGATGGTATGAGGATAGTTGATGAGGGGTGAAGCAGCAACCAAATTTGGAAAATGAGGACACCCAACCAACAAACACAACCTGAAGTAAAAATATAAGTCCTAATAATATGTTGAAAGCATAAGTAAAATAGCCTAATTTCTACCCTCTCTTATGCTTCGAGATAAGACCCAGCACAAAAGGATGCATTGAACCCCAGTACCACCAAATCAAATCTATCCTACCACCACATATATGCCCTGCTATGTAACAATAGTAACCAATTAAAATGAACCCTTCAATATGGACATTCCATCAAATCCATATCTCTTATTTGACATACCATATGTACCTCCCAATACAGACCCTTGGTTGTAGAATTTTGAAGGCCATGACCAAGTCTCCCACTTCCACCAGAAACCCATGCCCTGCAACCTGTAATTTCATATGTACCGGGAAAGATATATGTGAAACATGTCTTCCATACCTTGATTGATCATGTCCTTCCCAATCTCTATAGAAGAAGAGATGGTATGAGGATTCATGATGAGGTTAGAAGCAGTAACCAAATTCTGGAAAATGATGACACCCACCCAACAAACACAAACTGTAGTAAAAATAGATGTCCTAATAATCTGTTGAAAGATTAAGTAAAATAGAACAATTTTTAACATTTTACTACTAATCAAATTCACTTAACCTACAAAATTATAAATGGATATTTGGAAGGATTCATGTAATGTTATTTCAGAGAATCAATGAATTTGACAATGGTAGTGATCTGATGATATTCAAGTCGAAACAGTTCACAAATGACTGTTGTAGAACATTGGAGACTGGGAGTCTTATAATACACATGGTTTATGAGTTACTTTAGTATTAGAAACTATTGGAATGCTGTTAATAAAAAATATTTTCAATTTTTCTTTATGTACTCATATGAACAATGAAAAAAATGGGAAGGATATACCAAACCCCTGTTTCCATGTAATTCCATGATTAAAATCCATTGACCTCATCTTGAACTGCAAGAGAATACATCACATCATCACATTAGAAATCCAAAAGAAATAGAGTTATATAAAAAAATAACACAAAAAAAACAACTAATAATATTAATGGGAAATAAGGCCAGAAAGTCAAAACAAAATGAAATTTATGAGAAAATATTAGAACATGAACTAAACTTTTCTCATGTCAGATTGATGATATGTTCTGTCAAGGAGATACTTTGATGACTTATTTAAAATAGTGAGAGATCTACAAACCAACACAATTTATATTAGTTTTATCTCCTTCAGATATCACTTTTATTGACAGTAAATTCAAATCATTAAATTAATCCAAATAAATATATATGAATACTTGGACAATGGATGTTTTATATTGAGAGATAGGGATGGAGAGAGAGATAATCTTATCTACTGTAATGTTTCTATCTGTCACCATCTCTTCTAGGTATAAACCCCCTTCTCATGCACAGAATTATAGAGAATCATCTAAGAAAATAATTTAAAACGATAAAATAACTTTCAACAAAACTGGCCATGATAATCTCAAAATCATAGACACCAAATAAATCACGGTACCCATCCTTTAATTTTTTTTAATCATTATATAGTTAATCAAAAAGTGACATCTGTCCATTAATATATTATTAATGTTACTACACTAAATAAATTCAAAGTGATATAATCTTCATTGGTATTGAAGCTACATAATTATATGTAGATTTCTTAATTATTATGCTTAATTAGATCATCAATCGTAAAATTAAAAGATATAATATTCAGTAATAATTCTAGTATTTATCCTATTGAATAATCATAAGCATAGATAAATGAATGAATAATTAAAAGAATTATATGGTTTAATGGAATACCAAAAGAAATAGAGAAAGAAGCATTACAATTCATCGAGAAGGTTCCACTGAAAGTAGTGTAGTATTTTGAGGATGAAACTTTTACTAAACCGTCAGTTTAACATTCCTTAAAATTTTATATGATGCAAACCCATCTCCTCAAGTCAACATAATCCAAAAACAGGAATCCTGATGAAGGATCAAGTCCCATTATGTCAACAAATGAGAAGAAACGTATCAAAATATCCATTATGAATTTAGACAATAAAATAGGAACAAATAAAAGATAGGTTTATACCAGAATACAGTGATGTTCCCAGCGGAATCTCCAAGTACCAGCTTCATATGATCAAACAGATGGTATAAAATCACATTAATTGTAAATCGTAGTAATGTTTCACTATGATGGTTAATAAACCAAATTCAAGACATAGAACTGAAAAGATTAGAACTCAACTAAAATAAAATGAATTTGAAGAAAGGGAGAAGGCGAAACCATGAATGCCTCATCTTGTTCCCAATAGGCCAAAAAGAGACAGACATAGTACTTATTCAAATGATAAGGAAATCAATTATTTTTTGCATATATAAAATACCATCAAGATCAATCGTGATGATTTAATGAGAATTTATAGAATGCAGTGACAGTACTAGAGGAATATCCAAGTACCAGCTTCATATGAACCAACACATTACCATGGGAAAACAGGATATTCGATGTGAAAACATCTATTGAAATAAATATAAGCTAGACAACGAAAACCACAAAATGATAAAAAACCAAGTTAGTTGACATAAAAGAACAAAAAAATCAAACAATTCAGTACGAATTTATAGATAACTAGTTCGGAACATTGGAAGTCCGACTGCACGTTTGGTAGAATATGCTGCAGTTGGTGCAGTGAAGAATGCGAAGTATGAGGAAATCGCTCTTGACGAAATCATGGAGGTAGATGATGGCCGATTGGGGAGTTTGTGGGAACCCTAGCTCGGGAATATATTAGAGATGACCATGACCAGGAAAGCCATAAAAGATCGACACTATATTAGATTGCAGGAGAATGTGGTCGGAGGCGATACACGTGGAAGTTGAAGTCGAAATCAGGATCTGCAACCGGTGCAAGGAGGAAGATGAAGTGCGAGGACGATGGTCTTCAAGATATCCAGAATGTAGATGATGGCTATGTAGGGAGTCAACCGGAACCCTTGGTCATCAATTTACTTACCCCGACCAAAATTGGGAAAGGAAAAAAATAGGGAGACTGCAGTTGAAATACGGACGAGGTGGTCAGCGAAGGACAGCTGGTAGTTCAGGAGTTGGTCGATGAAAGGGCGTTTGAGGGATCTAGATGTCCATAATCACGAGGTTACAGTCGGGAGCGTAAGCGGGAGGCAGAGGAAATTATCAAAGTATAGCCGGTAGAGTAGGATTTGGACAATGGAAGAGGGGACGTTTGAGGGATCAAATGATTCAGACTCGTGAGGTTCCAGTCGGCAGCGGTAACGGGAGGCGGAGGAAATTTTTGGAATCGCGGGGTGGGAAGGGGGATGGAAATTGGATATTATGCGGGGAGGGGAGTCGTGGAGCTCTGTTGGAGCGGCACGTAAGAGTATTATGACGTGGAAGAGCAGGAGGTGGACACGTGTTTGTTGGAAAGCCAGGATTAGTAGATATAGTAGATATGAATGATATATTTATAAAATTCAAAATTTGTTTTATGCTATTTATAACGGATAGTTCATAATATATCGTTGTTTAGTGAAACTCGGTATTGCGTACAACACACACTATTGTGGAAGCTCGCTCTTGCATGCAACACAAGCCAAGAATAGTGTTGTCTATACTAGTAGCTAATAATATGATTCATATAGAGTCTGTTAATCTTAGTGTAGCATAAAACACATGATATCGATAAAAATAAAAATAATATTTCTCATAAAATTTTGTGGTTTCATAGTAAATTCCCCAAGATGGTGGGTAAAAAGGCATTGAAAAGGTTCAATTATGTTTTATATATCTAATCTTATTATAAAATGACTCTAATGACAGACATTGTAATAATATATGTATTATGTATCTATTTTTACTTTAAGATAAACTTTTAGTTTAAAATATTTATTTAAATGAAAAAATAGGGTTTTATATTCTACTTAGTATTTTTCACAATTTATAAAAAATTTAATATTTTCAGAAAAATACCAAAAATTACCCCTAAGATAATTTTGATATTAAAAATTCAAAAACGAACATAATTTTTCAGAATTAAATTTTTATGTGTTTATAAAATTAATTTCATTATTATTAACAAAAGAACATAACAATTTTACCATTAAGAAAATAGATTTTTTAAATATATAACTATTTTAACCAAACATATTCATTTCATTATAAATATGTTTATTTGTGTGAAAAAAAATATATATAATTTATATTTTATATTTTACAATATATATAACAATATTTAATTGATAAAAATTATATCATTTAAATAATTTTAATACTATTGTGTTGTTTTGTAGAAACTCAATCTTTGTATAACACAAGCTAGGTCAGTGTTGCGTGAAATATAAGCTATTAAATTCCTTTTAATAGATAATTGACTATGACATCTTGGTGCGTTACATTATCCCCTCCAATAAATTGTGTCCTCATAGTTAATCAAAAATAAAATTTTAAAAATAGAAAATATCGTTGTGGAAAAACCACATCAAAATTAAGGTTAATTAAATTTAGTCTTAATAAGTCGGAAAGGGAAAGGAAAAAGTCACATCCAAAATATGATTTTGAATAGGAGAACATTGTTAGAAAATATAGGCACATAAATGGAGGGAAAACGTAAATATTTATTGGGAGTGATTGAATTCATCAATCACAAACAAGTGGACAATAGATGGAAAATTGAGAGCTCAAACCCAAAAATTTATGATTATTGTTGGCATAGGAAAACGCGTCCCCAAAATTTTTCCAAATGCTTCAATACATGTTCCAAGATCGTAGTCCATTTCTCATGATTCGATTTGGTAGGTCGTAGGGCCCAAATGGAGTTACGGATTAGGAGTTATGGACATTTGAAGTTTGGCTGGATAACTGGTTCGCAAAGCCAATTCGTGAAGCCGCCTCCGCAATTGCAGAGCGCAACCGCGAAGTAATGAGGCGAGAGGCTCTGCGAACCCATATAACATTCGCGACATGCTGCGGAGACCCGCCACAAAGCAGAGGAGACAGTAAAGCTCCGCGAATGCCCTGACGTTCACGAACCCGCCGCGATGCTGCGGAGGCGGTACCTCTCCGTGAACAAATTTGACGTTCGCAAGTGCGCTGCGAAGCACTGGAGGCGGCGCCGGTGTTATGCTTCACGGCGCCCCTTGCCTATAAATACGCAGCTCACACCCCTTCTCCGGAGGGATGTCCACGACCACTTCGCCCCTTGGGCGGCTGAGAGGAGGTCCACATTGCGGCTCCACAAAGCAATGCTCCACGAGCAGCTTCCTTCGCGTTGCTGCTCCACGAGCTGAGGCTCCGTGAGTCCGTGCTCCGCGAGCCAATGCTCCATGATGCTTCTCCGTGAGACCATACTCCGTGAGTCCATGCTCCGCGAACCCATGCTACGTGATGCTACTCCGCGATACCAAGCTCCGTGAGACCCCCTTGCTCCGCAAGACCCCTTTGCTCCGCAAGACCCCTTTGCTCCGCGAGAACCCTTTACTCCACAAGAACCCTTTGCTCCGCGAGAGACCATTGCTCCGCGAGGCCATGCGCCATGAAGCTACTTCATGAATACCTATCCCTCTGCGCCCACCGGTCCATACACGCACCCCCACTCGGGGTCACTGCCGGGCCGCGGTCCCGGCCCTTCGGGCCGGTCCGTTTGCTACCGTCACAGACCCCCACGAAAAATGGAGAGTGGCACCGTGAACTTTTCGGGCTGAGATGCCGAGATTTTCCATTACGCCCTTATGCGCTCCCACCTCCAACCTATGGAATACCATGATTTGATACACTCCTCCACACTCTATGAAACTCCTAGAGTTGATGTATTTCTCTTGGTTTGTTTCCTATGTTGTGAGTTGAGGTTCTCATCATCAATTCCTCGAGTACCATGAGTCGAACTATTCCTAAGGCAACTCCTTCAAACCCAATCACTTGGCACCTATGCCAGGTTGAACCAGAAAGGGCCGCCCTTGCGTAAGTCCCAACACCAACCATTTCTAGGCACCTTCTGCCTAATAGTCCTTTATACATGAATCTAAACTGTAGTAATCCTTACGTGCCCAACATAGGATGACTCTTGCCCTATAAGAGAGGTGCCTTATGCTCCAAGCGTAAGATGCCTAGTAGTCCAATCTACATGACTATAAACTCTAGTGCCCCCTATCTAACAAATGATAGGATGCCTCTTTCCCTATATGAGAGATGACTTATTCTCCTAGAATGAGATGCCAATAGTCCTACCTACATGACTTTAAACTGTATTATTCTCCCTATCTAACAAATAATAGGATGCCCCTTTCCCCAAGAAAGAGATGCCTTATGCTCCTAGAATAAGATGCCAACAGTCCTACCTACATGACTCTAAACTGTAGTATTCTCCATATGTTCCACACATAGGATGCCTCTTTCCCTATAGGAGAGATGCCTTATAATCCAAGCATGCGATTCCAATAGTCCTATCCACAAGAATCTAAACTATATTACAACTTATGTGCCAATCATAGGATTCCTTTTGTTCCAAATAAAAGATGCCTTATGCTCCAAGCATAAGACCCCTAATTCCATGATTACAGTGCCCTGATTCCAACGCCCCTTGGAATTATCCCACTTGTGCACCAATGCATTGGTGAAGTCCTCAATTCACAAATGGGTTGGGATGCCCTCGTGGATAGAAATGAGGAAGACATTACGGGTAGCTTCCTACCGTAAGCCCAATTCACTAGTTCCGCTCCATAGCGGCATCCGGGCAGCTTCCTAGCGTAAGCCCCATTCACCATTGCCGCTTCATAGCGGCACCCGGGAAGCTTCCAAGCATAAGCCCCATTCACCATTGCCGCTCCATAGCGGCACCCGGTCAGCTTCCTTGCGTAAGCCCCATCCACCATTGTGGCTCCCTAGCGGCACCCGGGCAGCTTCCTCGTGTAAGCCCCATCCACTGTTGTGATCCCATGTAGCGGTAAGCCGTTGACATCCCTTTAGAGCGGTAAGCCATTGTGAACCAATCCAGCGGTATGCCGTTGTGACCCGATCCAGCGGTAAGCCGTTGCGACCCCATTTAACGGTAATTCATTCACAAACAATCCAGTGGTAAGCCGTTCTGACCCGATCCAGTGGTAAGCCGTTGCGACCCCATTTAACGGTAAGCCATTCACATCCTTTTCCAGCGGTAAGCCTTTGTGACCTGATCCAGCGGTAAGCCATTGTGACCCCATTTAATGGTAAGCCGTTCACACCCAATCCAGCAGTAAGCAGTTGTGACCCGATCCAGCGATAAGCCGTTGCGACCCCATTTAACGGTAAGCTGTTCACATCATTTTCCAGTGGTAAGCCGTTGTGACCCAATCCAGCGGTAAGCTGTTGCTACCCCATTTAACAGTAAGTCGTTCACACCCAATCCAGCGGTAAGCTGTTGTGACCCGATCTAGTGGTAAGCCGTTGCGACCCCATTTAATGGTAATTCGTTCACATCCTTTTCCAGAGGTAAGTCGTTGTGACCCGATCCATCAGTAAGCTGTTGCAACCCCATTTAATGGTAAGCTGTTCACACCCAATCCAGTGGTAAGCTGTTGTGACTCGATCCAGTGGTAAGTTGTTGTGACCCCATATAATGGTAATCCGTTCACATCCATTTCTAGCGGTAAGCCGTTGTGACCTGATCCAACTGTAAGACGTTGTGACCCCATTTAACGGTAATCCGTTCACATTCACATCCAGCGGTAAGACGTTGTGACCTATCCAGCGGTAAGACGTTGTGATATCATCAAGCGGTAGGCTGTTGACACCCCATTCAGCGGTGAGCCGTTGTGACCCAATCCAGCAGTAAGCCGTTGAAACCCCCAATCGGCGGTATGCCGTCATCAGAAGAACTAAGAGGACTTTGATTCCCTGACACGGGGATACGTAGGAAGCCTTCATGAGGCTCAAGCCCAAAACTATCGTCATCCTTTTCTTCGGGCCTCCATCCTAGAGTATGTCCCAACACCATGGGCCGCCTAATGCGTAAGACCCTCTTCGCTTCTCACGGACGCATCCTTCGCGATGGGATCGTCAGGTCCCTACAACCTCTTGTTTCTCACACCGAGCATGACTCACATGGGTATAGAGTGAGTACCGACCCTGACCCCCACCATAGCGAACTACGAGGACTTTGATCCATGTCAAGGCATAGTACGTAGGAAGCCTCCACAAGGTTCAAGCCAACCACTCGGTCGTTTATTCATGTCGAGTTCCACCCTCGTCCAGCATGACGTTAAACTGCATGCCCTCGTCCAACATGATGTTAAACTGCAATTCCAGTCCGACGCCAAGCCTTTGTGACCAACCCAAACTACGAACACATTGATCCATGTTAAGGCATGGTATGTAGGAAGCCTCAAAGAGGCTCAAGTCCATCTCCCATCGGACCAGGGTCCCTTTTTCATGTCAGTTCGCCGACACCCACCACAAGTGGACTCTCGGGTTCACCATCACGTCGGTTCGCCGACGAAGCCCCTCCGAACTACGGGGACTTTGATCCAAGCCAAGGGATGGTATGTAGGAAGCCTCCACGAGGTTCAAGCCCACCACCCATCATTTATTCACGTCAGGGTTCACTCTCGTCCAGAATGACGTTAAACTGTATTCCAGTCCGACAGAAAGATGTTCTGACCAATCCGAACTACGAGGACTTTCATCCATGTCAAGGCATGGTACGTAGGAAGCCTTCACAAGGTTCATGCCCACCACTAGTGGACCCCTGGGTCTAATTTCACGTCGGTTCATCGATGAAACCCTTTGAATTAAAAGTTCTTTGATCCATGTCAAGGCATGGTATGTAGGAAGTCTCCCCGAGGTTCAAGCCCATCTCTCATTGGAACAAGGTCCACCTTCACGTCGATTCGCTGACGAATTCCATCATTTGAAATACAAGGTCTTTTATACATGTCATGGCATGGTACATAGAAAGCCTTCTAGAGGTTCAAGCAGACCACCCATCGGACCAAGGTCCACCTTCCCATCAGTTCGCCAACAAAGCCCCTCTGAACTATGAGGTCTTTGATCCATGTCAAGGCATGGTACGTAGGAAGCCTCCATGAGGTCCAATCCCACCACCACTAGGACCCTCATGGTCCTCATTTTTTACGTCGTCCTTCCGATGTCTAACCTGAACTATGTGGTCTTTGATCCATGCCAAGACATGGTACATAGGAAACCTCCAAGAGGTTCAATCCCAACCAATTGTAATGTACCCCATCCTGGGGTGCACTTCCCCTGATCTGCCCTCAGTGGTGTTCAGATCATCCATTACGGTGTGACATCCCCCCTCCTAGGAGCGCACCACCTCGGATCCGTTCTCATTGGGCGTCCTAACCTATCCATCTTCTAGGTGTTCCTTCCTAGGGATATACCAATCTGATCCATCTCTATGGGACTTTCTGATCACCCTCATTCCGTCTCCATAAGACGTTAAACTCACGGCCTACCTCGTGATAAACATGATATGCCTGAGGAAAACCTCGGATGACACGCCTTTGGCGTAACCGTCTCTTTAAGACATTAAACTCACGACCTACCTCGTGATAAACATGAGATTCTTGAGGAAAACCTCAGATGACATGCCTTTGGCGTAACCATCTCTGTAAGATGTTAAACTCACGGAGTACCCTGTGTTAAACACGAGAAGCTGAGGAGAACCTCGGATGCACGCCTCGGGTTCTGTACCCTTGAGATGCCCTCTTATGAGGAAGAATACAGGTTCCCCTATGTCCGTGCACACAGAGATGCCCTGACATACCCGATGTTTCCATCTACTCCGACCGAAGGTCGCTACCATGTCAAGATCCTATGGAACGTCTTGATGGAAGTAGTGTAATTAACCAGCGTCCATGAAGATATGGCACCGGGAATGAGATTCATGAACAATGTATTAAATCTATGAGGGAGACCTGGACTAGGTGATGAGTTTTGAGGAGGAATCCACGGAAGGAAGAACCGACATCCCATCATCCCATTTCGATCAAGGAGCAGGTGTACCTGAACAAGTAATGAATGCTACCCGCCTTTGGAATGCGGGAATGCGGGGCAACAGGTGTGCTTCCTCCACAGACGGATGTGCGCGCCCCGGTGAAAGCGTCGGAAATAATGATTTAAAATATCATTGGTTCAATAAAAACATAAGGTATAAAGATAACACATTTTTTGTTTTAATATTGTTTCTATAATGTTTAATAAATATTTTCATCATATATTATGAAAGAAAAAAAGTTATCAAGTTGAGTTCCATCCTTTAAATAATTTATACCAAAATATCATCCTAGAACTCAAAAATATTATATTTATCCTAATTTTATAGGGTTCCAAAAAATTAATTTATAATTAATCTATAATAACACTTAAAAAACTACATTATATATACCAGGACATTACATAGGCCAGTGGTAGGTGATGCACCATTGTCACACATCGGTTGTCCGTTCAAGTCTTGCGGCATTGCTAGAAGCGATAAGTATTTGCCCGACCTCCGAGTTATCTTTTTTCTAAATATTCAATCACAATCTTAAGATATGTTTTATCCTTAAACAATAGTATCCAGTTTCCTACTTATTTCACTCCATCATTTAGACATATCAAAAATAATTCTATCCAAACTCACAGTCCAAAATATTATAAGGAATATAAACAAAATAATGATATTTTTTTCCACACACTAACATGTGAACACCTTCATTATATATTTTATTAAAACATCGTATCACCCAGAATTACCAAAAAAATTATTTATTACATTCATGATCCCTTATTCTTAATAGAATTCTAGATATAATCCTTATATCAAAACATGTTGTAAACTCCAAAAAATGGTGGTATAAACAACTTTTTAAACAAACCAACAATTACTTCCAAGGATGTAACTAATATGCAATATACATAATCCAAATCGATTTTCTCATCCTCCAAAATCATTATATCAGTTTCAGAAAAATATGAAGGGTTATATTTCCCCCGACCATATATTTTCCTAAAAATGATTAAATTGAAACTGTGCCGCTTGACTAGGTACCATATAATCTCAAATCCTTAATGAAATAGTAATGCAATACATTCCTCATATAAATTATAATTCTTATAACTTATACATAATTAATGTAGTTCTGAAATGACACAATTATTTAATTGCAACATAAGAACACTAATAAATCCTCTTCATATGAGGTAGTATCATAACTTGATTATTATCCAATATCATCATTTGGGGTATAATCTGATGTTTGGGATATTGATTCATGTAGTGTACGAACTGCATAAAGATGAAACATTGTACATTTGAAACAATTTTCATACCCTTATAATCACGAACATCGTGTCCTTTTTCACCAAACTTATAACAATCCCCCATTCACTTCAAGCATTTACTAAAGTTATTCTTTCCACAGTTATCACATGTTAAAAAATCCTTATTTCCATTCTTCACATTATTTATCATTTTATCCTCCATCCTCATATTATCCTGCATCCCATCAAAGCCATATGGCTCAGATAATTCATTAACTTCTTTATTAACAATTGATACAATTTCTTTAAATGATAAAAATACGTGGGAGAATATTTCCCTTCTAAATGCTAGCTTGAGACCATGAATGATATGATCCTTCTGATTCATTGGATCATGCGTATTTCTTCAGTTCACATTCCTTCTACTAGGTGCCATTTCTAAATGATGATACACACAAGGTTAATTCATATTATAATGTATAATCCAAAAAATATAAAAATCACTAGCATTAATTTAATATTTAACAACATCTATTCTCATAGTCATAAAAATGGTTTCTCTGATGACATATTTACTTATAATTCCATTATAATGGTTTGTTAAGAAAAAATGAATTATCCTCAGCATATCCCAAGGTAGTTTCATAACCAAAAGTGCAACAAGGCCCATTGTCGTGTACCAGTTCTTGTTGAATTCTATGTCAAAGAAGTGTTTCCGAGTTTTACCCTTAGATACATCTATTCTAGAGCTGCCTCAACCAACTCATATCTAAACAATGATGTATTTCTTGAAAACCCACATAATATATACATTACCAAAATTTTGGATGTTCTTCTCTATTAATCCTCAAGTTCTATCTTAGGGTATTGTTCCCTATTAATAGTTTTTCTAAATCTAGTTTCCATGGTTTGAAATAAAATCTCTTGATACCAACTGTAATGCCCTGACCCTAGAATCCTAGAGCCAGGGAATTATATTAATACATTGGCATGATTTCAAGGAATAATGTCCCGAAGGACTTATAAGTTTAGTAATAATGGAATATATATTACATACATTTACATTACATTACAATTTATAACAAAAAACATAGCATAAATAATAGATTGAAGGTGTCATTATTCCCTTTGTTGCAACTTACATATAAACTATAATACACTTCTTGGAATCTTAGGAAAAATAAAACATTATAAAGGGGTGAGATCAGTTGATTAGTAAGGGTAAATAATTTATCAGACACTATAAGCATTATGGAAAGATGTGTAATAAAAACAAGACCCTTTTAAGCATATTCTTGAACATTATATGGTTGAAATAAATCATAAATCACTATATAAACATGCATAAATATATTATAATAGTCTAATAATCACTTTTAATAACTAATTTCATAAATAGAGAATGTATAATTCCATAAATCATAACCCCATAGTCAAGGCCTCGTGCCAAGAATACAAATACAAAGTTTTTCATGTCCTTGTGCCAAGACTCTAATTTGTTTCATTAGACCTACCAACGCATGAAGGGGATATAAAAGGACTCACTAGTCACTTATTAAGCCAAATTCATTCTTCAAATGAAAATGGTGAAACATAACATAAACCTTCATATTAAAACTAGCATACAAAATGTCGATACCTAAACCCCAAACCATGAATAGTATAAAAATAGTACGTCAAAAATCAAACATATCATAACCCATTCAATACAATATTGATGACTTTATTCTAATAAATCAACCTCATTCAAAAATAATATCTAATAATGGATATTGACATAGTTCAAAATAATTTGTAAAATTTTTTACGAGAAATATCCCTTTTTCATGAAATCATATAAAAGTCACAAAATTTATAAATGAAAAAAGTGAAGAAAAAAAATAATCAAAGTGTCTCATACAAAACTGAATCATTTGAAATGAATTAACAATTTAAAAAATTCATGTCCATATAAGTAATTCCTTAAACCCATTTTTAAAACATTGACATTAATGAAAAATGTTTAGAAGAATAAATATTTTAAACCTAAAAAATGATGTTTTAGTTAAAGAGTTCCTTAAAAATAATCCTTCTAGAAACTAATTTATGAAACATGGGCATGGATGGAAAATATATCCCAGTAAATACTTACACATAAAAAATCATGGATAATAATGAGATTGAAGAATTAACCCTTGCCTTTTACTTTTCTTTAGTCAACAGAATTTTTATCCTTTTGTATAATGATCATAGTATGATTTTAAATTATACCAGAACCATATTAATATTTATTATATCGTATATGATTTATTAATGGATTTATACTACCCATTGAATAAGTATTTCCCTGTTAATGTAACATTTTTGTTAATAATTGCCTCTTTTATCATACGTGTTTTAGTTTGTTATTCATGATCATATAACTTAGATCATGATATACATAAATACAGAATATAAAACATGATTTATATATATCATATATATTCAAAATTTAAATTTTTATAATTGATTGATATATGAAATGATATACACCATTTATGGAGACGGTAGGCCTTACGTACGGATAAACGCTGTATCCGTTTTCATATCAAAGGGAATGGAAGTATGTGAATGAGATATATGTTGAGAAAGTGTTGTTTTCAACAATATATACTGTTTTATTTAAATGTGGAGTATGTTGAGAACAATACTCTATCACTTTATGATAATTTTGACGCCTCAAAAATACACTTAATTATTTTCTAATGAATTTATTTGTTATGAATTTTTATGGAATTTATTATTCATTTTTTTATATTTCCGGATGAAATATTTATGTTCATTGAACAACAAGATTTTTTTCTAATGTATTCACATTTAGTGTGTTCTGGAAAAACTGTTCATACCCTACATATTCAGGATATTTTTTAGAATGTTCTAGAAACACTGTTCATACCCTACGCGGAGCAATGTAGCGTAAGGATTAAATGAAGCATATGCTTAAATAGATAAGAGAAAAGTATGGATGAGGAACCATAAGTTATATATAAATATGAAAAAGAACCCTACAATAGAAAAGATTTCTATGTTTGGAATATTACAAAAGTATGGAAGTAGAACCGTATGTAAGTGTTAAACATTTTGTTTGTTTCTCAAATGTATGGTTCATTAACCTTACTTATCTAAAAAACCGTATGTTCTTTGAAAATTATGGATCATGTAAAAGTATGTATCTTTTACCATACGTTCGAACATTGTAGAGAAAAGTATAGATGACCAACCCTATGTTTATGATCAACCATACATTTCAAGAATGAGACATGAACCTTACGTTGTTGATCAACCATACATTGTCAATCCTAATATTGAAGACTACGCCATCAAAAATACGTTTGGATGATGAATACAATAAAACTCAACCTTACGTGTGGCATGAGAGAGTTTAAAGTCGATATTATTATGTAATGATTTGCAGGCTGATGTTTTGGTGGATTTCAATCTAGATTTAAAGGTGATTTTAAATCGCAACTTTGACTAATTCAAAGATGATTTATCAATGGTTTAAAGATAGAATTAAAAGGATATTTTTATGCTGAGATTTCAAGGAACATACGACCTCTCTAAAAATTCAGATGTTTGAATATCGCAAGTTAAAAAGCGACTTCTATGGATTTTAATTTTTAGGAGATGTACTTATTGTTTTTTATATATATGAGCCTTTTTGAAAAACATCCCATTATCTTATGTGATCCCTCGATCGTTATGAGAAAAAAAAAGAAAAAAATATTCTATCAAGAATTCATATCTACTGATTCAAGAGAATGTCAAATCTCTGTTTTCTGAAGAAGAAAAATCACAATATAAGATTCATCTATTCTACATCGAAGATCCTTTGTGAAACTACTACTGCTGATGTAGTGAGTTGTATTTCTATATATACTACAATGTGATAGAATTATAATGAATATTTTGTGAAGATCATTATTTATGAAGACGAAGATCCATCATTTGTCAATTGAATGCTGGTGAAATTTTGATGAACATCTGGATAGTTTTTTTTCAGAATACAAAAATCATTCTTTTCTATTCTTAAGTGACCCGATTCTCATACTAAGCTGTGTAGGACATGTGAGTGAACCAGAAAGATTTGTTTTTCCATAGATTGTAAATGTGTCAGCTTCCTGTACTCAGTTGTTGAATGGTCTATTGAAACGATGACTGGATAGTGAAAATCACCAAGCTCGTGCAGTAGTGCGTTGGTGGAGTAGACTAGGGTCCTTCTATTCCATGAACCACTATACATCTTCTGTGTTTGCTATTTAAATTTCTGCTGCATCATATCATCTATTTAATGTTAAATGGATGAACACAATCTCACAATGATTTCAGAAAAGACACAATCCACCCCCCCTCTTGTGTATATTTGGTGTAATCCGATCCAACATTTGGTATCAGAGGTTGAGCATTCTGATAGAGCCTTAACAAGCTGAAAGTCATTATACACAATGCAAGATGACTAATAAAATATAGGGAATGTCTATGGTAAGAGCACCGTACTTCAATAGAATAAAATATGGATTCTGGAAGTCACGAATGATTACTTATCTAAAAAACATTGGAGACAAAGTATATTCTAAGATCCTGACTCCATATTAAATATGAAAAAAACCAAAAACATGGAGTGCAGCTACTGAATCATATTATGAGGTGAACTTAAAGGCAATGTAAGCAATTATATGAGGTCTAGGACCTGATGAAATCAATAGAGTATCTTAATGCCTGACAACATATGATATGTGGCAATCTATTATTGTTGCTTATGAAGTAAATAACAATATCAGGGAAATAAGATATGCAACTACAAAACATAAATACGATACCTTCATAATGGTTGATGGTGTGAGTATTAATCATATGAATGGATGATTGACAGAGATTGTCAATGACATAACTTCCTTGGTAGATCCCTTTAAAAAAGCTGATCAAGCTTTAGAAGTACTGACTGTACTACCTAAAAAAATGGAATGGAATCTCTATAGCAATCAGACAGTCGACACCTGTCAAATATTTAACCATGATAAAACTGATTGGAACATTATTGATTTATAATGATGAGATGGAAGATGAAGAAAATTAGCATAACGTACTTATCAAAAAAGATGAAACTACCATAAAAGTATCATCACTGAGTAAAAATAGAAATATGAATTAAAGTGAAAAAGATAAATCAGAATGTTCTGATTTTTCAAATTCTGATGTGGAATTGGCTTAGCTAGCCCTATGATTCACTAAATTCTATATAAAGAAGAAGGGATTCTGAAAATCATTCAAAAAGGATGAAAAAGGAGTCAGATGTTATGAATGGAAGAAAATGTGGCATATCAGACCTGACTGTCCACTACTAAAAGAAGACAAGAGAAAAAATTATTCAAATGAAATGATTATGATAATAAGGACAAGAAAGCCATGAAGGCTACATGGAGTATATCTGAAGACTCTAGTAGCTCTTCTGAATTAAACTAAGAGAAGGAAGAATCAAATCTGAAATCCAACATTGTTTTATAACCAAAACAGATGCGGTACAATCTTACTACTCTTCTGACTCTAGTTCTAAATCTAGTTACTCCAATTAAAAACTTGCAGCCTACTGCAATATGCATGGAGAATAATACGACTCTCTATATAAGTAGCATAATTCATTAATGAACATTCATAAGTTTGTTTCTGACGAAAGAGATACAATGATGAAACAATATAAGGAGCTAACCGGAATGTTTGACTCAATTAACACTAAGAATACAGATTATGAATCCAAGCTAAAATCACTGCAAACTGAAGTGGAAACTTATAAAAGTGTGGCACTTATTTTTACTAAAGGAGAAAATAATTTAAATGAAGTTTTTGGGAAAAAATAATTTAAAATGGAAAGATTTTGACTTGGCAGTAAAGTTGAAAAAACCAAGCTGTACAAAAATTATTTTATTCCAAGTAAAAAAATACTAAATTGTAATTAATGTGGAGTAAGGGGATATATTCATAAAATCTGTTTCATTAGCCACCCCAAATAAGTGGAATTAAAAATTATTTTGTATCAAATAATTTATTTTACTCTTGTGAAATTAGAAAAACAAAGCATGCCTGGATTCCAAGATCTCTGCTGGATAACACCGCTGGACCCAAAATAATATGGGTACCAAAGAAAAATTTGTAAATGTCTATTTATGGAGAAGGTCATAAAAGAAAAAATGACATATGGTACATGGACAGTGGCTTCTCAAGGCATATAAGTGGAAACTCATCGAATTTCTCTACACTCACTCAAAATGATGGTGGACTTATCACTTTTGGTGACAATGCCAAAGTGAAAATCATTATAATTGTTAGAGTTTGAGATCCATATGTTATCTCAATCAATAAAGTACTTTATGTACAAGGATTGAAACACAATATGATAGGTATCTCTCAACAATGTGATGATGGTTATGCTGTTGATTTTTCTAACAATTTCTATTCTATTTTCAAAAATATATTGCTTTAATTTAGAGCACCCAGAACTTACAATGTGTATAAATTGGATTTAAATTCCTTGTGTAGAAAAAAAGTAAGTTTCTTAACTGATAAAGTGAATGAATCATGGATCTGTAATATGAGATGTGGGCATTATAATGTATATTTTTTACATAAGTTATCTAATAAACATTTAGTTTTTGATTTTCCTAGTCTCATGTTTGAATGTGACAGATTCTCTGATGCATGTCAACTTGGAAGGCAACACAAATCATCCTTCAAATCTATCGACATAATTACTACATCTAATCCTCTAGAACTAATTCATATGGATTTGTTTGTACCTTCAAGAGTAGAATGTTTTGCTAGAAAATTATATGTATATGTTTTAGTTGATGACTAATATAGATTTACATGGATTTTTTTAATTTAAAAATGAAGCATTTACATTATTTGAATGTTTTTGTTATGCTGTTCAAAATTAAAAATGTTTTAAAATAATTTCATTGAGAAGTTATCATGGTGGAGAATTTGAGAATCAGTAATTTAATTCCATCTCTTCAAATATGGGTATTAAACACACCTTCTCTGTCGAAAGAACACCTAAAAAAATTGGAATTATTGAATGAAAAAATATGACTATTCATGATGTGGATAGGACTATGTAAAATGAATACATTCTTCCTAAATATTTTTGGCCGAATATGTAAGCACAACATGAAATATAATGAATATAGTTTTAATTAGACCAATTTTGAAAAAGAAACGCTATGTAATTTGGAATATCAGAAAACCGAAAGTAAATTACTTTAAAGTTTTTGGATGTAAGGTTTACATATTGAACACCAAGGAAAATAATCATAAGTTCGATACAAAATATGATGAAGGAATTTTCTTAGGATATTCATCTAACTTCATTGCCTATAGAGTCTATAATAAGAAGTCAAGGTTTGTTGTAGAATTATTTCATGTGAAATTTGATGAGTCTGACCCCTTTGAGAAAAGTACAGATCAAATGGATGAATCTAACTCAAATGATAACATGGGACTTGAGAAATTAAAAAATGATTTTGAAAAAGATATAAAATAAATTCAGTCCAGTTCATAAGAACATGATACTGAAGAACCTATGACTGTGTTACCTAGACAGAATTGAACTCTAAAGAATCACCCCTTAGAGACTATCATAGGTGATGTAGAAACAAGAATAAAAACGAAAGGAAATATAGGGAATCATGTATAATTCTCTTCCTTTCTATCCCAATTATAACCCATGTCTATAGAAGAAGCTTTATATGATGAAAGCTGGATGATAGCAATGAAAGAAGAATTAAACTAGTTTAAATTAAATGAAGTATAAGAATTAGTTGAAAGACCACAGAATTATCCAGTGATAGTAACCAAATGTGTCTTTAGAAATAAGCAAGATGATCAAGGAATAATAACTAGAAATTAATCTAGAGTTGTAGCTAAATTATATACTCAGGATGAAAGTATAGATTATGATGAGACCTTTTCACCTGTAGCTAGATTGGAAGCCAATAAAATTATTTTAGTCTATGTATATCATATGAACATTATGTTATTTATGTTGGATATTAAGTCTTATTTTTAAATTCTTATTTAATAGAGGAATTTTATGTTGAGCAACCTCCTAGTTCCGAAAATTCTCAAAAACCTGATTGTGTTTTTAAACGAACTAATTCTCTTTATGGTCTTAAACAAGAACCTAGATATTGGTATGAAAGATTAATATCATTTCATTTGAAAAATTATTTTACTGTTGGAATGGATGATCCAACCCTTATATAGAAAACTTTAAATTCTTATATTTTATTAGTTCAAATTTATATCGATGAAGTTATTTTTGGATCATCTAATAATAACCTTTGTCATTAGTTTTCAATGATAATGAAAAATGATTTTGAAATGAGTATGATGGGATAGCTAAATTTCTTTTTAGGACTTCAAATTTACCAAAAAGATTTTTGGATTGTTTTGAATCAAAGAAAATATATTACTGATTTATTAAAGAATATTGGTCTTTTAAACAGTAAGACATATACAAATATTATGTGTACAAATATAAAACATGATTTGGATGAAACTGGAAAATCAGTTGACAAACAAGTTATTTAGAGGTATGAATGGTGGTTTATAATATATTACAGTAAGCAGGCCAAAAATAATGTTTTCAGTATGTCTTTGTGGAATATTTCAGTCAAATCCTAAAGAATCTCATTTAACTACTATTAAAATAATTTTTATATATTTAAAGGGAATTTTTTTTCAATATCTGCTTTATCATAAAACATCTTATTTTAATTTGATTTCATATTCAGATGCAGACGTTTGGAGTTATAGATTGGATAGGAAAAGAACTTATAAAACTTGTCAATTTTTAGGGAAATCTTTAGTGTCATGGTAAAGTAAGAAACAACATTCATTTGCTCTGTCAACAACTGAGGAAGATTATGCTTCTACTGGCAGTTGATGTGCACTAGTGTTATGGATGAAAAACACTCTTATGAACATTCGAATAAATTGTAATAATACGCCTATTTTATGTGATAATATTAGTTCTATAAATATTTGATGAAATCCAATTAATCATTCTACAACTAAGCATACTGATATCAGACATCGTTTTCTAAGAGAACATGTTCTCAAAAAAGATATATCTTTGGAATTTGTAAGTAGTAAAATTCAATTAGTGGATATTTTTACTAAACCTCTTCCCACTACAAGGATTGATTTTATTAAGGGGGAGCTAGCTATATTTAATTTTAAATAATGTTTTACTTTACTATATTGTTTCTCTATTTTAATTATGTTTAAAAATAATTTGGCTATTTTTTTTCAAACAGAATAATTTTCTTTTCCCCGTGTAATTAATTTTATTTATTTTTAAACATTATGTAATGATTAATAAAAACCCGGTAATCAAGGCTATCAGAAACCCTTTCAGCATTTAAACCATTTGATTTCTACCAAAATCTTTCGACCTGCGAAATCGCACCACTACTCGTCAAATCCTAATTTTTCGAATCTCTAAAACCCTAAACTTCAACCCTTTAGAAGGTCTCACAGATATGGCTAAGACAAAGGCAGATGATGAGGTTGACACCAGTAATGTCCAGAGATTTCATTCAAATGGAAATAAAATATTATAGGGCAAGGTAATTTATCTTGAATGGCTATATCATATCAATCTCTTGTTGGAACAAGCATTGTCATTTCAGAATCTCAAATAGTCTTTCAAAAGTGATAATATGGAATTTTTTTATGAGTTAGAACATCGTTATATCTCCAAATCTATACAGTTTAATCATAGAGACAATAAGGAAATTATGATGGCTAAGATAGAAGATATGGATTTTTCGACCTCTTCAGTTGAAATTAGTCATATTTTGAACAATCCTCATGATAGAGATTTTAATTTTGAATTGAAAAATATAGGAGATTAAGTGAAAAAATCAGAGGATAGTATGTCTCTTTTTTGGTACTATGTCTATAAAGAAGATGTTCATAAAGGACCTGGAGCCTGATAAGAGAATTTTAGTTAAATTTGTGCAAATATGGATGACATCGAGGATGTATGAGATGGAAAAGATATTATATCCTGACATGTATATAATGAATCTTTTACTTAGTGATAATAAATTCAATTTTCCTAGATACATGGTGAGGTATCTGAATTACTATTTTCACAAAGAATCTAGAATGAACTTCTATCCTTTTAGAGGATTCCTTTCCAAACTGTTTTTCAAAAAGCAAATGGTGAGACTGGTGGATACTGGAGTAAAATGACATCATAGTAATGTGTTTAATGATGGATCTTTAAGAAATATTAGCTATTTCTGGAGTACAATAAAAGGAAAAATCTTTCCTTTAGGAGTAGAGGAAGAGACAAAGAGTGCTCGGGCTCATTCTACTAAGTCCAAGGAGGGACAATTTGAATCGAGAGTCAGCACTACTGCAAGAAGTATCAGATTTGAAATTGAAGATACTGAAGAAGAATGAACTCAGGATGGACTTAAATTTCCGAGAAAAAGAACGTTTAATGAGGATCTTGTTTCTCCTTCACTGACTACATGAGATTTACTCTCTTACAGTTATGTTAGAGAGGTAGTTGCTGAAACAACAACAGAATCTGTTACTGAGATGTTAGAACCAGTGGAAGGACATCAGATTAAATCTGGAGTCCAAGAAGAAGTTGAAGGAGAGACTCAAGAATACATTGTAGCAGATGATTCAGTTACACTTCAATAAGAAAAGGAGGTTGAGCATGGTGAGGAAGTGGCCAGACATCAAGAACATTTTGAAGATACTATCATAGAAAAAACATTGGAAGAACATGTTGCTAATGTTCATGATGAGCATGTTTCTGAAGATCAAACAGATGTACATCAAGAGGCATTTTCTTTGGAAGAGTCTGAAAATGGTTCTGAGGAAAAATTTGTGTACAAACCTACTCTAGAAAAGGATAAGGACAAGTATGATGCAGATTCCCCACCAATAGTACTGCTACATCACACTGACACTGATAATGAGAATCAAGAACAGGGTGCCTCTGATTCAAGGAATAAAGAAATTGAAGAGCATGTCGAAAAGGTATCTTAGTTGGAATCTGAAAATGATACTCTGAAGAGAGCCTTGGAATCATAACAGTTAAAATTTGAGATACTTAATGATAATATAGATTCAAGGAAGGATATTGAAATTTTTAAGAAGGATATGCATATTACTATTGCAAATTTAAAATCTAAAATGGTTATGAAGTTATATTTTTCAGATCTCAATTCATTTATAGAGACACACTTTGCATCTGTTGGAATTGGTGTTGCTAGTGGGTCAGGTACTTCACCTTATTTACTCAGAAAATTTCAGGCTATCACAACTGCAATGATCAATATGTGTGTCATATTGCATGATCTTCAATGCAACTGATCTCATTTATTAGTCCAATTAGACAATCAGAAATTTTGGATTGATTAGTTGACATCAAGTGAACCATCTATTATACTTTAGCTGACTCAATTCATAGAGAAATTTTCATTGTTTAATGAGTATGATAAAAGAATTCATAAGTTTTTCAGAGTCAATATCACTAAATACATTCATATGACTCATTTGACCAGAGATCCTATTATTCAGCCTGGTGATGGAATGATGCGAAGACTCAGGGAACAGTTGACAGAAATCAAGTATGCAGTTCAGAGCATATATAACCTATTTTATACTCTGACCAAACCATGATTCATTTGTTCATCATAATTGTATCTATTTCATTATTTTAATAAAACATTTTTATTCCTGTATTTATCAATTTTGTCTGAAATTATGTTTGTTTGTATTTGTCTTGTTTTACTATCTTTATTTAGATATGCCAATAATCCAGATTTCATTACTGAAAAATAGTTACTTAGAATTAATTTATCTTTGGTGATACATTAAATGTGTTATATTCCATCATTTATCATTATTTTTAATATCACAAACAGGGGTAGAAATTTTGATAAACACAACATTTTTGTTTGTTTCATTTTATTGGGAGATAAATTAAAATGGATAATTTATGTTAAATATAATATTGTATTTATCTTTTTAAAATTCAAAAATATATGTAATTAATTAATTTTTGTGTAAGGTAATTACATTAATTATTTTATGGGTTTTTTATCATCAAAAATGGAATATTGTTGAGAATGTTTTGTTATCAACAATATATAATTTTTTTAGTGGGGGGGGGGGGGTATGTTGAGAACAATACTCTATCTCTTTATGATAATTTTTATGCCTCACAAATAACCTTAATTATTTTATAATGCTTTTATTTTTTAAGAATTATTCAGGAATTTATTATTCATTTTATTTTTATTTCTTGATGAGATATTTATGTTCTTGAACAATGAGGTTTTATTTCAAATGTATTTGCATTTAGCATGTTCTAGAAACACTGTTCATACCCTACTTATTCAGGATCTTCATTATCGTGTTTTGGAAAAAATGTTTATACCCTCTATGGAGGAACCTAGTGTAAGGATTAAACACAACTTAGGATTTATGAGATAAGAGAAAAGTATGGATGAAGAACCATATGTTATCGGAAATGTATGAAAAATAACCATACGTTAGAAAGGAACCCTGCGTTTGGAATATTAGAAATTTATGGATGGATAACAGTATGTAAGTGTTAATTGTTAGGTTTGTTTCTCAAATGTATGGTTCATTATCCAAACTTCTGTAAACAACCATACGTTCCTAGAAAAGTATGGATCTTTTAAAATTATGTACCTTTTACCATACGTTCGATAGTTGAAGAGAAAAGTATGGATGAACAAACATACATTTATGATCAACCATATGTTTAAAGAAAGTGACATTAATATTACGTTTGTGATCAACTATAGGTTGTCAACCCTACTTTTTAAGACTACGTCATCAACTTTACATTTAGAGGATGCATATAGTACAACTCAACAATACGTTTGGCATTGGAGAGTTTAAAGTCGATATTTTTATGCAACGGCCAACAAACTGATTTTTAGGTGGATTTCAAGCCGGATTTAAAGCTAATTTTAAAATATGACTTTGACTTGTTCAAAGCCCTTTTATCAATGGTTTAAAGATCAAATTAAAAGGATATTTTTATGTCGTGTTTTCAATTGAAGTTATGACTACTTTCTAAATTCATATGTTTGAATATCGCGAGTTAAAAGGAGACTCTTGTGGATCTAAATTTCCAGGAGAAGTACATTTAGTTATATATATATATATATAATATTTTTCAAACAACATAAAATGATTTTATGTGATCTGTCGATCATTCTGTGAAAAAAAATAGATTCTATCATGAATTCAGATATGCTGATTCAAGGGAATGACAAAACTCTATTTTCTGAAGAAGAAAAATCACAATAGAAGATTCATATATTTTACATCGAAGATCATTTGTTAATCTACTACATCTGATGTTGTTTGTTATATTTCTATATTTACTGCAATGTGATTGACTCAGAACGACTCTTTTTTGAAGATCATTATTTCTGAATATGATGATCTATCTTCTGTCAATTGCATGTTGTTGCAATTATGAAGAACATCTGGATTTTTTTTCAGAATAAAAAAATCATTATTTTATATTCTTGAGGGACTTAATTCTCATACAAAGCAATATAGGTTATGTGAGTGGACCATAAGGCTTTTTTTCATTTGATTGTAAAGGTGTCAACTTCCTGTACTCAGTTAACGAATGGTCTATTGAAACGAGGACCAGATAGTGAAAATTACTAAGCTCATGGAGTAGAGAATTGGTGGAGTGGACTATGGGCCTTCTGTTCCCCATATCACTATACATCATGTGTCTATTCTATTTACATTTCTGCTGTATCATATCATCTGATTAAAGTTAAAGGGCATAACACAATCTCACAAAGATTTCAGAAAAGACAAAATTCACCCCCCCTCTTGTGTATATTTGGTATAATCCGATCCAACAATATATATATATACATATACAATATAATTATTGTATCATATATTATATACTTATTAATAATATATATATTTTATAATCATTATTGTATGTTAAACATGGAAAAGAGTTCCATCGCACTGTGGAGATGGTAATCCATGTGCACGTACGAGCGACGATATAATTTCCCTAGTGATTAAAAGGTGTGTAATTAGATTGTATATTAACAATACATAAAAATAAAAAATCTATATTTATTATTTACATAAATTAGAGCCATCCAAATAATTAAGTGTTGAATAATAAACTACACCACGATGTGGAGACAATAAGCCATACTTACGCACATATGATGACATTGTCATTCATATGATTGACAGAATAATTAATATGGTTTTACCATATTTATATATAAATCATAGTATGTATAAGGTTCTAGAGTTAATATATTGGTATTGAAAGAACAATGAAAGAGGAAGTGGATTAAGATAAGAACATTAAAAGTGGTGATGAAATATTGACCTGTTTTTTGGGTTCTTCCATTTTATTTGTACAAAATGGGTATTTATGTTGTCTTTCTGATCAACGTATATACTCAAAGATTATTTGAGGGTGTTTGAGAGGATATTTGAGCTAGTTTTGGCCCTTAAAAAGGAAATTAACATGTGAATAATGTGCTAGATGTGAAATCATTTTTAAAGGGGGAGGAGGGGCTCTTTAGGAATGTTTGAAAGTATTATTTTATTATAAAATGATTTTAGGTTTCAAAAGATCCAAAACTCATCAAAATTGAATATAACATGAATATAAATCTAAATAAAATCATCCAATAATAATTGGATAGGTTTTCTATATATTTTAATCCTTATTGTTTAAAATTAAATCTTTTTAACTAATTTAACCTTTACCAAGCCCTCTTGTATATTCATACTATATGGTTAATTTATTCACTATAAAATGACAAAAGAGAAAAAAATGGACCAATAATGACATTTTTAACATCATATATGTCTGTTATATGAATATTTTATTTTTAGACAAATTATATCATTTAAGAATGTAGTATTTGTTTTAAAAACTCATTTTTGTCAATTTGACACTATTTATTAATTGATTTTTTTAAGGGAAAAAAACTTGATGAATTCAAAAAACAAAATATTCAATCAACACAAACATGTCATATTTACCTAGAAAATTCATGGATGGCATCCAAATTTCAAATCTACATTTATTTTAGTATTTATAAAATAAATTATTTTAATCATTCATTAATAATTTAATTACCTCGTCATCATTGTGTAATAAATAAATAATATTATTTAATGTCTTAAAATTATAAATAAAATACCATGATGTAGGAAATATTTTAATATTTATAATAAATATTTATTGTGTAATTTATCTAATGTGTTACCCTATGTTAAAGTTTTTTATTTACTAATCTTTCAATTTTACACTTTTCACTCTTCATTAAATAAAATATAATAAATGTCCTAATCTAAAAAGTAGATAAAAAGGATCATAGTTTTTTCAAAATGAATATTATTTCTCAAAGTAAACTTATCCAATATAATTAGGACATGTGTTGGGATAATTTTAAAATTATTTTTACCCTTAATTAAACTATTTATATTTAATCATGGTAAATACAATTCAAAAGTAATTATTGACAAAAAATTATTTTTATCCAATTAAACCACATTTTACATACTATTGTCAACCATGTCTCTTGAATTTTTGGAATTCAATTCATAGAAGTGGTAAAATTATGTTTCATTAAAATTTTCAAATGCGCACAGAAGGTAGTAAGTGTGTCTAGAATGTGGGTAAAAACAAGTTAAAAATGTTCAATAATATTTTATATAGATAATATTATCATAAAATTACTCCAATGACTTAAATTATACTAATATATTTATTATGTATCAATTTTTACATTATAATAAATTTAAAATTAAGGATATTTATTTAAATGTAAAAGTCGGTCTTCTTGTTCTTCGAACTGTTTTTCACAAGTCATCCAAAATTGAATGCTTTCATAAAAATACCAAAAAGTCACTCTAATCTAATATTGATATTCTGAATTCAAAAATGAGGTCCATTTTACCAAATTCCTTTTGTAGGAGTGTATAAATATAAATTTATTATTGTTCACAAAAAGACATAAATATTAATTCTTATAATAAAATATTTCTTCTAAATATTTAACTATTTTAACAAAACATATATATATAATTATAAATATGTTTTATTTGATTTATAAAATGATAAATAATATTTATAATTTAAGTTTAACAATTTACATTATAGTATTTAATTTATAGATAAATATATAGTTTAAATAATTGTAATACTAATGTGTGGTTCTCAGAAACTCAATCATCCATATAACGCATTCCATGTCAGTGTTGCATGAAATATATGGTATTAAATTAATTTAAATAGATAAAAAACTCTGAAATTTTGGTGTGTTACAATATGTAAAAATATTTATGAATAATCTATTTATTTCATTACTCTTTTAATAGATTTTTTAAAATACCCTTATGTTGTCACATTTGACATAATATAAACTCCCAACCACTTACAAATAAATAAACATGCCTATGTTTGAAATAATATTAATAATATAGTATGATCAAGATCTTTCACTACAATTAATCCCTAACTAGAGGGAATACTGATGTTTCCCATGGTGAATGTTTCTCAATTGAGGATAAATAATGAGACCTAGAAATAATATCCCCCCCATTTAGGGTATGGATTCATCATGAATATTACCAAATATATGATAGTATATAGGGATTATAGGACTATCTTATGTCAACCGAGTCTATAAGAGAATAAATAATAATAATAAGGATATCTAGAATCTAATGAAATATTACCTTGTGAGGAAAGTTGTAGGTGGTTCAGTTGATAGGTTTGAACATCAATGAGGTAACATACGTATCCCATTTTAAAAAAAATCAAAGCCAACATTGTTCAATGTTGATAGTATAATGTCATTTGATAGGATAATACCTTTTATATTAACATCATTCAGTCAGGATACATAAAAACCTGATTTGAATATATCCCCCAAATGATTACATGAAAATGAAGATAGACTTTAGAGGATGATTTGAGAACTATATATGTGAGATTATCCATATGGTATAATGTAGCTTATTATATGGTGAATAAATCAATCATTAATGTTGAAATCAAATTTATACCTTAGAGGAAGCCCACCTCTCGTGGATAATATCATGTAATTGATCATCCACTAAGCGCTCTGGATAATAAATCATAGTCCTCATCCAACCTAGTGGTGTTTCATGAGTCATGGATGCTCTTACCATTTTACATATTATTTGTACCCTCATTATCAAGGGTATTACTGATAAAAAAACATAAATGGGATTTATTAGTTAGGTAACAAAGGATTAATACATCCTTTTTCAAGGGAATGCAGGACTGTAGAGGTATGGGATGGACTGCACAACCTAGTTCTATGTATATAGTTTATTTACTGTGTTCCATGGTATATGAATTCCCATGTACGAGACTTTAGATAATGGTTTATATAATATAGTGATTACCTTATGTATGAAAACCTTATATGGGGTTTTCAATTTAATTCAACGTGGTTGGTATCATTCAGTATGCTTCCCCAAAGTGAATTATTAAATGATATGAAAAGACTGAGAAGATGGCCTATGGGTGGCTTCACCAGGGTGAAGAACCTTCGGTGAAAGGTCACCCATATAAAAAATTTTATTATAGTTATACCCAAGTGAGGAGTGTTGGAAGAAGGGTAAGACATATAGAAATCCCAGGTGATACATTTTCCTAGGGAACAACCCTTTGAAAATGTTTCCCTTCATAGATAATACTAGGTGAAGTTTATCTTTATTGGACTGTAATAAATGATGGATCTCAGTTATGGATGCCCTTAGTGAACTTTAACCCTTGTAATGAATCACGAGTATAGTGTTTCTCCCATGAGGTGGATGATAATGGGTCATCACCCTAGTTTATGAATACAAAGGGAAAAATTGTCTTTTCATGAATGTTTTCTCCTTTATATGTATCTATTTCTACTTATCTTAATCCCCCTTCAATTAATGTTACATAAGATACAAAAAATAAGATGTTTAGACCAATGTGATATGGATATGAAGTCAACTCTTTGTTTCTTTATTTTATATCATTCTCGAGTTGTGGCCCTAATGATGTCTATTAATATGAAAACATGGAGGTTTGTAATAATAGATATTTGGACGAAGGGATTGTCATGAAGGTAGATTGTTCTATCCGGTTTATTGTGGTTTCTTGGTGATGTGTCATTGCATAACATATTGGTGAGGTATCATGATGAAATATCTTATGATGTAACTTTTTTGTAGGGGCTCAGTGAGGTACATTGGTGAATGGAGGGTCCCTCATGATAATGTAAGTGGGTAAACTCATGGGGTCTCTAGAATAACAATGGTGATTCTCCTTAGGTACTCATGGGATTTTCAAACATAGTCCATTATTCCCAAAGATTGTTTCAATAGATTCAATCCATTAGTTATATGTATGATTTAAATAAATATGGATTCTTTATTTGGTTGAAAAATATGTATCATGATATTAAAATGAGTAATAAATGATCAATCCTCATAGGCGTTGTTGGACATGCTCATGAGTAAGGATAGGTGATCTTTGTGCTGTAATTTTTATAATGGGATGATCATTTTTATAAATATGGGAGGTCTACCCACTATTTGGGTGTACAAAAATCTACTTTAGGGGGATCTACAGCATCACACTATCCATTTTCTTGCATACATCACGCTACTTCTTTCTATGTTTATGAACTATCACGCATTTAGTATAAAAAATCCATGACCCACTTTAGTTGGATAATAGTGCATGGTGAGGCACCCTGGTGAGGTGTTAATGGAGAGTCACATTCAATAGTGTTTATCAGAAAAACAAAATGTGAGAATTTTTTTATTGATACATCATATGGTGTTTTAATAATTATTACTTTTATGATTTTTAAACATGGAAAACCATTGATACATTTCCTTAGGTATTTTAATGAATTTGATGTTCGAATAATGTGGATGGTGTTTTGGTTTTAACAATTTTGAAAAATAGAATGTGAGGGAGTCAATATGAAATTCTAGGTAGAATAAGTCCATCATGAATGGATAAACCAATGATACAAATATAGAACCCCTCAAAAATGAATTTTATATATATTATACTCATAGTGGATGAACCAAGAACAGTTTAGCTGCATTATTTTGTTATAGGGTTAGGATTGAACTGATTTGAATTAGAAATAACTGATGGTAGTTTGTTTGAATTCCTCATATAAATGAAAATTTATTTTTTTGGCAATTACACTTGTAGAACGATTCATTTCAATTTGGGTTTTCATAAATTTTCCTACTAGTTGGTCAAATATTTATATTAAAACCCAAAAGGAAAACCCAACATGAATAAATAGCCCAATACAAGATTCCACATTCCCAAAGTGGTGGATTTAGTTTATTTTCATGAATCATTCACTAATATGTTGTGTTGAATTAGATCATGATTTAAAGAACATGTTATGTTCTTGAGGATAATATATTATAAGTTTACTATGAAAACATGTATGATTAAAGGATGTGTATCTTTTTGTGTATTGAATCCTCTTCAATAATTGGGGTTTTGGATATATAACTCATTACTCAAGAAATTTTATTATGGTATAATGGGATTGGACATCTGTGTTAGAGATGATTTTTTTACAACAATTCACTAAAAGGTTCTGTGGGAATGGTGTGAATACATACATATGAATGTGGGACTTATTCATATAATGATGATGTCTATATTATTATGGGAGGAAAATATTAGTTTTTATGTTCATAACAAAACTGAGGTTTCCCCAATAGTTGAAAATTATCATTACAATATAACATATAGGTTTTCACATAATCAAATATATTATTAAATGATGGTGACTATGTAGAAAATGAAAATCTCTGTAGTGTATGAGAACATGATTTCTATTACATTGCGTATGGAACAATTAATATGGGTAGTTGTAAATCACTTTAAACTGATCTAACTATTTCCTTGGATAGTGGGTTTAACGTGCATATATATGAGTTTTTTAGGTTTTTATTATGGAAACCATAACATTTATGACTTTTTATTCCCTCCCTGTCTTCTTCCAAATATTCAGATGTACAATGTTAATTTATGACGAACTCACTTTTTCTAAAGTCTCCCTTTATAGTTATTCATCCAAATATGTTTTAGTTTGATTTTATGGTTCCATTTTTGGTCATTCCTGTTGGTCCATTATAGTGATTGATTTTTAGGTTTCATAGTTCTTACGAGTGGATAAGGTTCCCACCTGGACAAGGGATAAGAGAAAATCAATGGCAGTGAAGGGATTCATGCTATTATAGATTTCCTCCTGGTAAGGATAATGTATTTCAAGGGAATAATTAATCTACCTATGATTACAATAGTTTAATTTCTCATAACACTAAATAAAAATTGTTAAAGTATATGTAAAATTGGAGATATATGACCTAATGTGATTGAAGGACCCGCTGGTAATATTGACAATATCATGGATGAACTCACACTGTATATAGTCATAATTCATGGACCAAGAATGTGAATATGGTATTCTATATAGCGATTTATGGAAAAATACCCTAACACTAGTTTTGATTGTGGGTGATGATGTAATAAGTAATGAATCTAGGTCCTGGTATTTGGAATGACATCATAGAAAAAGTACATAAGTGATGACCAGAGACCACATTTAATGTATATTTTATTATTTGATAATGTACATAGTGTATGATTATTGATGTACCATCCCCATATGATGAGTATGAGTCAATTTATGATGATATGATTACAGACATGTCGATGATCATTACCATTAAGAGGTGTCACTTGGGGTTGAATACACTCCTTACAGATAGTTATTGGTGATTTATGCTAATCCAAAATAATTTATGTATGATGTTTGATATGTTTAAGGGGAATTTTCAAGAAAGACAGGGGATGACACATAGTTATGATCCATCCATATCTTAGAACTTTTGATCCCATCAACGTAGTGGAATGAGAAATCACACAAGTATAAGTCCAAAATTATTGTTGTGGTCATCACAACATACCCAACATGGATATAAATAATTTTACTCAAATTTCATGTTTGAATAGTATCTTTTGTATAAAAAAAATTATAGTATAGGTGGAGATAATTCACACATTGTATAAGGGGATATATTCCTGGTTATCCAATATGGATCTATCTATCAAAGATGATTTTTAATTGATACACCATGGACTAATATGAATAGTTTTAGATCATGTAGGGTGGACCACGTGTCATGTAGTTTAACAACCTATGACCGGGACATGAGAATTATTCAATTTCTGGTTTTACAATAGGATCCTATTTTCATTTATTCTATTATCATGCATTAAGAATGTTAATTCTATTTTAAAAGGACACAATGGAAAATCATTACATGATTTCTAGTTGAAGGAAGCAACATGTTGTGGGGAGATTTATTTGAGGTGGATCTAAAAGAAAAACCACACCAGAGGATACTATATATATCATTATTCACACACAATATTATGAATATTCTAATTAGGTGTCAGACTATTCATACAAGGACACCTCATAATTGATAATACTCATATATAAGGAATGTTGATCGAGTTTCACTATAATGAATGGAACATAATATAACATCACATAGTTGGGGAGACTTAGACACGTGACTGAATTGGAGGGAATTTATTATTGTTGATTTTGGTGATGTTAATATGATGAGAGGTACCAGTATTGCAATGTCTCCTAGGGTTGTCAGATTGAATTCACACAAAGTTCTTACAAGGGAGTCCCCCCCCTGAAAACTATGTTCATTGAAAATGGGATAAGGGAATTGTTATCCATTCATGGATAAATAATTTCATGATGAAGGATACTATTTAGAATTATCTCATATAGAGGATGTGAATAATTATCATTACTCTATTGGGTCACAAATGGGGATCCATTTGATGATGGTCATCTTTCATGGATCTTGTCCTCATATAAGCTGACCAAACAATTCAAGGTACAATGATCTATAATGTTTAATATCTTATAAGATGGAAAATGTAATGACCCAAATATTTATATGAAAAATATTACTTTTTATAATTATGTATTATAGAATAAATCATATAAAATCACACAATAATCCCAATAAAACATTAAAAATGCCGAAAGAATTAAATAAGTGGTATTCTCCGAAGTTGTCGAACATACACTGAAGGAATCATAACATAACCTGAGGAATAGTAACATGGCCTTTTGGAAGGGTAATATGACCAATAGAATAGTAACATTACATATGGTCATATTAATAAAATTTTGGAATCTTATAAATAAAAATATGATATATATAGAGCATAGTTTACGTACCAATTGTTTTCAAATGATAAATTAATTATTGTTATTTTCATAAAATGTATATGATAATTTATAATTTAATAATTAATATAATGATTTAAAATAAAATTGATTATCATAATATTGATTTATAAATAAATATTTTTATTATAATGATTTTAATTTAAATTAATGAGACCATAATTATAATTTCAATGTGTTATAAATCATTATTTTTCCAGTAAATAGAATTGTTTTTTTAAATTTTAATATCAATATTTTAGAAAATTATATTAAAAAAATGGAGTCATTTCTATATGCTACAAGTCAAACAATGGGAAGGGTGAAGTCTTGTATTTTGTAAAATAGTTCAATTTTTAGTGAACAGTGAAATACTGTATTTTAGGTTATTTGACAATAATATGAACTATAGAGTCATGGATGATATATGGCTAATGTAATCACAAAATATAGAATAAAAATTCTTCTTTTTCTATATTTAGTCATGGGTATAAAAAAATCGATCCTCTTGAGCCAAAATAATATACTAATAAATGAATTAAACCAAAAACACACCTCTCATACACTATAAAAAGCACCCCTTATCACCACTTCTCCTTACACCTTTTAAGACTTCATGCTTGTCCAATTTATGGAAAAACCCATCCCAACCATCTCCCCTAATGTCCTGTTCATTTTTTCTCATGAAAAGTCCCATCCATTATCAATAATGAGGTTTTCATGGAGAAGTAGTTCAAGAGGTAAAACCCGCATCCATTTTCATTCAACATATTTTCAAGTTGTTTTCACTCATAATCTTTTCCTCACATCCACACCCTAATGTAACATGATAAATATAGTATTAGTTATATAATATAATTTTTCATTGTGGAAATAATCCATCATCAATTCACTTCCCTCTACTTCTAATCTAAAAACTAAAACATCGTATGTGATGTGTTGATTTATCACATTAAATGGTAATATGTTTTCAATTTCAATTACCACCACAGGTATGGTCATAAAACCTATTTTTTTGTTAAAAGATATTTTAATATATGTATCACACAGTATTTAATGTTACATAACAAGTTTATTACCTAATATTAATTTGTAAAATTAAACTAGTTCATAATTATTTGAAAAACACCACAAGAATCTAAATGGTTATCATTAATGTTTTTTCATTCTAATCATCCAAATATATAAAATAAATGATATATATGATGAATTAATTTTTGTGAAATTCATTAATAACATATTAATCAATTTTTAATTGCTATCTCTATTGTACATGTGCTTCTATACTCTAATTCAAGTGAACCAATCAGGAAAACCAGGAATATGAAAATTCTAGAATGTTGAAATTGAACATTATAACTCATCAAAAAGGCCATAAATGATCATATAAGCTTTTATAAATAATTTACATATACAATATTTTATTTAATTATTAGTTAATGAATCTAATTTTGATGTCTAAGACATTAAGTTGATGTGAAGAACTATTTCGAACATAGAGTAATGGATTCATTCTGAACCTCCTTTTCTTATTTAGGATACTCATTCCCACTCTTCACCCCAATGTAATTATTATAAAATATTATGTGATTATTGTACACTATATGATAATGTTCCAAAATATTTTATAAATATCTTATCATCCCTCATTGATTGGAAAATACATGTTCTAATAATGTTCCCTTCTCAATTCTTCCAAATATCAAAGATCGAATAAACATGAATTCCAGATTTTGTTTCCCATTTTAATGTAAAAAACATAGTATATTTTAATTCCAAATTCTACTTATAAACTCAGTATTTTTATAATTAAATGATATATTTATAAGGCCCCAGCCTTAAACCATACTTAATCTTGAGTTATTACAAGATTACACATTGAGGATCTTTTTAGGTTTAGAGTTTTAGAGAATTAGATCATGAAACTTGCATAACATTCAACATTTAATCAAAGTGGATACATAAAAGACAGTATTCATTATTCCCATCAATGGAAACATATTTAAAATAAAACATGGATTCTTTCTTTACACATCCTTGACACTATCATCACATCATATACCTTTCCCTTGACCTGTGAAAAACATTTCAAAAACATGGGATGAGCATAAAAAGCTCAGTAAGGGTTATAAAAATATGTAAAGGAAACATGAGTTCATATATACATAAGAATGAAATCATACTTTACCCATAAAACATAGGCACATTAACATACCTCATCAAATCATGAATAAATCATAGATATCATATGACATAAAAGGTAAATTGAGGCATTCATAACATTCTTACGTATGGAGTAACCCTCTTGGTTACGTTTGGAATACCCATAATAGTATATTCCTAATATCTCTTCGGAGAAACCTTACCGTTTCTCTCCGTCGCATTACCCAATGCATTGGAGAGCTATATTGGGCTCACCCGCCCTTAGTTTATCACGGAACCACCCGTTTTCATAATAATGCCCAAGAACCTCAACATAATCATATCACATAAAACATGCATAAAGGAAGCATAACATTCCCACCTTTCAATCACAAGATATCAATACAACACATCCATATAAAAACATTATGAAAACCTTTTTCAATACCAAAATAAAAGAAAAGTAAAACATGGTATTTATTTTTCTTTTAAAAAGAAGGTATGGCTTGTAGAGGAAGCCGAAACTCAAATAATGGTCACGGTGGCGGAAAAGTCGTTGTCGCCGCATATGTACGACAAAAACATTCTCTTTTGTCATTTTTTAAAACGCTTCGTAAAAAAAGATTCCTTTTGGATAAATGTAAAAGTCAAAGGGGTTTATGCACCGTATAAAAGAATGTTGTGTACGAAATTAAATATGCCTCAATACAAGGAGATTAAGACGACCTCCCATACCACCTTGAAGCTTTTAACATTTTATACCATAAATATCCATATAAATAAATCCTTAAAAACATTTGAAAAACATGGATATTAATAAGAACAAATAATTAAAACATTTAATGCTATATTTTGGTTAAAGGGGGTTCTACCAAAATTAGAGACACTTGAATAGAATAATTGGTGAATAACATTTAGTTAGAACATTATAATATCATGAGAATAAATGGATTCATGATATAATATTCCAAAGGACAGTATATACACCATATAAGAGTGAATTGGTGCATAACAACAATGAAGTCTCAATAGAAATGTCAAATGTGATGAATTCCCTTATAAAGATGGTATCCTTAAATTAAGGACAATTCAATCTCAAAATCATGTGTGAAAAATATAAATACCCCCAATAAAAGTGGGTATTAAGTAAAAAAACAATCAGAGGACATTCACACATAATCATAGAATTACATATTCAATAACTACATGTTGAACCCAAAGAAAACGAAATTGGGTTAAGAAGTTCCCTTGATAGCCTAATGGTGTCACATCAAAATGAGTTGATGAGAGATAAAAAATGTATCTCATCACTTGGACATAAAATTTACATCAATAAGGATATATGAGATCATATC
This sequence comes from Viscum album, assembly GCA_963277665.1. Lineage (NCBI taxonomy): Eukaryota > Viridiplantae > Streptophyta > Magnoliopsida > Santalales > Viscaceae > Viscum > Viscum album. The sequence goes on from OY728143.1 coordinate 1,695,605,450, forward strand.
CCAATATAAAAATATGTAAATTAAAAGACCCAACAAAACGAAGTCTTTTAAAAAGAGGAGGGTAAAATGTTCCCTTACCGACTTGGGTATCTTTCAAAACATACACCCGATGAAAGAAGGACAATACATCATAGATGTAAATACTCATAAACGAAAGTATATTACACAAAGAGTAGAATAACGGGCAGTACATACACCACTCAATGGAAATTGTGGAAAATGTAGCATAAATCTCATGGGAATAAAAGTGAGATGAAACATCTCTTACAAGAACTCGGCAGCCTAAAGATGCCACTTAAAACTTCCAAAATGGATTGATGGGAGGAAATAGGGTCTCTCATCACATCAACATAAAGTTTACAGAAAGAGGAATAAAAAAGAAAATCCCCCAACATAACAAATAGTAGCTTAAAAGAAGCGACATAAAGGAGAGTACCTAAAAAGAAAGAGTGAGGTTGGATCTCTTACGAAAATTCGGCAGCCTAACGGCGCCACCCAAAACATCCAAAATGGATTGATGAGAGAGAATAGGTTCTCTCATAATATGAACATAAAAATTACATTAATTGTAATAAAAAACATCCCAATAACAAGAAATATGAGCTTTAAAGGAATTACATAAAAGAGTGTACTAAAAAAGAAAGAGAGGAGTAGGATCCCTTATCTCGGGTCCGACATGACGCGATCGTTCTTTAACGTCCTGAATAATAAACATGAGTTAATTTCTACTTGCTTAAGAACATTTTTCAAGTTCATTATTTCTTTTATATAAATTATTGACATTTTATAAACATTATGTAATCATTTTAGTTAATAATGTTTGTTTTGTCGATATTTGGTTCTTAAGTCAAAAGTGGACTTCTTACAATTACATGTTGTTCATGTGGTCAATGGTTCATTATATCCAGAATGATATTAATCATTTGGATATCATATATATAACATATATCCAGCATATACATGTATTTATAATATTACATAATCATTTAGAGTTAAGAAATGAAATGCACCGTTCATGGAGACGGTAAGCCGTACGTACGCATGAACGCTACTTTCATTTCTTGGTCATATTAATGGAACTAAAACTAAATGAGAGGTATGTATATTTTAATTCCATAATTATATTCATCATTTATATGTAACATAACTTATATATATCCATTATAAATATGTACTTATAATAGTACATTACATTTGGGGGTAAGAAATGAAATGCACCGTTCAGGGAGACGGTAAGCCGTATGTATGCATGAACGCTACGTTCATTTCTATCTCATACATTAATGGAAAGAAATAATAATGATATAGAGGTATATTATAATTACATTTTAACATCATATATAATAACTTTAAATCCATCCTTTATACGTCCCACGTATGGCATTAACGAATCACATCACTTTGAGGGGGCGGTAGTCCGCACTTCCTAAAATGAAGATATCGCGTATACCCATAATGGAAGCCATAAAGGTAATCCAAAAATGAAAAATACAGAAGCATAAGTAAATCATAAACATATTATATATCATATATAAATATAGTGACATCTTAATGGCCACCTTTGAAGGTGTTAGAAGAATGGTGAACAATCATCGTTTCGTGAAGCAGAAATTCACCATCCACAGAAACAGTATGTTCTTTAACCATTTGATGTAGGTGTGTGTAAGTGTAGCTCGAATAATTATTATAAAAACATCCTAGTATATTTAAGTTACTGGATATGTTATAAAAGAAATTAATAAAAAGAGTTTAGGGGGTTGGAGAAGCAAAATGAAACCAAATGACTCAAGTGAAGACATTACCTTAAAAATCGGGTAACTCCCTTTGGTTTGGACTCAAAGGCTTCCTTGGGAGGACTTCTGCCCAAAGTGAAGCTTCACAGAGTAATAGAGGGAAGTGGAGAGACAAAATGGGCATAGGTTGGCCGAGCCAAAGGCTTTGGGAGTGTGGGTATGGTGGTAGAGGTGGGGGCCTTTTATAAGAGGAGAGGAGGGGCACTTTTGGAAAGTAAAGAGATATTACTTTATTTGAAAATGTGTTTCGGTTTGAAAAGGTCCCACATTGATAAAATCGTGGATAAGGTGATAGGGGTTCTACATAAACCCATAAAAGAAGTTTTGGACATGTTTAGTTCATAGATTTTACATTATCATTCCATTTTAGTTAAATCGTCAAATAATGATGTCATCGCTGAATCATTATGATGTCATAAATAATATCATTTATATAATGTCTAAAAATAATAATAAAAATAATATGATGTAGGAAATCGTTTTATCTTTCCAATGAATACTTATAATCAAAAATCAGAGTTGTATAACCCCATTTTAAAAATGTTTTAGTAAAACATATCATGTTTGTGCCATTTTTTTACATTAACATTAAATAAAATGTATTTAAGTCATTTTCCAACCAAAGTGGCTCCATGGGGTCCCCAAGTTGACCCATGGCTTTTATTGGTCTGCCATGACATATCCAATGAGTTTAGGACATGTTTCTAGGTCATCTCATATTATTAAAGCATTATTTTTACCTTAAACTTTACTAATTACCACTAACCGCGATTAAAAACTTAATAAGTTACTATTCACCAAAAAATTATTTTAATCTCATTGAACCACAATTTACTTCTTAATGACAAAAATTTATGTTGGATTTTTTAAATTAAATACACAATGGTGGCAAAATTTCATTTAAATGGAAAATCAGTTTTTATACGTACCACTTAGTGATTTCACTATTCAACAAAAATTGAAGTTTTTCAGAAAAATGCCAAAAATTCACCCTAAGCTATATTTGATATTACGAATTCAAAAAATAAATCTATTTTACAAAATTCAAAACATTTAAGTCAAATTAATTAATTTAATAATTAATTCCCGCAGTCATGACAAATAGCGTGTTTTTGTGAAACAATAAGTATCAAAAGATTGACACTAGTTTAAGTCTGATTTCAAAGTGAAATTATTTCCAACGACCACTATTGGATTTAATGGTGAAAATATATTCTAATTTCACTTTAAATCCATTTCAAAAGATAATCTAATCATATAATTAAATTAGATTAAAAATAGTTTTTGAATTAAAATACAACATTTTACACTTCATTAAAAAAATGAACTTTATCGGAAAGGTACCAAAATTTTACAGAAAGTAAATTTTTATGTCTCGATTCTTAAGAAGAGTTTTATTTGGTCCAATATAATTTTTAAGAGTGAAAAAAACTATATTTAATGACGGTTCTCCATCAAAAGGTGATAAGTGAACCTTTAGTGGAAACTAGGGCATATACGCCTAAAATTGAATTCATTCCGTATTTTAATCCGTTATATTTTATTGGATAAATGTAAAAACATTTAAAAACATATATAATAATATTTTAGTTATTTCTATCCATTTCCCTCCAATACAACGACTACATGTTAACTACCATTTAAAATAATATTATTTTATTATTAGAGTGCAACGTAAGATTCCCAAGAAACTCGTTGTTGCGTGTTGGGTACGCCATCGAGCATAGCGTCCCCTTTCAAGTCATATTAATATTTTATTCACAAATATGGATAAATATAAAAATTTCATATTCTTTATTTACCTGGGGTGTTACATCCTTCCCCCTTTTTGGGAATTGCGTCCTCGCAATTTTTATAATTGATCTTGGAAACATCCTTGAAAGTCCCATATCAGAACAAGATTCGATAAAACAATAACTTCCAAATAAAGGAAGATAAGTACAGAGGTCACCCGAGTTATCCCATATGTAAAAAAACATGGAGATGGAAGAAAAAGCAAAGGGTCATGTTCTTGAGGGAGTGTGATAGTAAACATATCTAGGATAAAGTTAACCATAAAAAAATCACAAACTTGTGATGGGTTAAACGGTATTCGATTCCCCAGTAGAAACAGTTAATAGACCCCATTTTTATTTTATGTTACTTTTTATTGAGGAATTTATTCATAAGGAAACATAATCACTTATCATGTTGAATTTCAAATTTTACTAGATTCCTTAATCAAACTCATATTTTATCTAAAAGACTAGTATTTAGGGAGTCTTGTTCGCATTAAGAGTACTATAATCAACTTCTAGATAATCACCTAATCAACAAAAGAGAACTATATACTTCCCATATCTTTAGACATTAAACAAAACCAAAACCAAAAAGGTTAGTACAAGATTAGATAATCCAGAAAAGGATAACCATTTATAAAAAGAAAATCTATTCTTAATCTCCAAAATTTGTCCAACAAAACCCAAAGTTCAACGACGACCATTAGATAAACAAGTTGTCCATAAAATTCTTAAAAGTAAACCAAACTAAGGTTGAAACCCAAATATTTAAAGGATTTAGTCACATAGTCTTCCATATTAAATCGTAACATTTATCTCCAAACAACATCAGTTTCTCCTAAAGTCTCGTATTGAAAAGTAATTAACTTAATAACATATCCTCCATGATAGGTTAATCATTTTCATAAATAACCCAAAATCAACATACTCTTAATTCATAAAATCATATAACTAAAACGAATAAGTCAAACTAACCAGGGACTCCACGTAGTCCAGTGGTAGGCGATAAATACCAGTCGCACTTTGGTTGTGGGTTCGATTCTCGCAGCATTGTCCGACGCGACAAGTTGTCACATTGTCTACGTGTTGTCCTTTTTCCAAAACTATATAATTCTCAAAATCATTCCCAAAAAAGAGATAAAATCATAAAAATAACCATAACATAATTTAACTTCAATTTTATCTCATGCCTTTCACTTCAATCATAACATATAGTAACCAATAATTACCTCAAAAGTAAGGATCATATAAACTCTATTGGTTACCTTAATAATTATTACCTGAATTTCCACATCAATTTGGACATCTCTTACATGATGCATTAGAGAAATCACCAAGGTTGAAGTGGTTGATCATGACTCCTTGATAGTTGGTTTAGAACAACCATGAGATTCCTCATTGAATCCCCCATCTCATCCAGTCTCTTAATCAGAGAACCACCACAGTTTCCTTCAAATCCATTGTCACTTTGGTGCCTGCTAGATCCAGCCATTTACTAAAACCAAAAAGGTCAGTGTGAGTATATCAACATAACCATCATGTACTAATTAGGAAGATAAACACTAAGATATACTTACTCATTCACTTTATCTAAAACTAGGACTCTTTCTGAAATCCTAACCATTATGGTAATGTCACTTGTGCTTATAGAATACCCTAAGCTCTAATGTTATCTAAACCGACCTTTGATACAAAATATAAGGCCCCAGCCTTAAACCTTACTTAATCTTGAGTTATTACAAGATTACACATTGAGGATCTTTTCAGGTTTAGTGTTTTAGAGATTTTGATCATGAAACTTGCATTACATTCCACATTTAAACAAAGTGGTTACATAAAAGAAAGTATTCATTCTTCCCATAAACTGAAACATATTTAAAATAAAACATGGATTCGTTCTTGACACATCCTTGACACTATCATCACATCATGTAACTTTCCCTTAAACTGTGAAAAACATTTCAAAAACATGGGATGAGCATAAAAAGCTTAGTAAGGGTTATAAAAATATGGAAAGGAAACATGTGTTCATATATACATAAGAATGAAATCATACTTTACCCATAAAACATAGGCACATTAACATACCTCATCAAATCATGAATAAATCATAGAAATCATATGACATAAAAGGTAACTTGAGGCATTCATAACATTCTTACCTAGGGAGTAACCCTCTTGGTTACGTTTGGAATACCCATCACAGTATATTCCCTAAAATCTCTTCGGGGAAACCTTAACGTTTCACTCCTTCACGTTAACCAATGCATTGGAGAGCTATATCGGGCTCACCTGCCCTTAGTTTATCACGGAACCACCCGTTTTCATAATAATTCCCAAGAACCTCAACACAATCATATCACATAAAACATGCATAAAGGAAACATAACATTCCCACCTTTCAATCACAAGATATCAATAAAACACATTGATATAAAAACATTATGAAAACCATTTTAAATACCAAAATAAAAGGAAATTAAAACATGGTATTTATTTTTCTTTTAAAAAGAAGGTATGACTTATAGAGGAAACCGAAACTCAAATAATGGTCACGGTGGCGGAGAAGTCGTTGTCGCCGCATACGTATGACAAAAACATTCCCTTTTGTCGTTTTGTAAAACGCTTCGTATAAAAAAATATTCCTTTTGGATAAATGTAAAATTCAAAGGGGTTTATACACCGTATAAAATAATGTTGTGTATAAAATAAAATATTCCTCAATAAAAGGAGATTGAGATGAAGTCCCATACCACCTTGAAGCTTTTAACATTTTAAACCATTAATATCCATATAAATAAATCCTTAAAAAAATTTCAAAAAACATGGATATTAATAAGAAGAAATAATTAAAACATTTAAAGTGATATTTTGGTTAAAGGGGGTTCTACCAAAATTAGAGAAACTTGAATAGAATAATTGGGGAATAACATTTAGGCAGAACATTATAATATCATGAGAATAAATGGATTCATGATATAATATTCCAAAGGACAGTATATACACCATATAAGAGTGAATTGGTTCATAACAACAATGAAGTCTCAATAGAAATGTCAAATGTGATGAATTCCCTTATAAAGAAGGTATCCTTAAATTAATGATAATTCAATATCAAAATAATGTGTGAAAAATATAAATACACCAAATAAAAGTTGGTATTAAGTGAAAATAAATCAGAGTACATTCACACATAATCATATAATGACATATTCAATAACTACATGTTGAACCCAAAGAAAACGAAATTGGGTTAAGAAGTTCCCTTGACAGCCTTACAGCGTCACATAAAAATGAGTTGATGAGAGATAAAAAGTGTATCTCATCACTTGGACATAAAATTTACATCAATAAGGATATATGAGAACATATCCCAACATAACAATATGTAAACTAAAAGACCCAACAAAACAAAGTCTTTCAAAAAGAGGAGGGTGAAAGGTTCCCTTACCGACTTGGGTATCTTTCAAAACATACATCCCATGAAAGAAGGACAATATATCATTGATGTGAATACTCATAAACGAAAGTATATTACACAAAGAGTAGAATAACAGGCAGTACATACACCACTAAAAGGAAATTGTGGCAAATGTAGCATAAATCTCAAGGGAATAAAAGTGAGATGAAACATCTCTTACGAAAACTCGGCAGCCCAACGACGCCACTTAAAACATACAAAATGGATTGATGAGAGGAAATAGTTTATCTACTCACAACAACATAATGTTTAACGAAAGAGTAATAAAAAAGAAAATCCCCCAACAAAACAAAGAGGAGCTTAAAAGAAGTGACATAAAGGACAGTACTTAAAAAGAAAGAGAGAGGTTAGATCTCTTACGAAAATTCGGCAGCCTAACAGCACCACTCAAAACATCCAAAATGGATTGATGAGAGATAATAGGTTCTCTCATCATATGAAAATAAAAATTACAGTAAGAGTAATATAAAATAACATCCCAATAATAAGAAAGATGAGATTTAAAGGAATGACATAAAAGAGTGTACTTAAAAAGAAAGAGAGGAGTAAGATCCCTTACCTCGGGTCCGACTTGACTCGATCGTTCTTTAACGTCCTGAATAATAAACATGAGTTAATTTCTACTTGCTTAAGAACCTTTTTCAAGTTCATTATTCCTTTTATATCAATTCTTGACATGTTATAAACATTAATTAATCATTAAAGTTTATAATTCTTGTTTTGTCGATATTTGGTTCTTAAGTCAAAAGTGGACTACTTACAATTACATGTTTTTCATGTGGTCCATGGTTCATTATATCCAGAATGATATTAATGATTTTGATATCATATATATCACATAAATCCAGCATATACATGTATTTATAATATTACATAATCATTTAGAGGTATGAAATGAAATGCACCATTCATGGAGACGGTAAGCCGTACATACGCATGAACGCTACTTTCATTTCTTGGTCATATTAATGAAATTAAAACTAAATGAGAGGTATGTATATTTTAATTCCATAATTATATTTATCATTTATATGTAACATACCTTATATATATCCATTATAAATATGTACTTATAATAGTACAATACATTTGGGGATATGAAATGAAATGCACCGTTCATGGAGACGGTAAGCCGTACGTACGCATGAACGCTAATTTCATTTCTATCTAATACATTAATGGAAAGAAATAATAATGATATAGAGGTATATTATAATTCCATTATAAAATCATATATAATATCTTTAAATCCATCCTTTATACATCCCACGTATGGCATTAACGAATCACATCACTTTGACGGGGCGGTAGTCCGCACTTCCTAAAATGAAGATATCGCGTATACCCATAATCGAAGCCACAAAGGTAATACAAAAATGAAAAATACAGAAGCTTAAGTAAAACATAAACATATTATATATCATATATAAATATACTGACATCTTAATGGCCACCTTTGAAGGTGTTAGAAGAATGTTGAACAATCATCGTTTCGTGAACCAGAAATTCTCCATCCACAGAAACAGTATGGTCTTTCACCATTATATGTAGGTGTGTGTAAGTGTAGCTCGAATCCTTCTAATAAAAATAACCTAGTATATTTAATATACTGGATTTGTTATAAAATAAATTAATAAAAAGAGTTTATGGGGTTGGAGAAGAAAAATGAAACAAAATGACTCAAGTGAAGACATTACCTTAAAAATCGGGTAACTCCCTTTGGTTTGAGCTCAAAGGCTTCCTTGGGAAGACTTCTGCTCAATGTGAAGCTTCAAGTAGTAAGAGAGGGAAGTGGAGAGACAAAATGAGCAGAGTTTGGACGAGATAATGGCTTTGGTAGTGTGGGTAAGGTGGTAGAGTTGGGGTCCATTTATAAAAGGAGAGGAGGGGCACTTTTGGAATGTAAAGAAATATTACATTATTTGAAAATTTGTTTCGGTTTTAAAAATTCCCACATTGATATAATTCGTGGATAAGGTGATACGGGTTCTAAATCCACCCATCCAATAAGTTTTGGACACATTTAGTTCATAGATTTTACATTATCTTTCCATTTTAGTTAAATAATCAAATAATGATGTCATCGCTGCATCATTATGATGTCATAAATAATATCATTTATATAATGTCTAAAAATAATAATAAAAATACTATGATGTAGGAAATCGTTTTAGATTTCCAATGACTACTTATAATCAAAAATCCGAATTGTATAACCCCATTTAAAAATTGTTTTAGTAAAACATATCATGTTTGTGCCATTTTTTACATTAACATTAAATAAAAGGTATTTAAGTCATTTTCCAACCAAAGTGGCTCCATGGGGTCCCCAAGTTGACCCATGGATTTTCTTAGTCTTACATGACATATCCAATGAGGGTAGGACATGTGTCTAGGTCATCTCATATTATTAAAGCATTATTTTTACCTTAAACTTCACTAATTACCACTAACCGCGATTAAAAACTTAATAAGTTACTATTCACCAAAAAATTATTTTAATCTCATTGAACCACATTTTACTTCTTAATGACAACAATTTATGTTGGATTTTTGAAATTAAATACAAAAAGGTGGCAAAATTTCATTTAAATGGAAAATCAGTTTTTATAAGTACCACTTAGTGATTTCACTATTCAACAAAAATTGAAGTTTTTCAGAAAAATGCCAAAAATTCACCCTAAGCTATATTTGATATTCCGAATTCAAAAAAGAAATCTATTTTACAAAATTCAAAACATTTAAGTCAAATTAATTAAGTTAATAATTAATTCCCGCAGTCATGACAAATAGCGTGTTTTTGTGAAACAATAAGTATCAAAAGATTGACACTAGTTTAAGTCTGATTTCAAAGTGAAATTATTTCCAACGACCACTATTGGATTTAATGGTAAAAATATATTGTAATTTCACTTTAAAAACATTTAAAAATATAATCTAATCATATAATTAAATTATATTAAAAAGAGGTTTTGAATTAAAATACAACATTTTACACTTCATTAAAAAAATGAACTTTATCGGAAAGGTACCAAAATTTTACAGAAAGTAAATTTTTATGTCTCGATTCATAAGAAGAGTTTTATTTGGTCCAATATAATTTTTAAGAGTGAACAAAACTATATTTAATGACGGTTCTCCATCAAAAGGTGATAAATGAACCTTTAGTGGAAACTAGGGCATATACGCCTAAAATTGAATTCATTCCGTATTTTAAGCCGTTATATTTTATTGGATAAATGTAAAAACATTTAAAAACATATATAATCATATTTTAGTTATTTCTATCCATTTCCCTCCAATACAACGTCTACATGTTAACTACCATTTAAAATAATATTATTTTATTATTAGAGTGCAACGTAAGATTCCCAAGAAACTCGTTGTTGCGTGTTGGGTACGCCATCGAGCATAGCGTCCCCTTTAAAGTCATATTAATATTTTATTCAAAAATATGGATAAATATGAAAATGTCATATTCTTTATTTACCTGGGGTGTTACAATCTTAGTTCAATTCTGGTTTTATTCTGTCATGTATTCGTTCTTTATTTTAAAGAATTATTAATACATTCCCTTAAGCCGGACTAAAGTTGATCATTTTTAATGTTTATGAAAATTAATTTTTACATTTTTTCCATGAGTTTTGACGTAAATTATCATGTTTTATGTCGATTTCCTATTATTAATTTCCATTTCTGATAGAAATACTCACTTTAATATAATCTTATAAGTAATTTGTAATGCTTTATGACATGATTATTATGCATTTTTTTTGTAGGTAACCCTTATGTTCATACATCATGAATAATTTTTCATCTGGAACACATATTAATGAAAATGTTATTATGGGTCCCACATATAGTTCCAAAATTCATTAGGTAATGTCGAATATCCCGAAACCCCATTTTAGGACACGGATTTTAATGAAACGGCCTTTAAAATATCATAATCTAGTGTTGTCATCAAAAATAGACAATAGAGGATCATTTAACATTTAAATATTAGAGAAATTATAAAAAATATAAAATAATTATACCCATAAATTACATGTGAAATATTATACTTCGTATACACTTTTTCCCCATAGCAAATGCTTTTAAAATAAAACATGACCTCTTTTCTAGACACGTCTTCAATTGTTTCATCATTATGGATTCTTTGACCTTAATAATATTAAGAACTATGAAAAAATATTATAAAACTTGAGATGGGAACAAAAATCGTTATAAGGGATATAAAATACAGTGATAGCCATTGATATTTTAAACTCATGAAAGCATTTTAAAAAAATCATAGTGTGGAAGCATTAAACATAAACCATGCAGCATACCTGATGAACTCATAAGATTAATAAAAAATTCTACAATTAATAAATCATAAATGTAACTTATGGAATCCATGTCATACTTACATTCTAGATTTCAGGGCTACATTTGGATTAACATTCATGGTTACATTTGGAATAACCAACGGAGTATATACCCTAAATGTCTTAGGAGAAACCAATCTGGTTAACCCCATATCATTACTAAATTTATTTGGGAGATATGTAGAGCTCACCCACCCATGGTTTATCACAGAACCACACAAATAAAATAGCATTCCCCAAGAACATAAACATATTCATAAAATATAAAAAATCCTAATGGAAACATAACATTTCAACATTCAAATCACATTTCATTTTTATAAAATCAAACACTTAAAAATAGAAACACATTATTTGAAAAGAAATTTTAATCCACTAAATTAAATATCATAATGTTAAAGAAGCATGAAACTAAGAAATTAGTTTGATGATGTACATGTTAAAAATATTCTCTGTTATTGAAAAATTATATCAATTTTTTTAAAAAAATTAGTAAATTTAAAAATAAATAATTTTTATTAAAATAATCCCATAACACATAGAAACTTCTAAAAGGAAATAAAATTTTAAAACATTAGTGTCCATATAAATAAATCATTAAACCCATTATGAAAATATAAGAATTAGTGTGAATGATTTAGATATATTAATTTTCAAAAAAATTAAATCAATGTTTTAGTTAATCTGTTCATTACTAGAAGATTAACTCATCACAAAAAATCTTTATCCTCTAGATTAATAAAAACTAATTAATTATCTAAATTAATTATGTCCATTATAATTTTCATTATTCCTTTTGTAAAATTATTACAATGTCAAAACAATTAATTAATTAATTAAACTCGTTTCATACATTTTGTCAATATTTGGAAATTGAGTTCTTGATGTATTTGGAATGATATCAATAGTCAATTAGGTCATAAGGACATCATATCCAAAATAATATTAATTAAATAATAATAAAATTTATATATAAATGATAAATTTTATTCATACCATTTATATATGGTTATGAAAAATGAAAAATGTTATAATCATGGAGACAGTTGTCCATACAAACGCATGAGTAACGTTTCAATTTTTTGTTGATCATTAAAGAATGATGATAAAGAATTATAATATTTTAATAAATGATCATAATATCATTAATATTATATTTATAATTTAAATATTCATATATATTTATATATATCTATGTGTGTGTGTGTCATACAAGTGATTTGGGGAATAAAAAAATCACACCACTTCGTGGAGCAGATAGTTCACACTTATGCACGAATGACATTATCATTTTTATGTGAATGTAATGTCTGAAGAAAATATATATTATATTTTCATATAATGATAAATATTTCAAGAATATCATATATAAAAATTATTTCTATTTTTATAACATGTCTTAATTTAAGGTAATGATAAATGAGCAATATTGGTTCACGAGATGGTAGTCTACAGTACACACGAATGAAAAGTTCATTTCCCATTTGATGAAATTGGAGATGAGATTAGGTGGCGATGATAACATAACAATATCTCAGTGTTCTCATTATACTGTAGTTATTATTTCATCATTGTTTAAGAATATTTTATTGATGTGGAAGATGAAATAAAATTTAAATACTAAAATCAATACATTACCTTTCCTTCATATGATCACATTTGTTAAAATTTGAACACCTCTATAGAGGTTAATTTTACTAAATTAAGGTCTATTGAAAGAGGGTAGGTTTTAAAATAAGTATTTTTTATAAATATTTTCTGAAAAAATGATTTTTTTGTTTAAAAAATAATGATTAATGGGTTCCCAATTATAGTAGAGGGAAGGGGCACTCTTGAAATGTTTAAAAGTGTTAATTAAATATAAAATCATTTTCAGCTATATATGGGTCACAACCGATTTTTTTCTAAGAGGGAACTATATGGGTTGACATATATCCATCCAATGAATATTAAAAAAGTTTTATAATTTTTTAATCCTTTTGTTTTGTTTAACCCCATTTTACTCTTAACATATTATTAAGTAATTTACACTTTAAGGGTTAAAATAATTACCATCACATACCAAAAGTCCAATGAATCAGTCATAAATTAAATTTATAGACAAATCTAAATTTTTTGGATTATTCATAGATATTTACTAATTATATATCATTTAATTCAATATTTTATATTTTAATATATTAATTATGTCAATTTTGACATTACTAAATACTTGACTTTTTAAAAATTAATAACAAAATGATTCCTTCTAAAAAACAATATTTAATCATCTCTAATATGAAATATATATCCATAAAAATAAGCTATGGAATAAAATATTTAAAATTATATTTATTTTAGTAATATTAATATCATTTTATTGATTTTTTACTTAAATAAAGCTATTATTATATAATCATTATGTCGAAATTAAATTTTATTAGTAAATGTCAAAAAATATAAAAACTATAATTATATAGATAAAAATTTTGTATTTAATATTATTATTTATAGTTTAATTTATGTTCTTTATAACCCTATACTATATATTATTTACTTAGTAAAATAACGAGTATAAATTTTTTACATTATCTTTCAATAAAATAAAATAAATGTCACATTCTTCCCTTAGTGGATTAAAAAGGTTACAATTTTTTACTGTGATTTATTTTACATGATACCCACTCATCCAATGAATTTAAGAAAATTCTTAAGTTCTCTTAATAATTTTGTAATATTTTTTTCAACTTTTAATTTCCTGATTTACCTCTAATCACAGTAAAAAAAAATTAATGCAATTATTGTTCACTAAATACAAAATAAAAATTAATTTCATTATAATAGTCCAGAAATATCATAAAGGCTACAATTGTGTATATCCATTTTTCAAAATACAATTTTTAGAATTAGTATAATTATTTTTAATGATATTCTCAAGGACGTGGCTAGAAGGTAGGTAAAATAGATATTCAAAAGATCATTATTTTTTAATCTAATTTCTAGTTTAAAAATTTACCAATGACGAAAATTGGATTAATACATGTATTAATGATCTATTTTGACATTGAAACCTTATTTAATGTATAAATATATTTTAAAAAAAAATTAGCTCCTAACAATATTGTAGTATTTTCAGTATTAATAAATAATGACGCCTTTTTAGAGAAATTAACAAATACATTTTAATGTAATTATGATATTAATAAATCAAAAATTTATTTTATATTGATAAATAGAATATATAAAAGTTTCAAAAGTTTATTTAAATTAGGTGTGCCATCGAAATATGTTAGAACTAAATTATTATAAAAACATTCATTTTATTCAAATAATTGTATTTGTTCTTATATAATGTCTAGATAACACATAAGATGATTTTTAAACAATCTATTGAATTTAAATTTCACTAAAATAATCAAATAAGTGAGACATTATATTTTTAAAACATAAGTTATTCACATTAGAATAGTGATTCATAAAAATACATTCTATATATTCGATTCCTTTTTATTATCATTTTTAGTTATTTTGGTAACCAATGAATCATTCTATAAACTTATACCAACAATAATTTCATAATTAAATTAATAATTTTCATTACCTTCATTATAATGGATATGCGATAACTACCATATTAAAAAATATTTTTTAGTTGCTCATTTATGCTCGATGTGGTTTACCATGTATACCATTGAATATAGAGTTTCTTTTTAAAAACTCAAGGTGATATATTATTCCCCGATTTAATAAATTGTGTCCTTGTAACTTGAACTCTGGATTCAAAATTATGGTTTTTAGAAATTTAAAAACATTGTTAAAATACCAAATCATAAAAAAAAATAAGGATACCTTGACTATAAAATAATGAAACTGACGTATGAAAGCCACCTGAGATAACATATTCTAGGTTTCTATATAGGAAAACCTAGACATGGAAGATAAAAATACCCATCATTTGATGATGGGGATTGATATAAAACCTAATGAGGGGAATGTTAACAGTTACAAAACAACAGAATTTTGAGGGGTTAAACGGTCTATGATTTATTAAAATGAAATTTAATGGAAAAATGTTTTTGTTTTACGATCCTTTTAATAGAGTTGATAAATTATTTTAGTACTTGAAATAATAACATAATGAAATATATTTACATAACATATATATCTTTATCCATTAATCAAATTTCACTACAAAATCATCTTTTTCCATAAATGAAGAATAATAAAGATCTATTTTATTACCCTGTCATTCAATTCAACATTTGGAGATTCCAAAAAATCACAAAAGACTAATAATTTACTCTTCATGTCTTTAAATGTTAACCTAGCATAAAATGGTTAGTTCAATATTAGACAATTTTCCAAAAAAACAAACCTTATATGAAAAACTACATCAATCCCCACAATTCAATAGTAATACCCAAAGTTCAAAATATAACATTGAAAAAATAACTATATATAATATTAAAACAAAGAAATAAGAAGGATATGATTATAGAGTATTACTAGATAAATTTTAATATTAATCTACTGATAACATCCACTACTCTTGAAGACTCATACCCAAAAAGTTACCATAATCACATATTCTCCATTTTGGGTTAGTAATTTCTATAAATAACCAGAATCCCCATAAATCCACCAAAAATAAATGATTATTCCAAAATATAATTAAACCATTTCTCTTAAAATAAATTTCCATGGAATTCTATTTACATTTATCACATTAGATTCAAAAATTAGTGAACTTTGCTTGAAAAAAATTTATTCTTTTAATCAATAAATAATTTGAAAATCCAAAATATTATCTATTCAATAAAACATGGGATCCCAAAATAAAGTTATTCTTCATCAAATCATTTATCTAACAAATAATAAATTAATAATAACTAGCGATTTCGCTTAAGCAGGTGGTTGGAGATTTACCCTTGTCACCCTTCGGATGTGGGTTGGACTGCGATAGCCTTACCGGACATGACTGGTATTCAACCATCATTTGGGTTGTATATTTACACATTTACATAATTAATATAACACTAACAAATATGATGAATTCATAAAAAATAATCATAATGTGCTTTAACCATAATTTGTATCCTATATCTTTCATTTTGCATCCCAAAAGTAATAGCTTATAATTACCACAAATGAATATCTCCAAAAAATACCATTAGTCAACATAAAATTTCATAAAATATATCCTCAAAAAAGATTTATAAGAAAATATATTTATGACCATCATAAGATTATAAACCTATGGTGATATACCAAACACTAAATAACACATCCGAATTTCGAATGTTGTATAAACCATCCTTTGATACAAACTACAAGGAATCATCCTTTAACATAACCTATTTTAGTGTTTTTTAACTATAATTCTATTCATTGGATATTTTTATTTTATAGTTTCATATAATTAGTAAAATATATTACTAAATATATGCATACAATAGATACAAAAAATTATACTCACTATACACCTTTTCCACCAAAGGAAAACCTTTTAAAATAAAAAATGACTTCTTTTAAAGAAACATCTTCAATAATTCATCAAGAAATAAACATTTTCCTTTCCAATCATAAGATCGCTCAAAACATTTTACATCATGTAATGAGAAGAAAATGATCAATAAGATATTTAATGTAAAATGTGACCCACAAATATTCTAAATTCATGAAATAAGTTTTAAAAAATAATAAATTTCCCCAAAAAAAACATATGATTTTGATCTTACCTAATGAACAAATATGATTCATGAAAAAATTAATAGAAATAATAAATAATAAATTTAACATTTAGAATCCATATAATACATATATTTTTGCTTTCAATGCTGTATAGGGTGTAACTTACATGGTTACATTTCGAATACCCATCATAGTATATATCATAAATCTGTTAGGAGAAACCTAAATGGCTAACCCCGTATCATTACCCAATGAATTGGAGACATGTCACAAGCTCACGCACCCT
Organism: Viscum album; assembly: GCA_963277665.1. Lineage (NCBI taxonomy): Eukaryota > Viridiplantae > Streptophyta > Magnoliopsida > Santalales > Viscaceae > Viscum > Viscum album. Next base: position 1,695,622,828 of record OY728143.1, read on the forward strand.
CTATTAGACATAAAACCACATAAATAAATAAATTATTCCCACAATTAATTACATAATACTAACACAATATATAAAAACAATGGATAAATAACATTTCCATTTTCAAATCAAATTGCATTATTCCAAAGCCAAATAATTAAAAATGAAAAAACACTATTTTAAATTGAAATTGTAAAATTTTAAAGTAATAATAGAATCATTAAAGTGATATAAAAGAAATAAACATGGTTCATGATGTATATGTTATGAAAAAATTACGTGTTATTGAAACAATCAGTCCAGTTTTAAAACACAATTAAAATAATTAAAAATATGTTTTTTGAATGAAACTGTCCCATACAACACTGAATATTTTCAAATGTGATAAAATTTAGAAACATTAATGTAAATATTATTAAATTCTTAATTCCGTTTTGAAAACACATATATTAGTGATAAATATTGAGAAGAATAAACTTTTCAAAAAATTAAATGGTGTTTTAGTTAAAGAGTCTCTTCCCTGAGTCTGACTCATCACGTACACTGTTTAACTTCATAAATAATAAGATTTTGTTAAATAATTATGTGGTTTAGAACCTATTTCAGGTATATAATTCAATTTAAATCACTTATTACTATTCTATAATAATTAATTAATTATTTAAACTCATGTCACTTGTTTATCAATATTCGGTACTTGAGTTACAGATGACTTTGGTATGATATCAATAGTCCATGGGGACATAATTCCATAATCTCCAAAATAATATTCATTAAATAATAATAACATTAATATATCAATTATATATTTAAATCAATCCATTTTTCTATGGTTATCAAATATGGAGAATATTATAATCACGGATACGATAGATCGTATGTATGTTTGAGTAACATATCAATTATTAATTAATCATTATGGAAAGATGATAAGTATTATTTTATCTTAATATAATGTTGATTATATAAATAATATCATATTAATAATTTAGTTATACCTAAATAAATGACATACAAGCGATGTGCTAAATAAAAATGAATTACATTGCTTTGTGGAGGTGATAGTTTACACGTATGCAGGAAGGACATTATAATGTTCGTTTTCATGGAAATTAGGAATTTAATTGATAACGTTTTGTATAATATTGATAAATATTTAATTTATATCATATATAAACATTAATTCCATCATTATAAATAGTCTCTAGTGATGGTAATAACCACAAACTATATTGGTTCGTGATGCTGTAGTCCACTGAAGAAAAGAAAAAAAAGATCACTTCCAATTTGATGAAATTGGAGATTAGATTAAGAGATGATATTCAAACAGTAATATATCAATATATTGGGTATACTTGACTAATTATTTCATCATGTTCGAAGAATATTTTATGTAAGTGGAAGAAGAAATAATATAGAAAAAATTAAATAAAAAGATTAACTTTTCTATAGATGATCACCATTGTTAAAACAATAACACCTCTAAGGTGGGTGTTATAACTAAAATAAGGACCATATAATATGGGGAAGGGGACTCTAAGAAAATTTATTGGGAGTAAAATGGATGATCCAAATAGTTATTATATTTATGTATTAAATATTAATGGGTTCCCTTTTATAGGATATGGTATGGGAACTTTGAAAATTGTTAAATAATGAAATTTATATAAATTTATTATATATTTAAAATTTGTAAAAATTAATTTTGATATAATATAATATGATTATTTTTCTAAATAAAATAATCCAATTAAAATTTTAAATGTTTTTCATTTTTTAATCATAATTTTTTACATCTTATAACTCTAAACATTTTATCAAGTAATTTATAATTTGAGGGTTAAAATAATTACCATAACATTAGAAATAAGAAATTAAAGAGTAATTAATGAAATATTAAGACTAATATCTTATTTTTAGATGATTTTCAGTTTTTCATTAATTTTATATAATTTAATTAAATATTTAATTTTTTTATATATGAAATACAGCGATTTTGATACTGTTCATTACATGACATTTTCAAAATTCATAAATACTGTATTCCTTTGGAAAAATACTTTAACACGTATATAAAATGTCAAAATCATCCATAAAATTCACTTATTGCATATGATATTTGATATTATAATTATTTTATTATTATTAATACCATTTATTTTAGTTATCATTTAATAAATCATTTACTACATCATCATTGCGTCAAAATAAAATAAAATTATTTAATGCCTAAAATTTAAAAATAAATTTTTATAAAGTTGATATGAATTGTATAATGAAAATTAATTTTTATAGTCTAATTTATATTCTTTATAATAATATAATATAATTAATTTTCTTATAAAAAATATGAGAATTACATTTTTACTTTATCTTTAAACAAAATATAATAGATGTAACATTCTTACACATGTTTTAGAAAATTGTAATAAATATTTCCAAAGGTATATTTTAGTCAAAAAACAATCATCCAATAAAGTTGGAAGAAGTGTTTGGATAAATTAATAGTATTATACTATTATTTTTACCTTCAATTACCCTATATACCCTTAACTATTATAATTAAAAATTTACAAAAGTTAATTTTCACCAAATCCAAAATAAAAAATTAGTTGATCTAATTATTCTCTAAATATCATAATGATTACAACTATGTATGTGTGTCTTTAAAAATTCTAATTCACAAGAGCTGTATAATAATGATTAATGCTAATCCCACTAATGTGGCAAGAAGGCGGGTAAAAGAAATGTTTGAAAGAGAAATAATTTTTTAACCTACTTTATATAAACAAATTATCCGAAATTACATACCTTGGTTTAATAAATTACTTATTGATCTATTTTGTCTTTAAAATACTATTTAATGTATAATAATTATTTAAAAAAATCAGTTTTAACTATAATGTATTATTTTTCACTATTCATCAAAAAATGAAACGTATCAATAAAATATCAAAAAAATAACCCTAATATAAATTTTATATTAAAAATTCTTAAATGAATTTTATTTTTAAAAATATAATATATAAAATTATACAAATTATAATTAAAATAGGTTCTCCTTCTATAGGCAGCAAAACTACCTTTTTAGAAAAACACACATTTCATACGTAAAATTGTATTTATTCTTAAAAAATGTATAGAAAACAAATAAGATAAATTTTTAACACCAGATTGAATTTATATTTTGTTAGAATAATATAAAAAGTGTGATTTGAATATTTTATAAATAATAATATAAATATTTAAATATTTTTTCATAACTATACATCTTTTATATTCAATTGGTTTTTAGTTTCATTTCTAGTTAATTTTGTAACCAATGAATCGTTATATAAATATGTTTAAAAAATATTTCCATAATTATGTTATCACTGTTTATTCTTTTTATTCTAATTGCTGTGAGATAAAAAAATATTGAAATAATAATATTTAGTTGTTCATTTATGGATAGTGTGGTGTAAGATGTATGCCACCGAACACATTGTTTCCTTTTAAAAACATAGGTTGTTACAGGGAGTGAACCTAATTTATTTTGGAGCCTTTTTATATACAATAATATAGTCTCGATATCTATCCATGACTCATTTTTTGTCATGTTATATTGTGTTTTTACTTTCCTATGATTCCATCATGATATGTAACCATGTTATAAATGTTATTCAAACTTTAGTATATTTTTGTTTAATTCCTTTTATGGAATCAAATTATTCTTTATAACCTATATGTTATTTATTATTACTATTATTATTACCTTACTAGGATTTTTTTCTCATTCCATTATTTATGTTTTCTCTAGGTTGTCCTGTGAATATGTAATGGCATAATGGATGTTTTTAGATCATCATAGATTATTTAAATATATATGTTTTATTTTATTTCTATTTTTTCAGTTTGATATACCCAATCATCAAATTACACTAGAAATTATGATCCATGACTTTTAATGTTATGGTTAATTATTCTCAAAAATATGTAAAAATATGTATAAAACTATAGTGTCTTTATAGTTGGTATCATTAAACAGTCCAGTTTTTTAATAGATTAGTACTATAGAACATTAGTAAAATTTTTAGATATAATTATATCAAAAGGAATAACAGAAATAGAAGCATATGGATCACATGTTAAGATATTATTTTCATTTAATAGTATATCCATTTATTTTCAGTTTTTTCGTTTTACGTGTTTTGTATTGAAGCCCCCAAATTGTACATTATTTTTCATAGATAATAAATAGAAATTGAATAACTCATTCAAAAAATAATTTTTATATGCAATGTGAATACATCCATAATGTTATGAAAAATCTAATTAGAATGGGATCTCAATGAATTATGAAATTACTTTATCAACTAAATCAAGTTAGGAAAATAAACCTGAATTGTATGGAACACGCTCATTCTTCGATGAAAGATGCTGTTGTAGTCGAATCATTTTTAATAAAAAGGCCTCCCATGTTTATTGGATATTATGATCACCTACTTTCCAAAAATTGATTAACTTCATTGAGAAGATATTTTATTTCCTCCAGTGATAAGAAAAAGAGAACATTGTGTTGGTTGTATATAGTATTGACGGGTAAACTGATTAGTGGTGGATATTGAACAAGAATAAAATTTATAGGGTGGTAGTTGTTTACATGTAATGGGAAGATTTGAATAAATTAATTTTCAATAAATATATTCCATGACCACTCCATCTTAATATTAAATTGGAGTTCCATGGATTAAATAAAAAATAATATGAGTGTGTTGGTGTTCATTATAAGAACATCACAATCCAAACATGATAAACCTCGGTAATTTTCATGAACACCCAATGCAAGGTGGATCATGTCATTAGTGGACTAAATCCATGTCTACCAAAATCATTGGTTATTCGAGAAATTAATAGTCTTAAAGAGATTGTATATTGTTCCTCTAAGGTTGAAATGGAGATCATGGAATATCATTGATCTTGTGTTCCTATTGAAAAATGAGGAAATAGGAGTTTAGTAGGGTTGGATTAATAGATAAATCCCATTATTGAATGAATTCCCAATTTCCTGTTTTTAAAGAGTATGGGGATAAACATCCATTCAAATACTTAAAGGGAATCAGTATATGCTTCTAATATTTGAGAGTGTGGAATATGACTAATATACGATAATTAGATGTAAATAATCCCACTAATGATAAATAATAAAAGAAGGTTCATATTAATAATAAGCATGTAGTTTACTGTATCAACTATAAGGAACATGGGAATTTAGTAATCAACTTCCCTAAGACATGATTTATTTGAGGAAATAAAAAATAATAACCTTCAATGAAACAAGAAAATGTACACACTATCATTACTGATGAGGTGGATCCCAATAATGGTTTAATGAGTGGTATGATTTTTCTTCATTGAATAATCGAGAATGAACCATTTGATTTTGGTTCTATGGATTCAATCATATATTTCAATTTTAATATAACTATCCAAACACCACATGAAAACATGTAGGTTGAGTTATATATGAGAAATAAATGGGGAAGTTATTTAACAAAAATAATAGAACACTTCCAAAGATACAGGTTATTGTCTAAACCAACTAGAAAATATCATCTTACTTTGGAAGGAGATTACTACCTTATGATAGAACACTTCTCATTAGAATGAATCACCTAATTTTGTATACGTTTATAGAGAAGATTAAATCCCCTTTAGATTATTGATATTTAATGTGGATATTACTACCTTATGATAAATAATATCTTTCTAAAATGATTGAGGCAAAAGAAATAATAATGCTCAAAGACATTCCCATTGTGAGGGACCTCCAGATAAGTTCCCCAAATATTTTTTTAGATTTCATCCATATCTAAAGGTTAATTTCTCAATTTAACTTATTCATGGATCACTACCTCTATCAAATAAACCTTATTGAATATACACTATTGAACTCAAAGTACTGATGAAGATGTTACCTTAGAATCTAGAAAATTGTTTCAAATTCCCAAGAGCATCACAATATGGTGAACTATTCTTTTTTATCAAGAAAAAGGATGGGTCAATGCACATCTAAATTGATTATCATGAGCATAATATAATCACATTAAAGAAAAATATCCCCTTCCATTGATAGTTGAATTGTTTTATTAACTACATGTGGAAAATTATTTATCAAAGGATGATCTTTCGTATGGATACCACTATTTATAGGATATTGAGGAATTTATTCCTCAAAATTCATTTCAAACAAGGTATGGACACTCTGAGTTCATAGTGACACCCTTAAAACTCACTAATTCTACAGTGATATTCAAGGATTTAAATAATAGTGTCTTTAAAGATTACCTTAACAAATTATTGGAAGAATTTATTGACATTATATTCATATACACCATGAGAATGTTTGATAATGATGAGCATTTGAGTACTTTTCTATTAAAATTTATAAGGGATAAACTATATTAAAAATAAAGAAACTATGAGTTCGTTGTTGAGAAATTATCATTCTTGGGCATGTTCTCACCACTAAAAGGATATATGTGGATCATTAAGAGGAAAAATAAATTGAAGACTGGCCCATGACAATATCTGTCCTTGATATCCATAGTTTTCATTATCAAGAGATGTATTACAGATTATTTTTCAAGAACTTATCACATTTTTCAACCAAATTAGCAAATATTATGTAGAAGGGTGTAAATTTCATATAGATTAGTGAACATGAAGACTACTTAAAAGAGTTGAAAAAGAGTCCAATCACTACATCAGAACTCGCACATCTGAGAAGTGAGGAACTTTTTATTGTATAATGTGATGCCTCAAATAAGGGATCGAGATGTGTGAATATTTAAATATTAATGTGATATCATATGCACAAGGAAGATGATAATTATCTTGAATAACTTTCCTTGGTATGATCTAGAGTTGGAAGCTCTCATCGTTGCATTGAAAATGTGGAGGAATTATCACTATGGGGAGAAGTGTGAGATATATACTAATAACATGGGACTAAAATATATATTCACATAGAATGAGATTCCAATGATCCAATTAATATGGTTAAAGATCATCAAGGACTATGAATGATCAACCCATGACCACCCTATTGAAGGAAAAAGGTGGAAGATGGTTTAGGTAGAAAGGATATTGCATATTTTTCAATGATGAGAATCGAAAATTATTAAATATTATATGACCATCAATGGGTTAACATGGGTATTATTAAGAAACAAGAATCATCAATCCTTTCTCAAATGATTTCTTATCTATACCTCATGGAGAAAATAAAACATCATCAAAGAAATGAAGTGTTGATTCAGAAAAAGATGACAGATATCAGAAAAGGGAAATCATCTGAGTTCATGATAAATGGAGAAGGTTTCATATGATTTGGGGCATGAATTTTTGTTCTACCCAATCTGTAGATAAAGAAAGATCATTGGAATGATGGGCAATGCTCGACCTTCTCTATTCACTTAGGGAGAATACATATGCATCAAAATCACCGAGAGAACTATTGGTGGCACAATATGATGAAAGAGATCATATAAAATACAAAAATTAAACTCATATGTTATATTGTGAAGGATAAAAATATGATGTCTAAGTTGTTTATGTAACCATTACCCATACCACATGTACATGGTATAACATCACCATATACCTGGTCATTGGATATGAAAATACATCTTGAGGAAACAATTTTATATGTGTTGCTGTGGATATTATTACAAAGACAACACACTTAATTGAAATTATAGAGGACCTCACCCTAGAAGTACATTCATGAATATAAATCATAGAAGTGTTCATGATGCATGGAGTACAATGATATATTGTAACTGATCAGGATATAAGATTCACCTCCAATTTAGGGAAAATATTCCATCATGGTTGGTATACTGAGTTGAACTTTAGTACGGCCTACTATCCATAAACTAAAAGAAAACCGGTGAAATCTATTGAGATAGTTGAAGAAATTTTGAGAGCATGTTATATGGACTTTAATGGGGGATAGGACCAACATTTTCCGTTTTTCAAGTTCTCTTAAGACTACAATTTCTACTCAAGCATCCAAAGGGATCTAAATGAACAAATATATGGGAGAAATATTCCTAAAACTATAATTCTACGATGGGGAGGGGAATAGAATATATGATATGAAAAGAGGTTGAATGAAAATTTCATAATGGGTGAAAAATGTAACAACATGAAATTTTACCATTGAAAATTTCTTTATTATAATTATTTCGTATATAATAAATCACATAAAATCTCATAAATATTATAATACATTTGTTAAGAAAGATGAATTAATAATATAATAGGTATTTCTAGAAAATAAGAAACATATACTAATGGGATATTAACATGACCTTTGAATATTAACATGACCGTTAAGAACTGAAATATATGAAGTAAGATAGAAACTAACCATATTAAAGTATAAAGAAATTTTTTTCACCATATAAGTGAAAATTGGATATATTTATTTCATTGATTCAGTAAATAAATTATTTAAAAATGATAACTTAACTGTCCGTATTTTTTTCAAATGTATATGTTTTTTTACAATTTTATAATTAATATAATGAATAAAAAAAATTTCCCATAAAATATATTCATAAATAAATATTCTATTTTTTTATAATACTATTTTATGAGAAATTAATTAATTTATAAATGTATCATAAAAGAAGTTATAATATTAAAATCATTAATTTTTATGTAAATGGTGATTTTATTTAGACATTAAATTTCTAATTTTTAGAAACATATGTTTACGAAATGATGTATATTTATTTATTGTACACATAAAAATGGTTAGGGTAGTGGTTTTTGGATATTTCTAATATAGAGGAAATTTTGGTGAATAGTTAAATACATTAATTTATGGTATTTAACAAAATCATGAATTATTGATTCATATATGATGCATGGATTATGTATGCTAATAATACCAAACAATCCTTCTCATTTTAAAATATCTAGTCATGGGAATAAAAACTATTCATAGTTTGGAGCCAAAATAATAAATTAAAGAATTATGTAGAGATATAACCCCCCACCACCTCCCTTATAGGTACCACCCTTCACCACATATTATAATCACACATTCTAAACCTTGAATCATATACAATATCTAATCAATAATATCCCAAATCTCTCCCCCCATCAATTATCCTTTGGTATCATCAAAATACCAATCAGTTTTCCCTAATGAGGTTCTCAATGAGAAGAAGTTCATGGGGTATAACCCTCTTCTATTTTGTTTTAATTTCCATTCAACCTCATTTCATATCATATATTCTATTCCCCTCCCCATCCCAAAGAAACATGTCAATGACAGTTTATTTTATATAATTAATTTTTTTCTGAAATAGTTATTTTTCAAATCTATTGCAATTTCTTTTGTTCAAAAAATGGAAGCATCATATATGATGTGTTGATTTATTACATTCAAGGATGACGAGTGTCCAATTTCCATTACAACCTTTAAAACTGGTAAAAAAATCAACATTATGGCTAAACATATTATAATATATTTATTAAATTTTTTTATTGTTCTGGAACCAATATATTAGATAATATTAATTAATAAAACAAAACTACATCTTAATGATTAGAAAAACTCCAAAATAATCTAAAATGTTGTCAATACAGTTTTATCCATTGAATTATCCACACATCTAGAAAATAAATGATATATAAGAACAATAAATATTCTATAAGATCATTAATAACATTAAAATCAATTATGGTAACTATTTTTATTTTAAATAAAATTTCATACCCATATACAAGCTAATCGGTCTTGAAAATCGAGAAAATTAACACTCATGAACAATGAAATTTAAAACTAAACCCATTAAAATTAACATAAATAAACATCATAAACTATAATAAATAAATTTATTATATAATATTTTCTATAATTATTAATTAATGAACCTTATTTTATTATCGAGTACATTAAGAATATGTGATGAACCATTTAGGTCATAAGGTAATGGATTCTTTCGCAACCACCATTTTCCCATATGGCTACACTTTTTCTCAGGTTACCCTAGTGAAATAATAATTTCATTTTATGTACTTCTTCTAAAATCTTGGAATGTGTTCCAAATTCTATTATTCATATTATATTATCCCCCTCTGATAGTGAAATAGTTGTTTTAATATGTTTCGCTTCTCAATACATCTCGATATGTAAGCCCGATTAAAAAGAAATTCTTGATTTTTACCCATTTTCATATACTATCCATAATATTCTATACGCACCAATTATTCATATTAAATAAAAAGTTTTATAATGAAAATGTGTAGTTTTTCATGTATAATTTTATGGAAATGATTATTCTTTTCCAGTTTTAATGAATCATTAAAACTTTCCCTTCCATTGTAATTTTTTGGGTCATTTCTAAAGTCTATCAAACAACCTTTTTACTTATTTTAACATAAATTTGAAATAACTTCTCATTTTTTAAAGCTAATTTACATTATGATTGTCTATTTATGATTTAAATAAATTCATTCATGGGCACTCTTTTGATATTTGATATGCATTATTACATATATATGATTCCAATTTCTTTGCATGGGTATCCTCTATGTTTATAAATTATTCTTTATTAATCAGGAAGAACTAATATTAAGGGAAAAATTATGATTTGGGACTATAAATATTACTCTAAATAATTGGGTAATGTTAGTTCTCATAAGACATCATGTATGTATAGGGAGTGAATATGATTCCTTTATGGGATGTTTTCTATACCGGGATATAGTCTTGGAAGTAATCCTTGACTCAGGTTTATGTCATGTAATATATTGTTTCCAAAATCCTATGAGTCCATTATTATATGTTCCCATGTTAGACATGTTATTCTTCCTTATGGCTATTCATGTTCCATAACATTTATGTTATTATTTAAAGGCTTTAATCCCATGTTCTTGGACGTATTATTATTCTTATTCCATTACTTTTATTTTTACCTCACACCTTAGTTCATGTATTCTAGTGGTTATCATATGAATATGTAAAGTATAAGAAACATTTAAGTGGACTTTTTGAATTATAAAAATAAATATGTTTTAGTTTGTTTCTATGTATTCCATTTTATATACCTAATCATCAAAATACAATAGACTTTATTATTATTGGCTTATAATTTGGTGGTTAATTATGCTCAATCCAAGTAATACTATGTGTATAAGGATGGGAAATTAATATAATATGTGTTTTAATTTATAAATATGAATATAAAATGGGGTTTCGAGTTGATTTGGTTTATTTTGATCCCTTACCTTCTTAGTTTAACCCATCATAAAACCATGTTTACCATAAGCGCAATAAATAAGTTTTACTATTTCATGGATTTATTTCGGTGAAAATATATAGACATTATTAGATAATATAAATTATGCATATTAAAGTTATATAATATATTTTTAAAAATTCAATTGTAATAGGTGTAATATTTCATTTTAAAATTAATTTCACATATGTGAAGAGAAAGCGAGTCATTAAATAGAAAATGTTCAAATGTTCGAAAAGTTTTAATATCAAAATTCATTAAGAAATTGATTCTAATGAAATAGGTTTTATTAATTGAATCATATTTTACTAATTTTACATTGAAACAAATTTAAAATATGATTTAAAAATCCTTATAAATTGACTGAAAAAGTAATTTTCTGTTCAAATTTACTATTTTTGTAATAATAAAAAATAGAACTTTTCAGAAGAATACCAAAAATTAACCAAAAAGTAATTATGAAAATTTTATTTCAAAAATGACTTTTTCAAATAAAGTTTCCAAAATATGCATAATTTCATTTAATAATAATTTAATTAAAGGTTATTATGTTAATTTTTTGAAAGTTATATGTTTAATCATTAAATTTTAATTATTCACATTTCATTTTTATAAAACACATTAGATCAATATTAAAATTTATGTTGAAAATATAACATATAGATATCATTTTGATCCTCTACCAAATGTAATTTTTTAAAAAAAAATTCTTGTAAATACAATTTTTCATCTAATAATAGTTTTCCAAAAATGGTTTCATATATTTTCCAAAATAATTTATTTTAATTTCTAACTAGATTCACATTAATGATTTTTTATATAAATTTGTAAAAATGTATTTTCATAAGTTCTTTAATCCTATTCATACCAAGAATTTCAATTTCTAGATGATAACTATGATATAAAATAATAATATTTAAATAATATGGAACTTTTTCATAAAAAATCTATTTTGGGTGTATTGCGAGCTGATGTATTATGTAATTTCTTACCAAATTCACTTGTTATTGTTTATAATGCATAATATAATTGAAAATTTTTTTTTCTAGAAAAAATCATTCAAATTGAATTTTTTTACATTATGCCCCGTTAAAAGAAATTTCATGCTTGAAATTCATGATATTGCTAAAAAAACTACGGAATATTCAGCATCATCACGTCCTCATGTTCCAATATATCATCCTCAATTTGTTTCTTTGGTCACAATACACTATACACGTGAGGGGTATTATTATGTTAAACATTATATATTTGATCCAGAATCTCTATAAGTTATTCCTGATTTGAAAAATCATTCGCCATTGGTACAAACATTGAGTTCATTACCTGTGATAGATCAGGTATGTACATCCTCAGGAGTGATACATTAAACATATCATGAACATGGGAGAGATTCATTGGATGCATGAAAAAAAATCTATAACCCCAATACAATCATGTATTATAATTTGCCCTATCTTTTGGTTGTTTTTTACATTCATTCATCCCCATGAAAATTTTTAGAAATACCTTATCACAAAATTCATATTATAGATAACATTGATGATTATAATAATAACAGTTCAATAAAATTTCCTTGTATGTGTTACTAACGGGATCTTACCTACTCTCCCATTTCATCAGTTAGATCATTTCATAATAGCATTCTTTCTACAACATCATTTCACTATATTGAAGTTATGAACTTAATCTGATAAAGGTATTTATCTAGAGACGTATTAATGCTTATGTGAATGTTATTTTTGAAATAAACTTAATCATCAGAATGTTTTTGATCCCACGTCAATTTTAAATCCCTAGAATAACGTCTTATCATATTCTTATTGATGGTATTATTCTCTAAGACTGATAATCTTTTTCAGGACCCTATGAAGTGAAAAATGTAATCCTTATATTAGAAGCTTCCTGAAGAGACCACAAAAAACATTGTGGTTAACATCAAATGTAGATGAAATAAAACTGAATATTTTACTACATTGAAAATTCCCACTTCAATCATATATATTCCTGATAGCATATCTAAAGAGAAATATTTTTTTATATTAATCAAATTAAGTAAAATTATATGGTGATCCAATAAAACAAAATATTATCTCAACATAAAAATACAAATAAACCCCTAATGTTTCAAATACAACTAATCTTATCAACAAAAACTTTAATGTCATTCATTATCAAATAAAATTTTCCATACTTACAGAACCAAAGGGTTACATTTCTATAAATATATTTTACAATACCATTAATATTGATAAACTACAATTTCACTATACATTATAAGTGGTGTCAATGAATTTGAGCTTATGAACAATATTAATATTAGTAATCCATGATGTTATCCATAATTCATAATTTAATCATACATGGTGGCTTAAATGATTAAAAAATATAATTCACCATTTCCTCAATAAACATTCCATTACATTATAAAAAATCATATCTAATGTAATATTAGGTTAAACCTTGTACTGATAAAATATCAAATATTATTTTTTATTCAAGAATTCATGTAGAGGGGGATAAAAACATAAATGTTTACAAAATAATGAAAAAAATATAGATTGAGCTCATGTAGATAAAATAAAACATGAAATTCATAACTATAGAGGGAAGTATTAGGGTTATGTAATTACCATGATTTAATTAAACCATTATGTTTACATAAAATTTCCCTTTTCATGTTGTCTTGAGATTTCATAGGAATTGAACATCATTATTAACTCTCGAATTTTGGAATATGTTAGATTAATACCAAAATTCATTGCATTTAAAATACTGAAGTGTTGTAGGTGAATTTTGTAGAGATTTCTCATTATTTTCACTAGTACCTAACGTTTTACTATAACTATGGATTCCATCAACATGATAACCACAACTTCCATATTTAAAATATTTAGTATTACCCTTAAAAAATTACTCTATGGTTATTTCCATAATTTGAGCTAATAGAATATTGTTTCTTCTTTTATCCATGGTTCTTAGATACTTCATTTAATTTTATTTCCCCTTAATATTAAAACCATAAAATTGAAACATAACTATAACATTTTTATGCACCTTCATAGAACATTGAAAAATGTATTAATTGCTTCTAATCTCTCTTGGATATCATGCCCTTCAGGGACATGGTTTTAATCCAATAAAGAAATGGTCAACCTTATATTCATGTTGTATTTCAATTATAGAAGCATATGTTATAGGTTTTCTAAAAACAATTCATCGGTATTAGGGTATTCATCATCCTTTTTCATTCTCATAAAGAAGACATTCAGCATTATTTTTTGATGAATACATGGAACGTACCTATTGAAAAATATGTTCATGAACTCTGCCCAATCAATGAATTCATATTGTTCATGTTTCCACCAAGTCATTATAATATCTAAATGTTGATCGTCTTCACCTTCAAAATTGTAGACATCCGAAATGGATTTGTAAACATCTGAACTCTGGAAGCAGGAGAATATCATTTTAGTGGTTTTGATCTATTTCCCTATAACTATTAGAGCATAGTACTAACAGAAAGAAGTTTTATGTATCCTTATAATGGACCTAATATACTGTTTTCCCAACATGGATCATTATTATGTCCATCAAGAATCTTATAATGATAATGTATTTTTTAGAAAATAAACAAAAAAGTTCATTTGGGCTCCCATAATATTTGGTTAATTACAAGGATAATCATCCTATTTTATGTCACACTTGGTATTGACATGGTTCTGTACTATTACATCCATCGATTAAAACAAAAATCAAAGTGTCAGTGACTCTAATCATGTTTGGGATCAATATAATCACGAAAACCCAATTAAATGATATCATAATCATGAAACCATATTAATCTATGACAGTTTATATTTATTATATGGCATGAATAGTCATCATCTATTTAAATCCTTAATGACGGTTCATAAAGAACTCTCAAATATACATATTATTTCCCTATTGAGTGTCAATCCTGATGTGTATTAAGGCCCATTTTCATGCACTGGGTAATGGTTGAGTAGATCAATCCACCACCTTTAGGATTATTACCACCATAATACCTCAATGAAAGAGACAAATACATTTATAGTATCCATATAGGGTTATAAGTTAATAGAAACCACTTTATCATTAATTTTACAACATTCTATCACACATTATGATAGTTTTATTTAGTCATAGATTTAATATTAGATACACCCCTAGGAATATCAATAGAAATTTACCTTGGGATTTCAATAATGGTTTATAATCATATTATACAATGGTTAACTAAACCATTCATTATATTAACGATTATATAGACCTTGAAATTTCATAAATAGGTACTACATCTTCTTAATATTAACGTTTATTACATTATTGAAAATCATTCATGGGGACAATTACTGTTTATTTATATTGGAAACATAGAAACAATATAAACTAGTCTATAAGTGAGATAAATTGTCACCCACTATTTTCTTTATAAATAGAAACCTTATTAGATATATCATTCATAATAATTTACTTCATATCCTGGAAAAATGAAACATATAAATGTGTGGGATTTAATTATTAGTAATTGTAAATATTAGAGATATCAATATAACATGACTATATGGTCATGAGAGCAAGAGAATAATGTATGAATAACATACCCTAAATACCATAGATCATAAAAATGATTCATATCAGAAATCATGGTAGATTATAATAGATTAATCATTATATAATCAATTATTATAATCCATGAGGTAATTACATGGGCATACAAGATAGTTTTTACATAAACATATACAACGACAATATAATATCAAGGATACCCACCAAGATATTCATAACATGTTGGTATTGGGATAACTACCTATGTTCATTATTTAGGCTTGGGATGAACTCAGGTGTACCATCATTCATGCATGGGCTAACCACCCATGTACCTTCCTATTGAATCATGGTATTACCATCCTTGCACACTTTATGCCTATATAACATTTGTCATTACACAATGAATTGGAGGGAGATAAATGTCCCACCCATTAAATAAATAAAATAATAGGCATGTGTTCTACAAATCATATAACATTCATCATATCATAAACCATGAAATGAATTTGGTTTTATAATCATTCCCTCACAACATACCCTATTGATATGAGACATATTAAATAATCATTTTGATATTTAATCATAGCTAAACTAGTGGAAAAAATAAGTGGGTTACGTAAGAATATTATATTCATATAACCCATGAAAGAGGAATTTGTTTCATAAACATATTTCCATCATAAACATAACCCATTAATAGAAATAATAGATATGGTATCCTTGTATTATACCCCATGTATGGCATAGGTAAAATCTATAGATTTAAACATAGATTGAATCTAATTTTGAACAACTATTTAAAATATATTTCTAGGAAAATATTTTTTCATTTTTTTATGTTTTCATTAAATCAAAAATCATTTTTGAAAATGTTATTATATAAAAATAAACATGAAAAAAATTCAATTTATTATTTAAATAAAATATTTTCCATGATGAAGGGATTTTTTATTCATGATGTATATGTTACAAAAATTCTTTTAACATTTTCAGTTATATCCAAATAGGAATTTTTTGGAATAGTATATATAGATTCAATTGATTTTTTTTTGTAAATAGTAAAACACAGGTAAAGATTCCTTTTAGAAATCATAGGATAATAAAAACGTATTGGAAACCATTTTTTAAAAACATGGTTTTGGAAGAAAAATGATTTTTGATCAATGAGATAAATAAAGTCATATTTTACTAAAAGTATTTTACCAATTATTTTAAATAAAAATATCTAGAAAATGATTGAATTATATTAAAATATCATTAATAATCTTTGTATAACTAAATCCATGACTTTCATGAGAGATGGATCATAACATTTAAAAAACAAAAAAGAAATCATTAATAATCATAATAAATGATGAAATTGTAACATTAAATCATTATCAATTTGGTATAATCATATCAGAATTTCTATTATGGAATAATGAAAAATGACATTATAATATCATGAGTTTATATAATTACATGATATTACAATTCAAGGGGGTATTATATACTCCTCTGTAATGAATACTTGTGTAAAACAAAACATTCATCTCAAAGAATGAAAATTGATAAAAAAAAACATTATTGCTTTAATAGTATTTTGAATTATATTACCCAAAAAAGAATAATATAAAATGAGCCATTAGTCATCATTGACAAAATAACATTCAAGATATAACATGTAAAGGGGGAATTATATACAATAGAAAAAAAAATAAAAGTGGGGGATTTTCATATGTCTCTATGATATAAAATAGAGACTTCAAATTCATTTCCTTAAGAATTGATTTTTTTCAAAACATTTAAAATTATCATAAAATAAATATAAGTTTATTATAAATCTATTAAATAACCATAAATATATATATAATACAATATTTTTCACTTAGGAACATTTATTACCAATTTAGTAACAATTCCACGATAATGTCCCATATTGGGCAGTAACTATTTTTTCATTTATGCTAGGGTTTTTTAATTGATTTTATTATATCATCTTGGAATTAAAATATTTTAAATAGGTGGAGGAGAAAATAAAACAAATATTCTCATTGATTCACAATACCTCTTCTTCGGGTATATATTTTATGATTCTACTCACGGAATTCTTATGATGGATTTCATTAAAAAATGAGGCATATATTATAATATTACAAAATATTGGAATTTATTTAAGATGTTTATTCCCAAAAAAAGTTTTTGAATGTTTAAACATGATATGGATGGGGTGATCATTAATTAGTGAGATGAGTGGAACCCTTGAAATATTTTTAAACAAATAATTCAACCCATTGTTTTAAAGTAAAAAGGTTACAATATATGTAATATCTAGATCCAAGATGGTATAGGTCCAAATGTGGCTATGTCAAGGATGATGGGTAGGATTTGGATTGTTCTAACACATTTTTTATTAGTTTTACCCCTAGTAAATCCATTTATATGTTAACCATGGAAATTAATTTTCACTATTTTTAGAATTCATTTTTTTAAAAAGTAAAGCTAAAATTAATAAATAATGAAAATATAAAATATGTAATACATTTTACCAAATTCCATTCACATAAGTGAAAAAATAGTATTAAATTAATTATAGATAATTGACTATAGGTGTGTTTTAATAAAGAAAATGTTCAAATGATGGAGAAGTTTTTATTTCACAATTAAATATGATAATGATTCTAATAACCTAAATTAGAATATAGGATTTATTTTTGAAAAAAAGATTAAAATAAATCAAATTTTAAATATCATATATCTTTAGAAAAAATTGAATGAAAATGCAGTTCTTATTAATATTTAGCATTTCTCGTTATTAATTAAAAATTATTGTTTTCATAAAAAAACCAAAGAAACACACCCCAAGATAATTATGATATAAATATTTCAAAAATTAATTTTTAAAAATTAATTTTATTATAGGGTAGAAAATAAGAATTTAAAATAATTGTTCTAATGAAAAAAAGTACGGTTTTTAAAAAAACTAAATTTTATATATAAAAATTTATTTATTTTTATCTCTTTAATAGAATACTGATTAGATGAATATTAAAATTTAGGCTGAAAATAAAACATATAAAATAATTTAAAATCCTTAACATATAGTTTTTTATTAAAATTATTGAGGTAAAAAACATTTATTTGAAATCAATATTTAGAAAATAATTTTCTTTATTTTCATGATGTTTTATTTCCTTTTCTAATTGATTAATGACCAATGAATTAAATATATATACATGTGTAAACCATAATATTTATCAATTTAGTTTATAATTATTCATATTTCTCATTTCAAGGGTTGTGTGATAAATTTCATGTTAAATAATAATGTACTAGGTTTGGTTTGAATCAGTATCTCGTATAATGAATGCTAACCTAGTATTGTGTGTAGCACAAACATAAATTGAGGCTATGTGTAATGGAAGATATATAAGAAATTAAATTTATTTAAAAAAATAATTCATTAAAATAGAGTTATATGAATCATTGGTTATCATGTGGCATAAGCTATCACCATATCTGTCGAAATAAAAATACTTCTAGTTCCTTTTTTAAATGAATGACTATAGATTACATACCCTTATCCACTGCAGTTTAATGTAAGAATAGGTTTTCAGACTAATATTAACTTTTGTTCTTGGAAATTTGTGTCCCATTCAATTATCCATAGGAAGTTGGCTCCCTTCCAATTTAAAATTGTGAGTAGATTCGGAAAAAACATGATAAATAGTGCATAAAATTCCCATAATATCCATCCAATACATGAAAATATTAGATCTCAATCATTGTGGTCAGTTTGGTCCAATGTTCAATGGTCCTCATCTTTGATGGATCCACTGATATACCCTCCCTTAAACTTATGTAACCTATAAATGAAACAATTTTTTGGCAAAATTTAATATTTTTAAATCTTGAATAAAATATATCATTATTAGTGTCCTCATTACAATAGTCAAGTGAAATCTATCCTCTTCCATGATCATTAATTAGATAAGAATTCTACATATAAATACAACAACAAAATGATCAAGGTAATATCATTGGATTCAATTAATTAAATCTATAATGATTGAGGATGTATAAGTTATCTTAAAAGGGTTAAATATATATTCATTGTGTGTATACCATATATATAATGATTTATTGGGTATATCCACAAACAATCATTCACTAAAACATTTACAAAATGATTACGATATATATATCAGTCAATATATATATGAATATCATTAATAATGATGAACATTCTTCAAATAAAACCAAAAAAGGTGTGTCTAATAATTTGAACATTTGAGAAACCATAAACTCAAAAAATCGTGATGGAATCCATAAATCATATGTTTGTATTACTAAGAGACATATATAACATAATCATTAGATGATTCATTTTCTTATAAATAATACATCTACAACATGATTTTCTCATAACCATTATAAAAATACTTCAATCCTTCCACATTAATGATTGACATGAAAGTTGCCTTCCCATGGTCTATAAGAAAACTCCTAGGTTAGGGAATTGAATTCGATAATTACCATGCTATTTACCTATAAAAAATTTATCTACTTGATAATTGGATTCACTATGACCTAAATGTCAACATAGAAACCATTTATTCCTCCATTTGAGATATTATACAAGGTTACATTCCCAACCTCTATGATATGTAAGAAGTCAAATATAATTTCCCATAAGTGTATAAATCTCTTATTTGAGGCATTAGTAATCTTATCAAATTAAAATTATTAATCATATATCAAGATAAATATATATAAATAATAAAAATATCCTTCTATATAGACATCATCCTATTTGTTTATAAAAAATAATATAATTTTCAATCACATTAAATATTATCATAATTCCTTATAGTTCCATCTACTGAATAAAACCATAGATCAGGTTTTGAGACAAACTAGGCATATTGAGAAACTATGTAATCATGAAAAATAATACATATGATTTCTAAATCATGACACCCTAATTTCAATCTATGCCACCTTATGTTTAGACAAGGTCGGTCATGGTCAATATTTAAATCATTCCTGATAGTTATTAAGTAGGATTTGAATTTAAAAATTAGATCATCCAGGAGTGTCGAAATAGGTTTGAAGAAAGTCCTGTTTCCATGAACCAGGTGATGATTATGTTTAGTTCAATGAATCATTTTCAATTTTATTACCCCTATATATTATTTTAATAGATCCATATCAATTATTTGTATCTAGAAAATGATGTAATTTCATGGATACCACTCACACTGTCCTCCACCAAAATTTTATTTAATTATTATATACGTAGAATTATATGTAGTGATATCCTTAAAGATATCATCATAGGTATCAATATATATTACTAATAATTATATAAAAATATTGAAAAATCCATTCCTATGATTCAAACTATAAAGACACATACCTCTTTTATATACATGTAATATTTTATTAGATTGATTTTCAATGCATTACACAAATAAATGATCTTGGAAAATTATCATTTTGGTAATATGGAAACTAAAAACACAATCATTTTATATCAAGAAGGATGATCAACATCTCTCAAAAAGGTCATCCCACATAGTAATCCTCCATGAAATACAATACATACAATATTTTTCATAACCTGGGGATGGAAACATAAGAATGGGTGAGATTAGATATTCAATAAGTTTAATCATAAGAGATATCAATGATCACTTAAACGTAAGATAATCATAAGGGTATGAGAATATAAGCATAGAACTATAAATATGTATACATAATATCATAGATTATAACATAGATTAATGGAATAATGTTTTCTAGTTCTAGAGAGATGAATCACAATGAATTCAGTGAAACCTAAGATCATAAAATTAGTATAGTAATGTGGGAAAACAAATTGTAATAAAATTTTGAACATAATTAAATATAAAGATGTCCACTCAATATTATAATGACATAAAATCAGATGATCATATAATCATTATGGACATGAAAAAACATTCCACACATAACATCATATACATAAAACATGGTCCATGAATACCATTATGAACATTATATAAGGTCCATGCATAACATTATGGTCTTAATTGTAGGTACATAGATAAACTTATGGACATAAAATCATTTCCATAAATAACCTTATGGACTTGAAAGTCGGTCCATACATAACATTGTGATCATGAAATCATTTTCACAAATAAAATACTAAAATAATGAGTTCTCCATCATTATCTATTGCATTAAGGGGATTTAATATAACCCACCATCACATAATCATAATACATACTGATAAATTCCACAATATAATAAAGTATTCATCTTATAAGAACCAAAAGAAAATAAATGGGTTTGAAAAAGATCTTATTAAATGGCGTTACGACATCATATTTTTATTCATTACATAGAATTCACATTTTAAGGTTTTAGTGGGAACACTTACATAGCCTGTAGGATTAGAGAAACATTACATGACACGAAGGAATTTTAGGATTTCATCCCAGACAATGAATAATTTGAAATTAAAATCCCTTGAATCTATATCGTGATGCAAGTACTCCACATTTACATTGATGTTTGGATTACTATCATGTGGAGAGATGCACAAGCCTAGTACCAAATACAATTTAAATACTCTCTCATTCTTCCAAATCCATATAGATACAATATAGTGAATATGATACCTTAAATCCTCATATGATTCATGTAACTTATAGATTCAGTCAGGGTTATACTACACATCATGAGGAGAAAAGGGCATGAGCTGTTATGAAGGACATGTTGTGCTCCGAAGCCCTTATGATGGTCTGAAAGCCAAACCAGTCTGAAGGCCTTGGTGGTCTGAAGACTGGAAGGAATAGATGACCAAATCGGTGGCCCGAAGATTGAATTTGATGAATAGTTATTGGGACATTAGAATTATAACCTCTCCTATAATATTATAAATAACAGTTAGGAATCTCATAAATTAAAACATAGTATATTTATATCATGTAAAAAGTAAATAAATGATTAAAAATGAAAAATCAATTACTGATATTTTTTTAAAAAATTAAATATTTATTTTCAATTATATAATTAATATAATGATTTAAAATTGTATTTATTTTCATTAAATAATTCCTAAATTAATTTTTTTATTATAAGATAATTTTATGAGACCTTAGTTATTTTTTAAATATGTTATACAATCAGTTATAAGATTAAAATTTGTATTATCGATTATATTATAATTTTATTGAAAAATTAAATTTCTCATATTTATGAAATAAATTTTAAAAAATGATGTTTAATTTTTAATTATTCACATAAAAAGGATTATGGTGTTTTTTGGGAATTTTTAAAAATACATGATCTTTTGGTGAATAATAAAATACACCAATTTAGATAAAAGTTAAATATATAAATTATTGAGTCATAAGTGATATATGGATTATTTTAGCCCATAATATAAAACACTAATTAATTAGTTTAATATATTTGATGATAATTTTCATACTATTCATAATGTTGAGCCAACATAATTAAAAAATGAAAAACAATCTTCAAAAACATCTCTCTACTCCATTATAAATACCACCCCTTCTCTTATCATTTTCTAAGAATTTATCTGTATAAAATTTTTTCAATTTGTATTCCCAACCCACTACCCATGTTTAGGAGATCTTGTTATCATAAAAATTATAAAACAAACCCACTTAAAGAAGTTCTCAAGGAGGAGAAAATCAAGAGGTAAAAAACAATCTCATTTCTTTTAATTTCATTTCAATATATTTTCTTTTCTTATTTTATTATCACCTGAAAATCAAAAATTAACATGATATATCCAGTTTCATATAAATCCTATTATTTTATTATGTTGGGGGAATAATCCAGGAATTTTTTTCTTTTAACCCCACATTTTATTCTAAAGGGGAAAACAACATCCTTAAGAAGTCGATTTACCGCCTTTATGGATGACATGTTTTCATTTTTTAATTTCTCCTTCATGTTTCTACATTAAAATCTTTTTTATTTGAAAAATATTATAAAATATTTTTCACATCCCATGTAATTTTATGGATAAATTATATATCATCATTTTTATTTAATTAAACAAAAAAGTGTAATGATAAAAAAACACCAAAATATTCTAAATTATTATCACTAATGTTTTATCTAATGAGTCTTCCTCATAACATAATAACCAATGCATTATATTACCATTTAACATTATTTATGTTCAAAATAAAATATAATTTTAATTTTTTTATAATTATACCCATTCCATATGATATTCCTCTCTCTTATACCAATATGCCGATCGTGAAAACAAAAGAAACAAACACTTAAGTAGGATAAAATTTTATCATATAACTCATAAAAAAACTATAAATAAATGTATTAAAATTTAAATAATACAAATAAATTACTAATATGTTCTTAATAAAATTATTAATGAGTTTAATTTCGTATTCCTGGACATTATGTGCATTTTATGAAAAATTTTGATCTTAATAAATGGGTTTTCTCATCTCTGTTACATTTTTGTGAGGTATTCCTAACTCACAATTATGTCTTGTGTATGTATACTCAAAATGGATGTATCATATCATGAGTATATTTATTTTACTTCTACTAAATTTATGATTTTATTGTCATTAATTTTGGGGAATACGATTTGATTGATTACAATTTGGTAAGGGATTCTACCCAAATATTCAAATTTTCATTCTGGTTATTATTTCATTATATTTAACCAAATATATTACTTAATTAATTTTTATAGGTATTATATATTCAGTTTTTATTATCCAAAGTCACATATATATATCATTTCACTTTTCATTGATTGTATAATTCATTTTCTATAAGATTCCTTTATCAATTCTTCCTGATAACCAATCCCGATTAAAGGGAACATCTCAAATTCATAACCATTTTCAAGTTCATAGTATAATCTATTTCAATCCATACTTTAATTTTATAATTTTAAAAAATTTATCATGATCTACATTTTTTGTTTATTTCTCTTTTTATGAAAAAAATCATGCATTTTCACTTTAAAATTGCTTTAATATTTTAATAAACCACACAAAAATGTTTTAATTTTAATGTTTCTTAAAAACCCATTTAACATGATTTCACATCATTGAGGCATATTTTATTCCAAAAATATAATTTCAATCTCTTCCTATTTTATTTTCAAAGATATACATGTTTACAATATTATTTTATGAAAAATAAAAAAATGGATTCCAAAATAACTCTTTTTACCACGGTAAAACTAGGTATTCTCATCTCATTGTTAATTCAATGAGATATATGCTATATTGAACACTAATTCCTTGGGTTTGTGGTGTATATTTTGAACTATGATATATCATATAATGAGTATTGATATTCCTGTGGCATTTTACATTTCATTTTATAATTTCTTCATAGGGATTATGATTTAAATTTTTCCAAGTGGTATAGGAGGCAGTGGAAGGTTTAAAGATTATTTTCCTCAATAATTTTTCAATGGTATCATCATACATTTAAAATTTGGTTATTTAATTATGTACATCATTGTGGATTATCTCATATCAAACCATCTTATATATGTTTTTGAAGGATTTATGATCATTTTGATTATGAATATTCTATTTAATACCATTCGTGTTCTATGATTAAAGTATTCATATATTGTATGCAAGTTTTTCAATATGAATATTTATGTTTCGCTCTTTTATATTAGGAATGTATTGGAATTAATATGTGACAGGACGGGCCTACAATATCCCCTTAATGCCTCAGTTGTTCTCTTGAGATAATCTCAGCTTAGTTTTAAACACTATTTATGTTTTATTGGAAAAGGGATTGATTTATTGTTAAATATCTCAATATTATGTATTCCCTCATAATGAATACAGTAACTTATATTCCAAACAATTCTTCAAATATTATAAAATTTTATGTTATCATGGAATGTGTTTATATGGTATTATTTATTTAGCTATCATTTCTTCCATTTTATGAAAAATGTAATGAAATAATGGAATGTTTTTTAGTTTTTCACCCTGACATACTATTTATTTATATTTATTAATGCTTCTTCTATATTTATTACCATTACCCAGCATTTGAGATCACCCTTTTCATATTTTTTATTATTTCATAGGAGTTAAATATGAATATTCTGTGTTTCTTAGAGACTTTATTTGTTTCCAATAATTTTTATATGTTTTTTTAAATTTCACATTGTATTATAATGTTCATGTATATAATCTATCCTAAAAAACTACTAAACTGTTCAGTATTTCTGGATGCTACTTCCTTGGAATCATAACAATTGAATGAAACAAGGAATCAATGTTAGAAAAATAGGTTTTGTGCCTTTATAGATCATATCCAAGGATTGTTATTGGAAAAAATACAAACTAGATTTAGAAAACATTTATTCAGAAATATATCCCTATAATAGACTATAAGGATAAGTAAAAAACCATAGAATTTTGATAAGATATATATTATTATTTTTTTCTTGAAATAAATCCTTATTTGAAAACTACATGTGGATTTGGTTTTAGTATAGATGTACCTAATGGAAAAACACTAACTAAATATCCTTGTCCTATAATGGTGTAACCTCATACAGTAGAATGGGTCATACTGTTCACATGGTTTAATAATCCTAGGGGATATGCCTATGATAATTCAAAATTTCATGACAAACCATTTTTATGGATTTAAATAAATGATGGAAATAAGTATTCTAGGTTTAATATATATTTTTTTAGTTATAAAAAATGTGACATGATATTTTGAGAATGACTATATGTTTTTATCAATATGACTATTGTTACTCACACTATAATTTCTAGTTTTGGTTAATTGATGGAACCCAAATGGACAATGTTAACATTGAACATGATGGAAAAGTATATGGGTTTGAGAAACCAAATGGGAAATTAATAGGAGTGAAGGATATTGTGTTCATACCTAATAAGTTTTCATGAAATATTATTGTCATCATGCTCCATAACCAACACTCGAACTCACCAACGAGGAGAAGAATGGAGTTCTCTATGAGCTCAAGTGGTGGAGAACATGGGGTAAAGAAAGAAAAATTTCATTCATGCATGAAATGTTAAATGAGAAAATAGATAAAGTGTTTCAAGGGAATAGAGAAATGGATTATGTGTTGGAAAAATGGTCCAAAAAGAAAGGAATTATTGAGGAAAATGAAGAGTATAGTGGATGGATGTTAAACTAATCAAAATAATCCATTTGTTTTTATTTTCCATAAATTTAGGGGACTTGAGAATTCCTTATGTCAGTTCCTTATTATATAGAATAACCTCTAGGCCATGTAATAACCCATGTAAAAATAAGAGTAATGTGGATATATGTATTGAGTTTTAATTGAAAATACAAGATAAAATAAGGTTTAGTAACAGAACTTATATGAAGGATGCCTATAATATTTTTTTGGATGTTATATAGTTATAGAAAAAGGTCAACCCAGAGGCTGAGTGAAAAATAGTTTCTTCACATAATACCATAGATTTTTAACCAACAACTGATGGGAGATATGTGTAAAACACTTATCACTAGCCTATGTGAAGTCCAAGTTATCATGACTTGATTTAGAAAACATATCTATTGTATAAATGATATTTTTATTTTAAGGACTTTTTGTTTAATAAAATAGATAACATTGGTAATATAAAATTATTTATTGAATAAGTTATTAATGTTATTTTGGAATATATACTCCATTTTTGGAATCCAATATAAATTTGGAAATTTTATTATTTTTACAAATAAATGATGAATTCTATTATGGAGTAAATTTTTTTTAAACCAATGGTGATTCAGGTTATTGAAGGAAATAGATTTAATATATTGTATATTATGAGACGGGGATATTAAATCATTGGTACAAGATTATAACCAATATAGATGTTATTTGGATGACTATTTGAACATATCATTATGATTTTGGAGTCATCGTATATAATGTTTTATAGGAAGGTTATTATTTTTAAAAATGATCTATAAGGAACATTGATTTTTACATATGTATGTTTGAGAATTAAGTTGTATTTCATCAAATAGTGGTTACATTTTTTGGAATTAACTTATCTAATCCTATATTTTTTTTGTTTTGTTTTTTGTATGATGAATGGGGGAATCGACTACTATATTTTAGTGGAATCTGTGATCTCCTGAAGTTGATTAAAATTCATAATGTATTAAAAATTAATCTTTATTGTTTATTTCCATGTAATTGTAATGAAGTGATAATAGATCTAAGAACAAAAAATATTAGATTAATATTATGAAATGTTAATTAATCAGGTATGTTTAATTTTTCAAGGGTTTTTATACATAGTAAAGGAATCCCTCAAGACTAAGAAAAAGATTTTTAATCAAAATTTTGATGTATTGATTTTCCTAAGTAAGAGATCAATGTTATTTTAACCGATCACAAGATTTACGATTTTGTTATTATTAAGTTTCTAATGAATATTTCCACTATCAATCTCTATCAAAAAATGATAGTTATATTTTTCATTAATGCCCATGTTTTCACTTTCTATTAATATTCTCTTATTCGAAATCATAGCATTGTGGTTGCCTTCAAATTTCCGTTTTACCTCTCATTAAACGGATTTTTTATTAAACCTATTTCAGATGTGGGTTTACCATAATGTAATTTTCAAAAAACAACCTTCTTTTTTCCATAGCGCATAATCAAATTTCCAAGAAATAATTTATTGATAGAGGGGAAAATTTAACACCCAATTATTTTATAACCTGTATTTTTTTAATCTTAACTTTTTCAATAGCTTAATAGCTTATGAAATGATTAAATATAATTATTTAATTATTGTATTTCCCTATTAGATGTTGGGAATAGTGGTAAGGAATTACATTAAGTAAATTATGAGAAATATATAGTACACAATTTTATTAAATTTAATCATTGGTTACTATATATTATGGAATTAAAACCTATTAAATATAAATGATTTATTTTTATAGAGAAATATTTTTATTCCCACATTTACATTTTATATTAATAAATTAAATTAATCACTAGTAGGGAACAATATATATGAAATTTATATATTATATATTAAATGAAATATTATTACATTCATCCCAAATATTTTTAGAGGCATGAGTCAAGAATAATTATAATGTTATATCTAAAATGATTATATTTTTATAAACATGTTTTTATAAATTTTTTGTGGAGAACGTGATTTAAATATAAATTTTTACACTTCTATAAATTATTATTGGGAATATAAACACTATTTTCTTACGATTAATATCAAAGTTTAATTGGGGTAAATTTTTAGGAATTTTTCTAATACGTTTCACTTCTGATGAATAGTAAGGTGACTGTTGGAGTAATAATTTATATGTTTGGGATAGTAATATGGATATTAGAATAATAATCTCACCAATAAAAGTGTAAATAATATTTAGGAATCTCATAAATTAAAATATATTATATTTATATCACAGAGGAAGTAAATAAATATTTAAAAAGGATAATTTATTAATATTTATTTTTGTAGTACCTAGATATTTATATAAAATTTTATAATTAATATAATGATTTTAAATAATATTTATTTTAATCGAAAAATATTCCAGAATTATTTTTTATTATTATTATTGGAAAATTTCATGAGATCATAGTTAATTTTGTAATGTTTCATAGAAGTAGTTAGAATATTAAATTTTTTATTTTTGGAAGAAATTATTATTCCAATGAAAATTTAAAATTCTCATATTTAGAAAATATTTTTAAAAAATTATTTCACTTTTTATTTCTATACATCTAATAAAATTTAGGTTTAGTTTTTTTGTATTTTTCTTAAATACTATAATTTTTTATGAATTGTAAAATTCAATAATTTACAATAAAAGCAAAATTCTTGAATTATTGGGTCATAGGTGATTAGTTGATGAAATAAGAAGATAAAATTGAACTATACATCATTATATTAATATATTTGATAAAAATTGTCATATTATTCAAAGTCTTGATCCAAACTAATAAAAAAATGAATAAAATATTCCAAAAAAATCTCTCCTCCACTATAAATACAAACCAATCTCTTCTTACCTTCCACACATAAATACTGGAAAACATTATTCCAAAGCCCCATACACACTTCCAAAATTTATTGGTCTCATAAATATTCCCGAACCAATCCGATTAAGGAGGTACCCAAAGAGGTGAAAATTAAGAGGTGAAAACCTCTATTGTATCTTTTGATTTCATTTCAAGTTCTTTTCTTTTCAATATTTCTCCCCAACTAACTATCCCTAATTATCATGGATTCTCTATAAATTTATTAATATATAATATTCTTGTGTTTAGGGAATAGTCCATCATTAATTGTCTCCCTTTTCTATTTTATCTAATGATGAAAACATTATCTGTGATGTACTTATTTATAGCCTTCATGAATGATGTGTTTTCATTTTTCAATTAACCCTTAATGGATGGTCCTGAAACCATTTTTAATGTTCAAATATATTTAAAAATATATTTTTACATCCTATGTAATTTTCTAAATCTATTTTATATAGATATTATTAATTAATTAAAAAACATGTGTGTGATGATCGAGACATACCAAAATAATATAAATGATTATCACTAATGTTTTATAAAATAAATTATCCTCATGCCATAAATTAAAATAAATTAAATAGCCATTTCACCTTATGTATTATCAATTATATAATATTATCTTAATTATAGATAATTATACCCTTTCCGCATTAACTTCCACACTCTTATACAAATATAGGGATCGTGAAAACCAAAGAAATGAACGCCCCCTAAGTGATAAAAGTGTATATTATAAATCATAAAAATGGCCATAGAATGATCCTAAAAATATAATTATAATGAAAATAAATATTTATTTTTTTTCTAAATAAACTTATTATGTAGTCTAATTTTATATTCTTGGAAAATAAATACAATTGCAGAACACTATCAGACATAAGGTATGTTTTTTCTCATCTCACTTCAAAGAAATGTAGATATACTTTATTCACCACTATTTCTTGTATATGTATGATTCCCATTTATTTACCATTTAAATAATCACATTATTATTTATTTTTTAAATTTATCATTTGATTATTATTAATATTGGGGCACATGATTTTATTGATTACAATGTTTTAAGGGATTATACCTAAACATTCAGTTTTTTATTTTGGGTTATTCTTCCAAAACTTTTACCCCAATTTAATGCTTCTTTGTTTTTGTGTAATTATTAAATATTATGTTTATATGTCAGAAACTCATATATAAAGATCATTTAATGTTTATTTATAGAATAATACATGTATTTATTGTTCCCTTCTCATTTCGTCCAAATAATAAATCATGATTAAAGTGAACTTCTTGAATTCTTACCCATTATCAGGTTCACTAGAAAATATATGTTAAACCATAATTATATATTATAAAATAGAAACATTTATCATGAAAATTTATCCTGGTTAATTTCTATATTTTTTAATTAAACATTCCATTCCTTTTTAAAATATCATTAATATTTTCCATAAATTACAATAAATTGTTTTATTTCGAATATTAAATAAAAACATTTTTTAAAAGATTTGACTTTTGTGGGACATAATTTATGAGTCAAATAAAATATAAATTTAATTAAATATAAATTTTGTGATACACATGTTTACAATATGAGTTTATTAAAAAGTCAAACGATTTTCCAAAACAACACTTCTTTCAAATTTTAAAATAATTTTTCAAAATCTAAATTTTACATCTATGAAATATATGCTTTATTCACCACTTATTCCATGTGTGTGTGTTGTATGGACTTTCCATTGATATATAATATCATTAGTGTTATTATAACCA
This sequence comes from Viscum album, assembly GCA_963277665.1. Classification (NCBI taxonomy): domain Eukaryota; kingdom Viridiplantae; phylum Streptophyta; class Magnoliopsida; order Santalales; family Viscaceae; genus Viscum; species Viscum album. The sequence goes on from OY728143.1 coordinate 1,695,654,541, forward strand.
TTATATTATATGCTTTATTTAATTAATCATTCATATGGATTATGATTTAAATTATTTAAAGGGTTCTGGGACACATTGGAATGTTTAGATATAATTTACGCATAGAATGTTTCAATTGTATAATAATCTATATAAAATTTCATTTTTAAATATTTTAGTTAATTGAGTATTATATATTATAATACCATATTCCACATGCTATTAAAGTATTTAGGATACGTTTTACAATTTATTTTATATTTGATACCATTTATGGTATATTCATTAAGTATTCACATTTCATATGATATATTTTCAACATAAATGTTTATATTTCACCATTTTCATATAATAAATTATTTGACATAGTATGTGATGGGAATGGGTTGTTATATCCCCTCAATGAATTGGTAAGTCTCATTAGACAAACTTCACTTAGTTATTACCCATTATGAATGGGGTCTTGGCAGAGGACATGATGGTATGTTTAAGATGCCCAATATTATGCATTCCCTCAATATGAAGCTGGTAATTTAAATTCCATGTGATTATTCAACTATAATTGTATCCATGTATAATTTCCATCAACAAGTGATTATTTATATAGAATTATTTATTCAACTCTTATTCATGCCATATTATTCTAAAGATTGTATTTTAATGGATTTTTTAGGGTCACCATGGCTTATTGTTTATGCTTAGTTATGAATTTTTATGGAATATTTACTACCCAACCATAGAATCTAATTTCACCAATTTAATATGTTTTATATTCCTCAAGGATGTGAATATGAATTTAATGAATGACATCCATGGTTAATATAGGGGAATAGAGATGTTTCAAATGCAGTTTCTATGTTTTTTATTTTATGTTGTAATGTTAAGTTCATGTATGTAATCTAGCATCCAAAACTTCTCAAATATTTAGTGCATTAGGATATTACATCATAATAATAATTCATGTTTAATAAATTAATGCACCAGTTCATGTAAACTAGTTTTAGGGCCATTATTGTGATGATGAGAGGAGAGTGGTGGGATTTTATAAGTGAGAGAGAGGACACACTGAGATAGTTTGAAATAAATAAGGTTTACACATTTTTTCACATTTCATATGGATCCTAAATGGATCAATAGTAATATATATTAGATATAAGGTATTTATAATGTAATATAATGGAACTTAGATTGTTATCTAGGTCATTTTACCACTTATCTTATTATATTTACCCATGGAAAACCCACACCATATCAACCACAATAATTAATTTTTATTACATCAACAATTCATTATGGTAAAAAATATATAATATAATTAATTAGATAATATAAATTATTAAATTTGATAATATGGAATCTCTTTTTCTATATTAATTTGAAAAATGTGATTGAATTTAATCTATAATTAAACCACAATATGTGATGAAAAAGTGGTTTTCTAGAGAGAAATGATTCCTATGAAATGAAAGTTATAATATCCAAATTCAATATCAAATTGATTCCAATGACATAATTATTATTAATTAAAACATAAATGAAATAATTATCCCCTAAACCAATATTATTATTTTTATTATTGATTATTTAAACAGATATATATTATTCTAATAAAACATAGTATATTTTTATAATTCATAAAAATATGACTCTATACAAAATAATTCTTAAAAAATCACCCTAAAAATTTAAAAGTAGATTTCTTAAATGATCATTATTTTTATATATTTTTTTATAAAATTATAAAATATTTTTTTTTCTTGTTCATGAAAATCAATAAAATTTAGTTATGGATTAAAATTTATATTCAATGTGTTTACATATTTCACTAAAATAAAAGAAATTATTTATCAATTTATTTTCGTAATATAATACCATGAAACATAATTATTATGAATATATGGTTATTTATATTTTGTCAAAAAAAATTATCTGAAAGGTTTTTATATTAAGGTTAAAATAATAACATTTTTAATATTATAATTTAGTTTCGATAAAACATGGAATTTTGTGAAGTGAAATATATTGATGAATTAGGATTATAAGACAAATCATAATTTCATAAAGTCATGGGGTGTTATAATAGGCATCTTCTATAGGGAATTAAAATTTACAATTCTCATCGAGTCACAGATATTTCTATATTATTAGTGTTTCAGTAGCCTTTGATAAGATATCCTCTTAGGAGTCATTTTTAGTGGCTCTTAGAACATTGTTGGATCAAAGAAAACATGATCTGTTATGTAGGATACAAATATGGACCTATCCTTAATTTGATACCAGATTATTATAATGAGTCCCTTCAAACGTAGAAGAAATGTGTCACTATATTTCATTCATCCTTATGATATGTTCTCTATCTTCCTTAGTCTATAGGGTAGTGGGAGTATCCTCTTTATTCCAAGATGCTCCTCATACGTACAAGACGTACATATATATGTGTGCGGTAATGTGGGATCACATTCTTATTTCTATTTGAATATGTTCATGGTTGTACTATAAAATTTAATGAATGTGTGTATGAATCCACACTATAGTTTAGTGAATAAAATATGGGCCTTCCTATACTAGTATTTGGTAGAAACTAACTAACATCTCTGTGATAATTTCATGTTCTTAGTCAAAGTAGGACTATCAAATCTGTTGTAATGAACTTATATGTTTTTTAGATTTAATGGATGGAGAATAATCACATAGAGAAGATTAATTATTAATGATATACAGAAGAGGTTGAAAATAACATTTTCAATAGTGAAAGTTGCTAATGGGAGCCCTCATAGGTGACCCTTCTGTAATATTAAGTCAACAGTTGACCTCATTATGAACAGTCTTATTACATGAGGATTAAATTAATTTACTCTAGGGAAAATGTTCTCATATTGATTGATGTTTGATATAGGTACCTCTAGTTTTTTTGGAAATTTTTTTGACATGGTGTACTACAAAGAATTTGTTAACAAATAATCTCCTAAATAAGATTAAATGCTGGAATAGACTCCTTAAAATGGTAAACCATCAATGATTCATTAAAAACATATTTCCAAGTCTCAACATGGCGGACATAATCCTATTGGTCATAGAGGCCCTATAGTTCACATAAGTCTATGTGAAGTTGCATTCTCTTGAAGAAGACATTATACCACTAGATCAAATTTAGTTATCGTATAGAAAGTAAATAAAATCACCAAAAATATAATTAATAAATAATTTCTATGCAATATCAAAACTAATATCGTGTTTGATTAGTTAGTGTCATTGATAAATGAATTTTATCGAGTTCACCATTTATGTTTTCAGGAAATGTGTAAAGAATAATGGCTCAATCCATAATTACGAAATATTGAATATTATTTAAATATTTACATCTTGGTCAACATTTTTTTTGTTCCTGATAAATTTTTTTAACATAAAAAAGAAAAAAAAACATTATACCTGCTATGATTTACATATTTAAGAAGTATTTACCAATGTCATAGACCTAGAAATATAGTATATACAAAAATACATATACTGGTGGTTTGTAAAACCATTGGTTTATGGTGTCTATACTAATCAGTTTAGAAAAATGTTGGTATAGGAGACCCTTATTATAAATATTTTGGAGATCCATTAATATAGGTAAAAAATTGAAACTAAAACATTAGTTTTATAAAAAAATTGGTTTAAATTAAATTAATTTCCATTACCTTTACCAATTATTTTTTAATACAATTTGTATATGTCCCATTTGTTTAATAAAAATGATTTGATGAAACTATTGTTATTTGTACCATAAATTATAGTAGAATATACCTATTGTTTTTGAAAATCAATGGAATAAGTTTATAATAATGTCTTTCAAAAATAGTTCATATATTCTTGATATGTTTCTTTTATGTATATCAAAATAATAAAAACATACATAAAAACTTATAATTATATCATTATGAATATGTATATATAATTATATATACAAATGTTGTCATATATCGGTGGTTAAGTTATTCTGTTATTAATGGGAGATCACGAATATAATACTCGACAATTTTTTTTCATATAACCTAAATCAATAGTTTCCAAAACGTATTGGTACATAAAATTTATTATGAAATTACTTATATCAACATTTACAACAAAAACCTTGGAACTTACTACATATACAACTATTTTTCCATACTTTTGGATTATTTTATTACAGATATTAAATAAACCAATTGTCTAGAAAACCATTTGTCTAAGCTGTACTAATAGTTTGAAGGCTAGTACACCGAGGGTGCGGCTAGCCAACTGTTTAGTGATCAGTTGCACCCTCCTTCAAAAAGTCCATCCTTTGAAACAATGGTTTCCTTCTCAACGATGAAAAAAATGTGTCCCATTTTTGTGAACACAATGCACATTACACATAAAACAGTTGATCTAATCATGGATTGTGGATAGCCACAGTATACCCATGATGACATTATAAGGCCTTAACACTACGACTTAAATATTATAGTCAAATCTCTCGCCTCATAGAGTGATCTCACACTACGTTCATCAGTGTGTAATCATTGAAACATCTCCCTTAAATGTCTCTAAAAATTAGGATAAATCCAATGCCTCCATCGGAATCTCTGAGCTCTGAACGAGAGCAGTGGAAATGAAAGAGTGACGAACACCTGTGTCTATAAGTACTGCTTGTAGGGTGGAGTAGATAGAGATCATTCCTCAAATCATATCTAGAGAGCCATGGTCATAGGCCTCTACCACCAAATGATGATCTCTCCCCTGTCCACCTTCTCTATATGGTTGGGGTGGACCACCAAGGGGTGGTGGTGGTAGTACTACAAATTGTCATCCACTTCCTATAGCACGACATGGTCCTCTGCCATGTCCGCCGCCCGGTGGTCCTCCTCATTCAAAACTTGGTCGCTGCCTCGATGGTCCCTCGATCATCTACAAATCATCAAAATGGCTTGTTGGGAAGTCATGAGCCATGTGAACTTTCCCCTTCACATTTAGAATTGTATGCTCCTTTTTTGAACCCCGCTATCCAGTGATCTATAATCCACCGAACCTACATCCTAGGGTAGTACTTCATATGGTAAGGCCTGGATTGACCTCTATATCATCTTCCTACTTCCGTTTTCTGTTGACTCGGATACCTGTCATCTGGTGTTGGCTCTCACTGTTAGTGCTTGGTCAGTGAGTAAGGTTTTCACCCATAGTGCTCTGTCTTGCAATCCATCTTGTGTCTGGATGTTGAGTGATATCATCGATGCTCTGATATACCATCGGAGACCCTTATCGATGGTCCCAACCCTGAATAAAGGGTCTCATACCATGCTAGTGGTGTAGAGAGAGAGTTCATTGAATCCCGTTGAGTATTGGGACTTTTTCAGGCTCCCCTATTTTATGTGTAGTAACTCTTGAATATGCACTGAGCGTAAATTCACTGGTACGAACACTACATGGAAGAGGCACTCGATGTCTAACCAAGAAAATTTCACCTCCTCGGGTGTCTGGAGCGTCAACATCCACCATCTCCCTACTGTTCCCTAGATGCCGCTTGCAATTAGATTCAGCGTATGGTCTGATGGTGTCTTAACCAAGAAAAAATCCATTCTACAGCCTCCAACTAGTCCTTAGCCACCTGGGGATCTGTCTAGTCTTGAATCCTTAGAGGCCTCTATCTCTAGATCTCATGCATCATGTACATTCGGCGGGCAGAGTCTACTAGTGGGGCTTGTGGAAACTACTTCCCTCCAGGTGGTGGGGTGACTAGTACCCCTCCCGAAGGAGCTATAGCTTAAGAGGGCCTTGCAGCGATGCATCACCGCCCAGTGGACCAACATCCTAATCTCTAACAAGAATACTAGCTGGTTGTCTACATGGTGGAATTCTATAAAGAAACAGGTTCACCATGTTCAATAAGTTATACTTGGTGAGATGACTCAAATATATCAAAGGAAAAACAGCATTTTCAAATCACACACAACTAGTTTTTTCATGTACCGAGTCATAAATATGAATTCAGGGTCCTAGTGTATGGATACATCGGTCGCCGCAACAACACTGGTCTCTCATAATTGAACCGCGAACTCAATATACTCGGTGCTATTGCTCCAGTTTAGCATAGAATGTTAGTTCTTCTGTGAGAACCAACTGCCCTTTGATACCCCTTTTTCATGACCCATCCCCTAGGGCTCATTCCGTAACTACCCTAAACCCACCTTCCTTAAGATAGGGGTTGGAAACTAACACCAAAAAATAATATCCCTAAAAATGGTAAGGCATTGCATTTAAACATGCAACACACATAACTGGTACTAAATAATATAAAACAATGTACTATAACAGTGAATGTAAATGTGTGAAGTAACAAAGAATGTGATAGAATACAAATCAATATTAAATAATGTAAAACAAAATAGAAAAATAGCTCCGAACGTCATACGTCAAAGATCATACCTAAAGGATACGTACAGCTCGTCACTGCGGCTCTCCACATCAATTGGTCACCTCCGTACACTTTCTTCTCCTGGATCCCAAACCTCGGTCAAAGATACCCCTCGTCTAAAAAATAAACAATAAGGTGTGGGGGATGCCCATGTAGGAGAGAGTACAAAAATACCCAGTAGGGACACCGAGACCATCGAAGGTCTCCCAAAATTCTACAAAAGAAAATACAAAATGCATGATCTTAATCATAATGCACAAATTAAAAGATAGATCAAACAAGTTATAACTTATGTACATATGTAATGATGAATTTTTGTAAAGCTAGATCATCTTATTTTTTCCAGAGGCTCTACTGATGACCCAAAATGGATCAATATATATGGACCCATATAAGATCATTATGCGCTGAAACACATAGTCTTGCTAGGTGCTGACTAACACAAGATCGCTATGCGTTGACCAATATCATATCTCTTAGCACTACCTGACATAGGATCCCAAGGTTTTAACCCACACAAGATCTCTAGGCACATACCCACATAGGGTCCTTATTCATTCCTCACATCACAGCTAGCCATTGGATTCCCATACATAGTAGACTTGATTCTTGGAGAGTTTTATCCCCAATCCATCAGTCATACCTCAACCTATAAAAATTTTCACAAAGAATTAACAAGAATAACCTCTATGTCATAAGGGTTCAAATGAAATGGATGACACATCAATTAGACGGACATTCCATAATTTATAGGTATTTTAGTACCGGGGGCCCAATTGGATTTAGGATCAATCCAACTCTTCCATACTCCAACTTTCTCCAAAACCAATGTGGCGTATCAAAAAATACTCGCCTTGTCCTAAGGGATTCAGCGCCATTGATGGTTTTTCAAACCGACATCCAATTTTGATGATATGACCCTTTTAGATAATCTGGCTCTAGGTCCATCGTAACCCAGTCGAACAGACCCGACCCACTAGGCTATTGGACTGGCCCAGTCCTCCAGGCTGGGTGAAGGGTCTACTCCCCTCCCAAACGGATGTGGTCCGTTCAGGCTCCCCTACAAGTGGCGCCAAGCTGGCGCCACCCCTCCAACTGACCAGTCTAGTAGACTTGTGTAGGGAGGGACCCTTTGATGAGGGTCCACCCCCCCGCCATGTCACCTCCTCTGTGGCACGCCTCCCATTCAATGCTGAAGTTGATGGCCGGACTTCCCCAATTGTCTGTCACGGTACCATCGGGTGCCTCTTCCTCCTGGCGGCCGGCGAGAACAAATTATGCTTTCGCGGGCCACCAGTGAAGCTCTTGTGGGCTGATTTTCATCTGAACTAACCCTACAGGCCTCCTGGGATGCCTCTAACACAATGTGGCACTTGGTTTAATCTTTCCACATTATTTTTCTATCCCCCATTATGAACGCAACCAACCCAAGATCTACAGTGGGTCGGGGCCTTGTTCGGTACGACCAACACCCGCCACATTAGAGTTATAACATGGGAAGTAATTCAACATCACCATACTCTTTGAATAAAATCAAGACAAGACCCCTACCTTGAAATTGTGTTTTGGATGAAGGAGAAGAATCCATTTTTCGAAAATGATCTTCAGCGTTCGTTCGATCTCCAGATCGAATTCTCAATGGTGTCGTTGAATCTCGATTATTCCTTAGAGGAAGACGTCGCCAGTGTTTTGTTAGAGGTTCCTCTCGTGGGTCTCCAAAACACATTCCACATGTTTGTCTATATAAAGGGAATGGAACCAATGATATTGTGTTTCAATAATGTGATTGATTAATGAACCAAAATTAATGTCCAGTTAATTCTACGAGCATCATGGTTACACAACAACAAATCATTTCATTACATGTCTCTCATTCAACCAGGATGTTACAGTACTATCCGACCATCCATCACTCAATGATGGAAAGAGAATAAAATAACTCATGGAGATACATTATTATTATTTTTATGTACAAAAATTAACCTTTTTATCCAACCCTTGTCGGTCAATGTTGAGCTTCGCCTAAGAAAATCTCGGCACTATGAATTTAATGTTTCTCGTAGATTTTAAATCAAAGCACTTGTTTAAAATATAAAAATAAGCGCTCACACGTTTACTAAACATACCATAGAAAATTCTCAAACTTCCATTCCAGACTCTCCGGGCCTAAGAATCTTCTGTCGTCAATTTCCACAGTCTCTTAAGAATTTTATATAACTAAAAAACTCTTACAAAATTTCCAAGTCATTACAAGCATCCATTATGGGTGTGTGTAATTCCAAATGCAATATACGAGCTTCATAAGAGCTGGAGTGTACCTTGTGAGGACTCTTGACAGTGGTGGGAATATTATGTACATTCTCAAAGGATTTAGGTCAAGAAAAATGGGTTAATAGTTGGATTTACATAGGAAATGATGGAGATTATGATTATTATTTTTTCTTCGGACTCGACATTATAAAATAACCAAAAAACACAAACGAAACCATGTTTCTTCCCATGGTATCCCAATAATTAGAGTATTTCTATTTTTTTATGGAAAAGTGATGAACATTATAAAATAATTCCCTCGCTTATGTAAAGGTAGGTCACATTCTTCAATAAATGATTTCGAAACAAAAACATATATTAATGGTTTTATAGATTTATAAATAGATTAATAAATTTATAAAAAAAACCGAAATTAAAATTATTTTAACTTAAAACATATAAATTATATTGGATACCAATTTTTATTATTTATTACATGACTTTAGTATCATTATGATGTAATAATACAGAAATTATGTTTATATGGTATCTGAATTCTACCCAAATACTCGACCATCATAGATAATTAAGAAAAAATAACCATTGGATAATTTAGATATTATTATTCTAAAAATTCCATTAATTTTGTATAAATAATTTTTTAAATATTTTTATTTTCAATTGTAGAATTAGAATTGACATTTATTGAGAAATGTTTGATTTTTTGACAATAACAGTTCTCAAACCCTTATTATAATTAAATTTTACTTCATAAAAATTATATAATAATTTATATCTGAACAAAATTATATGATTGTAATATTTTAATAAATTATTATTTATTTCAAATATCTAATAATTCATCAAAATAAATTCCTTCATTAAATTTGACCATTAAAAAATAATATATGTGTTATTTTGTATAAAAATAAAAAATGTTTATAATGTAACAACAATAGGATTAAAATAAATTTTCTATTATATAAAACATATTTGAAATAGTCATTTTCTAGTTTTTTATAAATATCCCATTAATACAACAGAAAACCCCATTAGTATAAGGTGAGTGATGATGAGATTATTCTAGGGTGGTTTTAAGTGCATGGTTTGGTCCAAAATTTCGATGAGATTGATCTTATCCCATAATTTATTTTTATCATGCTTAAAGTGTAGATTATTAGATTTGTAATGCTCAAGGGAAAATCCAAATGATATTATGTCCCTCAAAATATCTGTTAAATGAGATTCATAGGGTATGATCATACTATTTGAGTACATCACTTATTGGTTATGGGTTAATTAGATTTTTTAAAACCCCATATACCAAATAGTCATATTATCATTGTTAAATGAAAATTTAAAAAATAGTAAAGATACATAAAAAAAATTTAAATTCAATTGTATATAATAAAAAAAATAAGTGCATGTGTTTCCAATAAAAATAAGAAATTTAATTAAATCATAAGTGAAATGGTATTTATAAATGATTAGGTCGTTAAAATATTCACCCCTTAAAAATTTCTACCTTGAAATATTATTTACTAATAAAAAACATGTGAGGTTAACTATATTTCATCATATCATCTAGTTCCCACATCGCTTCTTCAAAAACTTGGTTTATCCAAATCACATTGGCAATATCCATTTCCATTTTTCATAGAACGTTTTCTTTATAATCTACAATCGTCACTGAATTATCCTCATTCAATGTTCATTATCTAAGAGTGCCACCTATACATTTACTACATTTGCTGTATCAAGTTTGTAATTTCTCTATAGGGATCCAAGAAATGCATCATGCACATGAGAGAGGTTTGGTGGGAGTTCAATTAGATAATACATCACTCCAATGTGATCATGGATCTGAAAGGGAATGATGTATCTTGGACTAAAATTTACTTACTTACAATATCTCATCATTTTAATTCATGGATATTTGTAAAGTAATATCATATATCCCAACAAAACACTAGGTCATGTCGATGATTGTAAACATGTCACATATATTGACATGGAGAAGCTTGGATGGGATTATGAATGTTTTTAACCTTTTCCCCCATTTACTTGATCATTTTAGGACCTATCAGTTTATGATCCCCAAGTTTATCTTAGCATGTAAGTCTTCTACTCCTCTTCCAATTAGGGGATTCATATGGATCCATTTGATTAATCATGTGGAAAATATTCTTGGAGGAAAAATTGACCAATGTTAGATGTTTATACCAACCTCCTTTAAAGTGAATTGGGTATTCCCGTGACAATTCATAATGTTTTCGGATAGCACACTCAGATTGGACATCTGTTTGGTAGAGATAATCCATGATGAAGTTCAAATAAGCGATTATAGAATATTACGAATGAATCTAGAAAAGGGATGTAAAACTTGTATCTTGATTAGATACAATAGATAGTTTAAATACATAAGGCCTCACCACTTCTCTGGTTTATATCCTTTTACGTTTATATAGTTAGAAGTCCTATGTAATATCAATGAAGTGTTCATTCATATAAATATTTCCATCAACAACATTGATTGAATTATTTACTCTTAACATTTTTGGAAGACTACAAATAATTTTCGTGGTGATGTTTTCCCACATCTAGGTAGGTATGGGTAACCATTGCATTATCCCCATGGTTTTTTGGAAATTCAAATTCACTTTCTGAAACATAAGACATATTGATGTATATTCTAAAATATACTTCTTTATATTGTCCCACAAATAATTATCTCATATATCTCGATACATCTTTTGTGATTCTTGTTGGATGGAGAATCTTGGGATATTGACAATGTCCAATAGCACCATCTATAGCTCAGGTTTGATGGTACACATAGTCCTAAAAAATTGAAAATTGTTTCTTTATTATCATTGAAATCTATAGATTTTCCTCCTATTATATTATCCACATTCTTCTTAATTACCAAATAATTTATACAAAAATACATTAAAATACCATGAATTTATGGTTGAGATATCATTTGTGAGATGATTGATTATATTATTTCCTTTATGATTCCCATGTCCATCCTCTTCACGTCTACGAATATAGGATCCTTCTCCATTATCCTGAATGATAATATTGATAGATCCGTTACACATAGATAAATTTCCACATTATTCACATTATTGTGATGGTAGTGGATTGAGTGGTCATGCTCCTTGATCAGCTATAACCTTCTCTAATAGCACATGTTCATATATTTAAGTGTGAAAATATACATGAGGATTTTGTGATCAATATATATTTCACACTTCTCCCCAAAGAGATAATGCCACTAGATTTTCAAATAATATATCACTATATCCATATATGGATATTTCATTGGGTTTTTCTATTAGTGATATTTAAACTACATTGATTCATAATGTTTGACTTTTAAAAAAAATCATTAACACACAACTTAATCACTTATACGAAGCATAACTGAATTAAACTAAAGATCACTAATTGTGGGTAGTGTGAGAACATGTGTAGTGTTAAGTCTTTTGTATAATTCATTAATCTCTCTTAACATAATCCATTCCATGAAAACTATAATCCCTTCCATGTTTACATGGTAAGAGGATTTGAAAATTGTGAGAAATTTGTATGAAATTGATGATAATACACATCTTATCCAAGGAAACTATGGATATCTATTATTGATGATGGCCTTAGACCTTATTTAATATCTTAGTTCATTTAATGGTCCACATATTTTCTATTACATGTGATTATATATTTAATTATAGATACATCATTCAAATAGTAGTCAAAATTGTAGTACTTTTCAAAATGGTTATCTGTACGTAATGACATTTGCATAACACTAAGATGCTCCTTATGCTCCACTATGGATTTAATGAAAGTTCCATCATCATCTATTAATAATACAATTTTTCAAGGTAATAAATAATGAATAAATTTATCATGTACATGAATATTTCAGGAGCATTAATGTGTCTAAATGAAATTACTATGAACTCATAGTATCGATACCTTGGACAATAGTAAGTCATTGATATATCCTTATTCTTCACCAAAATATAGTAATACACAAAATTAAAGTAAAACATGTAGATGTATTGTGATCCATGTAGATGATTTAACTAGTCATCAATCTGTGGGAGATGATACTTGTTCTTCATTGTGACCCTTTTCAGCTCATGATAATATTTGAAAATATACATTGATCTAACCTTATTATTGATGAGGAAGAATGTTTCACCCCATAGAGAAGCACTTGAGGCTATGAAAACTTTATCCTAATTCTCATAAATTTTTTTAATCAAATCATCATGTTAAAAAACATATATTATGTAAGGAGTCTATGATAATATCAATTACCTAGGTATAATCTTAATTGAAAATCAACCCATCCGCAAGGAGGAAAACATGAAAATTTCTAAAAAATCACATCATTGTATTCCCGCACTATAGGAATTTCGTAGAGGATAGTTCTTCACAATGATTCTATAATTTTACCATGATATTATTACATGTAATGAAATATTATCAATTCATTAGATTTTTCTGCTAATTAAGATTTAACATCCTCCTTCCACATATACAGAATCGTGGGTTGATTCGTGATATGGAATTTTATTTTTTTATCATTGATGTTTATGTTTTCTCCATGCATGTAATGCCAATAGAAACGGAGTATCACGTCAGATTATTCTAAATGGAGTATTCCATGCTTCAAAGGGAATTTCCAAAAAACTATTGATAGGATTGGAATTATAAAATTGGGATATAATAATTCTCCAATTTTTTTCATTAAGAAAATCTTATTTCCATGATTTGTGGTGGAGTTTGAATAATTCTACTAAACAGTCATGATATTAAAGAATATGTAGAGTTGGAATTAAAAGTAAATTCAAAATTATTGAATGAATAAATATAATACCTTTCACCAATTCATTTTTGGTATCCACCTCAACTATTGTGTTGGAAAAATCTCACTATAATTAACATGGATGTTGTTGGTTGTCTCTGAATTCCATTAGATTGGGGAATTTCATTTCAAATTTCATGGGTTCCTTATAGTTGATGTAATTAACAATTTCATGAGGGTTTACTAGATCATTTCATTCATCTATGATATTTCATTCCTCTAACAGGTTAGTGGTTTTCTCTTATAGGAAATATCTACCTAGTATCCCTTCCTCACCCCACTAAATTCATTTCCTCATCCCCTTATGTAAATTCCTATGGTGTTTTATTCATCAACTTTGACATGTGGGTTAATGAAATTTCATGTAACCATGAGATTTATCTATTAGATCACTAGAATTAAACACCACATTCCTCTTCTTAGTTCCATGATACCATTGAGATTCATTGATCCCCATCTCAAATTCTAGGGCACATCATAAAATTTCCTCGTAGCTATAATATTCTCGGATCACCATAGATATTCATAAATGAGTTTAAATCACACTAATAAAGTTGGAAACCTTGAATTCATGGGTAATAAAAAAGGAAAAGGATTTTTATGCAAATACTGTGAAGTATCCCTCATACGCCTTGATTTATTCATTGTATTTTTTTCTTGAGAAAAATGAAATCCTTTTTAATTTTATGTCAGAGATTCCGAGAAAAATATTTATCGAAAAAATATTTCAGAATTCCTTCCACCCCCTTCAAATCGATTGATTCCTTAGGATTAATCTTTTTGAACAATGTCCATCATTGGTCATATTCTCCCTCCATATGATAAATATCATATAGATCCATCTCTTGTTTGGAATAATGAAGTTTGGAGAAGATACTTTCAATATAGTTGATTCGGTGTTCCATGAATATGGGATAATATGATATGTTTAATATTGGGGGCCTTCGTTACATAACAGAATCAATCAAAAAAATTTCTCTCCATAAGTGATTCTGAAACTCCTCCTCAAACAGGTTTATATTCAGAACCAAATTATGCTGAGAGAGTGTCATCACAATTTTTACAATTTAATATCCTATTAGGATGATCATCTCATTAGGGTAGTCATAAAATTTCTTATCACATCAATTGTATAATTGATTCCTCTTATCCACTTACATTGTGTTGAATAGAAGTAAAATTAGGAATGATTATTTTTTAATGTACTAAACATAAAAATAGAGAATCCAATAAACACAAGTGAAGACTTTTAAATAACATTTATTTCATTATCTTAATATTTTTTTGGATTCAATTTATGTTATCCATGATCTATTTCATAAAAAATATTCTTATCAATATTTATTTCCCTATACAATGATTTGTAATGTGATTATGAATTCTCATATAATATCCCATTGGAGGGTCAAACCAGGTGCAGATCTTGGCTTGTTATCTTGAACGAGGTTACCCTGAGTCTGGCTAGGAAATCATTGTGGGAGTTATTACCCCCATGTACATCTATGACAGAAAAACATCCACAGGTAATATCTAAAAAGAGATGAATTTTATTAATAAACCAATTATTATATACATACCAAAATATTAGGATGTGTTCGTATAACTTGTTTTGCTCCAGTTTTATAATCCTAATCCCAAAAATAAATAACCATTTCCTTATTCAAAAACTATGAAAAACATGGTTTTTATTACACAATAATACATGATTTATTATGTAATATTACACATAACACAACACTAAATATAAAGAAGACTGGTTTCATTAGGAATTAGGTAAATTATATATCAAGTTAAAACATAAAAACAACATATTTCTGGAATTTTTTTAAAATACATCCCCTTAAAATTACATGGGATACATAGTGGACATACATAAGAAAGGGGTGAGCTAAATAAATGAGTATGGGAAGAACTATGGAATAAAATGAAGAATGAAATTCATTAAATAAAATATTCATATTAATGGGGAATATAAGGATCATAAAAATTAATAATAATTCATGATATAACATGATAACATAAACGATTCATTGGAAATGTGGAAACAACTGAAAACACTACATCATAAACACTACTCAACAATAACTGTTATGAAATAATAATATAAAAAGTAGACTAATTTATTTTGTAAAACTCCCTTTTTCAAAATGACATATCATGATACTAAACACTAACTAATATATTGGATCGCTATATAATTCTGTTCACACCCATTACATTCGTTTCATTCTAATGCAAAAGTGTTCCAAAGATATCATAATACTTCAAATCATATTAAATATCTTTTTACTCCAATATTAATATGTGTCGAAGAAATAAATTTATTTCATTACTTAAATATTAATATGATCTTAAATGTGAACATTGTTAGGAAAGTGTGGATTTCAACAATACATAATGTTTTATTTAAAGGGGGAGTATTTTGAGAACAATACTCCATCTATTTATGATAATTTTGATGATTCACAATTACCCTTAATTATTTTCTAATAATTTTACGGGTTACATATTTTTCAGGAATTTATTATTTGTTATATTTTTATTTCTGGATGAAATATTTATGTTCTTGAACAACGATGTTTTATTTCTAAAGTATTTTCATTTAGCGTGTTCTAGAAACATTGTTCATACCCTACTTATTTGGGATCTGATTTAGCGTGTTCTAGAAACACTATTCATAAACTACGTGGAGGAATGTAGCATAAGGATTAGATGTAGCGTATCCTTTATGAGATATAAGAAAAGTAGGGATGAGGAACCACACGTTATGGGCAATGTATGAAAAAGAACCATACGTTAGGGAGGAACCATACGTTTGGAATAATAGAAAATTATGGAAGGAGAATCATACATAAGTGTTAAACGTTATGTTTGTTTCTCAAATGTATGGTTCATTATACTTACTTTTGTAAACAACCATAAATTCTTGGAAAACTATGGATCAAGTAAAAGTATGAATCTTTCACCATATGTTAAAAAAATTGAAGAGAGAAGTATGGATGACCAACCCTACGTTTATGATCAACATTACATTTGAAGAAAGTTACATGAACCTTGAATTTGTGAAAAAACCTACATTGTCAACCCTACGATTGAAGACTAAGTCATCAACCTTACATTCAGAGGATTCATACAGTACAACTAAACCTTAAATTTGGCAACAGAGAATGTAAAGTAAATATTTTTATGCAACAGTCAGCAGGCTAATTATTATGCGTATTTCAAGCATGATTTAATGCTAATTTTAAAATTAGGCTTTGATTGATTCAAATCTATTTTAACAATGGCAAAAAGATCAAATTAAAAGGGTCTTTTTATGTTGATTTTTTAGGGAAGTTACGACTGCTCTGTAAATTCAAATGTTTGAATATGAGAAGTTATCTGGAGACTCTTGTTGATTTAAATTTGTAAGAGAAGTACTTGTCATTAATTTGTATATGAGATTTTTCAAATAGCATCTAATATTTTTGTGAGATCTCTCAATAATTCTGAAAAAGTGAAGTAAAACTGAGACTATCATGAATTTAGATCTGCAAATTCAAGAGAAGAAAAAAGCTCTATTTTCTAAAGATGAAAAAAATCATGATAGAACATTCATTTGTTCTACATCGAAGATCATTTTTGAATCTTCTACTATTGGAGTTGTGAGTTATATTTCTATATTTACTCTAATGAGATTTACTTATAAACGACTCATTGGTGAAGACCAGGATTTCTGAAGGTGATGATTCATCTAATATTAATTGCATGTTGTTTCCATTTTTATGAACGTCAAGAAAGTATTTTCAGAATATAGAAATTATTCTTTTCTATTCATGAGTGACTGGCTTCTCATACTAAGCTATGTGGGTTCTGTGAGTGAACTAGAAGGATTTTTTTGCCTTAGATTATAAAGGTGTCAACTTACTTTACTCAGTTGTTTTAAGGTCTGTTGAAACAAGGACCAGATAGTGAAAATCACCAAGCTCAGGGAGTAGAGTGTTGGTGGAGTGGACTAGGGGCCTTGAGTTCCCTGAACCACTATATATATTGTGTCTCTGCTATTTAAATTTTTGTTGCATCAATTAATCTGATTAAAGTTCAATGTAAGAACACAATATCGCAATGATTTTTGACAATACACAATTCACCCCCCACCCCTATTGTGAATATTTGATATAATCTGATCCAACAATTGGTATTAGAGGATGAGATTTCTGATAAAGCCTTAACATGATGAAAGTGATTATACACAAAGCAAGATGGCTAATACATGAGAGGGAATGTCAATGGTTAGAGAACCATACTTCAATGGAGAAAACTATAGATGCTGGAAGTAGCGAATGATAATCTATCTAAAAAATAATGTATATAGAGTATATTTTAAGATTATGACTCCTTATGAAATACCCGAAAAACCTGAAACATTGAGTGCAGCTACTGAAGTAGATTATGACATGATCTTGAAGGTAATGAAAGAAATTATAGGTGGCCTAGGACCTGATGAATTAAACAGAGTATCTCAATGCCCGATAGCATATGAAATGTGGCAAAATATTGTTTTTTCTTATGAATGAACTAAGAATATCAGGGAAATGAGATATGAAACTACTAACTTAAATTTTATATTTTCAGAATGGTTGAAGGTGAGAGTATTACTCAAATGAATGGAATATTGAAAAATATTGTTAATAACATAATTTCCTTGGGAGATCCCATTAAACAAGCTGATCATGCTTTAGAAGTATTGAGAGTACTACCTACAAAATGGAATGGAATCCCTGCAGCAATCTGACAGTCAGCATCTGTCAATGATTTAACCATGAAAGAACTTATTGAAACGTTAATGGTTTATGAATCTGATATGGAAGATGAAAAAAATTAACATAATGTTCTTATCAAAAGAGATGACACTTCCTTGAATAAATAATCACAGAGAAAAAATAGAAAGATGAAGAATAGTGTAAAATAGAAATCAGAAAGTTCTGATTTATCAAATTCTGATGTGGAATTGGCTTAGCTATCCCAGAGATTCACTCAATTCTTTATAAAGAACATCATTTTTATAAAATCCTTCAAAAAGGATGACATGGAAGTCAGATGTTATGAATGCAAGAAAATGGGGCATATCAGACCTCACTGTCCTCAGCTAAAAGAAGACTAGATAAATAAATTTTTCAAATGAAATATTTATGAGCATAGGGAAAAGAAATCCATGAAGGATACATGGAGTATATCTGATGACTCCAATAGCACTTCTGAATCAAACTTAGAGAAGGAAGAAGAAAATTTTAAATCCCACATGAGTTTTATGGCAGAAACAGATGAGGAACAATCTTAATACTCTTCTGAAACTATTTCTGAATCAAGTTACTCTAATGGAAAAACCAAATCCTACTACAATATGCTTGAAGAAAAATATAATTCTCTGTTTAAGAAACATATGTCTTTGAAGAGCATTCATAAGGTTGTTTCTGATAAAATAGATAAAATTCTAAAACAACATAAGGAGCTAACTAAAAAATTTGACTCAATTAATTGAAACAATAGAGATTGTGAATCAAAGATAAAATCACGTTAAATTGATGTGGAAACTTATAAAAACACATCCCTTGATTTTATAAAAAGAGGAAATACTTTAAATGAAATTCTTGGGAAAAATTTCAATAAAAAGATTGATTTGGAAGTGGAAGTAATGGTGAAAACCCCATGTTGTACAAAAAATATTTTAATCCATGTGAAAAAAGACTAGATTGTAATTACCATTGAATAAGGGGGCATATTTCAAAAAACCCTTTACTAAGACAACCTAGAATTAGTGGTATTCAGAAGGCCTTTGTATCGAATGATTTATTTGACTCTTGTGAAATTAGAAAAATAGAGCAAGTTCGGATTCCCAGATCATTGGTAGCTAATACCCCTGGACCCAACAAAATATGGGTAACAAATAAAATTGTGTAAATGCCTTTGTAGGGAGTAGGTCAAAAAAGAAAAAATGAACTATGGTATATGGAAAATGGATTCTCAAGGCATATGAGTGGAATCTCATTGAATTTCTATACAATCACTCAAAAATATGGTGGACTTGTTACTTTTGGTGAAAAAGAAAAAGGAAAAATCATTGGTATTGTAACAGTTGGAGATCCAGAAGCTATCTCTATCAACAAAGTACTTTATGTAGAATGTTTGAAACACAATTTGAAAAGTATGTATCAACTATGTGATGATGTTTTTGATGTTTATTTTTCTAGAAATTGTTGTTCTGTTTTCCAGAAAAAATTCATAAATTTTGATCACTTAGATCTGACAATGTGTATACCTTGGATTTATATTCCTTTTGTAAACAACATGTAAATTTATTAACTGATAATGTTAATGATTCATGGATCTGGAATAGGATACATCGACATTTTAATGTATATGGTTTATATAAATTATCTAAGAAACATTTAATTTCAGATTTTCCTAGTCTCAAATTTTAATGTGACAGATTCTGTGATGCGTGTCAACTTTGAAAGAAACAAAAATCATCCTTAAAATCTATTAACAGAATTGATACATCTAAACCTCTAGAACATATCCATATTTATTTTTATGTAACTTCAACAGTATAAATTTTGGTTGGTAGATCATATGTATATGTTTTAGTTGATGACCATTCTAGATTTATATGGATTTTCTTTCTAAAATTTTAAAAAGAAGACTTTAATTTATTTAAAAGTTTTTGTAAAGTTGTTCAAAATGAAAAAGGTTTTAAAATAACTTCACTAAGAAGTGATCATGGTGTAGAATTAGAGAATCAAGAATTTAATTACTTCTAGTCAAATATGCATATTAAACACACCTTCTCTGCACCATGAACATCTCAACAAAATGGAATTTTTTAAAGAAGAAATATGACTATTCAGAAAATGGCTAGGACTATGCTAAATGAAAACAGTCTTCCTACATATTTTTGGACAGAAGCTGTAAGAACAACCATCTATATAATGAATATAGTTATAATTAGACCAATTTTAAAAAAGACACCATATGAAAATTGGAATAACAGAAAACCCAAAGTAAATTACTTTACTGTTTTTGGATATATGGTTTACATCCTGAACACCAAGGACAATCTTGGTAAGTTCGATCCAAAATCTGATGAAGGTATTTTCATAGGATATTCAGCCACCTCAAAAGACTATGAATTCTATAATAAGAAGCAAATGATTATTGAATAATCAGTTCATGTTAAATTTTATAAATCTGATCCCTTTGAGAAAAGGACAGATCATATGGATGAATCAGACTCTAATGATAATATGAGACTTGAGAACTTGGAAAATGATTTTTAAAAATATATAAAAGAAATTCAGTCTAGTTCAGAAGAATATGATACTGAAAAACCTAGGACTGTGTTACCTAGACAGACTAAAACCCTAAAATATCTCCCATTAGAAACTATAATAGTTGATTTAGACACAAGTATAAAAACTATAAGAAATATAGGTAATATTATAGAGTTCTCTTCCACTCTATCCCAATTAGAACCCATGTCTATAGAATAAGCATTATATTATGAAAGATAGATGATAGAAATGAAATAAGAATTAAAATATTTTAAATCAAAAGAAGTCTTGGAATTAGTTGAGAGACCACAAAACTATCCAGTGATTGGAACAAAATGGGTCTTTATAAATACGAAAGATGATCAGGGATAAATAACTAAAAATAAAGCTAGACAACTAGCTAAAGGATATGATAAGGAATAATGTATATATTATGATGAGACCTTTACACCTGTAGCTAGATTAGATGCCATTAGAATATTTTTAGCCTATTAATCTCATATGAACTTTAATTTATTTCAGATGGATGTTAAGCCTTCCTTTTTAAATGGTTATTTAAAGGGGAATGTTTATGTTGATCAACCTCCTGGTTTTGAAAATTCTCAAAAACCCGATTCTCTTTTTAAACATACTAAAGCTTTTTATGGTCTTAAACAAGCACCTATAGCATGGTGTAAATGATTAAGTTCATTTCTTTTAAAAAATAATTTTACTGTTGAAATGGAAGATCCAACCCTTTTTAAGAAAAATGTAAATTCTGAAATTTTATTAGTTCAAATTTATGTTAATGATGTAATTTTTGGATCTACTAATAAAACCCTATATCATGAGTATTCAAATTTAATTCAAAAATAATTTTAAATGAGTATGATGAGAGAACTAAATTTATTTTTAGGACTTATAATATATCAACACGATTTTGGATATGTTTTGAATCAAAGAAAATAAATTACTTATTTACTAATGAAATTTGGACATGAAACTGCAAGACATATACAACTCCTATATGTAATAATATAAAAACTGATTAGGATGAAACTGGAAAATCAGTTGACAACAAGTTATATAGAGGTATTATTGGTAGTTTATTATATCATACTACTAAGAGGCTAGATGTAATGTATTCAGTATGTCTTTGTGAAATATTTCAATCAAATCCTAAAGAATCCCATTTGAATGATGTTAAATTTATTTTTAGATATTTAAAAGGAATGGTTTTTCATTCTATTATTTATCCCAAAACATCTGATTATTATTTGATTTCATATTCAGATATATACTTTGAAATTTGTAGATTATATTGGAAAAGTAATTCAAGAACTGGTCACTTTTTAAGGAAATCTTTAGTGTGATGGTTATGTAAGAAACAACATTTAGTTACCCTATCAACAGTCGAATCAGAATATGATTCTGCTGGAAGTTGTTGTGCATAGGTGTTGTGGATGAAAAACACTCTTATGGAAATTGGAATAAATTTTAATAATACACATATTTTATGTGATAACACTAGTGCTATAAATATTTCAAAAAAACCTATTAATCCTTCTTGAACAAAGAATATTGATATCAGACATCATTTTATAAGTGATCTTGTTCTTAAAAATAATATATCTTTGGAATTTGTAAGTATTGAAATTCAACTACCTGAGACTTTAACTAATCCACTTCCCACTGCAGGGTTTGATTTTATTAAGGGGGGTCTAGGATTGTTTTTACTTTTAAATAATTTTTTATTTTAACTATGCAATTTCTTTATTTTATTTCTGTTTAAAATAATTTGGCTATTTTTTTCCAATAGAATAATTTTCTTTTCCCCGCATAATTAATTTTAAATATTTTTAAATTTTTGTAATGATTACACAAAACACAGGAATCAAGGCTATCATAAACCCTTTCAACTTCTAAACCGTTTCATTTATACGAAAACCTCTCAACCCATGAAACCAAACCACTACTCATCAAACCCTATTTTTTTGATTCTCTGAAATACTGACCTTCAAACCTTCAGAATGTGTCACAAAGATGGCTAAGACTAAGAGGGCTGATGAGTATGAGACTAGAAATTTCAAGAGACATAATTTAGAAGGAAGGAAAATATTACATGGCAAGGTAATTGATCTCGAATAGCTATATCAGACCAATCTCCTGCTGAAACAAGAATTGTCATTTCAAAATCAGGAACATAATTTCAAACTTGAGAATATGGAATTTTTTTATGAGTTATAACATCAATATTTCTTCAAATCTATACAGTTTAGTCTGAGCGACTATGAGGACACTATGTTTGCTATGATAGAAGATAGAGAATTTTCGATCTCTTCAGTTTGAATTGGTCAGATTTTGAACCTCCCTCACGAGTGAGTCTTTCATTTTGATTTGAAAAATATCGGATATTTTGTACATAAATCAAATGAAATTATGTCTTTTCATTTTGGTACTATTTCTATAAAGAATATGTTTATCAAGGACATGGGGCTTGATCAGAAAATTTTAGTAATGATTGTCAAAATAAGGATTGCACCGAGGATGTCTGAGATAGAGAAGATATTATATCCTTATATTTATATACTGTATCTTAATCTCAATTATATAAAACTCAATATTCATAGCTACATGCTGGGGTATCTGAATAACTGTTGTCACAGTGTAGCCAGAATGAACTACTATCCTTTTGGATGATTCATTTCCAAACTATTGTTTAAGAAGGATATGATGAAACTGGTTGATGCCAGAGTGAATTATCATCATAGTAATGTGTTTAATGATGCAACTCTAAGAAATTTTGGCTATTTCTGGAGTATTATAAAAGCAAAATTTTTTCCAGTAGGTGCTGAGGATGAAAAAGAGAGTTCTCATGCTTAATCTACTATATCCAAGGAGGGAGAAGCGAAATAAAAAATAAACACTACTGAAAACAGAATAAGATTTTACAAGAAAGAAACTAAGGAAGAAAGAAGTCAAGATGGACACCACAGTTAGAGGAAAAGACCTAGGAATGTGGAATCTATTTCCCAAGAACTAACCACAAGAGATATACTCTATTACATCTTTGTCAGAGAAAAAGTTTTTGAACTATCTCACGAACAGAATGATGCTGCTACAGAACATGACCTTGAAAGAATTGAATTTGAAAGAATAGAACCACAGATTGAAGTTGATGTTGGAGTTTCACTTCTACATGAAAAGGAGGAAGAGCCTAGTGAGGTTGTAACCAGACCTCAGGACACACAAGAATATATTATCATAGAAAATCAATAGGAAGAACAAGATGGTGATGTTTGTGATGAGCATATTTCTAAATCTCAAACCGAAGTACTTCATGAGGATTTTTCGGAAGAAGAGTCTAGAAAAGACTCTGAGGATAAATATGTGGACCAACCTACTCAGGCGAAGAGAAAAGACATGTCTGATGTAGATTCACTACCTTTAGTATTGCTACATCACTCTGGACCCAAGAATGAGAATCAAGCACAGGGTGGCACTGATTTAGGGAATAAAGAAATTAAAGAGCTGCACATAAAGGTGTCTTAGTTGGAATCTGAAAATGTTACACTGAGATGAGCCATAGAATCAGAGAATTTTAAATTTCAAAGACTTAAGGGAATTACTCTTTCCCGACAAGAAGATGAAGATTTAAAGAAATAGTTGTTGAGAGAGGTTTCATAGCAGAGATCAGAGATTGTAAAAAAATCATATCTAATAGAAATTAAAGGATATCTGGAGACACAATTTTCATCTGTTGGAACTAGTGCTACTGGTGGGTCAGGTACTTCATATGATTTACTCAGAATGTTTAAGGTAATCATAGATAAGATGATTAGTATGAGTGACAGATTGCATTATCTTCAATGCAACAGTGCCCCTTTATCAGTCTTGTTAGACAATGATAAATTTTTTGTTAATCAGTTGACATCATGTGAACCATCTCTTACACTTGTGCTAACTCAATTCAGAGAGAAATTTTCCTTGTTAATGGAGAAAGAAGAAAACATCACTAGTTTTTTAGAGTTAATCTCATTGAAAACATTCATCTGACTCAAGATTCCAATGTGTTTTCATTCATCTTGGTGATAGAATGATGCGAAGACTCAGGGGACAGTTGAAAAAAATCAAGTCTGTAGTTCATAGGAGATAGAATCTATTTAATACCCTGACCAAACCCTGATTCATTTGTTCATCATAATTGTATCTATTTCATAATTTTAATGAAACTTTTTGATTCATGTATTTATCAATTTTTTCTGAAATTATATTTCTATATATTTATTTCTTTTCCCATCTTTATTTATATATGTCAATACTCCCTATTTCATTACTGAAAAATAGTTAATTAGAATTTATTTAAGTTCATTGCTACATTAAATGCGTTATATACCCTCTTTTATCATTCTTTTTTTTATCAAAAATTGTGGAGAAATTTTGATAAACACAATATTTTTGTTTGTTTCATTTTATTGGGATAGAAATTAAAATGGATAATTTAGAGGGAGAAGTTATGTTAAATCTAATATGGTATTTATATTATTAAATTTCAAAACTATATGTAATTAATTAATTTTTTATGGTAATTTCATGAATTATTTTATGGGTTTTGTGATCATAAAAAGGGGGATATTTTTGAGAAAGTTATTTTTTCATAAATACATAATGTTTTATTTAATGTTGGAGTATGTTGATAAAAATACTTTATCTCTTTAGGATAATTTTGATTCCTCACAAATAACCATAATTATTTTCTAATAATTTTATTTGTTAAGTATTTTTCATGAATTTATTGTTCGTTATATTATTATTTCTGGATTAAATATTTAAGTTCATGAACAAAGAGGTTTTATTTCTAAAGTATTCGCATTTAGCGTGTTCTGTAAACACTATTCATACCCTACTTATTTGGGATCATATTTAGCGTGTTCTGAAAACACTGTTCATACCATACATGGAGTAACATAGCATACAGATTAAATGTTATGTATGATTTATGAAATATGAGAAATGTATGGATGATGAACCATACATTATCAGTAATATATGAAAAAGAACCCTACGTTAGGATGGAATCACATGTTTAGATTATTATAAAAGTGTGGAAGGTGAACTATACGTAAGTGTTAAATGTTACATTTGTTTCTCAAAAGTATGATTCATTAAACTTACTTTTGTAAATAACCATACCTTCTTGTTAAGTATAGATCATGTAAAAGTATGGATCTTTTACCATACATTTGAATGATTGAAGATAAATGTATTGATGACCAACCATATGTTTATGATCAACCTTACGTTTGAAGAAACTATCATGAACCTTTTGTTTGTGACCAAACCTACATTGTCAAACCTGTGTTTGAAGACTACGTCATCAACCTTATGTTCATAGGATGTATACAGTACAGCTCAACCTTATGTTTGGCATCAGAGAATTTAATGTTGATATTTTTATCCAATGGTCTGCAAGCTGATTAATATACTGGTTTCATGCCGAATTTAAAACTGATTTTAAAATTTTACTTTGACTGATTCAATGACATTTTATCAAGGGTTTAAATATCTAATTAAAAGGATAATTTTATGCCGAGTTTTCAGGGAATTTACGACTACTCTGTAAATTGAAATATTCAAATATTGCGAGTTAAAAGGTTAATCTTGTGGATCTAAATTTATATGAGAAGTACATGTCGTTAATTTAGATATTAGCTTTTTCGAACATCATCTTATGATTTTGTGTGATCGCTCAATCATTCTGAAAAAGTGAAGAATAAAAAAGACTATCAAGAATTCAGATCATCTGATTCGAGAGAATGACAAAGCTCTGTTTTTTGAAGAAGAAAAAAATCACGATAGAAGATTCATTTTGTATACATCGAAGATCATTTGTGAATCGACTACTACTAGAGTTGTGAGTTATATTTCTGTATTTACTACAATGGAATCAACTTAGAAATGAGTCTTTTGTGAAGATCATTATTTCTGAAGGTGATGATTCATCTACTGCCAATTGCATGCTGTTGCAATTGTGAAGAACATCTGGAAAGTATTTTCCTAATATATAAATTCTTCTTATCTATTCTGGAGTAACTGGATTCTCGTACTAAGCTACGTAGGTTCTATGAGTGAACCAGAAGGATTTGTTGTTTCAATATATTGTAAAGGTGTCAACTTCCTTTACTCTATTGTGGTATGGTCTGTTGAAAAGAGGACCATATAGTGAAAATCACCAAGCTCGTGGAGTAGAGCGTAGGTGGAGTGGACTAGGGGCCTTCTATCCCTTGATCCACAATATATCTAGTGCTTATTCTATTTAAATTTCTGGCACATCAATTCATCTGATTAATGTTCAAAGTATGAACACAATAAAGCAATGATTTTTGTAAATACACAATTCACCACCTCTTCTCTATATTTGATATAATCCGATCCAACAAACACCTTTGATATAAAATGGATATAGTATTCATTACAAAAATATTTTGGCCTGGAAAGTCACAATGAAAATTTTCTAGCATAACGACATAAAAAAATAATTAATGGGGTTGATGAGAGAAATTGGTTCTCACAACATTTTACATTAGATTGTTTGTAATTTGGACATGGAATGACATATAACAACATAATTAATTTGAAATAAAATGTATAAGATAATAAAAATTCATTACTAAAATGAAAAGATGGTGATCCTTTACTTGATTTTATCTTGCAAAATTCCATGGAGCAGATTCTTGAGGTCTGGGGGGAACCTTGGGAAGACAATAAAAATCATAGGGCATAGTATGGTCATTATTTAAGGATATAGAATGAATGGAAAAGGTGTATTGAGTGTTTTTATATAGAAATGATGGAGATTTAGTTATTATATTGTTTTTGGACTCTATGTAATAAAATTACCAAAACCAAAATCCATACCATTGTACTTTATCATTGTTGATTCCTAATGAGTGTTGTTCTCATTATTTTATAATTCTAATGAGTGAAACTAACAATATAATTTCCGTGCTTATATGTAGGTGAGTCACACTCTTAAATAAACGTTCTTTAATCATTAAATTATATAATGTTTTTGGATGATTCCTAATGGACTAAAAATAATAATAAAAGAAACATAAAATCATATTATTTTAATGGATAACAAATCTTTGGTCATTTATATAATTTATATTATTTATTATATCACTTTTAGTCATTCTTATTTCATAATACACAATGTGTATTTATACGGTATTTCATTTTTACATGAAAATCCATCTATCATGGAAATTTGGAAAAAATTCCCCATTGGAGAATTATGACATTATGATTAGAGAAATAATATTTATTTCATCTGAATATATTTGTAAATATTTCTATTTATTTATATTATAATAAAAATGTACATTTATTGTGAAATTCTGCGTTTTTTGACAATAATATTTTCTAAAACAATATAAAAATTACATTTAACAACATAAAAATTATATGATCAATTATATATGAATTTACAAAATTATAATATATTATTAAAATTTTATTTAATTAAAAAATTAATCAAAATTAATCCCTTAATTGAATCTGAATATTACAAAAAAAAAATACAATATCAGTGTCATTGTATGAAAATAAAAATCATTTATACTATAACAATGATTGGATTAAAATATATTCAAAATATTATAATAAATAATTTCTATAATCATATTTCTAGGGTTTTGATACATATCCATTTATTACACTAGAAAAATCCTATGATTAAGTTGCATGATGGTGATATTTTCATGTGGTGGTTCGATGTACATTGTTTGCGTCATGATGTCAATTTTCTTGAACATCTTCTATAAACTATTTATGAAATTCATAAGTAGTCAGATCTAAAATTTGGAATTGTGATGGTCAAATCCAAATGATGTTATCTCCCTTGGATGCTCCGATAATGGGAATTATAGTGTATTCTCCTACTGTTTATGGCCATTACATCCTTTATCTGTGTTAATTGGATTTGTTAAATCTGAAAATTTATACAAATCATATGATAACTGTTAAAAAAAATATTATCATGGTTAATAATATTTAGTAATATTTTAATTCAAATTGGATATAATAAAATAAAATATGTTCATGTTTTTGTATACCCGTAAGGGAAATAAATAAAATATAATGGAAATTTTTTTACAACTATTTAGAGAATTGAATTTTGAGTCTTGTATTTGGTGTCATTGATGGTACATATCTCTTCACAAAATGGGGGGGTATCATGCTCTATTTTTTACCCCCATTGGTATACATATAGGGAATCATGGAATTTGTTTTTCATTTTCCTCTAGATAAAAGGGTGTTAACAAATGTATCTAAATTTTTATAGTTCAGGAATGTTGTATGGAGACGTGTCTAAGTGTATTTTCTTAAAGAATATAATTTTTGTGATATCTTCATATTGTATTATAATGTGAGGGGTTCTTATGGAACCATTTCAGATATAAATTACCCCATCGGATAAATGACTTCTACACACCCCTTGTTCATTAGGTTAGTGAAGCGGACTCTCCTTTAGAACAGTTGGGAATTTAAAACACATCCTTTATTCCTAATGGGAGCACCAAAACCTCTTAAACTACATATAATTTAGACCCACATTGTGTAGTGTGAGTGAATGACATAAACAATATACAATAGATTTTATTTTTGATTCACATGACATTGGTGAAAAGAAATGTACATGGATTGAGAAAGCATTGATTATATGGTATGAACAGAGGGTACAGATTGTGTAATCCACTATGGCCAAACCAATACCACATAATATGGGATTGGTGTGTATTTTACATGGGTATAAAAAATCATTACATGGAATTTACTCTTGATCTATGCCATATATTTATATTTTTAATATGTTACATAGTTTTATATCATGTTTGCATCATGTAATAAATTATTGACACCTTTTTTACAGAAAGGTTTCTATAAATTACACTGGAGAACCATCTGGTGATACATGGTCTGTACACCCTCTATGAATTGTGTACCTAATTATATTGGGTGAATTAACGAAAGTTTTACTTTGAAACTAAATTAATACAAACAATATAACAAAACCCATAAGAAATATTTTATTTTTAGTAATGCAACATATTATTAGTGAGAAGACTGCATGGTGTATACTTTTCAGTTACATTCAATAGAAATTTTCCCTTGAACTATAATATTTGACACTACTAGTGGGTATCACTAATTATTCATTAGTTATTTGTTATATTTTTTGTTATCATATGCATGAGAATTAATCAAATATATTAAAATTGTTATAAAATGAAGTACAAATTCGAATACAAATCACCAATTGTGTAAATGGGGAAAAAATTACAACATTTATATATGATATTATCTAATAACTCTTAAATTTTCAATGCTTTGTAATGGATGTTGTAAACCCATTTCAAAAAAATATATTTTGATAAATTCATCAAATAATTCAATATAACTAGATAAATTTGACCCGTAATTATGTAATGAGAATATATTTTTCTAATTGAAATTACAATTAACATATAAGAGAACAAAATACATTGTGTCTAAAATTACATTATTTTATGTTTATGTTGATCTAACAATCCCAATTTTACTTATAACATATTTTAATCAAGATAATCAATTGTATAATTCATCTTGTGGTATCCAAAAATATCTAATGAATCTCTAAACAATAACATTGGAACACCATGTTCCAGAATAGAAATTCTATTTACCATATGTCATTCAACATTGATCATAATAATATCCCCTAAAGAATGAATAAATATTTCTTGGCTATCTAAGTGTTGGGAGGGAGGATGAAAAATCATTCTTTGGTCTTGAGAAAATTTTGACAAATATATACAGTCTTTATAGTATTTCTATTGAGAAGATATGTTTTAGAAAAAATACACACTAAAAATGATATATGATTAGTTTATATATTTATGTTTCGGGGTCAGATATTACACATAAATCATAATCTTATTCCCTTATTGTTAGAAAATTCAATTCAAAAAAAACTATTATTGTAATTTCATAATGGGTGAATGTCTTGAAGACACATAAATATAATTTCATGATCAACTTATTTTAAATATATGAATAAATATTAAATCATCCCTATCCAAACATGTAACATGGTCTTCCAAACTAACTAGTGTTTATCAAACCTTTAATAATAATTATTTATTTGAGTACATAATTTTCCTTATATTAATCATTCAATAGGTTAAATAAATAAATATATATATATATATATGATATTCAATAATATAAAAACATTATTTAATATTATGTTAGCAGATATATTTTCAAAGGATTATAACCGGTTAATGAATATCTTTTGATCATTTTTAATAGAATAAATATTAAATCCCAGTATTAAGATTAATATTCATTCCAAAATTAAATCTATATATAATTTAATATAACTAGTAAATGAATATGTTTTGTCTAATGTTTTCATAATTAAAATTAATACCTTGTTTAAAGAAGAAAATTTTATCCTAAATTAAATTAAAATTTAATTTTATTGTGATAATAGGACAATGTATTATGTGTTATACTCTAGGAAAATTTTTCTAATGAATGAGTTTTATTTTCATAAAGTGGAAGATCATTGTCTAAAAAATTACAATGAACCCATAATTATTGAGCATAATTTTAAAACCAATAAAGAACTCTTATGAATGATCACTATTTAATATAATCCAATTAAATTGATATCTCATTATTAAATACGTAGTCCACATTTCATCAAACTATATACCTAATTTTTTTTAAAGATATGATGTTATCGATAATCCTATATTATGATGAACAAAATCTAACAATTAAGTTTTAATAAATATTTTAGGGTATCATTTTCTATTATGAGAAGTGACACATCCTATCATAGATGATTCATTAATGTTATATCATAGATAACTCACCCAGTATATCTTAATTCAAATTTAGTATATGTGATCATGTTTTTTGTACCAAATAAATGTAAGTGACTCCTTAATATCATTGGAAACAACATCAAGTCAAAGGATTATTACACATGGTCATAGATGTGAACATAATATTACAAATCTAAAAATTTGAATTACTATTGACATGTATATTCTAAAAACATTTAATATTGGAGACTAACAAGTGAGAAATATCATGATAAAAAGCATTATCTACTTATGATCATCCAATTATTGATTTTAGGTATCATATTTGTTCCATAAGATGATGTAACCCCACCAAAGAACATAGGATTAATAATACTTTCATCTAAGTAGTAATATTTCTTCATTGTAGGGATATATTGAGTTTACCCTTGATTTTTAATTTCAATCGTAGCTAATATATCTTCCCTGATATTATTTTTCTGCCACCGGTTCAGGGGAATTAAAGATATTTTGGTTTATTTTTAATAAAAATTAATCATTCATCCAATAATATTCTCATGATATTCCACTAAATTTCATTCATAAAAGGATGACAAGTCACTACTATTGTTCATTGATTATCGAATGATTATCATAATCACTATTAAGAACAAATATCCCTTTCCCTATATTATTGATCTCGTTGATCTGTAAAAATGGGAAATGTGGTTCTCCATGATCTACCTACAATATAGGTATCATCATACCTGATTTAGGGATATATATGTTCCCAAAATATCCTTCTAATGTACGTATGGCCACAATGATTACTTGGTCATCCAATTCAGATTTACAAATTCAACAGTGTTTTGCATGGCTCTAATAAACCGGGAGTGTCCCAGATACCCCCATCTACTTTTTTTGTGGTGTTTAGTTACAACATCCTAGTGTATTATAGTACCACATTCTAGCATGGATATCACATTAGTATTTTTGTTGGAACACATTGAAATCCATATTTTTATGCTAATATCTCCATGCTCAAATTTAATTTTTACTATGTCAAATTTATTGGCCACGTGAACTCCAAATGAGTGGTTTTTATGGATCTTAAAAAGATCAGAGTAGTGTTTTCTCTGGTGAAATTGAAGAAATAGTTCAAGAACATAATATTATTGGGATTGGATTGATACTACAAGATTATTTTCAAGTATTTCTCCAAAAATTATTTGATCATGAATGTGCTCACCTAATTTGATGAGGTTTGATTATAGATCATAATGTCATGTGTACATTGAGGAAGTTAGGTGGTGGTTTACCACTACAATTGTTTTTATCATTGAATGATTTGGAATGGGATACATGGTCTATTATAATGTTTCATGTATAGGTCATGGTTTTTTGTTGATGAAGTATGAACATGTTGTAGTGTGTGTCTATTTCCCTCCCCAACCACATGAAAATATAATCTAATCTCACAAACTACAACTAGTAGTTGTTATTAATTCCATAATTATGTGGAATCACTCTATTTCTAGTGAGAAATGTTTTGTATATTTAACTTGTAAGATACTAAACATCATTTCCTCCCAAAATGTTTTGAATATAAGGGAGGGCCGATGGGTTGAGAAACTTCTAATCATTGAATTTTATATTTTTTACACCCATAATAACGTTAATATGCTAGAAGATTATTTAAAAATATTGATACTGGTGAGTGGTGTTGTAGAATCTAGTTATGAGGGGACATTGATTGTGTTGTTTGAATAGATGTAGATAGTGACTAAAGATTATATTATTGGAAAAATCCGGGATAACATTCATTTGATACCCTCTCTTTAAGTGTTTATTCAAGAGAAGCATTCTAAAGATGTTCCATGACATCATTCGATGAAAGTCCTTATATGTGGGGAGTTAATCAAAAAGTATTCTATATATTATGGTATAATCCTTTACATTATCAATTAATTTTTTGTACCATTTTCATTGTGGACGATTTTGATGTAGGATATCCACCATTCTTGGTGGGACATTCCTCCCAAGACCAACAAGATGATTCCATTTTTCGACATCAGTTCATGTGGCCAATTATGAGTTATGACATATTTGAATTTATATTATGATTTAGTATATTCTTGTATGTAAAATAAGAGAACCAAAGTCCCTCTTGTTTACTTCAGTCACACACCATTGCAACATATTTGTAGGATGAGGTCTCTGTGGATTCCATTATTGGACTGCCTATTACACCCCAATGATGGAACACCATTAGGGTAGTGATTTTCCATCTGAACCAAACATACCATTTCCTTATGATTAAGGACTAACCAAATTGGATGATATATCCCGTAATAAATTTAAATGATTTGGGGCATTAAGGGATTTCTATCAGCATTTTTTTCAAAAATGAACACCAGATTTAACTCATGTTTCTAGGAAGTCCCTTCAAAAGGCGATGGGGTCACATTTCAAACTATGAATGAAATACCAACCAAAATGGATTATTAGATGGAGTGGGTTAATCAGTTCATGTTAGATATTATCTAATAATGTGTGGAATAATATAATGTCTCCTGGGATAATCATTTGGGATTGGTGGAATTTGTTAATAAAAATAGTTATTAAGAATAAATTAAAATGATTCCCATTGAAAAACATTATGGTCGGCCAAGTTAGTCACATTTTTTAATGGATCTTGGTTATTCTTCCTTACTGGGGCTGAGCCTTGTGAAAAAGAATTCTAATGAGGTTCAATTTATTATTATTCTATTTTTTATGTGGGAATATTCTCTATAGGTCTCATGGCAATGAATAATACCAAACATTAGTATTCATTGTGGGTGACTAGGGATATCTAAAGGTAGAATCTGACCTTGGTCACTATCATTTTACTAGGAAATGGAAGTTTATGATCTGGTATGACATACTTTTTGGATTACTAATAGATTTGGTAAGGTGCCATAAGGGATAGATTTGTTGACCTAGTTAATCAATCGATTATGTGTTCCATGTTTAATAGTTGAATATTTATAACCCATACCATCTCTCATGATAAACTAAGAGGAGTTGAAACTAGAATATAACTCATCTATAGTTGAGGGACCAATGAAGATTGGGGATACCAAAGAAAAATTTCATTTAGGGAAACACATAAAATTGTTTTTTATGCATTGAAAACACGATAATGATGAACATGATACATGGGACTTTATATCTTGTGTGGATATGTAGTATATACATTTATTATCTTATCAAACATAATTTGAAAATTATTAGAGTGGAATATTTTCATACTGTGGAGAATTTTCACATTTGTGGTACTTTATTAAGTTTTTTATCTTTAATTCTTGTTTCTAACTCTATAACATAAATTAAATATGATTCTCGAAGAAAAAATAGTTTTTTGGGGATGGTAAGAAGGAGGTGAATGATCGGCACATAGTTAGTAGAAATCGGGAACCCACATAGTGGAAACCATGCACCTGTACATTAGCATTATACTTGTTGTAGGTCCTATTGCACATGCATGCGGCCCTAAAGGGATAACCATATATCAAAAATATTTAGGTCTATCTAATGAACATGCTTAGGATATTAGGTGTCAACCACAACATGACAAATGTGTTCCTAACATTCCTCTTATATAGTGGTTCATCACAGTTGACACATGAAATGTCATTTCTTGTGGCCAAACCATGCACAATGGAAAAAATGATTAATTTTCTGCAATTCATAATGAAACCTCCATTTTTTCACTCCATGTATCTCATCGTCCCCCAATTAAAATATCTATATCTTCAACTCCATTGGGCTCCAAATCATTGGTGGATTTGGGTGGAATCTTCATGAAGTGTTAAAATAATCTCTTTCTTTCGTAATTTTCATTTTTTTCTTATCCCTTTCTCCCATATCTCTTATGTTATCATTTCTATAGAATATAGGATGAAATAGTTTTGGTCCAATATTGATTCTTTTGGTTAAATATTTTTAAATATGGTGTGTTTATTCATTTATTGGGTCTATGTTTGGTGTAGTTTTGGTCTCCCACTGGTTTTCAGTGATTTATAGGTGAGAAGTACATGGTTCCATGTTATAAAATTATTTAATGATTATATTATTCTTTATTTATTTTCTAATATGGTTTTATGAATTATTTGGGAGGTCAGAAACAAGTTTTTAAAGGGTTTAGGTGTGTGTAAGGGTTCAATAATGCATTGCCTCTCGAATAGTTTGGGTTTCTATTAGTGTTTATATCCTTTTAAATGTGATTGGTTAAGTGGTGGTTCATGTGACATATGGAATGGAATTGAGAACAAGAAAATATTTGTTATATTTTTGGAAATATTAGTTTATTACATTTAGCGAGTCGAAAGCGCTAAGTCATGGTATCCCTAACAAGGACTAACGTAACAGCACAAACTAATCCATCATGTGATTGGGATTGGAGGATCGAGCAGGACCCTCATGTTAAGGACATATGATCATTGATAGTATGAGGATCCTATGATCTTTCTTACCCTAGTACCTTTGGGACATCATATGGTGCTCATTCTAATCTTACAGGTCATCTTGATATCATATCTATTTCCAATATAAACATCAATTCATATATTTATTAAAATTATAACTTCCTTTTTCATAAATACTATCATATTAGTCTTTCATATTATTTAATTTCATGGATTATATTTTGGTTGTATCATACTGAGAATTTTGGGTCTCACCCTACATACACACCTTAGTTAATGTAATCATTGTTATGTTTGATCCATGTAATGGAATGGTTCATCGTGGTGATGACTGAGTGTCATGGTGTTAGTAGCAGATTTGGTGGGGGTTTTAGTGGTGGAGTCATGGTTTTCAGCCTTCATAACCCCTATAGGTTTTTATGGACTAGTTTTATCCTCCCCAATTTAGTTATTTTTATTTTTGTTGAAATTTCAAAAATGTTTAACCCTTAATGTATTGTTATCTTTTGATATATTTTTATAGATGTTTTTTTATTCATAATGGTTTTTTATTTATTTTATAACATTAGTGTATATTTGTTATGTGTTATTCTTATCAGTGGAATCATTTGAAATCATATTACTCAATTCTCATGCACTAGTGTCATCCTTATATGGATCAATAACTCCCTTTGAGCTATTCCATGTGATTGGTTGGGTGTGAGGATTGGTGTAAACCCAACACAGTTCATGTCACATAAAAAATAATACATATCGTAAATGTCAAATGACCCCCACCAATTTCCCGATATGTGTGCTGCATAGATAATATAACTTTTTAGATCCCACCTTCTCCAAAGAGATAAACACAAAGAAATTTACTTTTCCATTTTTTTCATGATTTTAATAGAGTATTTCTATAATATCTTCAAATATGTTCCATACTTATTTAAATAAAGTCGTTTCAATCAATAATAATTCATGAAATCCAATAATAACTTTATAATTACCAAAGTCAATTATAAGATCATTTTAATAATGTCCAAAGATGAATTATATATCCAAAAACAATTATTTAAGATAGTTTCAAATTAATGATTAAAATTATCCTACAATTAAAATATGAGAAATGTAATCATATATGAAAAAATATTTGGGTTATAAAATTAATTTTTGAGTTAATTTTTTTAAAATAATTAATATGGAAACCAATAGTGGTTCTAGGGTCAGTCATATCTCTATCAAAACAGTTTGATTCTTATGTTATGTCTTGGATAATTTATTCCCATCGAAACTGATCATTTAATGGTTTGAAAAATTTTAATTGGTGCCCATTATGAAGATTCAAACATAATCCCAATTGAATGATCATGTGTCAAACTCTGGCTTCTTGTTGGTTTGATAGTTCGCAATATTAAAAATCCTATTGGGATGATCATTGATCCACATATATTTAGTTTTACTATTTTCATAACATTGATTCTGGAAATAAATTGTTATTTGAAATTATGGGGTATATATTGGACAAGATTCCCCCTTTGAGTCATATGATTCCTATAATTCCAAGGAAGGCATCAATATGAGAGTGGAAAAATAATTGATGGTAGGTGACACAATCCAATTCACCGCACCTAATAGACTATAAAATTATATAGAAAATTCTATGGAAATTTTTACATAGGATTATGTAATCATCATTAAATCATTCAAAGATATAATATGAAAATTGTTAAGAAAAAAGGTACAAATATGTCACTCATGACTATTTTAATTGATGTATCTATTATATATTAGGTGGCCTTATCTGAGATTTATTATTGTTACACTAAAGGAAATGATATTTCAAATGAAAATCCCACAGTTAAACATGATTTTCCATTATATTCAAGGTCTGAGAACACTCTTTAAACAATATTACATTCAAAAGATACCTCTACAACATTGGTAGAAATAGAAAATACAGTTATAAAATCCCTTCAACCAGA
This sequence comes from Viscum album, assembly GCA_963277665.1. NCBI lineage: Eukaryota > Viridiplantae > Streptophyta > Magnoliopsida > Santalales > Viscaceae > Viscum > Viscum album. Next base: position 1,695,692,648 of record OY728143.1, read on the forward strand.
ATATGGTAGACCATATTTTCCCCCTGATAATAGTAGAGAGGGAATATGGGATATACAAAAGGACCTTGATAATCATTCCACTACATTATTATTCTTTAGTTGTAGATTCCCCTCTTCATCACACACATGAGACACAAATTTCCCCATATAATAATTAATATCTATAATTAAACATTTATATTTTATTTATGAAAACATTTTGGTGATTTACTAGTTTAATGTAAATCTTAGAGATTAACTATTAATATTTGTGGATAGTGTATCCAATTCCATTAATTAGATTATGTTGCTAAATTTATATATGGAGGAGGATCCAAAACAAACATTTAATAGTGGAGCAATGACCCCGGAATTGTATGAAGAGTATATTACCATCTGTATTTGATGATTATAACTAAATTGAAATTCCATTGTTGAGTATAGAGGTATTCACCCATAAAATAGTTTTTCCATATGACCATCGTATATATAAAATAGTAACCAGTATGATACATCTAACTATTTCTACAAAAGTATAAGTTGTTGTTGAAAAATTAATCAATCCAAATATTATCAAAAAAATTTAAATGTTAAATTTGGTTAGAAAGTATCATATCTATCAAGAAGAAGAATATTTACATTTATGCCTATTTCATCTTTAGTGACCTCAATATGAATTTTTGGAAATAATTAATCTATTTCCCTGTCCCAAAATTTTAAATTTTTGTGATTAATATCGTTCACAAAATATACATAATAAATGTGTATTGTAAATATAATCTTATCCTAATGTCCATTGAATGTGGTAAATCCATTACTTATATATAATCGTTGGGTGATAAATTGATATCAGGAAATCCTCTTCATCTTAAAGAATTTTTGTTCCACCTACCAAAGCTTTACACAAAAAAACATCCATTACATCATGGTGAAAACAATTGAATCAAAAATAGATGAAATTTTTTTATAATAACAATAGTTCTATTATGATTTTTCTTACTAAGACTTAGTCAATTTCATGCCTTAACATCAATGCCTAATGATGAATCCTTTTAAATCATCTTTTTGGGGCTAATGATTGTAAAATTTCATAGCATTCTTATGTGTTATAATGACATATAGGTAAAAGACTCTAAATATTTATAATATACATCTACCCAAAACATCATGGAATTTAGAGGACATTATAGAAATATTTACTACATCTAGTGATTGATTATTAATAATTATTGTAAATGATTACCCTTCAATAGGTTAATAAAAAAATGAATGACTACTAATGTGGAATTGACACATAGAGAGCCTTTAATAATATCATGTAGTTCATTCATAACCCATTATTTATAATGAAACTAGTTTAGAGTGAACTACATAGCTTTTATGTGGAAAATTTGTACTGTTCACTAGAAAATATAATACCTCCAAATAATGATTCTAGGAAAAAATGATCGATATTACGTCACATAGACAATGTTGGGAATCGATAATCGGTACTCTAACATCATTAGTTGTCTAGCCTTGTTCTTTATAACATAGAGGTTGATTAATTAGCTTTAGAATAATCATATTTATATTCTAATTGTCATGTACACATTCAACTATATCCTCAAATACCCAATGTTTATCGAGCACCGAGCATAATGGGTAGTCATCTAGAAATAAATTTACATTTGATTTTTCATTAAAATGTATACAATGAGAAAGAATTAGTAGTCATTCTTAAAACAAATAAGACATATGAAAGTATTTCATTATGAATATATCTCCTTAATAATGAATTTGTTTCAATTAAGTATGTATCCCAAGCCTGATAAATGTAATTTGATATTTACTTTTAATAAATTTTTTATACATTATTAGAGAACATAAAAGAGAACTTTGTTGGATAAGGAATACTATTTTTTTCTCCATTTAAGGGTGTATCTTTATATTCCACTCTACAAATAGAAAGGGGTACCACCAAAAAGGTATTAAAAAAATCCCTCGTCACTTTATTAGAGTTATCCTAGCAATTACAAGGGGCTAAACTCAACACCAATGGTGAATCAAAGTTAGTAATCATGAAAAAAAGTATTGAGTACCCCATGTAAAATGATGTGTTAATCAGTTTACCTTATTTAAAAAACAAAGAGTAGTGTTTCCCTCTAATATAGAACTATATCATGTTTCTCATTCAAAAATTTCCCAAATTGTTACTCTGGTTATTGAAAATACCATAGTAAAAAACTAGAACTAGTAAATTGTGGTCATTCATATCATTCATCACACGATGGACTCACCATACATAAATAATAGACTACGTGAGACCTATTATTTCATTACTCTCCATAATGGGGAATTAAAATAATGGGTCCATCAACCCTAGTTACATTTAAGATGTTAAAATTTATTTTTATGACTAATTAATATTTCTCCAAACCGGTTTAGGGAATACCATAAAAGATTTTTTCCAAAATACCTTCATCAACATTGTGAATTCTACCATCATTACCAAAATTTTTGATACTCAAAAAATGAAAACATGGAAAGGCCTCATATTTATTGCTCAAACAAAGAAATTACTATATCAAAATTATAATAACCAATAAAACCTATTATCATACTACCACATGGTTTCAAATAGAGAGATAGATTACCTCAACATGACCTTTTCTAATATTCTTATAAAATTTGTGGATATGGATTAGAAGTCCAGTAACTAAATGTTAATGAATTATCATGGTCTTGATTCACCATGACCTACATATCTATGAATGTTACCCCACATTCAATTTGTTATGTGACAAACATAGTTCAATCAATTAAGGTGAATATTTATCTTGTTGTGTTGCCAACTATAATCATCTCACCGAATAAGAATAATCGCAGTAGGGACATGAAAAAAGAGTGGAATGATTATAAAGGGTTGCATATATTTAATAACCTTGACGTTCATCATAATAATATAGATTACTCCTTCGATAAGAATGATTGTCTCTTCCAATTCATGTTACTATAATTAGTGTTAACATGTTGAATGTTAATGATGTTAGGAAAGAAGCCTCTGTTGAAGGAACCATAATTTGTGTCATTCTATAATATGAATGGTGTCTACTCTAACCGAGCTTATTCCCTATTCACAAACAATATTGAGGACATCAACCCTCCAACAAATGAATAGTTTCTCCAAAAATACAATAAATAATTTTCATAGTTATTTATAATTCCTTACCCAAATAATGTTAAACTATGTGACAACCTCATAGCTTCATTACATTAAAATGTATATATTTTTATCTTCATTGTAAGAAAATAAAATATGTGATAAATTTATATGATGAATAATGATAAATTGTATATATTTCAATCCTTGTTACATGTTGTTAAAATTGTACAACAAGCAGTTTGATATTAAATATGTTAAACTACCTCATGTGGTCCACTCCATGAGACCAAAATTTCATAAATACTAGGCATCTATTTATTAAAGATAAAAACATATCTTGAATTCATTCATTGTATTTTTTGTTCACATTTTTGTGTTTTTATATTCAAATAGACTATACGTTATAGAATATACAAAGAAATGAATCTCTAAATTAGATGCATTTTACGGTTTGAGTTTCTCCCCCATTCTCAAAATATTATTTTATGACCATAAATCCAATACTTACATAATGAACACAAAATACATGAAACCTACATCCTCACCATATTATTTGAAAATACTCTATCCACAATTTCCCCTATAAGGAATGATTGTGAGATGTAGGTAACCTTCTAACTATCTCTTGTTTCACATATCTATCATGATTTATGTGACCTTAGAGGTGTTGTTTTAATGTCTTGATTAGTTCAATTAATTTGATTCAAGTTCAATGAAATGGATGGAATTTTATCATGACGATATGACATTTATCAATAGGACATGTATAGATCCCATGATCTCTTAAGCTAGTCCAAATAAAAAAATTATAACAATACAACATTTCCTCTATCAAATAAATGTTGTATAATCCTCAACCAAAATGAGTTTTTCCAATGTCTGATTATGAATGTGAAACCCATGGTGAGATAAAATATCTCATGTCCTTCATATGATGTATATTTTTATTGGAAACACCTATATAGATTCATCCATGTAACAATGAAAAATTAAATTACTCAACATATAATAACTTCTAGTGTCTTGATTACTTCTCTAGTATTAAATATAGTGATGCTAGAGTTTCCAATGACTGACACAACTGAAAGTATATTTTACAGAGGATGAAAATATAAATCTTATGGAGGCCTTGATTATATATCCTTATATCATTTAATATGACACAATTCCAAGTATTAATTTCTACAAAATATCGATACATATCTACAATTCAATTGTGTAGTTAACATTAAACTCCTATATATGAGACAGGTATTTGAAGGAACCTTATCCATGTATTTATTAATCTATGAAAAAATGTTAAAAAATAAATTCCCCTTGTTCAAGAGCATGGTCTTCACATGATACCAACTACAAGAACTATGTGTTGTTGATTCCAATTCCTATATTTTATATACAGATGCATGGTTCTCATATCCTAGACCTATCCACACATTCCAATTATAACTGTTTTGATCTTGTAAAGGGAACTTCCATTATTCATATCATATTATTAATCATTCTTCACATAAAGAGGTGCCCACGTGTTATATTATTCTCAACTATATATGAGACATAACGATAGTGGGGATGAATGTAGTAACTATTGGTGTCTTGATTCTTGTTATTTCATGGACATGAAATAATGATTAACCCATTAATCATGGGTGAAACCACGAATTCCTATAAAACATCCACTATATCTCAGTACCTAATTCCTCACTCATTCATGGTAGTATTTCAAATTAAACCAATTTATGTAGAGAATTTGATTCATTTTATTAAATACATAAATATGCACAATGTCCCTATATAAAGTAAATTATCATAACTCCCTAAAATATATAAAATTATGTCCTTGTCACGTGAAATTAAATTGCACAATATAAGGTCCCAATTGTATGGCCTAAAATTTTGGAACATTATCACCCTTTTCGGATGATGGTAAAGTAAAAAACATAAAGTAAATGTAAGATGATGTTTTACTATATAGCTTTAATTCATTATCATATGATTTTAAATAGTACTTCATTTCCCTAGAACCCTATATGATTTTTATATCAACGTGGGTGGAAACTGCATAGGTTTCCCTTACCTAGGTTGATTTCCCCAAAATCCCAAACTTCTAGTGTGGTTGGATTTCATGCATTCAAATTTTACAATACATTATCACATTTTTCTAGATATTATGGTGGGGTATATTGGATTCCCAATCATATTCTAGGAATTATTATATCAATCCACCATACATGAGTTTGATCAGTGGAGGGTATCTTCAATATATATTCAGTAAATGTGAGTTTATTCTAACTCACAAATGACACAAAGTGACATTCATATCATGTATTCATGAATTAAGAAAAACTCATTATTCATGTTCAACCCTTTTAAAAGGATTAAAATTACTACATATGGTATGTTCAAATACGGAATTTCGTCAACACCATTTTTTAACATCCCATTTAGATAAATAAAAAATTCCACCTCAATTATCTTGGATTTGTATAAACCATTCAAGATTATTGGTAATGAGTGCATCTGACTCCAAACGATAAATCTTTTTGGGTATTCATAAACACCATAATTATATCCTTGAATACACACCTACCAATACGGACTACCAAATAAAGTCATTTTTTATCCTTGGGGGAAGGTCCTTAGATATTTTTACTCCAACCACAACATTATAGTGGAACTAGTCATTTGAATAGGTTAATTAGTCAACCCTTTCATTCCGATGCCATATCATAATTCATGATTTAAATCCTCTTATTAGGTTTTACAGTGTAATCAGCCCCTATTAAGAAGTCTTTTTGTTAGTCTTATCCCAAGTTCCTTCTTTGCATTATCATATTCAGCATTTTTACTATAAAAAATAACCTCCAACTATATTCATCACATTCCATGATATTATTCACTAGTATTAGGTCCATTAATCATGTGAGGCCTTGCTTCACCCTTGGATAACAGAGTGTCCATATTTTGTGTCAAGGATAAGTGAAATTAAACACCAATAGTGTCTAGTACACATTGCTGGAAATTAAACTGTGATAACCCTCCCTATTTCAATAATGAAATAGTTGTGTAGGGAACTAGTTTACCGAGGAAAATCATTAAAATTTCTCTTAAGTCCCTGTAAGTGTGCCCATATTATTTTACCAAGAGTCCTATATATCCACTTGGATAATCATAATCTTATGTTCTAATGTGAATCAACATTCTATTCATGCTCCAATTTTTCCTATGTCTTGAATTTTTTCCTATAAATAAACCACATTCGATATCACTTTCACATGATATTTATATGTTTTGGAAGAGATAAACACAATCAAGGCTCCCTTCTACCATGTATCCAGTACCCCATTTTGGTAGACAATGTAACATAAAAACAAATGGAATTAAAACTACTAGATGGTAACTGAATCATCCTAATATAAACCCTTGTTTAATGACCACATCTCCAATTGTTTTCATATAGTAGGGGGATGATACCACCTCTGCAATAAAGATAAGAGTATAATTCTCCCTACACCTCCATGTAGAACTATATTAGGTAGATTCACTCTCAAATCAATTAGTATATTACCTCTCTAGGTAATATAAAATTTTAATCCCTTAACACGGGATAATAATGTTTTATAACTCTTAATAGGGGGAATAATCCAGGACACACCTCAATTAGTTGAAGCATCTTCTAGTCCCTTAACTATAAAGAATTATCCTTTCAGCCCTCACTATAGATAATCATCCATGTGTTTGTCGACTAGGGATAAATACCATACGAGACCTCAAAAATGTAGACTCATATTTTTTAATCCTTATATGGGAGAATAATTTTTTTATACCTCAACAGTGATGATAATATTATTGGTCGTTCACTATAGAGATGTACCATATAATTCCAAAAACTAGGGCACCACACAAACCCTATTTTAAGAATAAAATCACCACTTCACCCTAGAATATTACATAGATATTTAATTTTCATGACCTCCTCTCAAGACACTAGACATATAGGATCTGTTTATGAACATAAATGTATTACCATTAAAACATTTATTCCCAGGAAAAATGAAATATTTTATGAACACATTCATAACAAGAAGGGTGTACATGGTAGTAATAATGTTTTACTCCCTTAATAACAATGCTCCCCATTGATGGGATAACAATCGGACATTACCAAGAATTATATTCTCACCTTATTTGTTCTTAGATATAGAATAAATGGCTTGGGTATTTTCTGGATAGAATGTTAAATTAAACTGAACAATGAAATTGAGTTCCACCATTACAAAGGTACATACTATCCCCATTCAAAGTGATTGTTACATCACCTTGAATCATTATTGAGTCGAGGAAAACTATATATAAGATGTAAATAACCATCTATGAGTCCCACTTAATCCCAATTTTTTTCTGATAAACTATATGTGAATATCATCTGTAAGCCTCGATAATTCTTCGACATTTGAAATTTATCCCATGGATTCCATCTTCATGAACCATTCACAATAGATATGATGATTAATAAAATAAAGTTGGTTTAATTAAAAATAATAAATATATAAAAACACATTAATTATCACAACATTATGATATATTAATGGGATATACATATATGGTTATCCCTATTTGAAACACATCAAAATAAAATGATTATCACCTTCTGTGACTTCACTTTCATAGTCCCGTGATTTAAAACTAATAGAAAATATCCATGTTGTATGATGTTAAACTACACAATACGATCCTATAACATGACCATAAACTATTCACCACAAGCCACATGGTCATTGATTCTCATTAGCTACGATATGTAAGATACCTATTTGAGCTTCAATCCCAACATCATTTTCCATTCATACCAATAAAAATGGGGATATATTTTCCATCATCCCACACATTACCATTCTCAATGGACAATATTACACCTGATCCTTGGTATACCTCTAATTAGATTTTACAGAAATTCCATCACATATGGAATATATTCCCTTTATAACTCATATATTACTCACTAAGATCCATATTTCCTTCATTAATTACCATATACTTATAATCTAAGCAATATTCTCTATCATACCATATCATTTATCATGAGCCTATTTCCCCCACAAAAATACACATATCATCATCGAAGAACATTACCATTAAGATAAACCATTAATTTCCTCTAATTAATAAGATCCAATACATAAATTGATGAGAATATTCCACCCATAAATTCATTCTTCATTGTCATACATCTTTAAATGGTGTGGATGATCCCATTAAGTGATGTTGAACTATATTCATTTAGATTACCTTAATATAGATATATGGAAATCTCCCATCATGGGCCCGATCAAGATACCATACTTATCCACTGCCTCTTATATGGTGTTAAACTCTATGATGACCATCCATGTGGATTTTTATAATAACTGGAAACTCAATTACTCCTAAATAGAATGATATAGAATGTCTCATACCTAGAAACATTCATATCACAACATATTTTCAATTGAATCACAAGTACATTGTAAATTTTTATGGTACTTGTATATCGTTAGGATTCATGAACATATATAAATATATAACAGTGTCCATGAGTATTAGATTATTCTCCAATAAAAATGGTATAATAAGCCTAACATCTTATCCCCTATACCAATTCAAATTCCAATGAGTTACATTTACATAAATGAGAAAATATTTAAGTGAACACCAATCATTTTACTATTAAAATTATTTCAAACCATCCCAAATGAATAATCCATTTCTGTTTCTCACATATCCATAATCACATATCAGAACAAAACCATTTTATAATATAAATAAATTTTTTTTAACATAACCATTTAATTATTTAGTAAAAATTTTAGTATCAATATTTTGAATTAAATTAAAAAATATAATTAATTGAATCACATATTAAAAAAAATTTATATGAATGTTATTTGGTCATGAATTGAAGAATGGTATCTTATCTAATTTTTTCCCTAGCCCATGATCAACCCAAACTCAAATAAGTTTGTTTCAAGTGAAATCAATTATGAGAGATGATCGAGCTCATACATGTCACAAAAATATCAATACTATATGAATCACTACCCATGATGACAACCATTTCATATATTATCGTTAGGTATTATGGTAAAATCATTAAAGGATATTTAAGTTAGAGTATATATTATTTAAAAATGTGTGAGATTATTTATATATCACATGTATATTAATACATTTCATTTTTATAATTTTAATGAAAAATAATTTTTTAATACAAATGTATAGATATAACTAAATTAATGTTGGTAAATAAATAAAAATAATAACTATATTCTTAAATATAAATTTTACTGAAATCCACCTTTCTATATAGTCAACATTTTTATCTTAAGAGAATAAAAATATTATTGTTAAATAATGATAAAATATATTTTTTTCATGAATAATATATTAAGAAAATTTTTATTTCTGATCTCTAATAAATAATAATTAGAACAGTTAGTATTTAAAATTTTTGTTTTCAAAGAATATAATTTTAATATTTATATAATGTTTTTATTAAATATTTAATTCTATCATATTTTTAAATTTAATTAGATTAATAATATAAAATATTCAGATTCAATACATTGAAATTAAGTAGTGTGGGTCAACTGGTATTCTTTTTGTAAAAAATAACTACCATGGTATTCATTTAATCAATGAAAATAATTATAAAAGATGTAGTATAGAGTGGCTTGATAATTTTAATATTAATTTGATAGTTATTAATTCTAGAATAATTTTTTTGGTGGAAAACATAATCCCACAAGTCTCACCCAAATTTCATCCCCAAACACTCCAAACTCCCATGTGATTCCATATATACCCCTTACACTGCTATATATTCCAATGAAATTTACATCCTTTAACCTATAAATGGTTCTCACTTCCACAAACGTCATGCCACACCTATCCATTGAAATTTCATTAAACATGTTCTTCTTTTTCAAACCCTAGAGTAATATTTAATGTTTTTAAATATCTACTCCCATCAATATATACCGAATTCACAATTTCTAAGAGATATTTCAATAAATCATTCATGTTCTCAAAGAGGATAATAAACATTCATGGAAGTCAAGATTAAAAGTAAGATATGTTTTTATAACTATTGTTAATTATTTATAATATATAATTTCATTTGTCATATTTTACAATATATATATATACATTGTAAGTAATTGTTTATTTCATTTTTTATCTTTAATAGGGTTATCATTCCAAGGTACCAATGTCATAATTCTATTTTACAACTCAATTTCCAATCATTTAGTTATGGAAATATTCCTTTATATTTTCTCTTATTATTTGGGAACAATATAACTCAATGTTGAAATGTATTTTACTTCATAATATGTTTATATGGTGAGTTACTTTTTCAACATAAATAATAATTGTTTTGGGATTTCTTTCATTTTTTAAAAATTATAGCAGATAAAAACAATTCTCATCCCCCCAAAAATGTTTTTTCTTACCCCTATCCATTTTATATCAAAAAAATTCCTTTAAATATTTTGTAACCAAAATAAGAAACATATCATATGAACATTATATTTCAATTTAAATATTTTTAAAATAATTTTAAATTAATCTTTTACCAAAATGGGATAAAATAATGTTATTTTGAAATGTTAAAATGTTATTTATTTTTATGGACATATATTTTATCATCCACTAAAATTTTTTATATAAAATTTATTTATTTTTAAAGATTCAATTTTTTCAAATAAGTTTTTATAGATCCTTCACATAAACATCTAAAAATTATCATTGGAATGAAACTTATAACTTTTTATTTTAATGATAAAGTAAAAAAATTATTTTTGAAATTCATCTTTGTATTTTTTTTATTTTTCATCATTGTCTCCAAAATATCCATATCTTATTGAGATTTTGTTTCATTTATCACCATATAAATTCTCCTATTAATTTATTATTGAGATTAATTACATTCTGATATCAATAGAACATATTCTTATTTTCATTTTATGTATTACCACTTGAAATGTGATATGAAACAAATTTTCATCCCTTAGGTTCTTCATAATATAATGTATGAATGATTTAATTTAGAAATCATGTATATGGTTTTTAATTAAATGTTTGTTTTCTAATATCTAAGCCTCTACGCTTTTGTGTTAAACAATTTATCTATGGATATAATAATGGAAAACAAGTTGTGATTCTTGATAATCAATGGGAAACATGATGATACACCTAATCAAATATGTTATGTGAAACATTTAGTAAATATTAATCTACCGTGATATGATATTTCCTATATTTAACGTTGATTTTTGTAAGGGTTTACTATACTTATATATCTTCCTAAATATTTTGACATATTCAATGTTATTCTAAATTCCTATTTGAATCTCTATGACTCTTATTTATTGAATAATTTACCCATAATCTTATAGCATGGTATATATATGATCATTTAATATTACATGTCCTTTAATCATTTATCATTTAAAACAATAATTTTTCCATGAATCTTATTTATCATATAATTAGATGATGCTCATATTTACTCATATTCTTATGTTCTAAAACATTTATGACTAGTTTAAATTGTTATACCTTATTAATTGTTTTACCTCATCCATTTTCTACATTTTATATTCACCATTATATGAATATTATTATAGTATATGATATGAATAAAATGGGAAATTATATGGTGAAATTATGGAAAATGTCATCGTTTTTTTGAAAAAAGATATATATATATATATTCACAAAACAATCCAAACCATTTTTTTCATGGTTGTCTGATTTTTGTAGAAATTAAATATTTATGTTTTAAAAAATATTAGAGGTATATGCATGTTTATCCATGAATTTCACACATGGAAAGAAAACCTTTATGTAGTGTATATGTATTCACACTAGAACAAATAGTATTAGTCTGTGGTATATGAATTTTTATAATAGAATGTTTTAGTTATTTTTATAGATTGGTATTTGTAAAATTCATTAAAACCCCTAAGTTTAATCCCAAATATAGGGAAAATGTTATCTTTATTTTTAAATTATAGTGTTATGGTTTCCCATAGAGGACATCCCTATCAAGATACGAACAAGTTAATTCATAAATTTTCTCACATTCACCTATGAGTAATAACCCAAAAATAATGCTGAGGGATTAAATCAATCATTACAAGTTGAACAATTAATGAAATTATTTATACTCATGTTTAAACAATCCTATGGGATATTCTATTGGTAATTCATATGATATTTACGATCCATTGAGTGGAATTTTAATTTAATTTAAGATTAAATATATAACTAGGAATGTTAGAAAACAATATAAAAATATGGAAATGGATAACTATTATTAAAACATATATATTAGTATGTCAGTGTATAAAAGTTATAAATTAGTTATGTCTTCTTTTTATATAGGTTTCCTTTTATGAATTTTTAAATTTATTTATTCCCATAACTCAATATTAAAATATTTAATAAAATATTTGGTTATTAGTGGAACAAAGTTGAAAAGGGTTGTGATGGAAATTGTAATTCATTCCAAAACTAGAAAGATAATGAGATAGTGGTTTGTGTAAAATATATTTTTGTAATACACCCCCAAAAATGTCAAACAATGACAAATAACATAAATAATATTGAGATACTGAACATGCAATGGAAGGATTTGGTATCTTATTTAATCCTTTAAAAGTATACCTCCACCACGATTAATTAGATCAATTAATCTGCTATTCTATGAGATGTGGAAAAATGAAATTGGGTAGTAATTTTTTTCTATTAATTCATTCATCATGATAAGGAAATTTTATAATATTTAAAGTAGGCAATCTAATGGTTTAATTTGATTAATACAACCAAAAATTGTTTTGATGTTGAATCTATTAAATTTGAGGGGTTCAATATGTTATTATTCTATAAATATTTTCCTCAAACACATCATACATTAATTTACAGATAATTCCTTGAATTGAAATAAAACGATGATAAATCCATTAGCATGTGTGGTGTAAATTTCACCAAAACCAAAAGGAACACCACTAGTAATATTACAAACCTTGAAAGTAAGATAAAATAATTCATTGGACACCCAATTCCTAGTCTCTAAAAAAATTATATATATATATATGTGATACTTTGGTGCATATTAAGGAAATGATTCGTATTCATATTAGATGAAAATGGATGGAGGGGTTTCTCATTATTTCAGTGATAAGTAAAGGATGATTGATATGCATGGATAGATCGATTAAAAATCTCATAATGGAAATAATGTTCAGTCCACTATATTCTAAAAATTATGGAGGAAACATCCTGTAAATTTACTAATAGAATCGAGAAGTTGATTTAAATGTTATAGAGTAGGTCATCCTGCACATTATTTTTGAACACACGTGAAGAGGAAAACTAAACCTACTGAGGAAAATAGTTTCTAAGATAATTATCCACAGACCCATCAGTTCATAAAATGAAATTATATTTTTTAATTAAAATATATTCCCTAACCTATTGTACAATGATTGAAATAATCACAATCAACCTCAAAGACAATAGGTACCTTTAATACCCTATTCACTACCACTAAATTTGATCATGATGATAAATTGGTCGATAATATATATAACATCTAGTTATAATAAAAAAAATCAACTTTGGATCTCCTTATTTTATCATATTAGAAAATTTTCCTATTAATGTTGATAGAACACTATATCCTTTTGATGTTTAATTGTCATTTCAGACACATTTTGGTGAATTTAATGTATCTAAGTTATACCAATCATTCTTGATTATTCTTATTTGGAGGATAAATCCTATGGATATTTTTATCCAATAATTGGTTCAATTTGATGAGTTAACAAGCATGGATATTATTTTAATAAATATATCTCATTTAAACTAAGGGAATAAAAAAATATAATTTAATATCCATAATCATTCTAATATAAAAATCCAAAATAAAAAATATAATGAACTTTTTTTGAATAAAAACCACTTATTTTTAGTCATGATACACAATAATAAGGGAAACATAGCTAAAATAGTTGGATAAAGACTCAAAATTAATGACATTAAAATAATACATCTGTATAATTATATATTTACTAATTAATTACTTATAATTACCTGTAAAATAGGGTTTTTAATTTCAATTAAAATATTACCTAGTATAGTAATATTATTTAAGAGTCTATATTGAGTGACTCATGTTGAATTTGACGAATTGAAAAATATTCTTCATGAGAATCTAGAAAATGTGTTTATTATTAAATATGATTCATCTTGGGGTGTACTAGTTCTCATTTTAAAAAATAATAATGGATAAATTTTCATTTTCATTGTTTATCATGTGGATAAAAAAATATGATCATATAATGCTATGCCCTCCCATGTATCAATGTTTTCACTTCTAAATAGAGTGGACCTCACTACTTATCAAAGGGAGATCATACCATAGTGGATGAATAATGAATATATATTTAATCCCATGGAATGAATACTACTAATTCACAGTAATTCCTTTTAGACATAAAAATTCCCCTCTAATGTTTAATTATTTTTTGGAATTAATATTTTGAGATTATGTTGTCATAATAATAGTTGTATTTATTGATGATATCATTATATACTCTATGTGTGATGATGAACATGAATAAAATTTTAGGATTTTTTAAAAAACCCCTATCAAAGAATAAATAACTTTCTAATATCAAGAAGTGTATATTTTGGGTAAAAATATTTTAATTCTTTAGTCAAGAAATTTAATTCCCCCAATTATTTAATGGGTTGAATTTCTGATATAATATTAATTTTATAATTATATAATTAGAAAAATATTAAACTACATTTTGGATAATAATTTTGATAAATTGAATTATTTAGTATGTTATTTTTGGTCAGGGTTTATGTCCCTATAGTTTCCTTAGAGTTCCGTTTATGTTTCATGAGTTTCGGGTTTCGAGAACCAAAATTTGAGAGACACAGCACAAAGCACAATGTATGTATTAATCATATGGCCCAATTCATGCTTCCCCATTGGAACTAGAGTATATTTAGAGTAATATGATCATTTGGGAACATATCCATGTAGCATGTGTACATTAGTTTTAATGGTGACCACAATGGTAGCACAAAGTATGCCAAAATGTCTACCTAGCATTTCATGGTTAGGTGATTTGGATAGTAGAACTAAATGGTGTGATAAAACTTTACAAAACCATGTGACTATATTGTGCAGTTTATATAAGGGGATGAAACAACTAACCTTCCCCTACCAAATTTTAATTTTCTTATTATCCTTATTTCTCACATTTTTATGTATAGAAGTATGAGAATTTCATTATTCCATCCTTGAAAAATTTTATGAGTTTCTATATTAAGGATCTAATTGATGATTTTTCATTTTAATTTTGTATTAATAAGTAAAGTTATCTATCCTCTAACTTTATGAATATTTTTCTCTCAATTTGTAAGTATATATATACGAAAACTAATTTTCCTTATTTTAATGTTATTTGTGAAACATCCCAAATTCACTCATATATACTACGAATAGAGGCTAAAATTATTGTTGGAAAAACCTACGAGCACAACGTAGGTGGTTATTGAATTTCTACATAATTATATATGTTTTATAGGATTCGTGCTTTCATCTGCTCATGGTGGTACTCTAGGGGTGACACTTAAATTAAATGATTAACCTCCTAAAAAATAATACATTAGGTCTATGATAATGTTTATGTTTATTCATGAAAGTTGATCCTTGAGGATAATAGAATATAAGTGGTATGGATTCCCAAATTTCATGGGAATGTTAAGATAGATATTTAATTATCTATAAATTATCATATCATTATGAGAGTTCCATAGAAATAGGTTGGGATTGGAACAAGATACTTGGGGTGATATGATCACCAGGTTTGAGGAGATGACCTCAAATGGTTGAAAGAATAGCCAGTGGGACATGGGATGGTGTTGAAAATCAATAATTGGGTGAGATTTTTAATATATGGTGTTGTATGTTTTCTATGTGGTGTGTCATAGTAATAAATAGTTATTTCAACACTTCATTATTGATCCCCATTTCTAATAGTGTCATGCACACACAAATAGGCCTCGGTGAGTTGGTGTTGACCACATGATGTAACTAGATGCCTCTTAAGATATTTTAACTTAGGGGATATTGTTCACCATCAGTTATAGAGAATGTGTGCTCTATAAAAATACATGGTTGATAGGTTTTGTGACCATTATATGGGGGTTGTGGATCCCAGTGATATTGATACAGATGAGACATTATAATGGATGGTATGATACCAACAGTCCATGGTATTTAAGGGTGTTATTCCAACAACGGTTGTTCATGTTTTATTATGAGGAACATATGATTGGTTTTGGGTAAATGGGATGTTTATCTGATGGTTATTTGAATAAGGAATGTCCATGGAACCTGTGATATACTTATGAGCACCCCAATAGAGTACATGATATACTTAACATGTGACACAAGTGAAATTAGTTGTCACAGGGTCCCATGTGACTTGTCTGTGTATAGATATAGAGGGTTCTCTCATAATGACATAATGGATTCAATATTTAATATCAGTATTGGATGATGAATGTAAATGATCACCTATGGTCAATGAGTACAGATGTAATGGGTCATATATTTCATGTCTTCATTTACTTTTTTTTATGTATGCATAATGTGGTATAAATAACGATGTAATGTTGGAAGATGTTCATGGTTTCGAACATTGTTTACACTCTCACACTACATGGTTACCTAAGGATAAATGTAGAATTTTTCATGTTGATATCAGTTAAACAACCCGTATCATATAAATTACTTTGATGAGAAGGGATGCACCGTGTGTGAATGGGATGAATGGTAGATGGATCAAGGAGGTTCTTTTATGTTACACAATTGTTTCTTTTTAGTTTTTTGAGTATGTAATTATTTGATCATCCCATGATAAATCCTACAAGGTTGGTTTTATTATCATGAATTATATATATATTATTAAATATGTATGGATACAATGTTTTTTCATGATATTACTGATGTATCTTATTGCTTCCAATGAGTACACTCTTTTTGTTTTATAGTGTTGTGGTTATATTTAAGTGATTAGTATTATCAGTATTAACACTGGATGGTATAATATATCCAATATGACATAAAATACCCTCATAACTAATCAAAATTGATTTTCATATAGGTATATCAGCCTATGTGTCATTTTCCCTCCAACCCAGATTATGGGTTTTATGTGTCTCTTGGGTTGGGGATCTATAAATGGTGTCCAAGTCACTTATTTTTATTTTTTATTTGGTCTAGGTTATAACATTGAGTATGATCTAGTCGGGACATGTTTATGATCTCATGCTTGGGTGCATACAACACCTTTCATGGGTAATTATCCATGTTTCCTGGGGTGATAATTTTTTTTTGTATATTTTGATTTTATCAATGAGGGAATTTACACCTAGAGTGGAACACATTGATGTTATGTTAATTGTTATAAGGATTGACCCTAATTATTTTAAGAAAATAGTGAATTATTCATCAATCATTATAGGTATTTATTACCACATATCATATATAAATATATATATATATGTGTGTGTGTGTGTGTGTGTGTGTTTATTTCAATATTCCTTATAACCAAAAATATAAAAAGGGGTTTCATTGATTAATGTGTAAGAAAAATGCTAATAACTATTTTCTTACATAGTCTATTATTGAAATTATACTCAACCAGCATATGAATATGTTTCTCAATGAGGATGATATGGTATCCTACGTGATCATGTGATATATGGGTCTAACTCGAATATGGGTAGGTAAGGGGAATTAGTGTTAGATCATACATGATATGGGTGTAGAAGTGATGTGTAAGGGTGTTGAGATGTGTTCCCTATTATATAATCCCCTATTTTAAACATATATATTGTTATTGGTAGTATGGATCATGGTATTAGGTATGTAGAGGGGAACTACCTAGATGTGTTATGATGGAGCATTAAGTGGGGAATGATTTGCCCCACCAGAGAAAGCACTTGATGTGGTCCTTGATGTTTGGGATGAGTCCCCATAGTGTCAGAATAACCATTTTCCATAGGAAGAGGTTCTAAAATTGGTGGACAAGATAGATAAGATCGTTGAATTTGATCCATAGCTAGTTTAGTAGATCAGAGAGATCTTAGTATGTTTTGTAAATAGTGATAGCAAGGCCGATCATTGTACTGATCCATCAATGGCCTATCTGAAACATAAGATCTAATCATTGAACCCACTTCTATTTTTTGATGTGGGTGGACAATAGGTTTTGGAAAACATAATCTAATTGGTTGGAATGGGTTTATATCATCTTAAGATATCCCTAGAGTGGATGTTTAAGATAGTTTCCTATATGTTTTGAGGATAAGAAATGAGTTGGTGGGACATACTAGTGTTGGTTAGTAGGCATGAGATTCCAGAACGGAAATATTTCAGGGAATGGTTATTTGAGAAATTTTTTCAGAGATATTGATGGATGATGAATCTTTTGAATTTATAAACTCGTATTATGAGGATATTTCCATAATGGACTAGATTGGGTGGTTTACAAACCCGTACCACTTTTGTACCCATATATATGGGGATGATGTTTATTTGGTGAGGAATTTTGAGGATTTCATATGGAATGTGATCAATGAATATGTAAAAATTGTTATGATTACCACATTCATAGATGTAGTGAATCTGTCTATGATAAACATGGGAAACATGATGGAATAGTGTTATTCGATCAGATTGATGGTTTCAGGTGAGCATATCAGTGGTGCCTTTAGTAGTCAGAAGTGATAGCATGATGAGACTTAGTAGGGATACCATGAAAGAGAAGACAGTAAATCACTTTGGAGTGGGTACTTGCTGGTGTGCTTCCAATGCAGGGATTTGGTTCATGTTCATACCTAGTGTGAGCGGAAATCTAAGGAGTGATGGGAATTCAACCATATGGGAATCTAGAAGAGATTATTGTAGAAGACATATAAGATAGGTGTAGGATAGATGCATAGTATAACTCATGGCTTTGAGGTCGTTCAAAATGCAGTAAAAGAGAAGGTTTCATAGATTTCGGTCCACACAATGATCATAGCCTGGAGATAAATAATGAACAATTGGGATTGTGAATATAGAACAGGCAATTCTATAAGGAGGATAATCATTAAATAGTTCGGCTTCTAGATAGTTTATGTGGTTGATATCATAGGCATACATCTAGTGGATTTTTGATGTAATCCTTGATGAAGGTTGGGATATTTTTTTTAATGGCTCATATGAGTCCATGTGCTGGATTTTTTTTAGTTGAGTTAACCATAATTGGGTAAATTTGAGAGATTCAGGAATGACGAATGGTATATAAGAGGTGCATTGGAAATATGAGTTCTATGAGAATCAAGTATGAGGAATGTTGTGTATGAGATTATCAAGAATAGGTATGTTTCTGTGGGAATTGTATATTTGTACCAATATAATGATCTATTTTACCATTAGTAGGATACATGAATTTTTGGAATATGATGATAAGTGGGAACTTATGGATGTCATTCGAGACCTATCTATTTAATGGGAATATGATGAGATGTGGGACTAATGATATTATTCCCTGGGACTATTGAATCTAGGGGATGGTTGGCGTGGGACCCATAGAATATTAAATTTTGGGACGGGAAGAGATAAATCATGTAATCCCTAAGGTGGGGAACCATGACAGTAATTAACCTTTTATTGAGTAACTGAATAATATTGGGGTGATGTTTTTGATATGGGTATGTTTGATACCATTGTGACATGATACCATATATCTCAACGATGAAATATTGTATGGTGGGTAGGTTATAGCATCATAGGATTTTGAAAGGGTTGAATTTCAATTAAAATTTTTATTTTGTGCTTGGGGGATGTGCAAACATTAAAATTTCTCATTATTGTTTAATTTTTAGAATTAAAATGTTTTCTTATGTTGATTTTTGATGAGGGGTAAGCTATTTTATGTGCATCATTGGTCTGATTCAGTTTTGGGAGCATGGGAATTCGAGAACCAAAATTTGAGAGGAACAACATGGGGTGCATGGTAAGTGATAATAGTGTGGCCAAAACCGTGAACACCCTTTTAACTAGATCATATATTGGTCAATCCATATGTGTGGTGTCACATTGGTATATAGAAATGCTATAGTAGATGCAGAGGTGAACTCATTTTCTAATAGTGGTTTTCCAATCCAAGTACCTATCAATGTGAGACAAGGTTATTTAGACCACAACACAATAATTTTGGAACAGAGGTAACATAATCGAATGACCTATCCATGTTCATCATTAAATAAGATAAAATTACCCAACTATCCCTCTATACTTTTAAAATCAATAGAATCCTTTTTTCTTCATTTCACATTCACAAACATATGAGATTCTACTTATTCTCTACTTGAATAATTTGGGGGATCTCTTTTTTTAAGGATTTAATTCAATCTATGTCAGTTTCATTGGTTGACTATCAGAAATACTGTGAAACATATTTATTTTTTTCATATATTATCTATTTTTTAGGATTGATATTTCTCTGAGAGGTCATATTCCCTATTTTTCAGAATGTTTTTTAAAAAACCCTATGTATATCATTTTGGATCTGATTATAAGTCAGTATTATATGAGTGAACACATATGACTCTTTGGTATGTAATTCATATATTTCTCCTTAATTATATGAATGTTATGTGATTCATGTCAAATTAAGAAAATTGGGTTAGTCTTTGTGTGAATCTAAAATTTTACTTTTTACCTTCTATAAAAAATTAATTATATCTATGAGCATTCTTATGTTTATTTTATAGAGTCAATCCATGAAGAGAATAGTGTATATTTTTTATGTGTTCCTAAATATCATGGGAATCATATGATAGTTATTAAATAAAATTTAAATTTTGATATGGGTATGTTTCTCCCATGTAAATACGTTTGGATTTTACTAGAATATTTGGGATAAGGATGACCTCAGGTTTGAGTAGACATGGTGGTCACGCTAGCGGTAAGGAGGATGGTGCTTGAAATTCATTTGAACTTCATAAATTTTGTGATGATGTAAACTTAGGGTGATTATGATTCATTAATTGATGTTTATTAGGTACTATATGTAATTTACATTGGCCAATAATTATCAAAGTTGTTGATGGAGTTGAGTGAACATATATATGACATGGTGAGGAGCTATTTACCACTAATTTTAGGTGGACGACTCCATAAATATAATGTCATAGGGGATGGTTTTGACCATTATTTGTGGAGGTGGTGCACAAAATAAAAATATATAGTTACTGGTGCATGAGAACATTACATTAGGGTTGATGCATATCATAATATGGTGTCTATTGGGTGAGGATGATGGAAGGGTGGATATCAACTTTCCTTGGGACGTCGGAATATTGAGCCATCAATACTTTATCAAGAGAATGTACGAGGGTCTTGTGATTTATTTTGGGATGTAAGGTTATTGAGCAAAAACGTATTTGAATAATAGAGGTCGATGTGACTTGTGACATTGTTATTTGTGTGCCGATAGAACAGTGGATGTACACGACCTGTGACATATGTGATATTAGAATGCATGAGTTGTTGTGTAACATTCTTATTGATTGAAACTAAGGTTTATTGAGGCATGAGTAGGTTTATTCATCATTCCAAAATTTCATTGGTCAAAGTAGATAAATCGCCGCCTGTGGTTTTTTTCATTACGGGGAGTCAGATATTTATATTATTTTTTATTTATATATTGTTTATTTATGTATGCATAGAATGGTATAAAAATTGTTGTATTGTAGGATACCTTTGATGGTGTCCTACTGAGTTTATACTCACACTGTATAGGGACCCATCGTGAAATAGGTAGACATTATGGCATTTAGATCATGTAAAGGACTAGGATCATTTAATTGACCTTAATGAGTAGGTATGCATTGTGTATTCGTGCTATGGATGTCAGATGGACTATGGAAGTTCTTTTTTAATGATCTATTGTTTCATTTGGGATTTTTAGTACATAGTAATATTATTGACTAGTGATAGATCCTATATATTTTGATGGATTTTATGAAATTTTATTTTCAGCCATATATGAATGAATATTATTTTATTATGTAATTTTTAATGTTTGTTAATGTTTTTTTTGGAGTTAAATATTTTTTCTTTAATAGCTTTGATGTTATATATTCATCATTATTATGGTTTTCATACACCAAATTTAATTGTTTTCCTAACATCACGTAATATACCCTCGCACCTAATCTGTAGTCTTTGGCATATGGGGAAGAATAATTGTGAGCTAGTTCCCTTCCCACATGGATCATAGTTTTTAAGTGGATCACAGGTCATGGTGATACATGTAATTCCATGATAGGTTATATCAACTGAATTATTTATGAGAAAGGTGATAAAAGAGTAGATAATACCAAACTATGGAATAATTATATGATATTTTCTTAGATTATCTAGATACAACCATATTTTGGTGAAATATTTCTTATAATTATCCAATTCACTAGCCATATTAATAAATATGGGAGTAAATTTACTTGGGATAGAAGAATTTGGGGAATTATTCTAGGATCATTTTAATTTATAGGCTATAATACGTCTACATATAACACCCTATAGTGGAGAAGGGTTTTTAAAATAAATTGATTATTCATTAAATTAGGTGTAATAATATTTTTTATTGTATTATTTGGTAATATATTATTCTTTATATCAATTAAGTATTCATGAGAAACATTACCCAACCCATGATCTATATCTTATTATATTATTCTTTTCTTTAGAAATTTGGGGGTATTTTCTCTACCGTATAAAATATGATATCTATACTGATTATAATATAATTATTTATATATTAACATAGATGGAATTTAAAATCAACTAAAGGGGATAGATAGAGATGATAGAAGATAAATATTTCCCTATAAATTACTGCCTATAGAGGGGAAAATGTTGGAAGATACTTTATGTAGAATGTTTCATGCTACCCTATCCATAATAAGGATCAAAATTGACCCTATAATTATATATATTCATTGTATGGAAATGGAAATAAGAAAGAAATTGAAGAAATATACCATTCCAAAATTATATGTCAACCATACATTTACATAATAATTAAGGAGGACAAGAAGGATGAGAAGATATCAAAAAAGGAGATAGTAAATTATCGGGAGTTCAGTCATAATGGAGAAGGAATTATATGATTTGAAACCCTAATATGTGTCTTAACAAAAACAAATGAAAATTTATATGCTCCACATATCTCATTGTTATATATTCTACCTAGAAACCTAAATATGTATATAGAAAATAAAAAACACCTATGGTATGAAAACATGAAAAAGGGAGTGAAAAACATATATCATGATGCTTGGAATAGATTAATGTGAAGAATAAAACTCAGAAATCTAAAGGGATAATTAAACCATTACCTCTACCAGTATATAAGTTGGAGAATTTTATATTATATTTCCTACCGGTACTACTATGATTTTTAATGAATGAAATATCATCTGGATAGTAGTGTTTGATGATGATGAAATCATTTACATTGTTTTTCATCCTCATATTGATAGTCAGTCAAAAATAATAACATAAAATCAGATGATAATATTGGGTCATTTCCATTTAATTTTAATGTAATTTGTAGTCAATAACTTCCGTTTGATTAATTTTCATCTAAAAATAGTTTCTACTATTCCATAAAAGCGGGACAATAAAGTGATATATATTGAAGGATATACAGAAATCTAATATATTTGGAGAATATAGAGAATTTATGTTGTTAAGATCCAATATTGTACTGTAAAAGATAGACAAGAATTAAAATATTTAGTGACATTTGAAAGATGAAAAATGTCAGTAGAAGAGAAATTATCATAAATTTTGATGATATATGGTTTTTCATATGTAAGGTATGGACTTACATAAGAAATATTATTAGAAATAGAATAAAATATTTGAAAATAAAGGGATTTTGGGGACATGATAGATCAGTTCCGTCGAGATTATAGGTCATGTTATAGATGTATCCATTCGCATAAAATACCCTCCTAAACTATAACAGACATAAGATGTGCTAGATTAATCTGATTTGATGAAGTATCTAATGGATCAATCAAATTTAAGAAACTCATATTCTACGAATCTGAAACATTGTTTATTTTTTAAAGAATAAACCGTGGAGATTAGTTATCTATGAGATAATGTTTTCTAAAACCTAAAATCCAACCATGTTAAAGTTATATAGTGGAACTATATGTTTCCAGATGTAGCATGGGACCCTAAACTAGTAATTGGACAAAATTTACTTCCATTATAATAATAAAACATTATAGAAATACTCTTTTACGGGGGATGAATGTGAGAATGAATAAATTATAAAAAATTAATTTTATTATAGGTTTTTTATATGAACCACTAAACAAAAATGATCCATCTTCTAATTAAAATAGGACCTTAATAGGAATGATATTGTATTACAATGTTTACGTAGAAGTAACCAAATAAAAAAAATTACAATTATATAAAAAATTAATCTTATAGTAAATTTTTTTTCTAAACAATTCTTCAAGTAAGGAAGTGAAATAGATTCTCTATGGGTTTCCCTAGACTAATCCCAAGTCAAAATACATATTTTGAAACTTAAGGAAAAGAAATTTCAAGAGAAGATAAATGTCATGGAAATTATAACTAGATCGATTCTAGCTGAATCTCCAACCATATGACCACTATTTAACATCTTATCCTCACATCTTATATAAAGATATTATGGGGTTATGTAATTATAATTCAATTTATTATGAAGATGTTAAAAAATATTTATAAATAAAATAGATTTTTTAATATATAAACTTCCTAATAAAAAAAATATTATATTTAATAATGATTAATCGAAAAAAATTATTTAATATAGATAAATGACAAATAAAATAACTTTATTATTAGAATTGTATTTTTTTAAAAAAATAATTTTTTGCTCTAGGTATTATTATTTTAAGAAAATAAATATTTTATTATTAAATGAAGATAAAACAAATTCTATATATTAATAATAAAAATGTAATGATTTAATTACTAATGTATAGGAAATTTGAATAAGAATTATTAATAGTCCAAATTCAATTATTCAACTAAATTTTTTTTTCTATATAAATAATGTTTTAATTTACTAATTATTTTTCTCATATTTATAAATTTAAATATATTAAAATGATTTAAAATTCAGAATCACCATATATCAATTATGTAGTAAGTTACATATTATATTACTCGATAAAAATAATAATCAAGGTAAATATTTAATCAGCGATGCTGAGGGGGAAAAGTGGAAACATAAAAATGATTGGATTTTTTGATGTTATGGTGAAAACATTCCCTTTTAACATACCTTTTTAGGTTGGGAAATTCAATAACACATGAATCAATAATGTTTCATCACTTAACCCTCATGTGATTCAATCTTTACCCCAATCATTACATTATATTACAAGGAAATGTCCCACATTTTCAAGTACTAATGGAGTTGTCTTCCACCCACATCAGGAATAAATTACACTTATAAATTTTCATGAATCTCTATGATATACTACACCTCAATGGCCTATTTCAATGTTTGGAATCATTTGGTCCCCTAAAGAGTCCCCAAATCATTATTTTATGAGATTAATTTAAACATATGAGTCACATTCCCAATGAGTATTAAACAGTTTTTTCAAAGATTAGAGTAAAGGTAAAGTTATTTCTCATCAAAAATTAATTATTTGGATACATGTTTCGTATTATACAGATTAATTATTAATTGTTTTATACACTTCTAAATTATAATATTTATCATAACTTTTTATATTCACGGAAATTGTTGTTGATATTGATATTTTCTCCTTGACATGTTTTGAATAAAATGCTACCATATGAATAAGAGTAACTGTGAAATAATTATACTTTTATTGTGTTATGATAATTTCAACTTAAATATTAATTTTACATTTTTTATACATTATACTTCATTATTTAATTACATAGCACATCATCTTATGTTTATATGGAAAATATCATTTTTATTTCTACACTTATTCTATAATGGATTTAATTATTTATTAAAAAATACATTTTAGGAATAATTTCTATCCACTTATATGTTCTTGTTATCTTCCATGTAAATATTCATTCATCCAAAAATGATTCCTTTATTTATTATTAATCCAAAATACTTATTTTCTATGATGAACCTCATATTTATCATTACCACTTTTCAAAATGATTCATTGTCACTGTTTTAACGATATGGTATTTAATTAAGATATAATGAAATATTAATAACTAATTTATTTTCATCATAATATATTTTACCATCCCTTATAAATAATTTAAATAACTATAATTTTATTACAAGGTTACCATTTTAGGATTTTATTTGAATAATTTTAGAGAATGGAATTATGATATCAACATAAGAGTAACATTTGAATGATAGATAAAAAATAATATTTTGGAAATAATGTCAAAAATATTATATGGAATAATTTTTTATGATTTTTATTCCATTTTACTCTTTGTCATAAATAATTAGATCTCATAACACTTATAATGATATTATAAAATAATTATTTTGTGATAAAATTTTTGTATCAATAAATATCAATGTTGAAAAAAAATTTAATGTAATTTTTAATTTGATAGTAAACTCAAATTATTTTCTTTATCGTATTAATTATAGGATTTATGAATGATTTATGGTTTCAGACATGTTTTTATATTATCATTATATGATATATATGTTTTCTATAACCAAACAATGTAATAGTAAAAAACATGTATCTTAGGATAAAATAATTGGAAATGGGTTGTGATGATCAACATACAATGGGAAACATGTAGTGACACATGATCCACTATACAATGAAAACATGTTGTGATTATGTATCCACTATGATTTCATATTGTTTTTTATTTTACATTATAAAATGTTTTAATTTCTTGTTCTTGCATATATTATACACTCGTATTCCATATTTCTATGTTATGATACATCCTTATTATATGCTCTACGAATCATTTTTATTTTTATATTTTTATGCACTATAATTCCATGGTATATCTATGATGATTAAAGATAACATTTCTACAATTCAAGAATTATGGAATACACTTGTTTTTCTATAAACCTTTTTTTTCAATTATTTCTCTCATGATCATGTATTGTTATTTTCTTATGATCTATCTCTTTTATGACATGATTAAATTTTTTACCCTTTATTTGGATCTGAGCTCACCCATATCATAAGTACTCTATTCTGTGGGTTATGATGAAGAGTATATCATGTGGGAGGTCCTAAACGAGGTCTATTTTGGTTTATATTTGAATATATTCTGAAAATAATGTGAAATTAATTTTTATACTGGTAATATTGAATTGAAAGAAACCATCGGTTTTCAGGTATGCACAATTGTCAGTTGGAGGTACTGTTTATCTTTTAAAAATAATGTGAAATTTATTATTGTTTATCTTGCCTCATGAAAAAAAAGTATCTATGCTACTATATAATGTATTTTATTTTAGAACTAGACCTTTCAGTGTTGGTCCAATTAATATCACTTGTTATCGATGTAGGTTTTTGTTATATTTAGAGTATATGATTTGAAATCAATCGTTAAAACCATTATGATAATTGTAATATTGAAAAAATACTAATATTTTAGTATATTATACAGAGTTTTGTTTCCAATAAAAGAAATCCCAATATAGATTCAAATATGATGATGTGGTATTTGGATCATATGCATAAACAATGTCATATTTGTACATAAAAAATTGGGTATTGACATGATCCTCACTTGATGCATAATTAATGTGTCTAATTTTATAGCTATTTTAAAAATACTTAGGTATTTACATTGGTTGATCCATTTTATTTTTATGAACTATCATAAAATATTTTAATTGAATTTAAACAGTCAATATATTACTAGTGTGGTTTTGAGAACCTTATAAAACTATAAAAATTCATAATATATATTGAGACATAGAGATTCATAAGTTCAGTATAAATGTTATATATGAGTTACATTATATATGATAATATATTTGAATTTTTAAATTCAATAATTTAATTATTCTCAAACCATAACATTCCTTTATTTAACAAAATATTTGTTTCTCAATTGAACAAAGTAAAAAATGTGTTTGACGAACAATGTAAATATTGAACTAATGAGAAACCTAATGTGATAGAAGTTAAATTAGAAAATCATGTAAAAATAATAAATAAGATATCTCCATTAATGGGTTATGACACAATCCATGATGAGATATCAAATTCATTAAAGAAGGATCAAATTTTTATTGATTTCATTATACAAAATCACCAATACTCCAAAAGTGTGACTTCCAACTTATTCATTATTTAGTATTGGAAAATCCCAATAGTGATGCAATTTTCATTCCAATGTTTCTTAGAGAATGATAAGGCAATTTTCATTTTTATTTCATTTGTAAGGTGAGGCTTCCAATGGTGAACTCTCATTAATAATAATATAATTATTGATTATTTTGACTCTATAGAATGTGAGACGTTCGTGATAATATTCATTACTAAATATTTTCATGGAACTATTTACACGAATATAGTGAAATAATTTGTAATTTGAAACAAGATGATGAAAAATACAATATCACATATGTTTCAAATTTCATGAGAAATTAATTGCATGCTAACTTTTTTTCTATATCACATGAAAGTAAAAAAAATCATGTAGCATCTACATGACATATCTATGAAAGAAAAATAGCTATATGAGACATTGGTTTCTATGAAGAAATCATTCAATGTGTACATAATGTGAAAAAGATAGCGGGGAATCTAATTATTATACATAAATAAAATAGTGTTTCATAGATTCCCCGAATATTAATACCATGTAGGAATGCATGTTCCATTCCCTACATGAACAAAATGTGGAATGAAACATCCATGAAACTACCTATGTGTATCCAGAATATATTTTAAATATAGAATAGTTGAATATCAAGAATCAAATTTCAAAAAATATTTGAATTTTCCAACTAACACAATAATGGAATGTATTGTCCTAATAAATGCTCCACTAAAATATCAATTCATCAAACATAGTGAGTTTGGGCATTATGAAAATATATTCTATAGTCTTGGGGAAAATAATAAAAATAGACCTCAACTTCCCTAAGACCAATGGAACAATTTAGTACCTCTACAATCACTACTTCTAAAGTAGATATTAATAA
Source organism: Viscum album (assembly GCA_963277665.1). NCBI lineage: Eukaryota > Viridiplantae > Streptophyta > Magnoliopsida > Santalales > Viscaceae > Viscum > Viscum album. The sequence goes on from OY728143.1 coordinate 1,695,722,123, forward strand.
TGAAGTGGTCAATGTTGCGTTTTATATATTCCATAAAACAAAAAATGTATTATTCTAATCAAATTCTCTCACATCATACATGTTTTCTTAAATGTTGACTCCCCAATGAAAAAATGGAATATAAAATTATTGATCTAAGCACCGTATGGTCCATTGATTGCATCAATGGTTTATAAATATTTTATGATAGAGATTTATGGGATTATAATTATTGTTGATTTAGTTATCCATCATTTTATTGAAATATATGTTATATTGGGAATTGATTGAATTTATCTGAGTAATGCTCATATCAATTTTTATTATAAAAAATCCAAATTCATATCCCAATTCATCATGATATAAAATAATAATGCAATTATGATTATGATGTCTATTTGAATTAGAACCGTTTAACTTAGGTATTCATGCACGATATCGAGGGAAACATGGATTTATCAATTATTTAAGAACAATATATTGATGATATTAACGTTTTACAATATAATATTGATATATTTCTCAATTACATACCCATAATACCCCTAAAATATGTGGTTGTGTTATTAATTTTTCTCATTTGTGGGTCTCTGACATTAATAGAGTGACCTTACAGATTGGAACCCATTGAATTGTAACACGTAAATAAGAAACCATATGAAAATTTTGGATAAGAAATTTATATATCTCGTTTCTTCACTATGGGTGAATCAATCATCTTTTTAAGGGAATGTTGGATTAATCAGTCTTTCCATTGATTATCACAAGCTAATGAAAGTCACAACCATGAATAATTATCCTCGCTGCTGTATTAATGGTATTTTAGTAAAAAATATAGGATCTTAATAATTTATAAAGGTGGATACTCGATCAATTCACCATAAATTACAGTTAAAGAATGAATATATACCGGAAATACATTTTCTCACTAGGTATAGAAATAATTAATTAATAATGATTCTATTTGGAAATTAAAATTCATTTTCTATATTTTTAGATTTTTAAAAAATAATTTGGAAAAACTACGTTAAAAATTCATAGTACTGTTTATTAATGACATCATTAAATAATATAACAAAAACTAAGAACATGACTATAATTTGAGGATTTTACTGAAGGCCCTATAAAAGGATAAATAATAATAATGTTTATAATGTTGGAAATTATGTAAAAACATTATCCTTTTGATTCATGTAACCACAAGACTGGGTATATATAGAAATTCATTGAATATAAAAGTGATTAATAATTTGGAAAGACCATGATCTATGGAATATATTCAAACATTTCATTGATTAGAAAGATATTTTTGAATTTTTTTAAGAAATTTGATCAAATTTTCCAATCCTATAAACATGTTAGTAGAAAATGATGAAATATTGATATAAATAAAAGAATGTGATTTGAATTTTGGGTATGAAATCAATAATGAGAGAGGGGATTGAATCAATGTTTTTGAACTCAAATAATATTTACACATTATGCATTATAACCATTTCCATTTACATATGTCATTTGTTAAGGTTAATTGATTATTAGATACTCTATTATCACCTTTTTTGTATTCTGCAACACAATAAAATGCATACACATAATAGTAATATAAATTTATTAGGATACCCTTTAAATATGAAAGCAAATTCCATGGTGTCAAATGGAAAAACCTAGGATAAAAAAATTATAACCTCGTGAGAGTTACACTAGTGTCTCTAGAGAGTATAGAGTGTTCATCCCATGAACATTCTAGGTGATTTACACATGTATGAACATATGTTTCCTTTAAAATGAATTACTATGATAATATTTTGAGTGCCTTTCAGCACCTTATATCATTGATAAGTTGTTGATGAACTAAATTGGTATTCTTCTTCTACATATATTAATCACACTACAAAATAAAAAAAATAACATCACTATTTTATTTAATAAACACTATATATATCACATTAAGTTTTTTTAAGAAGGAAAATTGAGTACTACGTCAATATTTTAATAACATTGTTCTAAAAATATTTCCGTTTTCACACAGAATCAAGTCATATGGCCATAAAATTCCCAAAACATGATTTGACGTTTTAATCATATTTCCCTAGAAATACCAGAATTCATATCACCATCTTTTCATCTAAACATCATTACCAACTCTAACACTGCTTCTTTATATTCCACTATACCTTTTATCCTTGATTTCAGAACTCACTTTACCTTATATTTATCATATTTTTCCTACATTAGATCAGAATAGGAAAAGAATGTTTCTTCTTCACCATCTTAATTATAAAACACAACATCATGTTTTTATTATTTAGTATTAGTTCTCATAACATTGATAATACTGATAATTCTCTATTATGTACATTATCGTATCTCTCTGATGTTCAAATCAATTAATATATATCCTAAAACACACACATATTTATAATAATATATATTTCAATGACATTTATCACTTTATTCTTACTTATTATATTTATGTATTAATAATCACACAAGAATATATCTATTGAAAACTCTATAAATTATAGAATTTAAAAAACCCTTGAAATATCATATCTTTAGTTTTTCATTATACCACATTCATTTATTCTTGTAAATATCAATAAACGTAATAACTATCATGAGACTCTAATCCGATAATCATAGTATTCTTCCCCATTAAATCATTAACCTTTAATTTTCTCCATGAGTCATGTAGATATATTTATTCATGTTTTTAAGATATTAAAATTATCATATAAATATGTAGATTTAATATTGAATGAAAACACTCATTAATTCATCTTCAGTTTTAAATCTTGTAATTGTACCTCTTAACCACACAATAATTTTTGTGTGTCTTGTGTTTTATATAAATGCATAAAAAATTTAAAATTGAGGATTCCTTTATTTATTGATTATAATATCCTCAAAAATGTACCCTTCTTTTCAATAAAATTTTTCCAGAGTTGTAATATAATTGAACAATAATAGTCTTTTATTAATGACATAAACACTTTGAATCGAATAAGATAATATTCATAAGAAAATAAAATCATGGAAACTCCTTCACTAATCTATATAAGTTCTAGTTATCTATAATGGCCTTTAAATAAAATTTATCCACCTATATAGATCATTCATAATTTCCAAGTTACCTCTCTTTATGAGGGAGTTGATCTTTAGGCTGATGGTGTAGCTCAATTTTTTCCTTTATGTATCTTATTAATACTCATCATCGCCTTTACAGAACCTAAAAAACATAGAGTTAATATCATGTATATTTTATATTCATTTACACAAGTCCTGAATAACATTTATATATCTTTCATATATCCCTAAGTACAGTTCTTCACATTTAATCATAAAATTAGAAAACTTTTCAAATAATTTATTACCTTCAGTCAAGAGGGTAATTCTTTTACATAACTTATCTTAGTGGTTTGAACACAATAAAAACATACAGTAAAATCTGGACAGACAGCATGATGTGAATATTAGTAATCAGGTTAGTGGAGAAACAATTTGAGCCCTTTAGTCAATGAATCAGTCGTGTAGATCATCCATTTTATGAAACAACATGTATATCAACCAAACCGAAAATTAAACATATTAATCTATAGTAAATGGACTGACTATATATGTCAAAAATAGTTATTCCTCAACTTTGATAATTCATTAAAACTTAAAAAACGTCATTTTGATGACCTGGACTTTACATAAGATATTGTTTTCACTAATCATTTTTACAGATCCGCCTTATGAACTCCTTCATTCAATTTTTTAAATCCTAATATCATCATGTATAATTTATTTTTGTACATATGCAACTTCAAACCTGAACCATGGTAGTGTAGTTCGAGTTCACTATTATATTAATGGAGAAACATGGATTAAGAATAACATTACTCACATGATTTAGTTATTATTGATGAAGAAAACTACCATACATGTAAAATAAATTTTTTTTAGGCCGGGCTAAAATATAATTGTTTTTTAACATTTTTATATTCTACTTGGTTTGGATTTAAAACCAAGATTCAAAAAAAAGTTTCATGATGGGGGTTCTTTTAAAGTATTGATATCTAGCTTCAATAAATACTCGAGGTGTTCCATGGATGGCATGATGGGTTTCAGGAGAACCGAACTAGGTAGTAAAATCCACATGGTCTCCACACGGTTAATCAATACCATGTAGGTCAGACATGTATAATAAATTAGTTTACTTGTAGTGGATGCACAATCTAGGCATAGACTATCATAATCTGCAAGTCAAACCATATAGTCTACCCAGTTTTGAGTTTCTGGTTAAATTAATTATATTAAATGAATGTATGAATGAAATATAATTATATGAGTTCTGGGGGTTTCTTTTAATTAAATTAATGTTGAGTTAATTTAATTACAAGGCGATGAGATGGAAATACTATAAATCATAGAGATCATACGTCTAAATGGGGTTATTCACTCAATCGTTTCAAAGAGGGATGCCTGTTTTACTTCTTGGGTCTGGTGGGGATACATAGAGCTTTGGGTTCACAATTACTTCTGAGAACAACTTTCCATCCCCAAACAGATGGTCGGTCTTAATGTATGATTCATGTATTGGAGGACATGATATGATCATGAATCCTAGACATTGGAGTTTTTTTAGAATCACATACCTCTTGTGGGGTTCTCCTACAATAATATTTTTCAAACAACTATTCTGATGACACCTTTTGAGGCATTGTACGGTAGGCCATGCTGATCACCTTATGTTGGTTAAGGGCTAGAGAGGCAGCTATGATTGGAATTCATCTAGTCTAGGAGACCACATAGTAGATATAGTTGATTACAAATAGGATCGATACTGCACGGTCATCATATATGTCTTATGCTGATTGATGAAGATGACCACTAGAGATCGAGGCTGGAGATCATGTTTTCTTGCGTGTCACACCAAGGTTGGGACATATGAGGATTAGGATATGGGGAAAACTATTTCCATAATATGTTTGATCTTTTATGGTTTTGGAGAAAGTTGTTCTGGTTTCCTAATGGTTTCAGTAACCTCGTAGGTACTGGTTAATGAATTGAATCATCCACATTTCTCAGCTATGACGTTGCTTCTCAGACACATCTCATGTTTTCTAACCCGAGAAGGTTGAGCTGAAAGTGGATGAATCATTTGAGAAACATACTATCTAGATTGATGATCGCAGTGTGAAGGTCCTCCATGGCTGGTCTATTCCATTTGTTTGAAGGCTATGAAAGTACGAGCGAGTACATGATGAGTGTTGGGAATGGGTGGTTGACGTTAGATCACAATGGTCAGATCTACTCAAGGATTCATCTTCTACGCTACCTTTCAATGAAATTAGGGGAAATTTTTTTAAAGGGGGGACATTTTTAATAACTCGGACCTTCTTTTAAATTATGCATTCTTTTCTGGTGTTTTTTAGGAAAGAGGATAATCTGGAAATTTAAGGTTTACATGTCGAGTACCTAGTTTCCACGAGTGACCATGTACTGTCCGTGTAATGGATGAGTATATTCCCCTATGGGGTGACCTAGAGACAGCCTAATGCAGGGGCCAGTTAAAGCAAGAACACATCATGTACCTTTAATGAACATGCCATGTAATTTTGTTTATAATTGTTATATTAGAACAGGGTCACATCTTGTTCATAGAAACACCTTCTCCTAGACTCATCTCATCCAAGAGTTAATAAGGAGCAAAATTATACTCAGATCCCTCGATTAATCATCCGTTCTCCAATTCAACTGTTTTCAATTGAATTGGAATTGCCACGGTGATATCTTCCTTCTTCTAGAGACTCATTCCTTGATTTCTCCTGTTTTGTGACATACCCATGCTTGATAATTTGTGTCATTTTTGTAGATCTACAGCATTCTAAGTTGATTCAAATGTTGAGGATCTACTATATTGATCATACAACTCCGAGGTAGGTGGTTTGTGCCATTCCGTAGTTATTCTGTTAATATTATGTGAAAAATTGCCATGTTCCCTAGAATGGGGAATTGCATGACTAGGGATTTTAGTCCTGTTATTTCATGTTATTCCATGTGTGCCCGTGTAGTGGTTGTTTGATTACGAATAGGGTTATTTTCCATACTATGGATGTGTTACCCATGTTTGTTTTGATATTGATTGTTTGGTCTAGCTATCCTCGTTAGACTGCTTGTTTTCCCTGCCTAGTTTTGTAAGGAGGGAGTGATATTATCTGATGTTGTAATATTCTTGCAGCTCTTTAGAAAAGTAGTTCTTGAAAGCTATTATCCAAGTAGTTATTGTGACTCACTTTGGTTGTTGAATGTCATTGTACATGATTGATATACACATAGATTTGGGAACCTGGTGTAGTATTCCATAGAGGGAATGGATGATGAGAGCTTCTCGAGAGTGTATGTTTACTTTTACGTTATGAGACCATAGGGTGGATGGACATGTATGCTCCCTCAGAGTGTCTGTAGTTTCACGTTGCGAGGCCATAGGGTGGTTTGGATATTGAGTGCTTCCTCAGAGTGTCTATAGTTATATATATGAGCCCATAGGGGGAATTGACGGTGGGAAATTCCTTATAGAGTCTTATTAATCATGAGACCAATGGGGATAGAAGGTGAAAGCTACCCAAGAGGTCATTATATCTTTTCTAAAGCCGAACTAGAGGGGTTAAAATTTGAGTATTTCCTAGAGGGTTGCTTGTGTCTAATTTGTTGATCCATATGAGTTAGGATGTGTGTTTTTCATAGAGATTTACTTGTATTTTATTAATTGCTTACATGATTTATGAAAATGAACAAAATTGAAACTTTAGGATTGTTTACATTTGAGTACTTCCTTTTGTACAACATCATTTTGCTTATTGTCTGCCACATAAATTCACTAACTGTTAGGCAGAGATCATTGGGTGGTTGCCTACTGGGATTCATCTAACACCCTATTTGGGTAATGATTTTGGGCACAAACTGATTATATTTCTGCATGTATAGATAAGGGAAAACATACTTCTACATCAGGTACTTGATTGTTGTAGAGCTAGAGAGTGTGTGACCATGCTAAGACTTGCGATGCTGCTAGATATTATTTGTTGTTATTGTACTTTGGTTTAGTACTGTATTATAAAAATTTGATTTAATTGGCTGTTTTCCAAGACATATGTGTCATGCATCATATTAATATAGGATCTCCACTTGATTATTACCTTCAGTCTTCCATTATTTACTTATTGCATGTTTTACTACTTCAACTATTGTTATCTATTTTTTTCTGCTACATTACTCTGCTAATGAGGGCATAGTTTCTCCACTATCACACCCATGGCCCTCGCTGTTAGTCATAAGCCTATACCGTTGGTGGAAATGGACTTCAGTCCATCTGACCAACCCAGTATGGGGAACCTCTTGGTGGCTCTCGGAACTAGGACATTACCTAAAAAAGGGTGTGGAGATGCATCAACCTCATTGATGCATCTAACCTTTGTTAGAAGAGTCAATAAGAATGGTGTATCTCGTTTTAAGTATCTAATGGAATAGTGAACCCTATTCACTCTTCCTGTAGTTTTTAATAAAAAAATATCACAATATATGTATATATAATTAAATAATAAAATAAATATTAATAAAAAATTAAATATCAACAAATACCAATTAAATATAACTAAATATTACGTGAAAATTAATAAATATTAAAAAAATATCAATAAAATAATATTTTAATATTTATTAATATTAAAAAAGTAATAAAAACTATTATAAATATTTAAAAAAATGAAAAAACATTAAATAATTATTGATAAATATTCGTAATATAAATAAATATTAATAAAAATAGATTAAATAATAAATAAATACTAATGGTTATAAAAAATGTAATTAACTATTAATAAATATAAATAAGCAATATTAAATTACTAGTAAATATTTATTAAATATTTTTAAATATTTATAATCATTGTCAATTGTTAAAAAAATTCATAAATACAAAAAATATTAATAAATATTAGTATTTATTAAAAAAATCATAATAAATATTCATTAACTATTCTTAAAAAGTAATTAAATATTTATAAATATTAATAATATTAATATGTATTACTCAAATATTCACAAAAAGTAATAAAATATAATTAAATAATCATATATACTAATAAATATTAATTATATTTCAATAAGTTAAAATAAATATCAATAAATGTAACTAAATATTAATACATATTTATAATATATTAATATATATTAATAAAATACTAAAAAAATTATAAATATTAATTAAACATTAAAAAATACTAATAAATATTATCAAATTTTAATAAATACAAATTAAATATAAATAAATATTAATTAAAAATATTCAATATTAATAAAATATCAATAAATTAATAATAAAATAATTATTAATATGATAAAATATTATTAAATATTAATAAATATGTAATAAATATTCATAAATATTCATAATACATATAAATATTAACTAATATATAGTAAATATTAAGTAAATATTAATAAATAGTAATGGATATAAACAAATGTAAATATATATTAATAAATATAAATAAGTGCTAATAAAATAAAATTAATTCTTAATTAAATATTCACAAATATTTACAAATATTGACAATTATTATTAATTAATCATAAATAATTGGAATGTTAATAAATATTGTTGTTTATTATAAACCGTAATAAATACTAGATAAATATTTATAAATATTAATTAAGATTTAATGAATATTAATAATATTTATAAATATTTACATATTTTAAGAATCATTAATTAAATATTTAAATATTATTAAAAATATTGACAATTAATAATAATTATTCATAAATCCTGAAAATATCAATAACTATTAGTATTTATTAATAATTCATAATAAATATTAAATAAATATTCATGAATATAGATTCAATTTTAAAAAAATATTAATAACATTAATAAATATTAATACAATTTTATTAAGTATTAATAATTCTAATAAATATTAATTGAATACTAATTGTGTATTCATAAATATAATTAAATATTATTTTTTAAAATTTTATTGAAATTTAGTTAGAATTTATTAATAATTAATAATATTAATAAATATTAATAATGTTTAATTAATATATACAAATATTAAAAAATACTTCAATACTATATATTAATATTTTTTAGTATTTTATTAATTTATAAAGATATTTAATTAATATTTATTAATATGTATTAATATTTACTGATATTAATTAGTATTTAATGATATTAAATTATTTTTACTATTATTTAGGAAAATTGTATTACATTGTATTACATTTTTTTGAATATTTGATTACGATTAATTAATATTATTAATATTTATAAAAATTAAAATAATATTTATGAATATTTATTGATTAGATATTAATATTTTTAATAAATACAATTTTTTATTTATAATTTTTATATTTATGAATAATTACTAATAATTTTAAATATTTATACATACTTGGAAATATTTAATTAATATTTTGTAGTATTTTTTTATTTTTTAATATTAATTTACAATTGTTTATATCGATGATTAATTATTAAAATTTATTTAATATGAAATCTATATTTATAAATATTTATTTTTATTAGGAAAATTTATCAATGGTCTATTAATATTTTTTAATGTTTTTTATTATTTTTTTTAATAATTTATTATATTAGTAATATATTAATTGCGATTTTATTCATATTTATTAATATTGATGAATTATTTCAATATTTATTTATATTTACTTTTTATATTTTAATATTTTTTTTATTGATTTTTATTATAATATTTAATTTTATATAAATATATAATATTATTTATTTATTAAAAAATCTGTAGGAAAAGTGAATGAGGTGCACTCTTCCATAAGAAACGTTACAATAGATGTGTCTACCATACTACATCTTCTTATGGAGAACAAATGCATCAATGGGGTTGATGCATATCCAGACCCTTTTTAGAAAAACACCCAACCCTATCCCTTTTGTAAAAAAAATAAAAATCCCAATTAATTTTTTTTCCCAACATTAAATATTAAAATGCCCATTAACAAAAACCATTTTATTATTCTTCTGTTTAGTATTCTAGGTTACTACAAGTATATTATTTTATATTATTACTAAAAATAATCTTATTAAGGAAATTATTTAGAAATATCTAATATTGATAGGGTTTAATCAAAGTTTGATTATAATTTATGATTGGTTTTCATTTTTCTAATTTATTCGAATATCAATTTTCAATCATTAGTCTGTCCCCTTCTTTTCTCTCTATCGTTTTTAGTTTCTCTAGTTCACAGTGATCTCTTGTTTAATATTGAATTCACATTTTTTGGCATGTTGTTTAGATTCTTATGATAGTCATCATTGGAAAATGCGACATCCGATCGGTGCCCCTCCTCAGCCTGATCCTCCTTGTCAGAGCTGTAATCACTACTATAGAACAAGATTTTAACATCACTAAAAATCAATTAACAGTTCTAAAAGGGTTTGTAATCAAATCATGATTAAATGGGGTACCAATTTTATTAGCGCTTGACACCCTTATAATAGTGCTAGCATCCCACGCCCCCTTTAACAGTGCTATGCTCCCCCCTTTAATAGCATTAGGAAAATGCTCTCCCCTGCCCATGAACCCTTTCCTTTGTTGGGTTTCGAACCTAAGACATCCTCCTTGTGCAACTGTAACTCTTCCACTCATCTATATTTTTTTCTTTTTATGATATATCTATAAAACCAAATGGTTCAAGAGACTGTCAAACCCACTCATAAGGAAAATTATTAGAAAAAGAAAAAAACATAGGAATAAAAATCGATGGGGTCAAAAAACAACATTTGTTATTCCATAAAAGGTAGCCTAATAATCAAGAGAAGGTCCAGAATCATGATATGAGTTTTCATCATCGTCAATATATTCCCACTCTGACCGAAATTGTTTTTTATAAAAAAATTACATAATATTTATGCTTGATCGTTTTCTGCTCTAGAGTGTGACATTTGGAAGAAGACCTGGAAGATACGTTTCAGCCATGTATTCAACCACCAGCCCAGTCATCAATATTATGCCCTCAACCATGATTCTGAATGTCGACCCCACTACCATGTTTTAGATTGCTGGCATGCCCATCCTGGCTCTTTATTATCCTCATAATATGGTTTTCTTGCATGGGTAGTACAATCCCATCTGAGGTAACCTATAACATTCACTTTCCTGGGAAAAGGAATTTCTCACCCATGAGATATTGAACTCATGTGTCTGTTCTTATAGATGAAGAGATTCAGGCTACAATAGAATTAATCTCCAATATTTATCTCTATTGTTTTTAATATCTTTGGTTAATGGTTATATCATATTCGATGGTATAATCACGTTTTGTGGCAGTGGGTTTTGATTCATTATTATTAGACTTTTTTGGAAAACACAAATTTCGATCGGGGCCTCTCCTCTGCCTGCACCTCCTCACAGAAGATGTAAACACTACTATAGAACTAGAATTGAACAATGGTAAAAAATCTATTAACAATGATAATAATTAAAGAGTGATTTAAAGGGGGTACCTTTTATCATTATTAAACAAAATTCTGATAAATGACCAATTAATCAGTACTAAAAATCATTGATAAAATAAAAAATAAATAAATTTTTTGAAAGGAAAAATCTGAAAATTATAACTAAATTTTGAACCCCTTTAATCAGCACTATAAGTCCACTTTTGCAGTTCTAGGTGCACCCCTCCACCTTCAACAACTCTTGGACCCCTCCCCTTTTACACCGCCGGTATCCCCCTTCACCCATCGACCCAACCCCTACCTCTTCTAGGATTCAAACCAAAGACCTATCCCTTGCGCTCCAATACCTTTACCACTCATCCAATTTAATTTATTCTTTATTTTATGATATATCTATTTATCTATATAGTTATTTTTAATCGTATATTAGTATATATTGATATTAATATATATTGATATTAATATATATATATATATATACATAGTTATATTATTATATAAATTTATCCATTTATTAATATATATATTAATATTTTTATGAAATATTAAATGTGAATGTGATAATTAATGTAACATTCATTCCCAATAAACCCCTTCATGATCCCAACTTTTCAATGCCAAATTTTGATATTCCTTGTACATTATAAAATCATGGAAATTTTAATAAATGTTGGATGGTTTTTGAGGGCTCTAAATTGTTGTTTATTTACTTCTTTAATTTATATTGTATCTATATTTATATTTGTTGTCACCATCATCAGAGAAAAATTTGAAACTCACTTCATCAATTATGTGCTTCGCCAATGACTAGTATCACATTTCTGGTTTCAAAATTCATCACATTTTCAATCAGATTTTGATCAATTTCACAACATATTATCAGCATGATTATATTCTTTATATTGTGCATCATGATAATATTGTTATCATTACCATCATCTGTATAATATTAATATTGTTAGAAAAACAAATTTCACATGTTTTTGTACACATTCTTCTTTTTACAGACTCCTTCGCATGCACATCGACTCCACTCATTCAATGTGTAACATAAAAAGGTGTGCTTTATTTTTTATGTAATATATTGTTGCATTAATTTTTCCCCCGTTGAAAAATATTAACATATATATAATTTTATTATTCTTTTTTTACAGAAAAAATAATTAGCTCTTGAAGAGTTTTATTGAATTCTAAATGAAAAATCTATCTCCATTCCCTATAGAGAATATGTTTCATCAATAACTATTGTGGATGATGTTGGTACAATTGTCATTCATCAAATAATCTAATGAAACATCACCGCCAGAATTGGTCGAATAATGAACATCATGTACCTGCCATAAGTCAAACCGAGGTTTTTTTATTAATGATTTAAATCATGCACCTATCATACGTTGAGCTGAGGATTGTTGATCAAGTCATAATCCATGAAATTTCATCTATCTTATTCCTTTGTTCAACATGTAGGCTTCATGATTGATTTTGATATATAAAGGCTCATAATAGAGATGATATTTAATTTGAATATTTATAAATATTCTATTGTTTTATTTCATATAAAACGATTTAGAGAATTTAAATATTCTTGAAGAACAAGCATAAATATTATATGTATATATATATAACTATCCCTTATAGTTGATGAAATTGAAAAAATTTCTAAATTGATTCTTCATGCAATTTCCATTAAGACACTATATTGGATGAAAAAATAAATAAATTCCAATCACTAGAGTGAATAAGAATATATTTTAAATTGATTTATTTCATTCCATTAAGTGAATTTACATCTTGATTTCATTTTAATCCAAGTTTGAATTGAGTATTATGTTTTACAAGCGATCATTTTGATGTATTTATATTTAACAAATACTAACAATATAACCACCAAAAATAGTTTTATGACAATAAATATTTACAATGAATAATGAATTTTATTAATATTTATAAAATAATTTATTCCTCAAGGATGATGATAAAAATAATTCCATTTTATGTTATATAAAAAAATATTATCATTTATTAAATATTGTTCCTCAAACAATAATATTAAGGGGAAAATGTTTTTTTTATATTCTTATGGGTTATCAAAAATCATCTCATGTAATTTATTTATCCCATAAAGTGGATGTTTAAATTCAAATAGTTCATAAATTATAAGATTTAATTACATAATTTTTATAAACCAATAGATATTATGAAAATTATTTCACCACATGAAGTGGTTAAAATAATGATTTCACCACTATAAGTGGTTAAAATATTGACCATAACAAGAAAATAAATAATTATTTTTTTCAATATGATAATTATTGAAAAAAAATTAATTATCATTTATGGATCATGAAAATAGATTAATTAATTCATTACCTAATGTGAATATATATTTAACTAATATATCTTATTCCCTGGAAATAATGAAATTATTCATGAAAATTTTGATATGAGTTGTGCTATAATGAAATTTTGAGTGTTGATGAAGTTTGATCAAATAATTTATAATTCATTTCATAAAGATAATGTTTTTATAAATTATAATTTTGTAATGGTGATGAGGTGTGTGTTGTGAATCCAAAATATTCTTCCACATAGGTTATGGCTTCTATATGCACCCCTGCCTTTACTAGGATTCATACCCAAGACCTCTCCCTTGCGAGTCTGCACCATTACCACTCCTCCATCTTAATATATTCTCTATTTTACAATATAAATATATTTATTTTTATATGTTTTTGTGTGTGGGTGTGTGTTTATGTATGTATGAATGTATATATGCATATATATGTATTTATATATGTATATATATTCATGATATTCGTATGTTTAATTTTATATTATATGTGTTTATATTTAGCCAAGAAATTGTGTAATATATATATATTAAAATGAATATATATATATATATATATATATATATATAATTTTAAAAATGTGTATAATTTTTAATATGTATATTTTTTTCTTGAAAAAATTGTATGGTTTTTTAGTATAGGTGGACTATTTTAGGATTCTAGTGAATGGATAGAGTGGTTATTGGTCATTGGATAAGTGTAGGAAGGGGTGAAATGAAGTTGAAAGAAGAGGTGTAGGTAGCGGAAGAGAAGTTAGTCAGAGAAGAGAGGGTGTTATTGAATCAAGACGGGAGGTAGATGGGGAATCGAGACTTAGATGAGAATCATGGGGAGGAATCCAAGGTAGTAAATAAGAAGTGGTGATGAGTAGTGTATTGAAGAGGAACATTCTTTTGTATAGATAATATATTTTTCTCACTTTAATGTAGGGTTCATATAGCTATTTTTTCTCCCGTTTAGGATTCTATGCTCATAATCATGTTGTTTTGGTCAATATTATGTCACCATCTGAATCTTCGCACTTTTTATTTTTACAGGAGAACATTTAGTATTGGATCATATTTTGTTGACATTGTTTTTTAAATGTAATAAATAATTCATTGTTGTAACATGATTCGTGTTTGACATATTTTGATATTACATAAGCTAAAAAATCTAGTATATCATTGATTTTTATCATTATTTGTGCATAAAAAATTTCGAGTCTTCTTAAAGATTAATAGATATGTCCTATCATTGAATTTTGATTATAAAGAGTTATCCTTCCAAAAAAACCATTTTTTCAATTTGTTGTCTGGAAACAGTTATACATGAGAACTCATCTCAAGTAATATTTGTTATAAGAATTCTTCATTATGTGATTTCAATCATAACCACGGATGTTTTGAGGATTTTCCCTTGTTTAATTTTGTCTCATTATTAAGTTAACATGTGACATATTCCTTAGAAAAGGAGAAAATATCATTGATTTTATTTTTTATCAGCGATCACAAAAAATAAAATTTCATTTAAATGATCTTAATATATTTAACCTATAATTGAATACCCAGTTTTATATTTAGTATTTAAAATGGATTACTCAATCATTTTTTTGGTAGACTTGGTTATTTATGACTTAATGAAACATGTGAGTGCATGTTTCTGGCAATGATGACATACTATTTAAATCCCCTATGGTTTTTGTTTATATTTCTAGATTTGTAAGTACTTAAAATATGTGAATATATAATTTTGTTATTTATTATGTCATGGAACATATTCTTCATGATGGGTTATTCCCTAAAAGTTGTGTATTATACTCTTTCATTAGGGACATGCACTTTGAATGATTTTCTAGGTTGTCCTTTTAAAATATGATTTTAGTCAACATTTTCTTTATCATGTTATATTAAAAATGTTTTTATCACGGTTTTTTTGTTTTCAAGAACTAAATACATGGGGGATTAAAACTAATATAGTCAATATATCTATTATTTACATTAAATTAATAAGAAATTTCTTGGGAACATGGTTCTTATTCAACGCGATTGATAAATTTAATGGTTCTATTATCATCAATACCAAATATTGAATACTCACATTCATATATTATTGGATCGTGAAGGTAAGAATTTTTTTAATTTATTTTTTTGTTTCTATAACATTATAAATACCTTTCATGTCTCGAAATCTTCACTATGGATTTTCATTTTACGGATATTGGGTTATTATGGTATGGGATTTTCAGTATGATTACTCTATGGAAAACATAGAATTGGTGGGTATGATATGTGAACATGTGTTATGGGGTATGATACTAGAAACATCTATTGATTAGTGAACGATTAAATATAATATATTCATATATCACCCAGAAAATTCTCTTCATGTGAGGATTCTCCATTCAAATTGTATTATTCAAGTACCTCTTAAGAGTAATAAGTCCACTATACAAGCTGTTTTAGGATACAATGTAGATGCAAGGAGTCATTAAAAGCTAATTTTTTCTCCATAATATATTTTATTTAAATTGTTCTTTTGGTTTCATTAATATTATTATGTATTGGATATTAATCATTATAATACATTCATTTGAAATTCAGAAAGGATCCACCGCTAATGTCATAGTGTAAGCTCAGTCTCTTCACCTTACAAGTGAGTTTATGTGCTTTAATTACAGGATGAATCATTTTATAGTTGGTTCATTATTTCAAAATATGAATTATCAAGCCTATGATTTCTTATAAAGATAACTAAAAATAAAATAGTTAATCCTCTATGTCCAGTTTTTGATTGTTTTTCATTGATTCACTGTATTTTGACTCAATCGTTTTCATCCTTATATTATTATTTAATATTTTTTTATTCTATTAATACTCTTGAATATTTTAGCTAGATGTGTTTTGTGGTTATGTAAATTTAGTCGTAATGAAATGTTTTCTTCAAATAATGTTTATGTTAATATTGTTCAGAATTATGTGATAATTTTTTTATTTAGGTTTTTTGATGTTATGATTTATTTTTTTAATAATATATTTTGGTGAATAATTTGGAAACTATGATTTTTTATACTAATCACAGAATTTAGTGATTATCACACTCCATAATCATGAATGATTTGGATTGGTAGATAACAATGAATTTTAGAAATTCATGATTATACATGGAAATTTAGTACATATTCATTTTTATGATTTCATACTAGAATAATTATTGTATCAAGATAATCAATCAAACATTTTAATTTTCTTCCTAAATATATATAAAACTATACATCGTTCAGTTTTACATATACTATGAAAGTATTGAAGCATAATACGTAGTGACCAAGACAATCAGTTGATGTTAAATTCAATTTATGTTAGTTTTTAATTGAAAATTAAATATAATGTTCAAGACTATCCAAGAACTCATTAAAATCCATTTAAGTTTATCGGGATTCCCAATATCCAATTCCAAGTAAATTATCCAATACCAACACATTCTAATTCTTTCATTGTCTAATTTTTTATTCCTATTTTTAGATTAATATGTATCTGGGGATAACATTATTATTCAAAAAATCTGATGTACTTAGATCTTAAGTACCTTTTCTTAATAAATTTATTCAAATTAATTAATCACCATCAATAGTTCCTTTAATTTACATATTCACCTTTTTATATATTTGAATACAAGAATAGAAACATTTGGTGTCATATACCACTAAATTGGTACATGTTTTACATACTTTTTTATAAATCAATTTTGACCAGATATAATTTTATATTTATATAAGAGGCTTTAATATATATTTTTACTATATATACTCCATAAATATTTCATCTTCATATGTGTATTATTTTAATTTGGAATTCTATTCCTGTATTTGGGTGATATTATCTATTAAATAAATTATTACTTAAATTAATCAAATATATATGTTTCTAATTAATATTATTATTTTTTGAATTTTCAGAAGAATTTTAGTATTTGGTTAACATAAACTATAGGTTTTATATAAATGATCTGCTATCCATGTATTTAAAATTTTCATTCCATTTTTCTGTAATAGAATTATTCATTACTGTTTAGTTTGTCTATCCAAATGGATTTCTTTATTCCTTAGCTTATCAGTTTGTAAAAATTATTGATCATTATGATTAGAATAATAATTTCAAATATATTATTTATATGTGGAAATATGAGATTTGAGTGCCCGATTTTGTCTTGTAGGTTAAGATGATGATAATGAAACAATCATTGAGATACACTAGATTTGAGCGAGAAACATTTATTCACATGTATATGAACTAAATTTATTTTTTGTGATAGGATCAAGTGCACTGTATAGAGACCCGAAGCTTGACGTACATGGAAATTACATTCCTTTTGCGGAATACTTAATACATAACAAAAACATACACACAAGGACCGTAATAGTTTAGTGTCTTTGGAAACATGGAATGTAATCTTTTAGTCATGGTGAAAGATATTCAACATCTCCCAAAAAGATCTTTCACTTTTTGTTTCCTTACCTAAAACCTTTCTTTTTATCCTGGGGGAAAATAAAACATAAAAAGGGTGAGCTCAACTGCTCAGTAAGGGCATGCATGGAAAAAATAAAACATACCATATACATTTTAACTTAAAAACATGAACATAATGTTTAAACATCAAAATCTTGTGCAATGACATAAAACATGGAAGTAAATAAGGCATAGATCATAATGGAACATAAACCATGATAAAATAGCATGAGAATAAAACATCTAATTTTGGAATCCATTAATCACATGTAATGATTTCCATAGTAGCCAATGCATTGCTGCCAAGACCATCTTAGTGGAGAAAGTCCCATTCTGAATCGAGTTCACTCTTCATTTCAGTCCTGTAACACTGAACCGGATTAACTTACCGTTCCAGCCATGTCTATCTCATGAGATATAAAATCTTTACCCAATGCTTTGGAGGGGGATATAGGTCCCACCCATCTCATAATGATACCATTTTTATGTGTGACACAAAATCATAAATCATACATCATTGCATAACCCATGTAATAAAAATTGGAATCTTAAACATCGTGACATCATAAAACAATTCATATAAGTTAAAGGAATTAATAAATATAATTCCATCACTCAATAATAAAATAAATTTAATAATAGGGATAGAAACATAACCATTTATTATCTTAGATGGAAAATAATTTTGATAAAACACTTGAACTTTATTCTTGAGGAAAATATCATTTCTGCTTCAAAAACACTTTTCCTTTCTTAACATGTCATACAATTCTAAACTAAAAGAAGTTGATAAAAAATAATCTTGAAAAATTTTAATGGAAGATTCTTGGAATTAATGTTTTAAAAATCCATTCATGCCGTATAAGTTAAAAAAAACATTCTTTGTACTTTTGTTGGAAAAGTCAAAAAGTACCTCGTACGAAAAACGACAAAAGATTCCTTTCATATCCTTTACTAAAAACTCACCAAAGGGTAAAATTGGATTTAAAAAATTTTAGGTGGATGGAAATAATATTACAAATTGGGGAAACATGTATGTGGATGATAAAATGCACCCCAGTAAATACTAAAGTGTAAACAATCTCGGATAAAAATGAGATTGTGATATTTCCCTTACCTTAGGTCTGATTTGCCTCGTAAGTGTCCAAACCTCCTGTATAATGATTTAAATAATGTTATTGAATTATTCCAGAATCATAATTATTGTTATGATATCATATATGGTCATATTCTTAGATTCTTTGTATTAATATTTCATTGCTACTTGTTATTCGGGTGGTTATAACCTTTTGTTCTTATGCGCGTTTTGTCGAATGAATTCGTATTCTTCTCTTTAGGTTATAGATACATCATTTACAAAATTCTATTAATGTACTATATATCATATTTATTCATTCAATTCATTTATATAATCGTTATGCAATGAAGATCATGTAGAATGAATCACATCACATCGTGGAGATGGTATTTCGTAAGTACGCACGAGCGATGATATCATTCCCATGATCATGGAATTGTATTGGAGTGTATGTATACTATTTCAGAATAAATATCACTTTAAAATAATCATATATAGTAATTATTTACACAATTATACCCATCCAAGTAAGGTAGTGGGCGAAAATAGATTACAACACGGCGTGGAAACGGTATTCCATACGTACGCAGGCACGGTGATTTCTTTTTCCATAGGATGGATAGATGTTGAATTAGGGTTGGTTTATAATTATAATAAAATATTAGTATATGAGTGATACTGATGTTATTAATTCATAATTAAACAATTAAAAAAGAATATGTTGAAGAAGAAATAATTTTGATAGGATCGGTAATGGATATTACCTCTTTTTGACGTGCCACTTCTTAACCTCCTCTCAGAGAACTAGGGTTAGTCTTCGAAGAAGACCAGAACCTCTATGATGATTCTCGGGAAGTGGTGAAGTTAAATGGGCAGGGTTTGGCCGAGCTTGAAGGCTCAAATTGGTGTGAGGAGGAGAGGGAGGAGGTTCCCTTTTATAAGGGAGAAGAGAGGTACCTTTGGAAATATAAGAAATATTAGTTTATATTGAATCCCAAACCCTCTTAAAAACTTCCAAAATGACTCATATCCGACAATTAGATGATATAGGGTTGTAATATCATCAACCAATAAAATTTAGTAATGTTAGGAAATTATTTAAAACAGTATGAACGTGATTTATTCTTATTTATCAATTTAATTTTATTTGTGGTAATAATATTCTAAATTTTAAATTATTCTTAATAATTACATATGTGTTGTGAATTTTCCATAATTTGACGCTTTATGACATTTTCGACCATTTAAACTTTAATTTATAATTTTTAAATATTTTTGTGGTTTTTAAACAATTTTATAATATGTTATTTTTATAAAATAAAAATAATGTCAATTTTGACACTATTCATTTATTTGAATTTAAATAAAACATATACAGAGGATATTTTCGAACTAAAAACATTGATATACTAATAAAATGTCATATGTGTCTATAAAATTAGTGGAGCACGTTAAATAGTTCATATAATATTTATTTTATTGTTTTTAAAATCATTTATTTGGTTTATCTATTAATAAAATAATCACTACAACATTTTTGTATAATTATTTAATATAATTATTTGTTGCATAAAAATTAAAAATAAACTCTTATGATGAAGAAAAATCTATTAAATTTAACAATAATACTTTTACTCGAATGTATCATCTAAAAATCACAATATGTAAATTGTTATATTTATTAAATTATGAAGGTGACAACTTTGGCATCATTTAAAATAAAATAATATAAGTGTCCTAATAACCTTTATAAGACTCCAAACTGTTATATATTAAGTAGTTGGATGATTATACTATATATATACACTACCAATAAGTTTTGGTAAGGTTTGTGGGCCTTTTAAGGGGTATTATTATTTCAATAAATACTATATTACTGATTTTTCACTTAATAAATAATTTCTGCATTTTTAATGTATCACCATTAATGACAATTATCTAATCCAAAAAAATTCTAAAAAAATTATCATGATGTATATTATTTTATTAGATTTCTAGATACTATTCATGTTCTAGGCTTTATGATGTTTATCACTAAATTAAAATTATTATACTTATAAGATTTAAGAGAGTGACATGTTGTCAGTTTCTTTGGTTTTAATAATAATTAAGTTATTTTCATGGAAAAAAGTCAATTAAATGATTCTAATCCGACCCTTATGTGATATGGGTCGACATTTAGCCATACAATAGAATTTATTCATGTGTTAGGGTAATTTTATAATATTATATTTACCCTTAATTACCCGATTTACCTTTAACTATGGTAAATAAACTTTTCCGTAGTTACTATGCATAATTCCCAAAAATAAAAAGTAGCTTATTAACATAATTTGGACCCACTGATTCCAAATATGGAATCCATTTTTCCAAATCCAATACACAAAAGTTGAAGAAATTAAATTAAAATTAATCCCGTTGTTGAAAGAAAATGGGGTTTTCTTTAAAACATTGCAAAAGATTGAATTGATTTAACCTATGAATTCAAGGTAAAATCAATGATAATGACATAAATTATATTAAATTGTAAAAAAATATTCTATTTTTACATTAAAACCATTCAATATTATTATTTAACCTCATAAGCTATTACGATGAAAAAATTTGTTCTTAATTAAAATATAGCTTGTTTTTACTATTCACTAAAATATGAAAGTTATCAGAATAATATGAAAAATTTATCCAAGGTAAAATTTTATATCCTGATTCCATAGAATAATTTTATTTTTTTAAAATTAAAACTATAAACATTTCAAAAACTAGATTTAATGTGGGTGCGCCATAAAAAGGCGGCAAAACTGCATTATTTTGAAAAATACTAATTTTACATGAAAAAATTATTTTGTTCTTATACCATGTCCTAGAAAATGTGTAAGATGAATAATAATGTTATAAAATTAAAAATATAGTTAATAATATTCATAACGGCTAGTTCATAATTATATTATAATAACATATCATTGTTTAGTAAAACCTGGTATTGCGTACAACACCCGCTATCGAAGAAGGTCGCGATTGCGTGTAATGCAAGCCAAGTCAGGGTTTCGTATAGTGAAAGACTCCATTGTTGTTTTTTTATAACTGAATCCAACCATTTTTTTCATTTATACATTGAATATATATATATATACTCAATGTTGCGTATAATGACTATTATCAAACGAACTTGAAATTGTGTGTAACACAATCTAAGAATAGTGTTGCGTATACTGCAAGCTAATATGGTGTAGTGTATAGCGCAAGATAATCTTGGTTTATAGTATAATAGAAGATATGAATAAAATTAAAAAGAATATATCTTATAATATCTTGGGTTATTACATTCTACCCCCCTTAAAATGAATTTCTCCCTCGAAATTCGCCAGGGTTATAAATGGTTTTCTACTTGAATGTTTATTTAATTAAAACCCACATCGTAAAAATGAATACCAAAACTTATCTTTAAAAACTAAAGTATGAAATGTAAGGGTTAACCAGATATACTATTCACTGGGTTTCTACATAAGAAAACATAGGTGAAATTATGGATATGGAAGAGAAATATAACCATCATGTTCTGATAGAGAGTGGTAGAGAACATGGCTATGAACAAGCTAACAATCACAAAGCCATAGATTTGTGATGATCTAGGGTACAATCAGATTCATAGGATATAAGGGCACTAGGAAAAAAATTTTGGTTTTCATGATCATTTCCCTAAAGTTGAAGAATTAGAATTAGAATAAATAATTACATTATTTTTGTACAATCTCACTGTTGTTCGTGCGTTGAACAATTTCCACTTCATCTCTTAAAGACATGAAGTTGAATTTGTTATTCTTGAAGTGTTAGCAGATCATGTGACATAATGACGGGTCATTCCATCTGTCTTAAACAAAAGGTTATCAAAAGTTATTAAATATACATATGTCAATCTATAGTGAGATTAATCAAATATGGTTCCTAAAATGGACTTATACTTCATATATCATACAACTTAATAAAATAAAACTACTTTATACTAAACATGGACTTCCTGTAGGCCCGTGGTAGGCAATAAAGGCCAGCCACACTTCGGTTGTGGGTTCGATTCCCACAGCCTTGACCGATGCGATGGGTTGTTGCCAGTCCTACAGGTTTTCCTTTTTCTAAAATTACATTACTATAACATCCCATCAATAATATCGAAAAAAGTTATATTCTTAAACAATACTAACTTATGTCCAACATAATCCATTCCAATCTTTAGGCTTATCCAAAATACTTCTTTCCAAACTCATTGTATAAAGAGAATGATTACTAAAAATTTTATATAACAAGCACGTGAATACCATCATTTATCCCTCATATATCTTATTGGTCACATTCCAGTCATGTAAATACCATAATCATTTAATCTCTTGAAAAATGAATACCCATTGAATATTAGTGAAAACATGAGTGCTGTCAAAAGTTACCTCTTTCTACATACCAAAATCCTCAAAATTCTATATACTCAAATCATGATATCACTTATTCCTTATATCAATCATGAGCTCATGAATACTGTAAAACATTTCATTTTCTCCTTATCCCTTCATTATGCGCATATCATCTGCTTTCAAAAATATTTGAATCACTTTTCATGGTTACCGGTACCATAAAATTATTGAAAACCACAATAGACTAATACAAAAATATTCTAATACACCATAAAATTACCTCAACAACATTATTCTTGAAAACCAATACATAAAAACTTTAATCCATCCTCTTCAATTATTGTCCTGTAATAAGTCCTCTTTTGATTTAGAAGTAACTTTTTAGGTCAGGGCATTGAGTTGGTTAATGCCAATGTTCTCCACAAATATTACATTGAACTCTATAAAAGTCTGTAACTCTATGACCCTTTTCTCCACACAGATAACATTTTTCCCTCCATTTGAGGTATTCCTCAAGCTTTTTCTTCCCTTCTTTAGAAATATCAATCTTCCTTTATTTATTTTCCTCAACATGCAAACATGTATAAAAGTCTATCTTCTTCTTATTTGATGAATTAGGAATACCACTAAATTTCACCTTATTAATCATATATCGTGATGGCTGATTCGGCATAATAATAATATCTTTCTCTCTAGGAATTATGCAATTTTGTTGCACATAGTCACCAATTTGTCCATTGGATTCATTATTAACCGAATTCCTTCTAGTTCCCTCCATTGACTAAAACACAAAAAGAATTCTGTGGGAGTAAAAAATCATACAAGGAAAATAACATAATCAAAGGGGAGTACCTTAGACATCTAACATCTTAGGTTTAATTCTAAGATCCTTAGCGTAGTTATAGGACTATAACCTATACATATACTTATCTTTAAGGACATCCCTAGACATACCTTAAAAATATCTCTAGGGATCTCAATAATGTTCCCGCATCCTATTTTCCAAAGGTTGACTAAACCTTTCCTCTGATACCAACTGTAGAGACCCGAATCTTGACGTACATGGACATTACATTCCTTATTCAGAATACTTAATACACAAAAAGAATAGACACACAAGGACCGTAATATTTTAGTGTCTATGGAATCATGGAAAGTAATCTTCTAATAGTGGTGACAGATCTTCAACATCTCCCAAAAAGATCTTCCACTTTTTGTTTCCTTACCTAAAACATTTCTTTTGATAATGGGGGAAAATAAAACATAAAAAGGGTGATCTCAAATTCTTAGTAAGGGTAAGCATGGATAAAATAAAACATACAATATACATTGTATCTTAAAAACATGCACATAATGTTTAAACATCAAAATCTTGAGCAACGAACGAAAACATGGAACTAAATAAGGCATAGATCATGATGGAACATAAACCAAGATAAAATAGCATGGGAATAAAACATGTAATTGTGGAATCCATTAAGAACATGTAATGATTTCCATAGTAGCCATGGAATTGCTGCTAAGACCATCTTAGTGGACAAAGTCCCATTCTGAATCAAGTTCACTCCTCGTTTAAGTCCTGTGACACTGAACCGGATTAACTTACCATTCCAGTCATGTCTATCTCCTGAGATATAAAATCATTACCCAATGCATTGGAGGGAGATATAGGTTCCACCCATCTCATAATGATACCATTCTTATGTGTGCCACAAAATCATAAAACATACATCAATGCATAACCCACGTAAAAAAAATGGGAATCATAAACATCGTGACATCATAAAACCATTCATATATGTTAAAGGAATTCATAATTATAATTCCATCACAACATAATCAAATCAATGTAATAACAGGGAATGAAACAGAACCCTTAATTATCTTAGATGGAAAATAATTTTGATAAAACACTTGAACTCCATTCTGGAAGAAAATATCATTTCTTCTTCAAAAAAACATTTCCTTTCTTAACATGTCGTACAATTCTAAACTAAAATAAGTTGATTAAAAATAAACTTGAAAATTTTTAAAGGAATATTCTTGGTAATAATGTTTTAAAAATCCATTCATGCAGTATAAGTTAAAAAAACATTCTTCGTACTTTTGTCGGAAAAGTCCAAAAGTACCTCGTACAAAAAACGACAAAAGATTCCTTTCATATCCTTTACTAAAAACTCACCGAAGGGTAAAATTGGATTTAAAAAATTGTAGGTGGATGGAAATAATATTACATATTGAGGAAACATGGATGTGTATGATAAAATACTCCCTAGTAAATACTAAAGTATAATCAATCTTGGATAAAAATGATATTGTGATATTTCCCTTACCGTAGGTCCGATTGGCCTCGTAAGTGTTCGAACCTCCTGTATAATGATTTTAATAATGTTATTTACTTATTCCAGAATCATAATTATTGTTATGATAACATATATTGTCATATTTTTAGCTTCTTAGTAGTAATATTTCATTGCTAGTTGTTATTCAGGTGTTTATAACGTTTTGTTCTTTTGCGTGTTTTGTCGAATAAATTCTTATTCTTCTCTTTAGGTTATAGATAAATCATTTCCAGAATGGTATTAATGTACTATATATCATATTTATTCATTAAATTCATTTATATAATCATTACTCAATGAAGATCATGTAGAACGTATCACATCACATCGTGGAGACGTTTTTCTGTACGTACGCACGGGCGATGATAACGTTCCCATGATCGTGGAATTGTAGTGGAGTGTATGTATACTATTTAAGAATCAATATCACTTTAAAATAATCATATATAGTGATTATTTTCACCATTATACCCATACATGTTAGGTGGTGGGGGAAAATAGATTACACCACGGCGTGGAGACAGTATTCTGTATGTACGCACGCGCAGTGATTTCGTTTTCCATAGGATGGATAGATGTTGAAATAGGGTTGTTTCATACTTATAATAACATATGATTATATGAGTTATACTGATGTTATTACTTCATAATGAAACAACTAAATAAGAAGATGTTGAAGAAGAATGAATTTGGAAATAATCGGTAATGGATATTACCTCTTTTTGACGCGCCTCTTCTTAACCTCCTCTTAGGGCACTAGGGTTGGACATTGAAGAAGACCAGAACATCTAGGATGATTCTAGGTAAGTGGGGAAGTGAAATGGGCATGGTTTGGCCGAGCTTGAAGACAAAAATTGGTGTGAGGAGGAGAGGGAGGAGGTTCCCTTTTATAAGGGAGGAGAGGGGCACCTTTGGAAATATAAGAAATATTAGTTTATATTAAATCACAACCCCACATAAAAAACATAAAAAATGACTCATATCCGAATATTAGATGATATATGGTTGTAATATCGTCAACCAAAAAAATTTAGACATGTTAGGAATTTATTTTAAACATTACCAACTTGATTTATCCTTATTTAACAATTTAATTTTATTTGTTGTAATAATATTCTAAATTTTAAATTATTATTAATAATTACATATGTGTTGTGAATTTTCCATAATTTGACACTTTATGACATTTTAGACCATATAAATTTTAATTTAAAATTTTTAAATATTTTTGTGATTTTTAAACATTTTTGTAATATGTTATTTTTATAAAATAACAATAGTGTCAATTTTGACACTATTCATTTATTTGAATTTAAATAAAATATATACAGAGGATCTGTTCGAACTAAAAGTTTTAATAGATTAATAAAAATTCATATTTATCTATAAGATTAGTGGAGCATATTAAATAGTTCATATAATATTTATTTTATTATTTTTAAAACAATTTATTTGGTTTATCTCTTAATAAAATAATTACTAGAACATTTTTTAATAATTATTTAATATACTTATTTGTTGCATAAAAATTAAAACTAAACTCCTATAATGAAGATAAATCTATTAAATTTCACAATAATACTTTTACTCGAATTTATCATCGTAAAATCACAATATGTAAATTGTTATATTTATTAAATTATGAAGGTGACAACATTGGCATCATTTAAAATAAAATAATATAAGTGTCCTAATCACCTTTATATGACTCCAAATGGTTATTTATTACATAATTGGATGCTTATGGTATATATATACACTAAAAATAAGTATTGGTCAGGTTTTTGGGCCTTTTAATGGGTATTATTATTTCTATAAAAACTATATTATTGATTTTTTACTTAATAAATAATTTATGCATCATTAATGTATTACCATTAATGACAATTATTTAATCCCAAAAAATTCTAAATAAATTATCATGATGTAGATAATTTTATTAGATTTTTGGATACTAATCATGATCTAAGTTTTTTTATTTTTATCACTAAATTAAAATTATTATACCTATAAGATTTAAGAGAGTGACATGTTGTCACTTTCTTTGGTTTTAATAATAATTAAGTTGTTTTCATTGCCAAAAGTCCATTAAATGATTCAAATACGACCCTGAAGAGATATTGATCTACTTTTATCCATCCAATAGAATTTTGGAATGTGTTAAGGTAATTTTATAATATTATATTTACCCTTAATTACCTGATTTACCTTAAACTATGGTAAATAAAATTTACCGTAGTTACTATTCATAATTCTCAAAAATAAAAAGTAGCTTATTTACATAATATGGACCCACTAATTCCAAATATGGAATCCATGTTTCCAAATTAAATACACAAAAGTTGTAGAAATTAAATTAAAATTAATTCCGTTGTTGAATGAAAATGGGGTTTTCTTTAAAACATTACAAAAGATTGAATTGATTTAACCTACGAATTCAAGGTAAAATCAATGATAATGACATAAATTATATTAAATAGTAAAAATAAAATCTATTTATACTTTTAAAAAATTCAATATTATAATTTAACCACATAAGTTATTACGATGAAAAAAGTAGTTCTTAATTAAAATATAGTGTGTTTTTACTATTCATTAAAATATGAAAGTTATCAGAATAATATGAAAAAAATTTCCAAGGTAAAATTTTATATCCTGATTCCAAAGAATATTTTTATTTTGAAAAATAAAACTTATAAACATGTAAAAACTAGATTTAATGTGGGTGCGCCATCAAAAGGCGGAAAAACTGCATTTTTTTAAAATACTTATTTTACCCAAAAAAATTATTTTGTTCTTATAACATGTTCTAGAAAATGTGTAAGATGAATAATAATGTCATAAAATTCAAAGTATAGTTAATACTATTCCTAACGGCTAGTTCATAATAATATTATAATAAAATATATTTTTTTAGTAAAACCTTATATTGCGTACAACACACGCTATCGAAGAAGGTCACGATTGCGTGTAATGTAAGCCAAGTCAAGGTTGCGTATAGTACAAGACTCCATTTTTGTTTCATTATATCATAATCCAACCAGTTTTTCATTTATACATTGAATATATATATATATATATATACTCAATGTTGCGTAGAATGACTATTATCAAATGAACATGAAATTTTGTGTGACACAATATAAGAATAGTGTTGCGTATACTGCAAGCTAATACGGTGTTGTGTATAGCGTATGATAATCTTGGTTTATCGTACAACAGAAGATATGAATGAAATTAAAAAGAATTTATCTTATAAAATCTCGGGTTATTACATGCACAGATGGCCATATTCATGCATTTTTCTATTGAGATTCAATGTAATCTTTAGATTTTTCTGGTTCAGTTTTGGAAGAATGCCTTGGTCGAACATTGTTGGTCCTCTTTGGTAATAAAAGTAGTTCAATGATCTTTAGTAGGGGTAAGACTAAGGATGGACATCTTCTTCGTCATCCAAAATATGGTATCACGGATCTTCTACATTCATCACTACCTTCCACTCATGAAAATACTATTTATTTGATCTTATTACTTCCTACAACACCCCGTAAGTACTTGTTATTGTAGACTATTGATAGGTTTTATACCACTAGTTCTATATAATTTATTTATTTATTTCTTCCAATTATATAATGAATTTCAACTATACCTCCCCTTTTTTAGATCAAAAACATGAATGATATCCATTTATACTATAGTAAATGAATTATACAACACAATTCAGTGGATATCATTGAACAGAGTAAAACTAAAAATCTTTGAAGGGGAATGATGGATTACATCATTATTATTCTTCATATAGAACCTTGATAATCACACCAAAAAATATACTAACTCAAACCACTCACTATTTTAAATAGAGACCATGTTCCTGAGATAATCACCATAAACTCTATGATTTAGTTCTGATCAATAAAGTGATGTGAGAAGATTACATGGTCGAGTTAAGGGGAAACAAATGCTAAGGAGACCCCTATAGAAGAAATGACTATAAGACTATTGGGGAATAAAAAGTAATGGAAAATGGGTGGGAAGAATTTCATTTTGGATTGGACATATGGAATATTGACTATAGGAGGGTTACATAATTCTTATATATGGAATAACATCATGAATCCATTGGGGGAGGAGATATCTATCTTGGGTATCGTACCATGGGATCAGTCTAGCTGATTACGTCCCCAGGAAGTCAAAATTGTTTGTAAAAATCCACTCAATTTTTTGGAGATCTATGAACCTTGAATTCCTATTTTTCATGTACATGATTATTTTATATGAATCCACTCAATTATTTTGAGAGATATCTAGTTCTTTTGTTTTTTAATAATTCAGGATTTTATATTCTGTATTTCACAAAAATATGGTTCTTTTGTTGTTCAATACTCTATAATTTTTTTAATGAGGTAATTATATACTCCTACTCAATTAAATCCCTGGATGATTTAAGAATACTGAATAAGATCTTATATCATCCCCTAAAAATTCTATTATTTAATAAAGTAATGTGGAGTTTATCAGTGGGACACTTGAATAAATCTAGGTTCTGGAGGAAAAAATTCCGATACAAATTAAAGGTAGCTTCATTAAAAGAGAAAGAATGTTTTTTGATATGAGTATTCTGGTGTTGCAGATTCCCCTATTCACATATACATGGTCTTGGTGATCTATATATTCACCCTCATCAATGTATACCATAAACTGAACCATATTGATGAATCCTTTTGTCTGTTGATGTTTTAGACATCATATTGATGACTTTTAATAAACGATTTTGTTTTAGATTTCACCATACATACAATAATGGTTAAAAAGGATGTGTTATGTAATCATGAAAGAGGTTACTTATCAATGTATTTGACAGTAATAGTTCAATTATATTCCATCTATGTTATTATTTTATCAATTATTCAATTTATTATGTTTTTCATGGTTTAGGAGAATGTATAATACAATTTTAGATTATTATATTTGACTCTGTGTGTGAATATTTTTTATATTAATTTATTGGGATCTATATGAACTTATTTTTTTGGAATGCATATTGGAAAAAAATACATAATGTATGTAAGTGAATTTGTAATAAAATTATTATGTTGTAAAAATTCATGGGTTGGGAACTACATTATATTTTAAAATAGTAAAAATATATCTGATTATGAAATCATGTAATATATATAGATTAACATATGAAACTATTTATATAATCATTAAAAATGTGTATGGTTATTGATATATATATAAATATCTATTTATAAACATTTGATATGTATGTTTTTTTAAACATGTAAAGGAATTTTGTAGTTTATTGTTATTCCAACTAGGTTAGATTCCTTGAGGGGGGGGGGGGTTGGTGAATCAAGGTATGATAGATTAAAACAACTTCCCCAATAGATATTATTTTTTAAAAAAACATTATTCTATTCCTTTATCATAGAAATTTATTAACAAATATGAAAGCATGAATGAGGAAAAAAATATTTGCATGGTTCTCTGGCACTAGGATATGTGTTTTAGACTAAAATTTAAATATGATATGAAATAAAAAACATAGATTTATATAGATCACACAATGTTCAAGATTGTTGTAGTTGTTACAATTTTACCTGAGTTGACATGAACCATCACACGAAATAGTCTGCCACATGGCTTGAAGCACAATCTTAATCATCATAGGCTGTAAAAAATCACCAAGAATAAAAATAATATGTTTGGAAAAGTTTTCCCAATGGTAAACTGACATGAACCAACAATGAAAAGGGACTACCACACAAATATAATTAGAGTAAACATCATAAAAACATTCATAGTATGCAATAATGACTATGTAGATACTATATGTAACATCACACACCATATAAAAAAAATACCATAGTTGACCATATACATGGTATCTCAAGATAAAAGAACAATACTTAAAATTAAGGGGCATCAGACTAAACAATTCCTACACATACATCCCAATGATTATAAAATTCCGTAAAAGTCTCCACATGAGCCAATCACTAAAAATTTGTGTCCACTAGATAAAAAATTGGATAACAGTAATCAAGAATAGCAAACCAGTAAGATTATACCCTTTCTAAATGGTTTCTAATTATACCCCATAGAATATGTAGGGTGTGAGACATAAATCCCTGAAGGGTAACACTATGAATCAATTTAATTTTGTTACCATAAAACCAAACATTCTAGTTTTATTATACTTTTAAATACCAAGAAACATTGAACACATTTCATTATAAAATAACCGATTGAAATATATTTAGATTTCAATTAAAAATAATACATGTTTTCCAAATCATTTCTCAAAATGGATAAAATAAACACACATGGACACATGGCATAAGATTCTCAAAATACTAAACCTGTACAGGAAAATAATAAAACATCATCAAATAACCATATAAGTTGAGGTGGGAATCATATATCACATCACATAAAAATGGAATTAATGAAATGAAAAAAGCATACAAAACAACCCAAAATGAGTATTTATCACCTAATAAATGAAACATTATGACTATATTGAGTGATTCAAACAATGTTTTGTATCTAGGTATGCAATAAATTATTCTCTCACAGTCGTCCTTAGGCCCAACAACAAGATGTCACATGACTTCTTAACAACCAATCCGGGAAGCACTCTTGGTGTTGTTACCCAAAGTCTCTCATGGTCCCTTGAAAAAAAAAGAAGGTCTCATAGTCTTCCTTCCAAATGATCACAAATTCCCTCAAATAATCCCCTCACTCACACCCTAGTAAACCCATATGCTACTGTGTGCCACATAACCACAAAACATGTTCCACATAAATTTAATGACAATACAAGTCATTATCATAATTAATCATTCCCATTTTTTTCAAATTGATTTAAAAATGATAAAAGTATTTTTAATACCATTATATAAATCCATTTTGAGCCATAAATTCCCTTTGAACAATTTTATATGACACTTAGTGTGCATACATGCCAAACCCTTTGCAAACAAATCATTATAAAACAAAATTTCCAAATCTAGCCACAACGTAAAAGGGATAAAATCAACCATAAATAATAAAATTAATATTTTGACAATACCAAACCAAATGAGATCATAAATTTAAATTAAATTCATGAAAAAACCATTATATATTGATATCTACATCAGCATCGGTCCTAATATCATTGCCTCCAATGACACCCACTCTTAATAGGTAGAACAATTCCTGAAACACCTAATCCATGAAAAATAATACAAAAACCCCATCATTCATAGTATATTCATAAAAACCCACCCCAAGGTTTTAAGAATCCATAAAAATGGAAGAACAAAAATTATGAAGGCGGAGGTAAGGAGAAAATACAAAATCATTGGACATACCTAAAGCCAAATCGTAGATAACGTATAAGAGTCTATCACTAAATTAGAGAGGAATATCTACCACCAAGGATAAAAGGTTTCACACAATGGGAGTTTTAAAAATGAGGCCAAATGGGTTCCAACATAACATGGTTCTAGCTTCCCCTAATTACCTAAATAGGGATGACCCATTCGAACTGATACCTGGAGAAACATATGATCACCAGCCTAAAACCAAAATAGATTATTATGAAGTAATTATTATGAATTTTTGTGATTTTGAAATGTTTTTATTCATTATAGAATTATCCAAAATGTCTCTATCATCTCATGGATGAGACTCATTACAACCATGGAATTCCCTCTAACCTCAGTCTAGTAAAACATGGATTTTCCTAGCCATTTGTACAACACCGAAACAGGGCCATCCGGATCGAGGATTGGTAAGTATTTTGATAAGAAATCGCATCCATCAATAGCTGAATACCCCATGAACCACCTAAATGAATCACAATCTCTCCAAAAAAATTTAGAGTCTAGATAGATTGCATAGACTGGCTGCTCATCTTTAGTTGATACATGTTGCTCAACATTAGCTCCTTTCCCAGTGACTCCTTGAGTAACATCCTAAATCATGAAGATAAAGGAGAATTTCAGTCTAAAACTATTATTTAGGGAACTTTGTGAATCCAAAAAAATCAATTTAACATACATTCATCTGAGGTTATCTTCCATCATTGAATCTATAATGGGTTAAATGTTGGATGATTTTATCAGAAGATCAATAATCTCCCTTCAGAATAATTACTTACTTGTGTATATTTTATCTTGATCAGAAACTCTATAGTGATCTTATCCATCGTCCACAAAACAACAAGATATGCTTGGAACAAACTAGCTAGACTTTAATGCTCATCAATGATCCTCTTGCATGCCAAATATCTTGAAATAGTGTCTACCACCGCGTGGCACTTCTCGGGGAACCAATACCTACGCTTCAAGATATAAGACATCATGGTTAACCATGGGTGAACAACATTAATTTAAT
Source organism: Viscum album (assembly GCA_963277665.1). Lineage (NCBI taxonomy): Eukaryota > Viridiplantae > Streptophyta > Magnoliopsida > Santalales > Viscaceae > Viscum > Viscum album. The sequence goes on from OY728143.1 coordinate 1,695,756,639, forward strand.
GATAAACCTCATAAATCACGTCATTCCTCATGATAAAAGGTTCTATTATACACCTGTGTTAAACTATTGAACCATTAGGAGACTGAGACCAATAACCCAAGGTCTCCCTATACTTTAAATGGAACTAATCTGATAGAATTTCAAGTCACATTCTTGATCATTTATAACCTAATCAATATGAGTGGGAGAGACCTACACACCATAAAATAAAACCCACTCCCCATCCTCTTATAAATATATAATTATGTTAGAAAACAAACTCAGCATGCCCTACTCATCTGTTGATTCATGTACAACCTACACTTTAAGATTCATAAGCAATGTGTTGGTGACCACCTTCCCATTACCAGGTGTATAAGAAATATTCAAATAAAAAACATATAGGTACTCTGACCTGTGTATTTTCTTGAGTTTCAGGTCCCCCTATGAAACAATTTCCATAATTATTTTATTATCTGAATACATTATTAAACGCTATCTGAAGAGTTAATTTCGACATGTATTTAATGTATTCATCACAACTGCTACTTCCCTAAAAAGGGTGGGATAATTCTGATCGTGTGGATATAGATTCCTAAAGCCATTGGCCATCACATGGTCATCCTACATCAACACACAACCCAATCCCACATAATAATAACCACAAAACAAAGCATAATCTATTTGGATAAACATTAAAAAAAATTTCTAAGGTTATATATATATATATTTATATGTTTATTTATAATTGATATGTTTATTTATATAAAAAATGAATAAATGATATTTTTTAATTTATTTGTATCCCAACTAGGATAAATACACATTTAGGGGGGTCAATATGGATATGACATATTAAAAAACTAAACCCTCAGATCTTGTTTTTTTGTTAAACAAAAAACATTTCTCTAATTTTTCTCACTTTAGTACTTGAAAAAAATGAAAACATGGATGAGATAGAACAATTTTACTTGGTTCACCGACACTATTCTATGTATAAGGAGAATAAAAAATTAATTGTTACTATATACCAAATCAACTAAATCACACTGTACATACGATGTTCATAGCAGGCACACAATACCTCTTGGTTTACAACCAATCACAATGTGACATCTTAATGCTCTCTCTTCTAAAGTGTGCCTACTTATACATCAAAAGAATCTTACCTTGATAACAATAATGATTTCTTTTCACCAAATTTAGTGAACCATTATGTTACACATTCATTGACTTTATGAATACCTAATTACCACAAATTTACTTGGAAATTCATTTAAGTTGTCATGAGATTGAATTTTGTGAGAACCCTCTATCTATGCTTCGTGAAACATCCCAAATATTCAAAATAATACCTTACTTTTTCAATTTCTCCCTACATTAAAAAATATCCCTAATTTCCTGAAGCTCACATAGCCTTTTGAATTATCACTCATTTTTTGAAACTCACTTGGCCTTTGTGAATCTCAAAACATTCAAGAATCTCCCTTAGCCTCCATGAATCTCATAACATTCATGATTCTCATAGATTTTTCAATGCCCACATCATTAATAATTCTAAATGTTTTCATGAAGAATTCATATCCTACACTAACTCACATTCTCTATGAAATAGATGATCTTATGAAAAAATCATGTAAAAAATATTTGATGAATTTATAGCCTTTGGATTTACATCAAGGCTTTCTTTATACCAAATGAGGTGTATCCTCCTATTTATAGATGCAGCCTCCCCCTCATAATGATTTTAACCCAACCAAGGCCTTTTTGTTGATTCTATTTGATATTTTTAATAAAGGTCCCATCATTATAAGGCCCCACTAAAACATTTTTTTTCTAGGCCTTTTGGGCATTTTTGTCGGTCATAAACAGGACAATGCTCAAATATCATTGTCAGGTCCTCTAAGGCATAGAGATTGTCGAAGACTTTTATTTTACATGTGGTACATCCCAAATGGATACCCGAATCAAAATTTATGGTTTTTTAAAGTTCAAGTTATGTTTTCAACTTATTTTAGATCGCTTTTTAAATTTATAGATTTTTTATCTTTGAATAGTTATTAAATGACTATTACTCGATAATAATTATTTATTAATTAATTAAAATATTTTATAAATTATTTTATAATCCATTTTCACTAAATATATTATATATAAAGTGTAAATTCCTTTTAACCTTATCTAAAACATATTTAAAAAGTATAAATGATTTTTATACCTGTATAATTATACATCTATATTTATATATTATATTTAATGATTTTTTTTTTGAAATATACCATTTATCAATGCTAGTGAAAAAACTAAAAATGGGAGGACATTATCAACGCTTCTTAAAAAAGGATTTTAATGGTACCCCCTTTATCAGTTCTTTTTTTTGAATTATTCAAAGGAGGCTCTATATAAATTTGTTTTCAGGATGTGAGTTCGTATCCTCATCATCATGTTTGAGATCTGTGGATTATTGTTTCCAATCTTGGCAGAAGGTTTCTGAGCAGGTTGTTCTAATCCTCAAATTACTCAGTTTCAAGAGAGGCTTGTGTTTATCTGATCTATAGCTTCTAAGTCGATTATTGTCATTTGATCTACAGATTGTAGTATCCAAGTGCCTTGTGCTCATCTAATTTTTAGATTGTGGATTCTTGATCTACAGCTTGTTCTCATCCACAACTGATTCAGTTTCATGAATAGCTTATGCTTATTTGATATATGATTTACGAGTTCCTTATGCTCATCTGATATTCGGATTGTGGTTTCATCATATGAATCTCATGCTCTTACTCATCTGATTCATTATACGTAGTTATATTTTGACATTTTTCGAAGGACTGACCTCTCTATTCTTATAGAGGTATTTGATGGATCCTCTATCTTCTGACACCCCTGTGTTCGCAGAGGTCCATGGTGGATCCCCCATTGATGATCCCCCTCTTTTTAATGTCTTTTTTTTGTCTACATTATATAGATTGTTGAAAATGGAGAATGAATTAATATATCAGTAGAAACACCTCTTTTTTCTATAAAAAAATCCCCTGTCAGAGAAAAAATTAATGAAGAGTTCCTTATAGCTCATCGTATGAATCTTATAGTTTTAGGAAAATTTATCTCATGTCAGGCAGCCAATTTTCCTATGCCGAGGAACACATTTCAATCTATATGGTGGTTAGATGATGGAGTCAACATACATGAGATCAGATCCAAACATCTCATATTTCAGTTCTTCAATACGAATTACAAACACAAGGTCCTTATCAAAAGGCCTTTGTCTTTGAAAACCTAGTGATCCTAATGGAGGTTCTGGAAAATAATGAGGATGCTCTAAAAGAAACCATTTCTAAATCAACATTAAGGGTTCAGATTTTGGGCTTCCCCTAGTATTCTAGATCTGAGAACATCATTAGAGAAATCAGATCTCATATTTCCATATTTATGGAATTTCATAGATCAAACCTTATTCTATGGGGTCCTTCCACATTGAAATGGTTCTCAATTGATGTATTTTCCCTCTCCTAAGGGGTACCTTTCTATAAATGGACACTTGAAAAATATGGACTTTTTTATTATGAGATGATGTGGGGATAATATTTCTTCTGATGATGCTAAAGACACATGGAGAAGGGTTTCACCTCAATAAAAACCGATAGGAAGGGTAATGAATTCAAGAACTATGTCCCCTACATTCATGCTAAAACTCATGGGATATTTATTGTTCCAGAATCCAAAAAACATAAGGATATAGATAAACTAACTAAGGCATTAATCAAGCACACCACCGACGACTAAGGGAGTACTATTTTTCTGGGGAAACCATGATTTTATAAAGACTAGGATGATACAGTGCATCCAAGGGAAGCCTGAAACCCAACCACCAAATATGACCCTTGGTCCTCTAGGAGATCCATTTTCATTCAAAATAAAGGCCTCGTGGAAATGAAGACCCTGCCTACATCCCTGTGCTGATAGCTAAAGGTTACTCTCAAAATGTCATCCATCTCAAAACATATCTACACATACCTTCAAGAATGGGTTCCTCCCCTAGGATTTGATCTTCTAGACCTGATTCCTCCCCTAAGAATTTAACATATATGACTCACCTCGTTGGTTGGATATGACATGAATGTTTTGACAATGACTTGTGCTAAAAGAAATCAAGATGTAGAAAATGATAATAAGAGTTGACCAGGGAATTAACCCCCCTTTTCAGAACAATTTGGACAAAAAAATCCCAAACTAAACTCTAGGAAGCGAGAGCCTCCCAAAAATATGGAGGGATGTAGATAATGAATTTTTTGGTGATATTTTATAGGTGAGGCTATGCAAACCCAACCCCACATATTTTAGTGAAAGCCTTTTGCTGGAACATCAGTGGTCTTGGAAACCTAGACAATATTCATATGATCTGGCATAGAATTTCTATAAGTATCCTTAGTATGGTTTTTTCCATAATCGTGACTGAAAATAAAGACATTCCTGAAATTTCCTACATAGTTTGTATTTAGGGTTTCTTCATATCCCCACGACAGGGCCATGCTAGTGGTATCAGAATCTTGTGGAAGGAGGGTGTAGAAATTAGAATTAAGAGCTTCTTACTGAACCATATTTCTCCCTCTTTCCGTCATCCAATCATTCTTGTTCGGTATTTTGTTATTTTCTCTATTTTGACCACTCAAATTGATAAATAGAAATCATGGGACCTCTATAAATATATTTGTATAGGGATCCTATGAGTGATTCTCATGGGAATATATTTTAACTAGATCATTTTAGAATGATAAAAGGGAGGGGTGCCAGTATGTTGTTGACCCATATGATAGACTTTCGTAAATCATTTCAATGAATTGTTATCTCTAACTAGGATAACACGAGTAATACCTTCATATTGTGTCATGTATTATCAATGAAAAAACTCATCGAGGAGAGAATGGAAATATTATTTCCATCTTCCAATTGGCTCCCCATCGTAAATCTCTCTTAGTTCTCCTAGCTCACCCCATCCATGTCAAACCATTGCTCGATTCTCATTCACCTTAATATCAATCAAAAGAATCCAAGGCATGGGATACCTATTATTTTTCAAATATACTAGAAAAGGAAAATGTGATATTAAGAATTTATTAAAGTAGTATGGATTATGAGTGGACATAAAATTCATGTTAAAATTCACCAGGTTTCGTCGAGCCTTGAAAAATGGAGTGGTTGGTGGTTCCATCAACAAGGCTGGAAATGTGACGCCATTAAAAAGTGTCTTTCCAATATCCACTCTCTCCCACATTTATCCATGATCATTTACAATATTTTAGTGCTGTATAATGAACTCAATAAAACTCATATAAGAAAAGAATGTTACTGTTCAATGCATGCTCACAATAGTCATACCGAATAAGGGGACATAAATACACATTAATTCCATAAAAATAATCCCTAACTCATAAAAAAATCTTATTTCATGTCTTACCTCACATAATTGATGAACTATCTCGAAATTGTAGGATATCCATGGCCTTGTCCTTTATTTTTTAGGATTTTTTTCCAGTGAGACCTCCTTTCCCAATGAGGTTTCTTGTTATATTATTCTTATTATTACAGATGATATGAAATAAAAACTCACCTAGGATATTACTGAAGAGGAAATCATTTCCACACTAAAAAATTCCACTCCACAAAATCCCTAGGCCGAGATGGATTCCCCACCAAATTCACTGAAATCATATTGGAAATTTTGAGGCCAGATGTGTCAATCATGATAAGGAACATCTAGAATGAGAAGGCTAACTTCACCCACATCAATAAAACCCCCATCACACTCATTAATAATACCCAGATTCTCTAATATAGTTCAGAGTAGCATCCAATTATACTAAGAAATATCATAAATAAATGTTTCTTTATTATTTTGGTTAACAGTCTTCACACATTTCTACATTCCATTGTAAGTGAAAACCAATCTACCTTGGTGAGAAATAGTCTTATCTCAGAAAAAAAGATTTTTTACCATGAACAATTTCACACTATAAAGACACAAAATATGTCAAAATGAGGAAACAAGGCCTAGAAATTAGAAATGTTTAAATATTTCAATATAGTGGAATGGAATCTAATCATGTATGTACAAAAAATGGGATTCTGATCATAATGTATTGACATCATAATGAAATGTGGTGCCTCTATCTCTATCAAGATCCACATTAATAATAGAATTTTCCCAATACTCTCACCTGATTAGGGACTTCTCAATTGAGACCCTATTTTCCCTTTCCCTTTTAATTTTAATGGCTGATGTATTCTCTAATTTCATTTCAAAAGATGCTATGGATAATTTTGTTCATGGAGTGAAGGACTTTCATCGATGGCCTCACATTTCCCACATCATCTTGGATGATTTTTGTCTTTTATTCTCCAAGGCCCCAATGGAGTAACTCAAGAATATTTTCTTTCTTTTCCACCTCTACGATACTGTTGTAGGGAATGCTCTCAACACCTCTAAATTGAAAATTTCTTTCAGCACATGCATGCTCCCGAATAAGAAGGCTGATAACCAATAACTCTTTTTATTCCAAATGGTTAATAAACATCATCATTAAAAATTGATTCCAATATGTATTTGGTATCTCCAAAAAAGATGTTTTATCCAACATTTTGGACTGGCTGCATAAAAAAATTTAAGGATAGACTTACAAAAGAGTCTCTATATTAGGTAAATATATCCTCATTTATTCTATCCCCAAATCTATCACATACAATTTTATGATTATCTTTAATATTCCTGGTTTCATCATTGATCATATCTAATAAAATTCCCCCAATTCTTTTGGGGACTCAATGAAGTAAAACACAAGGCTCACTAGATTGCATGGGATATACTCCGTATTCCCAAGCCTCATGGGGGATTGGGGTTTAGGGACATGGGACTCTTAAATGATGAATTTCCTTTAAAATTAGGATGGAAGTTCATTCAACACCCTCATTATCATTTCATGATGGTTATGAAGTACAAATATTTCCAATATATTTATTATTTTAGTGATCTATTAGGCCCCTACCTTAGTTTCTTCTATCATGGCATGTCGGGATCACACATGACCGACATGTGGATGATTTAAAGGGGAATTGCAAATAGATCCTCGATTAATATTTTGATGGAACCATGGATGGTCGAAGAAAATGGGCTCAATGAAACATACCCTTTCCCTAATGATCTAGAATATGCAAAGGTAATCTCCCCATTCAAAGAGGATGGATTTGGGTGGTTCCCAATGAAAATATCCTCCTAGTAATGTAGCGGGGATATAAAATTATTCTATGTATCCTAGAGGCCATATATTTGGGTCCAGATCATTTATTCAAGCGCATGGATATATATGGCACTAACTCCATTAAATATGGTTATGTTATTTTATTAGAAGATCTGAATCTGGATGTAGAGGCTCCTTGGAAATATATCTACCATCTTCAAATCCCTCTGAATGTTCATTATTAATTTTGGAACTTCTGCATCATGATCCTTCCTTCAACGGAGTTCCTTGTCTATCACCACACTTCATACAAAAAAACATCTCATATCTCCATTTCTATGCCTAAATCTAACAGAAATGAAATTTCCCATTGCACTGGTGTGAGGAACATTGGGCGCACCATCCACCATTATTCTAACAACCTCCTGTACATGGAACATAATATTTGGGTCCTCTAGAAAACTTTTCTTCGTACCTCACTGCGGAGGACCTGGCATCCCATTGCATAGTGGCATATATAATTTTTTTAAGGAAAAATGAAATTCTATTTAACTAGGTCTAAAATAAATACATCCTTTGGGTTAATAAGTCATCCCACTGGCTTTCATCGTGGAATTAAACTGAGCATATCAAGAGGAACGTTCATGGGAACTCAAATAAAGGGAGATTTTTGGGTTCTTAAGTGCAGTAAAGTGGCTGACCAATGTCATCTCTTAAAGGAGGATGTAAATTTAACACCATATTAACGGTATTCTGAAAATACCATAAAATAGAATAAGAACACTAATTAAATGAATGTGGGGTTTCAGTTGTAAATCTAAAAGAATAATTATAGAACAATATTACATTTTTTTGAATGAAATTTGATTAATGAAACACAATGACAAGATGTTATTTTTAAATATTTTTACTGGATGTAATAGATCATACTACACCTTTCCACATACTTATTAGTCATTATCTTTTAAATTAGTATACATTAATTAGTATCCCCTAATTTTTTAACCCCTAAACCCTATGATAATTAACTTTACAACAAATAGGATGTGAATTAATCCCTTGATTAGCTTCAAAACATGAAATTGAAACACCATTCATTGATTGATGTTATAATGCTAGATTATGGTCTGTGCTAAATTAAGGAACATATACACAATGTAAATGGGGATTAATTAAGTATTTGAATATATTTTGACCCTACAAATTGATCCTGTGTAGTCTTGTATTACCGATTATGACCGCACCCTCATAATTCACACAATTCATAACCTCATTTGTTTTGTGTTTATCTTTTAATTTCTTTCTTAGTTTTATTTAATTTAATAACTCAATTAATAGATAAAATTAGGTAAATTACATAATCTCATTGATTCAAAAGAAATGGATGATGAAGGTGGGAGGCAGGTCAAAAAAAAACTACTCTTCCAAGGATGGTGTAGTCATCGTAAAAACATTTTTCGTGTGCAAAGGTTTAGAATGGTTAGAACCCAATATTGTTTCAACTATTAATTTATAGCCCAAACAGGAAGATTATTTAGTAATATAAGTGAATAATATATAGAAAAACTTAAGAAATAAATTATGTACTAATTTGTGTATTACACAAAGAGAAATATTACAATATATGCAGGGGAAGGATTCGATGAAGGGATCCTTGTATCAAGATATCCACCTATGAGTATAGGATGTTCATGAACCTCCAAGTTCATGATAGAAGTACTCTAGATCTCGAAAATGGAAACAATTCACTCCATGGTCAGACTTCAAAATGTGGTGACCAAGGTGTTAATTTATAGCCAAAATGGGAAGTGGTTTCGTGCACCCAGATTTCGAGATACCACTTTTGTCTTGGTTTTGGGTTGGTAAATGGACATTTTGAGACAGGGAAAAAAGAGAAATGTTGTAGTCTAGTTTCATTACTATCTTCATCTCAACGTTTGTGGCCAATGGAAAATTAAAATTCAAGATATGGCCGAAATAATGAAATACATCTTTTATATTATGAGGATTATGTCCCCTAGATAGTTTGGTTTGGATGGCCCCATTAACTGATGAATTGAGATTTATTTTTATGATATGACATGTATCAAATGACGTTGTGCGGTGTCCCAAATATTTTAACCCATTTGGATGTATGTATTTTTTTGAAATTTGGAAAATAGTGGACATATCTCTAACCCTCCATATCACCTCCTCCTACAACAAAATCACCAAAACAAGAATAATTTCCCTTTTTAACAATGAAAAACAATTAATAATTGAATCAAATGGGATCTTTAATTTGAGATAATATTTGTAATATTAAAAACAAAATATGTTTTAAAACAATGATGTAAGGGTGAAATAAAAAAGTGAAATGTGATGTGATCACACAACCACACTTACCCTTTAACACTCATAGGAAAAACAACATATCCTATATTCCAAGAAATTGTAACAAGAAAAGATTAATTTAATATAGAAAAATTAAAACATGTTCACATTAGATCTACCAATTTGAAAACAAGAAACAAAATATATTACACCTCCTAAAACCCATTTTTTTGTTCTTAATTTATAACATTCAATATATGTCCAATTAATTTATTCAATCATGCACACAAAACACTTAACCCACTTTAATGTTTTCTTATCACTCAAACTATAATTTTTCTACAATGTATTTCTCATCAAAGCCCATACAAGGGTCACCACATGATTGATAAATTCCTACAGGTATTCCCAATTTGAGTCATGGATGTATGTTTATCATGATGTCTTTTCATGTCTGTTTTGTGGATTTTGGTTGGTAGTATTTATATGTTAATCATTATGAGGTTTAATGAAGAGATCATGACCCTTTTTGAACAAAAATTGCATTATTCTATTTTTCACTCAAGTATAGTCTCCCCTTTACTCCCCTCAGTATAAATTCAGCTCCATCATCATGAAAACTCATGGATTGTTTACACAATTCATCATTTTAGCAGAAAAAATGACAATATTCTCAAAAATATTTTTTCTTCAAAGCTCGAGATAGTCATGACTTCATTTCTTCTTTGGAAGCTCCAGAAGCACACTATTTATTAAATCATGAATTTTCTATAAAGGCATAATATTCAAAAGAATAATTTTTTTAGCAGAAAACACATGTATTTAACATTTCCCCCCATATTATCACCAGATTAGGTAGAAATATACAATATATCTTCCCATATACCTATGATTAACTGGATTATGCAATTTTACTTTAATATCATGTTGGATAGTGGAAATTTCCTTGTAATGTGGATAAACTAATAGGATCTTCATGACTTCTATGGGATACATGGATTTAATTTTCAATGACGGCTATTATAAAAACGATTATTAGAAAATGGGGCATTAAAAAATGCCTCAATTATTCAAAATACAAGTACCATAAACCCTCTTGATTTTATAAGAATAAATAAAATTCTGATAAAATAATTTGTAGTTTGGTTCTCCCTATAATTGTGGTGAATTTAAATAATTATAAAAATGGATTTGAAACCTCACATTAATGTGATATCAAATACAAGGTCAATGAGATGTGGCTTGGGATTCAAAATTTTGAGTACCCATTATGAAATTCCAAAAGATTGGAACTTGAAACAATTCCATTTTTAGCATCCATTTATGGTCAGTTTCAGGGAATAATTTATTTCACTTATTTATATGGATATAAAAATGTTTACGAGAATCAATTCAGCTAAAGAGTTTTAGAAAAACTGAAAATTTTAAAAAAAAATGCACAATTTTTTTGAAGAATTAAAACAATTGAGATTACTAAACTAAACGTTTCATCCCCCACACATAAAATATTGAATTGTAATCAATATGAACCCATGAAATGATATGTGAACATGAAATGACGAATTTTAAATATGATAAATTATATATAAGTGAATGGGTTAAGAATAGCCTGATATTCTCAAGTGATGAGGGAGTCATATTGTGTGACAAAATCGACAACATCCGATGAAATTCCCTCAAAGTATTGCATTAAACATTTCCCATTGACTATAAATCATAATCCAATGACCACTTTTGTGATATCCAAGATGGGTGTCTTGTATTATATCCTTTATTCCATAAAACATCATCTAATTACTTTATCAAATCCTTCTGATTTGGCTGCATAATGTTTTCCAAAATTTGTTTCAACTCACGATTTGAAACAGCAGCCTTTACATTTGATTGGGGCTGTTATGATGTTGATGTTTTGTGTGTCACCCCATATGTATGAATGGGGGAATCCAAATTTTGATTGTAGAAGACTTCCTGTGGTAATTGATGATTGAATTCGGTACTCCAAACTTACAAAAAAAAATATGTCTTGAAAAATGATTATTAGAATATGAGGATCATCATTCAGGGTTTCCTTATCCTCCACCCATTTACTCAAACAATAAAATGAAACCAAAATATAAATAAAAATTAAATGAACTATGAAAATGAACCATAAAATAAATTCCCAAAAAATAACAAGTCTCACAAAATAATATGGGTTGTTAAGGAATCTTTTGTCTCCTAGAATTATTCTCAATGTGTTGGCAACGTGAGCACAACATACCAAACACATGACCATAATGTAATATTCTAATTCAATGTAATATAGAGTCAATGAATTTCCTTGTTGTCCGTTGGGGTTTGAAGTGTCCACCAAAATCAAGGGTATGAAAAAATGTAAAATATAATCTAACTCATGATCATGAACACATCTCATAATAACATGGACACTACACATCCACCCTAGGTAGGAATCATACCCCACATAAAATAAAGAATCACTCTATAATTTTTGGACATTATGTTTCACTAAAATTTTAGGGATTTTAGAAGAAAAAGGTAGTTATCTAAGTTAGCATACCAAGGATGCATACTTTGGATGGTGTAAAGATTCTCATCGGGGAAAGTGTCCCAAATCATTACCTAGTATAAGGATTCAACCTCTAATGTGTGAGTAAGCGTACTAATGTGGTCCACCACAAGGATTTATCCTTCCTTTCCTTTATCTCAATATCAAATTACTGAAGGAGGATCATCCATCAGATATGCATGGGATTTCCATCTGGCTTCTTTAAGTGGAATCTCTATAATGAACCAAACATTCATTAATGAAAATTCCTCTAATTCTATGTAAATGTCTCATCATGTTAAATGTGAACATCATTGGTTTTTTTCGGATTTTATAATACCGTTAAGAATTTTGACCATTGCTAGTATATCCTATGAATAGTGATCACATGATTAATAAAAATATAAGGGTTTAACAAGTCCAATTTACTCAGAAAAAGAAAGTGATGGTCTAATCCAGTATAATTGCTCAATATGAAGCCTATTTGTCCAAGCTCAAAAAGGACGTGGAATCATTGGGCTTCACTCTTGGCCAAGCCCAAGCTGAGAATCGACACATTAAGCTTGAACAAAACCATATATGGGAGAAGTACAAGTTGATAGAGATTACCACGTGTGAAATTTTATATGTGCTACCCCCATAGTCTATCACCATTTCTCACCTAACACTTAGGTATTATGCGGTAGTTTTTAGGGGTTATGTAACATTCCCTAACAATATAATTATGAGAATTAATTTTGTATAGAATAAGAAATAGGAATTTCTTGAATGTCATAAAGGCCTTTTTATTTTTATTTTTATTATGGATAATCCACCTTTTAAGTGTTTAAGGGGAACCCGTACATGACCCGTAGGCCCAAGGCACAAGGCCCGACAAACCTGCAATACATGACCCGATTTCCCTGAGGCATACCATGCCCAATACATGACACGTAGGCCCATCCCACATTAACCGCTCCACCACAGATTTCTACATCATTTATCACCAAGATCCCCACATTGCATTGCTGATCAACCAGAATTGCCCAGTACAAAGATGCACGGTGCCTGGTCCCGATGGTGGCTACCATACCCTCTCATTCTTCCAGTCCGGTTAGCTCTGCCTCTGGTGGCTACTAATCATGTTGATATAATCCTCTTCTGGGTCCTGTTCTGTGTGAACTAGGCTACTCCATGTTCTACATGACCTAAAGGCCCTATGGCATGAAGTTCATTGATGACCCGAAGGTCCTAGAGACCCATAGGCCAAAACTGGTGGCCCTGAGGGCCCAAATCGGGTGAATAATTCCGGCTGCTATAGAACCCAACAGTAACTGCTAAAATACTGCTATAGTGACAGCTATAGTAACCCAGAAATTTTCCTCCACCTGGTTTTGAACCTCGATCTCTTGGATGCCAAGCAAGAGCCCTTACCACTCGGGTACGGGCTCGTTGGGAATAAGAAATAGACATTAATTTTTATTATTGTGTTGTAAATAGGTTTCAAAAAAACAAATAGTATTTTAGGTAATATTCATCTACGTAATCTATTTTGGAAAATTAATGGATTTATTAATTAAATGATATATTAATACAATATTATTATTGTTAAATTAATTTTATAAAATATAAAATATCGTATAATTTTTATGAATAAAATTGTAATTTTTATCGAGATTTGAAAACTTTCCCTGTCAAAACCCATCATTTTTTGATAAATGTCGATTTTTATTTTAAAAGTGAAATTTAACATATTTGAAAAATTATTTAAATAATGTGGATATTATTTTAGGAGTCAGGACATCGAAATTATCCAACGGTGAAGTTTTCATAATTTTTTGAGACAGTCAAATTTTTTGGTTAAATTTATATTTCGTTTAAATATATAATGTGTTTTTTGACATCATACTGACGCAATTGTGATGTAATAAAATAATATAAAAATTATTTTCGTCCAATATATTTTTTTATATTAAAATAATGTGATTTTAGGTTTGTTGATTTACTTTACAAAATATTAGTGGGCCCTCAATGAGTTATAAAACATTTTCACTTTTTAAATGAATTTCCTTGAGAGTGTGACTCACCTCCACATAAGACACCATATTATTTTAAGAAGTTCGGAAATTGGCCTTATAAAATATTTTTCTCCACTCTCCTTTAGAAAAAACCATGGGTTGGTTTGTGGTATTGATTATTTTAATGTGGGGTGACCCAAACCTAAATATTAAATAATTCCCTCTCCTTTCCTATATATACCCACACAGGATCCCACTTCCTCTTTACTCAAAGCCTATAGAGTTCATACAACTTATTCCCTCCTCTCACTAAAATCCTTCCAAGGCTCCCCATTCTCCAATTAAGCCACTCGGTAGCCCCTCCCATGCCATTCAAATCATATTTCCATGTAAGGAATTCATTCCTTTCTCATTTTATCTAATTTTCTTAATATTGTTATGTTCTTTTATTTACTATTTCTAATGTTGGGCTATGATTTAGAACCTCAGTCATACTTCCCTATTTATTTTTTAAGTAAAGAGATACCTCTTTATCTCTCTTTAATGCCTCCCATGTACATGCATTACCATGCTGAAATTCCATAAGGAATTTCACATTTCAAATTTATATTCAAGAAATTATTTTGTATTATGAATCTAAATTCCATTAAATTTGTTGGGAAATGTATCTATATAATACCTTTACGTTCCATTTCATTTAAATATGATGAGATTACCCTTTCTCTCTCATCAACTATTTTTATGGATTTTTTTGTCACGCCTTTATGCTGCTGAAATTACACTGTGATTTTCCAAACCAAAATCATTGTGTAAGTAGATACCATACCCATGTCTTTATCAAGGGTATTAAATTTTATGTACATATACATATTTAATGGTAATTTCATGGGTGTATTCCACATTTATTAACTGTATAATAACTTATCATGTTAAATGATTATATGTTATATGATCTATGTGGAACACTTATGCATGAAATGAAAAGATTGAGAAGGGTGAACCCAGATAGCACTCTAATACATTGCATAAAGGTTGGTATCATGATAAATCATATGAAATGAGGGTTTACCCATGATAATTCATGTGCACTGTGGGTTTACTCTTGTTCAATGTGCAAGGAGCCTTGGTTCATGCTAAAGTCAAGTTAAATGATGTTCCCACATTTCCATGTCATGTTAATCATGCTATATCAGGCCTTTATGTTCATGTTTCTCTTGTGATACATTTATATTCATATTCAATAACATTTCATGTACTCCTAATGTTATTCCCTATTTACTCCCTTACTAGGCTTTATTTATCAACCTTTTTATGCATGTCCTCAGGTTATCCCATGTAAAGCTAAGTACGAAGGATTGTAATGGTAATGTAAAGGATATTTTTCAATAAGATGTTGTGTTTTATGTTCTATGTTTTCATGTAATTTTCATAATCCCCAAATACACTAGACCTCACGATCATCTATATTTTATCAAGTGATGTGTTATATGAAATAAATCATGTTTAAGTGTGTAATAAAGATCAGGTTTTTTATAGTATTTATTAGAGTATAGGTTTAGTTTTTTGGGGGATTAGGATTAAAAAACCCTAGAAAATCCTTAGAGAAAAGACTAAAGATAATAAACATATCCATATGTTTTAGTGATTATTGAGTAAGTGTTTTTTCAAGAATAAACATCCCTCTCTGGTTATGAGTAGGCAGAAGCGGCTCTGGAATCAATGTACCTAGGGGTGAAAACCCCGACAAGGAGTTTCCGGCATGACCCAAGGTATCCTGGTACATGACAATGGGCCTTACTATGATCTTGTATACGACATTCCTAGGGTATATTATTTCATAAATTTATTAGTTTAGTGTGAACCATTATTAAGGAAATTAAATAAATTCCCCAAAAAATATTTATAGGGAAGTAGATCATTGATTACATTGGTTGAAGCCAATAGATTCATTAGTTAATGAAATAAACGTAATGTATAAGTCCTATGTTTTGTCTATGGATTACCCTTTATATGTTACCCCAATCATTCCTTTTATTCCATAAAATGGATTGTAATTGTAGGAATCATGCTAACCGATGTGAATATCAATGTGATGATTGCTCTAATGAGATGCCCAATCTAATGGGAGTTGGAAATTGTGAACTTTGTCACGATAATCTCAAAGTTAACTAATGTATTTAATAGAAGCATGGGTAAAGAGGAGTGTTTAACCCTCTTAAGAAAGAAATAGTTTCTATTGAGAGATTCATGAGACAGATGCCTCCTACTTTTAATGGATCATATAATCCCACAATCGCTGAACAATGGATCAAATCCATTGAAAAGATTTTCGCCATCCATAAATATTCAGAACAAGTGAAGGTTCTCCGGGATTCTTATTTTATGGAGGTTGAAGCTGATCAATGGTGGATGTTGTTCTAAAAAACGAATTCAAATGAGGAGATTGAGGCGTTGGAATGGAAGGATTTCCAGATTATGTTTTTTGATAAATATTTTCCACTCACCCTCTGACTCAAGATGGAAATGGAATTCCTTGACCTCATCCAAAAAGACAAAAAATATGTCAGAGCATATGAGGGAAAATTCAAAAGTCTTGAAGGATATGAATCTTGCTATGTTGTTACCCCCGAAAGCAAGGTTCACCGTTTCTTTGGTGGGATGAAACATATCATGCAGAAGGCACTAGAGATCTGTGACTTTGATTGTTATGAGGAAATTTTATGATGTGCCCTCATAGTCGAAATGGAGATCGGGGAATCCTAGGGGTATATAATGGATATAAATCATAACTTGGACTTCAATTCAATTTGTATGATGGATAAACCTAATGGTGCTAAGAAAATCCATCACCCCACTTGCAAACTATTTGGAAAGAAGAACCCCAAAAATTGCCTAGAGGGGACGAGGAAATGTATTAGGTGTGGAAGAGAAGGGAACCTTGGTATTAAATGTCAGCAAGAAAAAATCCACCACTATGATAGAGGATATGAATTCACTGCTCAACCCTCAATTCATTGTTCATAGATTCAACTACATTGAACCGTTGAACATTGCAAACCAGTGCCCTATGTCAAGGGTTTTCAGAGGTAACCAACAACCTCCAAGGCAGAAAGGGAGATATATTGACATCACTACTGCTGAAGTGTACCCCGCCCATGTAGTGGAGATAGGTACACTAGTTATTCATTCAAGAATCATAAAATTACTTTTTTATTCTAGTTTTACACATTATTTTATATCCCAAATATTTAGTAGAGCAATCCAAACACCACCAAAAAACATGTAAGTAAAGATATCTGTGAGTACGGAAAATGGGAAAAAAATTGAATCACATGAATATAACTCATCCACTATAATAATTTGTGGATTTAACTTCCCGGTGAACCACTTAATTCTTTCTCTACTAGAATTTGATGCAATTCTCTTCATGGATTGGCTTTCCTTATATAGAGCAAACATAAATTGCTGTGAGTGGGAAATCACTCTCTATAGGGTTAATCGACCTCATATTCTATACAAGATCACGGAGGAGGATGAATATTATTTATTTCCATCATATCAATAATGGATATTAATGCCTTATGAGCATGCACATTTGGTTCAGATGGTTGAGTCCAAGGAAGTAACCATCCTTGAATATATGCCTATTGTGAGGGAATTCACCAATGTGTTTCCAGAGGAATTTCATGGTCTTCCTCATAGAAGAGATGATGAATAATTAATTGATATTAAACATTGGTATTTTACTATATCCAATACACCGTATAGAATAAATATTATGGTGCTTGAGGATTTGATGATACAAATACAGGATAATATGGATAAAGGGTTTATACGACCAAGTGCTTCACCATGGCGTGCACCATTCTTCTTCATCAAAAAGAAGGGTGTGTCAATGCACCTTTTCATTGATTATTGTGATCTCAAAAAAGCACAATAATGAACAAATATCCTCTTCCCCAAATTGATTACATGTTCGATCAACAACGTGGAGCACAATATTTATCAATGGTAGAACTTTGGTCGAGATATTATCAAGTAAGTATGAAAAAGGAAGATATCCCACCACATCTTTTGGTACAAGATATAGGAACTATGAATTCATATTAATGCCTTTGGGAATCCCTAATGTTCCATAAATCATCATGGACTTTATGAATATATTCTTTAGATATTAATTAGTCAAATTTTTTGTAGTCATTATAGAAGATATCCTAATATACTCCAAAACCATGGAGGATCATGAGGATCATCTATAAACTGTACTAGAGGCCTTAAAAAGGAGAATAATTATGAAATGTATAAAAATTATCAAATATTATTGAAGGAGTCTTATTGTTGGGCCAAATTTTCATAGGAAATGGGATATCTATAGATCCCTCCAAGACAACTGCAATATTGGGGTGGCCGTGGTCAACATCGATAATGGATATCTGTAGCTTTTTGGGGTTAGCTGGATATTATCGACAACTTGTGAGAAATTTCTGAATATTGTCAAACCCTCTTACCATAATAACATAGAAGGTAGTAATGATTTCATGGAGTGATGAATGTGAAGAATACTTCAAGGTGTTGAAAAGGAGGCTTTTCATTGCACCAAGGCTCACACTACCAACAAGTGGAGAACTTTTTTTGGTATTCAGTGATTCTTCGAATAAGGGATTGGGTTGTGTGATGATTAAAAGTTACAAATTCATTGCCTATTCTTCAAGGAAATTGAATGTTCATGAGAAAAACTATCCAAAATATGATCTTCAATCGGCTGTGGTGATATTGACTTTATAAATTTGGCGACATTATCTAATTGGGGTGAAATTTGAAATATATACGGATCATAAAATCCCCAAGTATTTATTCACACAGAAAAAGTTTAATATTCACCAATGAATTTGGTTAGAGCTGATGAAAGACTATAACTACTAATTCTATTACCACCCTAGGAATGAAAACAAGGTGGGGGATTCACTTAGTAGAAACCATCTTGCAATTCTATCATTAACGAGAATCGAGAAGGATCCAATCTTCTTCGGTTTGGTAAAGATGGACATGGGAATCATAATGAAGGGAACATCATCTATCCTTTCACAAATGATTGCTCAAACATATGTTTGGAAAAAATTTATGGATGCTCAATGAAAGGATGTGGAAATTATGAGAAGTGTGGAAGCTATCAGAAATGGGAAATCCTCAGATTACGTGGTTGACAAGGGATGGAGTTTTGAGATTTTGGTCACGATTATGTGTACCATCTGATCTAGAGATGAAGAAGGAGCTTCGGGATGACTCACATAGCTCACCCTTCTCTATTCACCCAGGGATCACAAATATGTATTGAGATATCTACGAAAACATTTGGTGGGACAATATTAAATGGGAGATTAGAGAATATAAATCAATGTTCCTGGTATGTCAGCATGTGAAGGATGAGAGGAAAAAGTATAAGGGGATGATGCAACCACTAGAGGAAATAATGCAATATGGGTCATTGTGGATAGTCTTATGAAAATAGATCACTTTTTCTCAATCCTAGATGAATTCTCATTAGATCTATATGTACGGATTTACATCAAACAAGTGGTAAGGATACATGGAGAACCACTATCTATTATATCCGATCATGATCTGAGATTCAACTCGAAGTTCTGGAAAAGTCTCCAATATATTCTAAGCACTGAAATTAACTTCATTATGACCTATCTTCCTCAAATTGATGGCCAATCTGATTGAACTATTCAGACACTGGATGATTTTCTATGATCATGTTCTATGGACTTGAAAGATGGATGGGACCAACATCTGCCACTGGTTGAATTCTACTACAATAATAGTTTCGTCTTGAGAATCCAAATGGAACCATATGAAGTCATTTATGTGAAAAGGTGTAAACACTAGCATGATGGTATGCAGTCAGTGTGTGCTAGCTAATTGGACTGGAAATTGATGATAAAATTGTGGAGAAGGTGAAAAACATTCAACATCCTATCAAGGCATCCCAGAGTCGATATAAGGGTTATTTAGATAACTGTCAAAAAGACCTCGAGTATAATGTTGTAGACATGTTATTTATACTCATAACATAATGGAACAAGGTCATGAGGTTGGGAAAGAAATGGATGTTTTTCCTAGGTATAATGGCCCCTTTGAGATTCTTGACCGTGTTGGGACAGTTTCATATCAACTAGTACTTCCACCTACCATGGACAATGTACATGATTTCATTCATGTATCCCTCTTAAGGAAGTACACAATAGACCCTTCAAAAGTACTCCCTTCAGAGGTTGTACAGTTATTGGATGATCATTCCTATGAGGATAAACTAGTATAGATCATAGATTGTAGGGAAATCTTTCTACAAAATAAGACAATTACCCTCATAAAAGTGTTGTGGAAAAACCACAAGCTTGAAAAAGAAATGTGGGAACCATATTAGTGATGAGGAATAGTTACCCACTACAATATTAGTGTGGGAAAAGTAAATTTCGAGGGTGAAATTTCATAAGGGGTGAGATTGTAACGACCCAAACATTCATTATTTAAAATTAAACTTGATATAATTAAATTACTAATCATGTAAAATGTGACATTAATTGGTTTTAGGGTTTTTTGATTTTAAAACACTGTTATGAATTGTGACCATTTCTAATTTATCCATTGAATAATTGTCCCATAATTAGTACAAATATAGGGCTTTAACAAATCCAATTC
This sequence comes from Viscum album, assembly GCA_963277665.1. Classification (NCBI taxonomy): domain Eukaryota; kingdom Viridiplantae; phylum Streptophyta; class Magnoliopsida; order Santalales; family Viscaceae; genus Viscum; species Viscum album. The sequence goes on from OY728143.1 coordinate 1,695,777,410, forward strand.
ACTCAGACAAATGAAGAAATTTCTTCATCTAGTAGAATTTCTCCGTATGAAGCCCATTTGTCAAAGCTAAGAAAGGAGGTGGGATCATTGGACTTCAATCTTGACTAAGCCAAGATGAGCTTCAAAACAATAAGCTCGAACCGAACCATCTATGAGAGATGTTGAAGCTGATAGAGATTCCCACGTGTGCAATATTATCCGAGCCACCCCAAGAGTTTGTCACCATTGCGCACCTTACCCATTGGTTTTATGTAGCTGTTTTAGGGGGTTATGTAAAAAATCCATTCCACTATTATTATTTTATTTAATCGTGTATAGAAAAAATAATAGAAAATCATTTTTATTGTTATGTTTTTAATAGTTTTTAAAAAACAAATATTATTTTAGTTAATATTCATCTATGAAATATATTTTAATATATTAATGGATTTATGAATTAAATAATGTTTTAATAAAATATTATTATTATTAAATTAATTTTTATTAAATATAAATAATCGTATAATTTTTATGAATACAACTACAATTTTTATTATGGTTTGGAAGCCATTTTTGACAAAACCCATGAATATTTGAAAAATGTGTTTTTTATTTGAAAAGTTAAAATTAACATATTTATAAAATTATGTACATAGAATGGATATTATTTTTGTAATCTGGACATCAAAATTATCCAATGGTGAATTTTTCATAATTTTATGGGATAGTTGTATGTTTGGGAAAAAATTAAATACTATTTAAATATATAATGTGTTTTATGACATCATAAAGTCCCAATAGTGATGTAATAAAGTAATATAAAAATTATGCTCGGTCAACATATGTTTTAACATTAAAATAATGTTATTATAGTTTCATCTATTTATTTTACAAAACATTATGCACCCACCTGGAGTTATAAAACATTTTCACTTTTTAAATGAATTTCCTTGAGATTGTGACTCTCCTCCTCATAAGCCACCCTATTATTTTAAGAATTTCAGACATTTTCCTTATATAATATTTTGTTCCACTCCCCTTAAAAACACGGGAAAAAACTTTGGGATGGTTTTTTGTGTTGATTAGTATAATGTGTGGTGACCCAAGCCTAAATAATAAAGAACTCCCCATCCTTTCCTATATAAACCCATTAAGATACCACTTTATCTTCACTAATATCCTTTTGAGTTCATCCAATCTATGTCCTCCTCTCTCTAAAATCCTCCCAAGTCACCCCAATCACCCAATAATCCACTCTCAAGCTTCTCCCAAGCCTTTGGGATCACACTTCCATGTAACGGATTCATTCCTTTCTCATTTTATCCAAGTTTCTTAATATTGTTATGTTCATTTATTTTTTATTTAAACTTTTGGGGTATGATTTCACACCTCCCTCATACTTCCCTATTTATTTTTGAAATGAAAAATACACATTTCTATTTCTTTAATGCCTCCCATATGCACTTGTTACCATCTCGAAATTCTACAAGGAATTTCCCTCTTCCAATTTACATTCAACCAATTCTATTGTATTATGAATCTAAATTCCATTATTATTTTTGGGAAATGTATCAGTATAATACCATTACTGTACATATCATTTACATATGCTGATATTAACTTTTCACTCTCATCAACCATTTTATGTATTTTTATGTCACGCCATTACGTTGTCGAATTACCAACACGGTTTTCCAAACCAAAATCATCCTCTAAGTGAATACAGTAACAATGTCTCTATCAAGGGTATTCAAATTTATGAACATATACATATTTAATGGAACATTAATTTATTTATTTCCACATTACATAATGGTGGAATAACTTATAATTTTGTATGATTCCATTTTATATGATCCATCTCGCACACATATGCATGAAATGAAATATTTGAGAAGGGTGTACCCGGATAACGCCCCAATTCATTAAGTAATGGTTTATATCATGGTAAATAAAGTTAAATGAGGGTTTATTCATGATAATTAAATTAAAACGATGGTTTACTCATAATCCATGTTCAAGGAGCCTTGGATCTTGCTAAATTTATGTAAAATGTTGTTGCCACATTTCCATTTTATATTAATCATGCTTTATCATGAATTTAAGTTCATGTTTCTCATGCGCTCCATTGATATTCTTATTTCTTAACATGTCATGTATTCATATTTTTATGCCATGTTTACTCCAATATAGGGCTTTATAGCTCACTATTTTCATATGCATGTCCTCTTGTAATCCCATGAAAATCTATGTATGAAGGACTGTAGTGGTCATGTAAATGAAGTTTTCAATAATATGTTGTGATTTATGTTCTACATTGTTATGTAATGTTCATATGTTCCAACGAAACTAGAAATATCAATATTATATGTTATATAATGTTATGTGTTCTGTGTAATAAATCATGTTTTTGTATGTAATAATGATCTGGGATTTTATAATCTCAGAGTAGTATGGTCAGAAAAAAAAACTACATTATAGACAAATAAATATGATTAATCTAAAGAATATATGATGGAAAGAGAATCCATTTCCATTGCTGTATATTGTGATTAGGCTAAATATAATATTCTTTAAGCATAGGAATTCACATGTTATTATCCCTCCAAACTATAAGATAATACATCTCTGACCACAAATTTGGAGGCGTCACACATAAACTCAAAAGGAAGCTCCCACTGTGGGGGTTATATGATTAGGGGAGTGTTCAGTCACTTATTTAGCTCATCAAATAATGTCATAAAAGAATCATTAGACACAAAATCCAAATCCTTTTGATGTAATCATGACATAGGAAGGTAATTCATACTACAATCTTTGATGAATCACTGATAAAATCCTTCATTCACTGGGAAAGATCTAATATCACATACACATGAATGACAGGGTAAGGATGAAATAATATCTACAATAGAACTATCAACCTCTATCCTATGTTCTGGAACTACATTCCCTAAGGCAATTATATTCTTTACCATAAAATGACACTTCTAAATGTTTATGAATAAATTCTTTCCAATATAATGATTAAAAACATTCCCAAAACTAGAGATACAATAATCAAATAAAGACCCATTCACTATAAGGAACTCCATAAATAACACCATGAAATTATCAATAAAATCACAAATAATACAAGCCATTTATCTCTATGAGTTACCTATGGAATTGTAATGTCTAAATGGCAACGGCTGGTAAGAAAATGTGCCAAATAGAAAAGTAAATGTTTTCTTTTCCTAGTCCTTAAGGGATATAGAAACCTGAAAATATCTAGAAAATCCATAAAATAAACAATATTGTGTTTTCCTAGCTAGTCTCTCAAGGAATTGATCCATAAATGGAGGAGAAATTGTCCTTATGAGTGTACTAATTTAGTTTCTTATAAACAATTCACACACAAAAACTATTTTTCACCCTCATTGGAAATAAATCCTCTTTATCATTTTTAACAATAGTAACACGATGTTTATTATGGACAACCTAAATATGAGGCACCGAATTAGAATCTAAAATATGATAAATTATACCTCCCTAGAGAAATTTTTCAAATTATTTTTTAACATCTTCTGGAATAGTTGAATTCAATCTCATTTATGGACACATCACTAGTTTATCCCCATCCTCTAAAAGAATCCTATGCATGCATATGGAGGGGGTAATACCAGATATGTCATTCATGGTCTACAAAATTCCCCTGATGTTATCCCTCAAAATATTCAAAAGTTTTTCTTCATGTTAAAAAGGGAGATTCTTAGCAATGATAAAATATATTTTCTCACCGATTCATAACTATGATTATTTTAGATTTGGTGGAAATTGATTGAGTTACAATGTATTGTGGTGATGTATGGATGGATAATTTTAAGGAACTTAAATATGTGAACAATGAACATCAGTATCAAAATACACATCATAAATATCATAGAATAAATCATCAAATCCATCAATATACTCAACCTCTATGTCATAATTAGAGTTAGAATTATCAAAATAAGAATATGAATCCATTTTAATATCAAATCCAGGAGTGTTTTTCATATTAAAAACTATTTTGAAAGTGCTCTTAGACATCACACTAGAACCAATATTCTTAATACCTTTAAGAATAGGACAATTAAATTCCATGGGTTTTCTTATTTGGTGGTTAAAAATAAGAGATAATAAAAGCAGAATCGTCCTATGAGTGGTACTTCTTGGAGTCTATAACATTAAATATCCCAAAACCATCTCCAAAGTAAATATAAAGTTTACCCTAATTGGCATTTGTGATAATTTTTGTAATTTATAGGTAGATAATACCAAATATAACTGGAGCATGAGAATCTACATGATCATCCTCCTTGTTAAACACATAGAAGTATGTAGGAAAGATCATGTCTCTTACCCAAACATGTATATCCTAAAGGACTCTCGCTAGATATGTTGTAGCTCTATTCACCAATTATTCAACTACTCTAATTGTCTACAACTAACCAAAATGTAAAGAATAAAATACTATGTGAGGATTTACATTTATGGATTCTTTTAAATAATAAACAGCATAAGAAAGGTCCAACTCTCCAATAGTGTATGAGATGGTGAATGTATCTGGATCCTTGCACTTTATTTGAATTGTTGAGTTGGTGTAATTATTTCTAAAACATTCCATAAAAAAATTGATCCTTTTATTTCCCTTAAGACATATTTGATTAGTATAAATTTCCTTTAAGAATTTGGAATACATTGGGGTTTTCTAAATGTCTTGAAGTATAGGGATGTTGATCTCCACACACTTGAATGTGTCCAAAACCTCTTTTTTTGCATCAGCTCATAAGAAATCTTCTTGGTTTATACAAACATGTTTGGAAAGATAAGGGGACCAGGATTAACATAATAAATCTTTTTTCTTACATTTCTCTTTCTCCATTGGGTTGTCATCAGCTGGTCTTGAATGGAGCTTCTCCGGAGTTAAGGTGAATCACGGTGGAATGGTGGGTGAAAGAAGTATCATTCATTTTCATCCCAATTATTAATGTGATGGCACTAAAATTCTCCTTTGTATTTGGACTATCATGGTAAGGATTATTTGTAGATTTCTAAATTACTAGAACATGTAGGGAAGTGGCAATCTGGTTCATTTGATTACTCAACTCCCTCAACTCAGAACCTTGACTCTTTAGCTCATTCTATTGATTAAGAACAATTTGTTTCAGACGATCTTAAATGTTAAAATATATCTTTGGTTTTGATTTCCATTATTTTTGAATTGTTGATGCATGGGATTTAAAACTCCATTGGGGTTTCTGGAATCCCTTTTCGAAAGGAAGAGGCTGCTATAAATTTTATTAAAAATGGGGTGTTTATTGTTGTCTAGAGCTGTAACTCAAGTCTGAATGATCCTTCCACCCATGGTTTTATGTTGGAGCCAAGGAATAATACTTCTTCAAGTGATTTGGTGGTTTTTGTTTTTTGTAATGTCTCCTAGGGAATACTACCGGACAATCTTATATCTCTTGTAGTTGGGGAAACCATCGGTCGGGTGGTCTATTTCAATGAAAATTCCACAAGGTTTCATATGAGTAGGTTGGTATATCATTTGAGACAAAGAAATATGTATCACCATATTAGTCAATTATTCAATCTTCATATCAATTAAATGTATTTCAGGAGAATCCAGACTTACCTGATGTACTCCCTTGATATGTGGTGTACCTTGATTACCAAATTGTTGGGAGTTTTCTGCCATACTTTCAATAAATTCACGTGCAGCTACTGGTGTTTATTTACACTAATGCTCCTCCATCCATGACATCCACCATGATCCACTCCATATGTGTGAGTCCTTCATATATGTTTTGGATGAAGAGTTTCTCAATAATTTGGTGATGTGGGCATCCTGCACACAAATTCTTGAATCGCTCACAGTGTCCATACATTGAGTCCCTTTATTATTTCTTGATCCCCAAGATCTCATTAAGAATTTAAGTGGTCCTTGATGCTAGAAAAAATATCTACAATAAAATATTTTTTAAATTATTCCAACATTTTATATCATCAGTTTGTAAATAATACCTCCAATCCTTTGGAGCTCCATCAAGTGAAAATGGGAATGCTTTTAGTTTTATCTGATCATCAGAAACATTTATTTTTTTAGGGTTGATCAAACCAAATTAAATTATTTTAAATGTTTTTTTGGATCCTCACTTGATATTACAAGAAATATTTGAAGTATGTGAATTAACCAGGATTTCAGTTTAATGTCTGATTCAAGATTTGGGTTTGAAATAAAATTTAGTTGATTATTAATATCTGTTGTATCCAATTCTAGAATTGTTCTATTAAGTTTATTATTATTATTTTCAGACATCGATTATTTTTTTTGTTCGATTCAAAAGTGTTTCAAAATTAAATACTCGTATAGTGTAGGAATTCACCAGTTGGTTAAATGTCGACCCTTTTTGTAGATGGAGATTGTCTGATTCAATCCTTAAGGTTGTGTTCCATCTAAGGGTCTAGATCAATGAAATCTCTAGGATGGGTCAGTATCATTGATAATAGAAATTTATAAAATTAGGTCATAATATCATGATAATATTATTCAAATGATTGTCTAATAGGGAATAAAAGAGATTGAATGAAGAAATAGATATAGATAGAGAGAAACAAATAAAAATTGAGAATGGGGAAATAAGAAAAAAATTGAAGATAATACAAAATGATAAAATATAATTGATAAAATTCCCCTAATTAGTTAAATAAATTACTCTACTCCAAAGAAACTGTGCCAATTTTAATGATATTAATGTAGGTTCTCTCAAATGAAGTGTGATTTTTTGGTACTTTGGTGCACTAGAGTGGCAGACCAAGGATGTCTCTCAAAGGATGAAATAAATTTAAAAACACATTATATGTAATTTAAAAATAAAATAAAAGGGAATATGAGCACTAATTTAATGGATGAATATTTTTATTTTAAATCCAGACAAATACTACTTGAAGAATATTATTTTTTTTGTTTTTATTTTTTTAAGGAAATTTGATTAATAAAACATAATTAGAACATGTTTTTAATAAAATGTTTTTAGAAGGTGTAATCAATCTAAATATTCCTCTACACTTAATTATTAATAATTATAATTTAAATTAATATAAACGTAATTATTATCTCCTAATTATTAACCCCCAAACCCAACTAGAATTAACTTTACCACAAAGATGATTTGAACAAAACCCTAGGATAGCTTTAGAACACACAATCACAACACCCTACATTGATTGATGCTCTTAGGATAGATTATGGTAACTAGTCAATTAAAGAACATATACACTGTTTAAATAATTATCCATTGAGTTTATGATTATATTTTAACTGTACAAATTGATCATGTGTGGTTTGGTTTTTCTAATTGAGATCACTCTTTGACAGTTCACACAATTCTCAACCTCACGTGAATTTTTTATCATTAAATTTCTTTCATAGTTTCATTTAATTGAATGAATCATTAAATAAAAATTATTATTATAATTAAAATAGCTCATTGTTTCAAAAACATTAATAAATAAGTTGAGGAAAAGATAGATTACTTAAAAGTAGTACTCTTCCATGGGTGGTGTGGTTATTGTGGAAATTTTTTTCAAGTGAAAAGGTTTTGAAAGGGTAGAAACCCAAATCATTTACAATATTGATTTCTAGAACATAGAGTAAGATTGATAAATTATAGAATTTAATAAAATAGAGTACAATATATGAAATAAAAGAGGAACTTAGAAGTTTATTACACAAAGACGAGTATTATAACAAGAGAATAATTGGAAGGCTTCGATGAAGGGATATTTGCTTCAAGAGATTCCCCATTGAGTACAAGAACATATAGAACCACTAAGGTGATGAGAGTAATCATATGGAACTAAAAATATCATCACATCACACCTAGGTCAAACATAAAAATGAGGGGACCAATGTGTCAATTTATAGAAAAAATGGGAAGTTGTTTTGGGCACCCGGATTTCAAGATTCATCTTCTGTCTCGGTTTGGGTTTTGTAAATGCACATATTTCATCTTAGAAGAAAAATATAAAATTTGTAGGAAAATATCTTGACTATATACATGTATAAATTTGCTACCAATGGATGATTACATCCTAATATAGGTCCTATATAATGAACCACATCTTGGAAATTGTTTAGATTATATCCCTTGGATAGATTGGTTTAGATGCCCCATTAATGGAGGAATTTGTATTTCAATTCTTGTGATTAGATGTTTCTATGACGATGTGGAGTGGCCCAAAAATATCGACACATCTGGAGGAACATATTCGGCGAAATGTGCAAAATAGTTAATAGATGTCCTAGGGATTCCGTGCAGTTTGTCTCATTTTCCTTCCGGATCATCTCCGACCCTCCAAATCACGTCATCCTATAACAAAATCATCAAAACTAGAATATTTTATAAATTTAATAGGGATAAACAATTAATAATTTAATAAAATGGGATGTGTAATTTGAGATAATATTTTTAATTTTAAATGAAACATTTGTTTAAAATGGCGATTTAATGGTGAAATAAAGAAGTGAATCGTGATGCGATAACATATTCATGACAACCCTATGATAAAGACATATCCTTATACATGGAACCTCTCAATTACTGGATCTATGAAAATAAATTTTAATGAATCCCCTTCTGATAAAGGCATCATAGGATTCAACACCATCACTCGTGACACTCATGGATTGATCATCACAACTTTTCATTCCTCTATCATGGAATCTCTCTTACTTATTGTCATGGAATAAAAATTTGTAATTATTCCCATGCAATTAACTTTGGAAGAAGTGTGGGAGTCCATCGCATTGGAATTATATTTCCTCAAAATTTCTCCTTCTATCTCTACTCAAGAAGATGGTCCGTAGCCTTTTGGAATTTTTATCTCAAAGATCCAGTCACAGTAGAAATTATTTTATTATTTCACCTACTCATTTACCAACAGAGAAGATAATATGGAGGCTTATCATTTAGAAACTCAAAGCCTCTCAAATGTCTAACATTTCATGTGGTATTTGTTCCTTTTTTGATTGTTTCTCCTTTTTTACTTGATATTAAATCTCTTAATATATGAGTTTCATCATTTCCTCAGAAGTATATATTTATTAACAAGTGAATATAAATATTTAAAAATTTAAAATAAAATGAAGGATTATATATATATATATTGTGTGTAGGTTTGTATGTATAGATGTATGTATGTATGTATGTATGTATGTATGAATGTCTGTATGTATGTGTGTATGTATAGATATGATATGAATTTGTTTGGAAAAGGACATGTCAGAATATCTTTTATATATTTATATTTAATTATGATATTATTTATTTTGTGTATATATATAAACATGTAAATAAACATATACAAACATTTTATAAAACAAGTACTATTTTTATCGTATATATTTATGTTAAACAATGTGTATGGTTTTTGATATACATATACACATTTATATATATATATATATGTCTATGTCTATTAACATTTGAATATATATATATATATATGTTTTAAAAAATGTGTATGTTTTTTGAAATATGTATATTTATCTTTATGTATGTATGAATGATAGCATCTGAACATACATATATATACATTAAATAAATGTACAAGGTTTTTGATATATATATATAGATATATATATATATATATATGATATGTACATTTATTTTCAAAAATTTAAAAAAATATTTTATTAGGATATGTGGTAATATATATATATATTAACATGAGAATATGTATATATATATATATTAAAACTGTAAGGTTTTTGATATATATATGCTTGTGTGTGTGTGTGTTTATACATATTATATATATATATTTGTTTACAAAATGATCAAAAAAAGTTTTAAAATATACTATTTTCCCCCAACTAGGTTAAATACCCCATGGGGGTGAATCAAGGTGAGACAAAATAAAACAACTGTCCCATCAGAAATTATTTAATCACTAAACAAGGCAATCTTATATTCCTATATCCTAGAAATATATGAACAGAAATGAATGCATGTACGAGAGAAACTGATTTTACAAAGTTCACCTACACTGCACTACATGTTTTTTATTAAAATATCAAACTGAAATGAGATAAAATATTTTGAGTTATATTGATCACACCGTTTGTCATATTGATGTGGTAGTAACAAACCGACCTGATTCGACATGACCCATCACTCAAGTTAGCTTTCCACATGTCTTGAAGAATTTTTTTGGATACCCACATTCTGGAGACAAGCTCCAAGAATAGTGAAAAAACCCATGGGAACAGTTTTGTCAATGGTAAACTGACATAACACATCCCTGAAATGGGAAAAATACAACAATATCATCATAGTTAACCACAAAAAAATAAATATTTAGAGAATGAAATAGTGACTATGTAGATTCTATAAGCAACATCACACATCATCTTAAACATATTTCATAATGATACAAATACATGGTATCTCATGTCAAAAGAACAATACTCAAAATCAGGTGGCACAAGACTAGAGATGTCCTAAACATAGATCCAAATGATTATAAAATACCATAAATGAATCCAAAAGAGTTAATACCTATGCGGACATGTCCACTATATAAAACTATGAAGGAATGTAATAAAATAGATCCATTATGGTACATTCTAATCTTGAAAATCTGAATCTACATATTCCCAATGGAATATGTTCGGTATGAGGATAAAATCCCAGTACTATACCACCATGAATATATTTAATAATTTTACCATAAAAAATAATCAACATGTTTCAAAACTCCTTTCAAAACTAAACCACATTGAAAACATTCCTTTTTTCATAAAACCCTTTTAAATCCATTTGGTTTTCTATTTAAAAAACATTTTTCAAAATTAATTAACTAAATGGATCAAATAAATACACAAGGCCACAAGGCTCAACATTCTCTAAATACCCAATATGGAATGGAAAATAAAATAACATCATGAAATAACCATATAAGATGATATTGGTATCATATATCACATCACATCAAAATAGATGTAATGAAATTCCTAAATCATATATAACAACCTGGAATGAGTAATGTGCACTTGGAGATTAGACCATCTAGAATATCAAGAAGGATACTGAATAATTTTAATAGCCAGCTAACCAACAAAGAAATATCTCACGTTCCTCCTTGGGCCCAAATCTAAGAACTCATATGGTCTCTTTGAATGAAATCATGGTTGATTATGTGGAGTCCCAACCAAATGTCTCTCATAGTCCCTTGGAAACAAAAATGGAATCTTCGTATAGTCTTGCTTCTAAAGTATCACGTGGTCCATTGAAAAATCCCCACTCAAACCCCAGTTAACCCATATACTACTCCTTTACACATAACCACAATAAATGTTCCACATAAATCCAATCCACAAACATTACAATTTTAAAAAAAGACATTAATAATTTAAATTTAATTTCTAAAACCATTATAGAAACAAAATTCCCAAATATCCTAGTGATCAATTTTTTTAAACACCTGGTGTGAATACATAGTAGACCCGTTTGAATCCCCACATTAATCATCCAAATTACCAAAACAATCCTCAATGAACCAAACACATGGTATATAAATCAATCATAAATCCCAAAAATGGATATTTTGACAATAAAAAAAATAACGGAGATTAAAAAATTAAAGTTAATCTATGTAAAACGTCCTCAAATAGAGATACCTACCAATGATTCTATCTAAATACCATCACTATCGATAGAAACCACCTGGAATAGGTTGAATGAGTCCCAAAACACCTAATACAAAAATATTAAACCAAAAAACACATCACATGCCCTATATTCGACCATAACCACCCCAAGCATTTCACATTTCCAAAAAAAATGGGGAATAAAGAAAGAAGAGTGTGTAACCAATGAGAAAACCCAATGGATTTAGATTTATATCAAAGAAAACCATTGATAAATTAATATAATCCACCACCAATGGTAATTGGAAGCTCCACCAACAAGGATATGGTGTTTCACACTATAGGAGAAAAAATGGTGCTAAATGGGTACCGCCATAACAGGGTGCCATATTTCCCTAATTAAATAAAGAATGATGAACTAGTCAAACTGATACCCATAGAACCACCTAATAACCAGACTAAAACTACAATGAGTGATGGATATTTTCATCTTATTAATTTTAGAGAATCTGATCTATTTCAAACAATATTTTTATCATCCACATGAATATAGTGTTATCTAGTATGAGACTTGGTATGACAATGGAATGCCATCCCACGTTATACAAACACAATTTGGATTTTTATGGTCATTTTTACATTTCCTAAAATGAATACATCTTTATTGAATCCAATTAACTATTTTTATAAGAAATATTATCCAAATGAAGGTTAATTCCCCATGAACCACTTAACGAAGCAAAAAAACTCTAAAAAAATCCTTGAAAGTCTAAAAGGATCACTCAAACTGGCCATTCATCATTAGATGATACATGGTGCTCAACATAAGCTTGCTTCAAAATTATTCTTATAGTACCTTCTTGAATCATGAATCTAAATAACCATTATATTATAAAACTCTCCTCGAAAGAACATCATGAAGTCATACAATCTTCTGAAAATACATAAATCTGAGGTCAGAAACATTCATCTAATCACTAATGGATAAAGGGTAATGATTTCATTAAAATATCACTAATAAACCATTTGGAATATTTACCACATGTTTTACAATGTAGCCCAATAAAAAAACAAATGATATATCATCAAATGTAAACACATAAATATGAAGATTTTGGAACAACCTGACTAGTCTCTAAGGCTTATCTATGATCCTCTTGCAGTCCAAACACCTTGAAACAATATCCTCCACTACATGCCTCATCTCTTGGAAAAAAAGTGATGTATCAAAGTATAAAAAATCTTCTTTACACTATGGTGAACATACTAACTTGAATAATTCGATACATGAATCACCAAATGTCTCATTCTCAAATTAACCTTAATAAACCTATGAAAACTGATAGAACCACTATGAGACTCAGTCTAATCACATAAGGTATCACCACCATATAAAAGACAACCAATTTAATAAAATTTAGGGTCACATACTTTCTCACTACAGAACAGATTGATAAGATATTGTGTGACCATAAAATTAACCAATAACACCAACTATCCATCCAATTGTACAACCATAATCATTTCAAAAAACAAACTGACCAGGACCCACTCATTCACTAACACCAGAATATTATACACTGGAACATTCCTACTCAATGTGTTAGTGGGCTTGTTCACATTCCTGGGTTTACAAGAAATCATCAAATTAATAATTTAGAGGTACTCCAAAAAAATTATTTGTTTGAGTTTCATGCCCCTCTGTATAAAAACTAACATATTATATTATGATATGAATACAATGTGAAATTAACCCTAAAGAGTTAATGTCTCCATGTACATAACACGTGCATTAAAACTGAAAATTCTAGGTCATGGGCTTGATAATTCTGCTCTTGTGGGAATATCTACATTGAGCCATTAGGAACCACTAGTTTATCCTACAGTAGTACACAACCCAATCCCACATAATAACAATCAGAAAACATAGAATAATATATCTGGATAAAAATTTAAAAATAATGTAATGTTATTTATATATATATGACTATTTGTATAGATTTTATATGTATATATTTATTTTAAAAAAAATTCTTTTTTGTAATATATTATCATCCCAACTAGGATAAATATTACAACAGGTGGAAGAATCAAGATATAAAAGATTAAAACAATATCCACTTTGGATCTTATTTCTTCACTAAACAAAACACTCTTCACATCACTTCTCATAGCAATGTGTGGACATGAATGAAAACTTACATGAGAGACAACAATTTTACAAAGACCACCTATAGTAGGATATATACAAGAAACATACAAAGGCAGTGTCCTTATGTACCAAATCAACTAAAGTTTATTTTTGTTATAGTGTTCAGAGTGGACTCACTGTCCCTCTTAGTTTACAATCAATCACAATGTCAAATCTCACTACTCTCTCTATTAAATTGTTCCCATAGATCCTTAATAAGAAACAACTTTACATATGTAGTATAAATATATTTTACACCAAATTTTTGGTATCATTAGGTTTCTTATCCATCCACTTGAGGAATGCCTCTTTAAAAGTGATTTACAAGGAAATATTTTATGGTTCGCATGATATTTACTTTAGCGATAACCCCCTTTCCAAATTTACTAAAAAAAACCAATTCATCACAATAATATCCTAATTTCATGATTATATAAACATTGGTGAAGCTCACTAATTTCCCAAATCTCATATAGTGTTTGAAATCTTAACTCATTTCGTGAATATAATATAGCCCTCATGAATCTCACTCCTTTCGTGAAGCTAACTTAGCCATTATGAAGCTCACATATTTTGGAGTTCTCACAAATTCCATGATGATCATTGATTTTGTGATGATTGTATATTTTTTAATTTTCAAATATTTCACAAATCATAAATAACATTCACAAAACCCCTCTATCTATGAAATAAATGATCTTCTCCTGGAGGTTGCTGGTGAAAATTAATCTGATCCTTCCCAGAGTGTCTATGGGGTTGATTCTTGTCATGGCTACCATCAAACATCAAACCTGGCTGGATCCTCTCCCTTCACTTAGACCTCTCTACAACCATGCATTGATTATATAAGAACTCTATTCTATATACACAATAAAAACAAAATCACATACTTGATTGTTCATAAACACAAAACACTATATATATTTTATAATAAATACATATAATATTTCGCTTGATTTTTTATTTTTATTTGGTATTAAGGGTTACATCATATTTATTAATACCAATTTGTATGTCCATTAGGTCGAAATGATTTATTCCAATTAATTTTATGTATTTTACTCATTATTTAACCTGTATATTTAATTGTTTTCTTTGTTTTGTATTTTATGTAACAAAAAATATTATATATTATGTTTTTAAAAGAAATATTATCAATATGGAAATTATTTGTCTATATATGATATTGGATGACATTATAAAAATCTATAAAATTGTTATATTATATTGCATATTTATATTGATATGATTTATGATGAATTATAATAATACATTAATTGAGATTTAGATGTTAAACCATGTTTGATTGTAATATTATGATTGTTTTTCTTTTTTTAATTTATGTGTATATTGTTTGGTAAAAATTAGTATATATATATATTATCATGGGAATATAAATATATATATATATATATATATTAAAAACAGTTATGATTTTTGATATGTATGTATGTATTTATATATGTATGTATGTATGTATGTATATGATATTCATATTTGTTAAAAAATTGTTAGAATATATTTGATGAATTTATATTTAATTAAGAAATTAGGATATCTATATATATTAACATATGAATATTAATATATAAACATTTTAAAAAACCTATATATTTTTTAATATATATTTTTATATATAATGAATGAGGCTTTTATATATATTTATATGTATATTAACATGTGAATATACATATATACATGTCATAAAATACATGTATGGTTTTTGATATATATATATATATATATATTGAATGAATGCATATTCATATTTTGATATATGTATATAAACAATAATAAAAACGTATAAGGTTATATATATATATATAGGTATATAATGATTTGATATCTATTTAGTTAAAAAACATATAAAAATATATTTTAGTAATTAATATTGAAATATAGATCTATATATATTAACATGTGAACATGTATGTATGTATGTACGTATGTATATATTATGTATGTATGTATGTATGTATGTATGTATGTATGTATGTATGTATGTATGTATGTATGTATGTATGTATGTATGTATGTATGTATGTATGTATGTAAGTATGTATGTATGTATGTATGTATGTATGTATGTATGTATGTATGCATGCATGTATGTATGTATGCAAGCATGTATAAATATGATATTCATAATTGTTAAAAAAACTTCTCAAAATATCTTTGATGTATTTGAAATTAATTATGAAATTGTGTAATATATATATTTATATTAACAAAAGAATATACTTAAATAAACGTTTAAAAATGGGAAAAAATATGTTATAATTTATTTTCAGTGCAACTAAGTAAAATACACTAAGAGGGGGTGAATAAAGGTATGACATGCAAGAATAATTTCCCCTACAGATATTGTTTTATCATTTAACAAAGAACTGTTGAATTCCTTTGTCGAAGCAATGTATGAAAAAAAATGAAAACATGCATGAGACACAACAATTTTACTTATTTCACCGGCACAGGGCTATGTTTTCCAAATTAAAATGTAACTGTGAAATGAAATCAAAATCATTGAGCTATATTTATCATGTCATGTATCAAATTGATGTGTGTGTAATGAACCAACCAAAGTCAACATGACCCATCAGCCGAGTCAGCCTACCATATGGTTCAAAGCATGTTTCTAATCCCCAAATGTTGCAGAACTCACTAGGAATAAACAACAATCACTTTGTTATAGTTTTTTCAATGTCAAACCGAAATGAATCATCCATGAAATGGGATGAGAACACTGATATCATTATAGATATCAACATAAAGAGAAAATTTCATAGTATTCAATAATTACTATGTAGTTACCAAAAGCAACATCACACATAATATAAAAAAAATACCATAGTGGGATATATACATGGTACTGAAGTCAACAGAAAGATAATCAAAATTAAGGGGAACTGGACCAACAATGGACTACACATAAATTACAATGACTATCAAATACCATAAATGACTCCACATGAGACAATCCCTTAAACACTATGTCTAATTCATAAAATTATGGACAATTGTAATCAAGAAGACCCACCATGTTACATTATACCCTTTCCAGACAGATTCTACATTTTCCCAATGGCATATGTAGGGTGTGAGGGGAAAATCCATGTTGGGTACAACCATTAATCCATTTAATTATTTTATAAAAAAAACAAAAAACATGTTTTAAAACACCTTAAAAAACTAAAACACATTGAAAAAATTGCAGTTTCAAAAAAACCATTCAAATAACTTATTTTTTTCATGTCATATAAAATTTTTCCAAATCATTTCTCTATATAGATCAAATAAATAACAAGGAGAAAAAGCACAATGTTCTCAGAAAACCAAAGAAGAAAGGTAAAATACATGATCCTCATCAAATAACCATATATGTTGACATGGGAATCATATTTCACATCACATAAAAATGGAACTAATCAAATTCATAAATAATATAAACCAAACTGGAATTTGTAATTTGAACCTAGGGATCAATCTCTCAGGCATAACATGAGTGAGTATAAAGAAGTTTTATAGCTAGATAATCAATAATGAAATCTCTCACATTCTTCCCTGAGCCCAACTCCAAGAGCTCACACAATATCTATGAAACCAATCATGGAATCTCTCATGGTATTCCTACCCAAATTATCTCATTGTCCTTTGGAATAAAAAATAGAATGTTGCACAATAATTCTTATAAAGGATCATATGGTCCCTCAGCCGATCGACCCATGTGCTTCTCAATGCTACATAACTACAAAACGTTTTCCACATAGGTATAAGGAATATCACAAGACATTTCTATATCAAACCTTAAAATTTTATCAAAACACATTCCAAAAAGTAAATTCATCTCTAAAACTATTATTGAAATCCATTTTCTGCTACAAAATCTCCTTGAACCACTTTATCATAAACTTGGTGTGCATACCCAACACACCCTTTTGAGACCCCTATTAATCAAACAAAAATTAGAAATCTATTTTTGAACAACAATACTCATGGGATAAATGATAAAAATAAAATAAAAAAATATGAAAATATCGTTAAAACTAAGCCAAAGTAGATTATAAATTTAATGGAAATCCATAATCACTATCTTGAATTGAGACACGAACCTTAGATTTAGTCCATATATCATCGAATTCAACGACAATATCCCTGAAAAGGTACAATGTGGTCTGACACACCAATTCCATATGAAATTAAAAACCCCATTACACTCATGATATTTAGATTACACCACCCATAGGTTTCCAAACATCCAAAAACAATTTAAGAACAATAATGGAGAAGGTGAAGAAAGGAGAAAAGAAAAATGTATTTGGTCTTTACTCATGCCAAATCATAAATAACAGAATATAATCCACCAAGAAAAAGAGTGGAAGATCCACTTCCAATGATAATATGTTGCACATGATGGGGGATGAAAAATTAGGACAACGGTGTGCCAACATAATATGGTGATAACCTCCCCTAATTTCCTAATCAGTGATGAACTTGTCTAACTGATACTTAATGAAACACCAGATCACCATCCTAAAACTTCAATTGATGAATAATATTGTCAATTTATGATTTTTGGTGACTTTCTGATGTTTCCAACCACTTCTAAACCACACACACTATCTCCCTCATCATGGGGGTGATACTCGGTACTATGAAGGAATTCCCGCCAAAATGAAACCAACCCAACATGGATTGGCATGGATATTCATACAATGACTAAAATTGGGCCAACCTAATAGAGTCATGATAACCATATTTATGTTAAATATTATCAAAAATATGTTTACTTCCCCCATATCCACCTAAAAAAATCACACACATTCTCAAAAATACCCCTGAGTATCTAAAAAGATTTCTCAGACTGGCTATTCTTCTCCAGCTGATACATGGTGATCAACTTCAACTCAATTCCCAATGTTTCTAAGAGTATCATTAAGTATAATGATGTGAAATGAGAATCATAGTTTAAAACTATCACCGAGAGAACCTCATGAATCCGAACTATCTCATGAACATATTTTCATACAAGTTCATTTACCTTCATGAAATCCTTGATGGATAAAATGTGGGAAGATTTCATTAGAAGATCAATAATCACCCATTTGGAATATTTCCACATGGGGTACAAGGTATCTCGATCCCAAAATCCATAGATATCTCCTCCCACTTCCACACCAGTATATGAAGTCTCTAAAACAACTCAGCTAGTCTCTAATTCTCATCCATGATCTTCTAGAAGGCTAAACATCTTAAAAAAGTCTTCTACTGCATGTCTCATATCAGGGAACCAATACCGATGTTTCAAGGTGTAAAACAACATGGTTACACTGGGGTGAACAACCTATATTGAGTGATGTTCCTCATGAATAGCCTCTTACATAATGCTCAAAGGAGTAACCACGCACCTATGAAAAATGATAGAACCATTAGCTGACAGAGACCAATCACCTGAGGACTCCCCACCATTTACTGAACAACTAATCAAAATGAATTTAGGGTAAAATACTTACTCAATCCTATAAAAATCCATAATATATGTAATGTCCTACACAATAGACAAGAACACCCACTATCCATCTACCTATACATCTAGAATCTGACCATCAAACAAACTCCTCAGTCCCCACTCATCTGCTAACTCCTGAACAATGTACACAAGAATATTCTTACTCAACGTGTTGCAAAACACATTCACCTTACCATGTGGGTAATAAATCATAAAATTAATAATCTATAGGTACTCCACCAAGTTTCTTTTTATTAGTTTCAGTTCCCTCAGGGTGAAAATTTACATCATAATTTTACAATATAAATATGTTATAAATGATCTCTCAATACTTAATGTGGTCATGTATCTAATATATGAATTACAAATTCTAATTCTCGGTCATGGGTGGGACAATTTCACTAATTTGGGTGTATCTTATTCCATCCATTTGGAATAACAAGGTCATATTTCTTCATCATACGACCCAAACCCAAACAATAAGATTTAAAAAACATAGAAAAGCTCTTTTGAGAATCATTAAAAAAATTGCGTAAGGTTTTTAATATATATATATATATGATTATATATATTTTATAGTTATATTTATTTAAAGAACATATAATGTAATTTATTAAATTTATTGTTAGTCCTACTAGGTTAAATACCATGATATGCCGGAAAATCAGGACATGGATGTTTAAAAGAAAATCCCCTTTAGATCTTGTTTCATTGTTAAAAAAACACTCTTCCCTTATTTTCCCATATCATTGTGTAAACATAAATAAAAACATGTATGAGACACAACAACTATACTTGGTTAACCCACACAAGGAAACACCTAAGGAGAATACAATGTCAATGTGCCTGTATACAAAATCCAAAAAGGAACATTGTTGTTATAATGTTCAGAGCAGACTCATTGTCCATCCTATTTTACCATTAATCCCAATGTGAAATCTCAATGCTCCCAATTCTATATTTTTCCCAGTTATCATTCAAAAAAAACTACTTAAGGTCATTAGATTATATATTTTTCCCACCACATTTATCTCATCTTTAAGTTCCAAATCGATTCACTTTATGAGTCCCTCTTTTCTATATATTTATTAGGAAATCCCTTTAGGTTTGCAAGATATTTATTTTTGTGATAACACTCTTTCCAAACTTCATGAATCTACTTAATTATTTAGGATAATATCAAACTTTTATAATGCTTATAACATTATAAAAGCTCAATAATTTCATGAAGTTCACATATCCTTTACCAAAATCACTCATTTCTGGGAGTTCACATAGCCTTCATGAATATCACTCCTTTCAAAAAGCCCACTTGGACTTTATGAATCTCAAAACATTCACAATTCCCACAACCATCAGGATGCTCCAAAATTTTAAGATGTCCATAGCTATCATGATTCTCACTACTTTCATAAATCTTATATAACATTCCAAAACTCCTTTTCATAGTGCAAAAGAAGATATTATGAAAACTGTAACGGTAGAAAAATCCTTCGTGAATTTAGAATCTTTAGATTTTTTATGTCTTGATTTCTTCCAAATGAGGTGTTCAATTATATTTATTGATAGAACCTGCCATTCAAAATTATCTCATCCCCCCAAAATATTATTCGTGATGTTCTCCAATCATGTTTTTGATAATCATTTTCTTCATGTAGCTCTACCAAAAATTTCTCATTTCATGAAGCATCTCTTAATCGCAATGCTTGAAACAATTTCTCATCACATCATCTATTCATCGTGAAACATACTTCACAAACCTTAAAACATTCATGTAAATATATTATATGATCTTTTATAAATAACCACATATTTAAGAATCTATATCAATAATCTAATTCCATGCATTTACCAAATTTTGTCGAGTCTCTCTCAAAAAACCAACTTTTGCGAATCTTGAGTCATCCACAAATTTTTAGACCCCCAAAACATGTAGAACACTGGGAAACATCACCACCATAGACGCAAAATTTTCAGTAAATCTTTTTGGGAATCCAATCATTTTCATGGACCATTGTCAAAATTCCATTTCAAAAATCTCTCTAGAACTATAAAATCGTCCCTGTAAACCTACTTTATTAACAAACACAAGCAACCCATTAACACTACAATGTTATCTCCAAGGATTTATGCCTAATATATATATATACATGTAACTATACATATATAAATGTTTAGTAAATGTGTATGTTTTTTGATATATATATATATATATGTATTTATTTTTCTTTGATATGTATATTTTTTTAATATAACATGAAAATATAAATTTGATGTAAATATATTAGACTAAAAAATTATGTAATACAAACACACACACGTATATATGTATTTATGTATATAATTCATGAAATAAATAGTAAAGGACTCTTTTATAAATATTAATAGAAAATCAATTTAAAACAGAATTTTTTTACAAGAATTTAATTATTTAATAAAATAATAATGAAGTTTTTAATGAATGAACAATAAAAATTAGAAATAATTAATAATTATTTTAAACATAGATAATAATAATTAGTAAAACTTTTTTAAACCATTTAAATAATAAAAAAACACCTACAGTTATTAGAAATCCATAATATGTTGTAATTATTAAAAATATAGTAATAATTGAAACAATTAGTATTAATCCTTAAATAATTTTTAATAATTAATAATTTATTAGTAATTATCATTAATAGATTTTAAATATTAGTAATAATTATTGAATTATTATTAATAAGTTTTAAATTTTAAGAAATTATGATATTTATTTAAAACAATTAGCAAAAAATACGAAATACTTAAAATTATAAAAAATTATAAATTTTGATTAAATGTTTTTTGTTAAATTAAAAAATTCTTAGTATTATGTATCAAAAAAATTTATCAATTAGAAAAATTCTAAAATATTGATAAAAATTACTAAAATTTCTATAATTCATTGTCAAATGTAATAAAAAAATAACAACATTTATAAATTCACAATAATTAGTATGAATGTACTATTAATTAAAATCAATAGTATGAATAATTGAATAAGTTTTAATATATAATTAAAAATTAGTTAATATTAGAAATAATTATATTATGTTAACATTAATTACTTAAATTTATTAGTAATTTTTAAATGTTTGTAAATTATGATAATTGAATTAAATTGTATAAAAAATATTTTTTCAATATTAATTAAACATAACTAAAATATAATAATAATTTTTAATTAATCACAATGAGTAATAATTATTCTTATTTTTTTGTTTTTGTATATAGATATGGACACATAAATTATACATTAGTTTCAATTATGTGATCGTGATTAAATAAATCATAGAAAAAATACCTACAGATCTATTATAAATTCTATCTACATTGAGGGTACTGAAAAATTTATATCATTTTCATAATAAAATGTTGATTTTTTTTCTAAACTGTTAATGAAATTTCCATATATGAAATGTGATATTATAAATTTTGATATGTTTGACTGTTTTTTTCTTCATATAAAAAAAATTATTATTCAGAAAGATTATATATATTTTGTTATCTATATTGTTAACATAATTCAGTAGAAAATAACGAAAGTTGGTTCTAAATCCATCTCTGTAGAATTTAATAAATTAGGCTAATTCTCTATCTATTGAGGAATCAAAAACTCATAATGACATTCAATATCATGACTTACAATCTTCTCAATTATTAAATTTGTTAAAATTTGGTGACGAGGCCTCATATACGATATCAGAGATGAGAAAACATGAATTTGTGAAAAATATTATGGTTATTAAATAATATTTTGGAATGTCAAGTGGTATCATTGATCAAATATTAACTTTTTATAAATCGTTGTTTCATCGATGAAATACATTACATGCAAACTTCTAAGAAAGTATGTAGTTATTCCATAATTTGGGAGATAGTTATCAAAAGATCAATATGTGTTCAAATGACTAGATCATATATTATGGTTTTTATGAATCATTATTTAATTATACAACATTTTTATAACTTAGGTATAAATATGCATAATAAAAAATGTATATATTTCTATGAAAATAGTTGAGGTATTTTCCAATTTGACCGCATTTAAATTGTTTCTTTTTTCTCGTAAGAAAATAGTATAGATGACATTGAATGAATAAAATATTTTTTCCATTATAAGATTAAATCATCTATGTGATGGTAATTTATGGATACACTTTGATCATATGTATCATTATTTTACTTCATAACCACATAAATTTTTTTTGGGTCTTTATACTGATGGTTTTTATCCATTTAGAGCTTACAATTGTCAATATTCATGTTGTCTTGTTTTATTACTCCTTAAAAAATACCTCTAAGGATGTAGATTAATGAACCAAATATATATGTGGATCTATTAATTATAGTACATCCAATAATGAACATAAATGTTTTTATTTTTGGGCATGTATTACTTAGTGAACATCATTATAGAATAATGTTGTAAGTAAATTTGATATAGTTGGAAATTAGAATTTTACACTAAAGGTTGAATTAATGTGGATGATCATTGACTTTATGATATATGGTATTTTATTTAGATGGATTTCACATGGTCTAATATCATTTTCAAAGTTCACTGCTAAGAGCCAAGAAATTATTCTTGGAAATTATTGAAAGTCTAGTTATTTTGACTGTCACCGAATATTTCTTCCTGTGGATCACCCATGTCAAAGGAATAGATTTTTTTTTGTAAAAATAAGAATTGAAATAGTTTAACATCTAAAAGTGTTATTAGGTATTTAGATAAAGTATATCATCTCTAAATTAACACTTGTTACTTTTGAACTAACCATAAATAATCAAACAAAAAATCGTTTTGGGAGCTATTATAATTGGATAAAGCATAATATTTTTTGGGAGCATCCATATTCATATGATTTGTTGGTTTGTCACGTGTTCAATGTAATGCATACCGGGAAGAATTTGTTTGGATGAATTTTTTTATATGAGTTTGGATACACTCGGTAAGACCAAATATAATTTAATGTCATAGTTACATCTTACATAAATTTACAGACACCCAGAACATGAATTATTTAGCGATGAATGATCACAAAATAAATGGAATCCAAGAGCATATTACAAATTTTTTAAATATATCCATTAATTTGTTTTTAAATGGATTATAAATTTGAACTTACCAGATGGTTATGCTTTTAATTTTTCTTTTTTCATTATAAATGTGCAATGTATTGATATTTTGTAGAAAACATGCCCAAATATATCTAGTACCCAATGAGATATAAATATTGATGATGGAATACCCCAGTTAAGGGGTGATGATATTGATAATGTTGATGAAGTAATAACGAATGATGAAATTGATCATCATATGGAAGTTGATCGTGTGGAAAATCATTATGAATATATTGTCCTCAATGAATATGAGGAATGAGAATAATAATGATCTATTATATTCATATTTTTATTTTTTTTATTTTTTATTATTTTATTAAGAATTATTTAGAGGTGAAATTTTTTGGTTTAGATGGATGAACCCAATGATATATTCTATTACATAACTGATTTCAGTACTTATTATTTTATTATATTTTATATCTACATTAAAAATTATTTACAGCTAAAATAATGATATTTGTCATGGTATTTAATATCATTTTATATTTTATATCCATCATAAAAAATATTTACATTTTAGGTTATTATTTTCATGTATTTATTTATAGGTTAATATTATATTACAATATTTATTAGTTTTTTATATATGATATATGTATTAAAAAATTCATATTGGGTAATAATACTATTTTATGTTATTTATTATATTTCTATATATAATATTGGTATTAAAATTTCATTTAGGTAATATTAGATTTAATGATAGATAGAGATGGTCCCGTTGATCTATTGTGTTCTCCCAATAATGTCGAACTTCTTGATGTTGACCCTGATTCATCTCATCTGGAAGAGGCTTCACCTTTTAATAATGTGGCCCATCTTGCTCAATTAATGATTATGGACCCTATTTCAAAGAGACTTCTGTATCCTGATTCTGAACTCCATTTAGGGATTTCTGTTAAATTATTTATCATATTTATTTTTTTTATTAATTTTTTTAGTAATATTATGATTTTTTATTAAGTATTGATTTTTGGATTTCTCTTTTGGGAAGGATTGTGAGATTATATGAAATTAATTTTCTGAGCCAAATGTGTCCTGGGATTTTTCTTCCCATTTCCAATCATCACTAGTAGTTCATCTAATGAATTGTAAATTTTTAAATTATATATTGTATAAAAAATATATTTAATTAGTGAACTATTATTTTTAGATATCTTACATAATTTATGGCCTATGTTTTCTGATATCTGGTGGGATCATATCAAATAGTCATTGTATATTTTAATTCATGAATGTTTACACCAGTTTTTACACAACCTTATAAATTGATCCATGTAAAGACCTTCTACTACAATTTTCAACCTATGTTGTGTCTCTGACAGACCTTACAACATTACAAATTATGAATGTGATGGATTGTTCTCATACTATACATGATACAATTTTTAGAGGATTTCATCATATAGACATCATAAACGATGGAGTCAGTAAACAAGACATATGGACGAGAGGCGTACATTTGGTTTACATCAACAACATACGATAAGTAATGTTATTTATTAATATATTTTAATATAAATATAAAACATTATTTATATTATATATTCCACTACTTACCCCTAAAGTACCGATTTTTATGTTTATAAGAGTATGTACATTGATCCTCGTACATGGAAACTTTTTAGCGACTAACAATGCCATATTGTGGTTAATATTTTTACAAAAAATTAAATATATTAATATTATTATTATTGTATTTTCTAATTAAATTTGAAGGAAATGTATAAGGTCATGACTTCTCATTCACGAGTGATTCAAGATAAGTGGAAAGTATAAGACACTGGTGAGTTTTGTGTAGATGAGGGGGCATATATACAAGTGACATTACATGGTGTTGAGAATGATAAGTGATAGTTATTGGTTCATGGATGATACAAATAAGTTATTTTGGTACTTATGTGATGTCACTGGTCATCTTAAATGGAGATAATGGATAGTTGGTGTCATATGCTACATTATATGAGGAGAGGTCGAGAACTCATGATGAGATGATAGAAAAAAATATAGAGATAGAGCGTATAGGACAATGAGCAAAGAAATATGATAGATGATACTATGCTAGAGTATAAGTGATGACATGCACATAGTGTAGGTATGAAGGTTACTCCCCCTAACCCTTCATTTGATCCTCCTCCACTAGATAATAATAGTTGATGCTCTATATGTTTTTATGAATATTTTTTATTTTTAGGTGATAAAAATATTACATGTGAAATAATGTATTAGTGTTATGTTTTTTAATTCATTTTTATTTGTTTTCATATTTTAATTTATATATTTTTAATGTCTTTTGGTATTTTTTTAAAAATATTATCAATTGAAACAAATCTCTATATAATTCAAACATAAATTTTTTAAACATTTTTACTACGTGTTTATGATGGGAATTGAAACCATCACAAATAAGTTTATTTATGAATGGTATATTAATAATTTTATTCAAAATAATTTTTGGTAGTATTTGTGTTAAAAATGTTATCAATTATAAATAAAACTCATTCATTATCGGTATTTTCAAAAAAAAATTATGATGTTGTTTTCTACAACGGTACATTAGTGAAACACTCCCATCTAAGAAGTCCATTTGTGATAGTAATCTGTCACTAATGACCAGTCCTAAAAATGAGACACTCCAATAGGGTTTCTCAGGTCAATAGTAGAAAACTCAAAAGTAAGTTTACTTGACTAGAAAAATATTACACATACATCCCAATGGATATTAAATTCCACAAATGAATCCACATGAGATACTCTCTTTGAGAAAACATACGCTCTATAAAACACTAGATGACTATAAAAAAGAAGTTCCACCATAGAGCATGATTATCTTGAAAACGAGAGTCTACATATGCCCAATAAAATATGTAGGGTGTAAAGAACAAATCCCAGTAGGGTACCACCATGAATATATATATGGATTTTACCCATGAAAACTAATAAAATAGTTTGAAAAAAATCAAAACTAAACGTGTAATGAATGTGACTCTAGAATCTTAATGACATTGTCTAGCATTAATTAAATTATCAAAAGATACAAGGTATTATAACATGAATGAAATAATAATTTACTTTTCTTGGTAAACTAGATACATACATGATTCCGATATTATATTTTAAATAACAAATAAAAACAATTTATTTTTAAAAACAACATTATTCCCTCAAGAATATCCTTTCATATCAATCATAGAAAATCCATGGATTCCTGGGAAATAAGAACAAATAATTGTGATCTCAAATTCTCAATAATGATTAAGTATAGTGCAATCTATCATGAATTGATAATCATAATCAACATGGATAGGTAAATAAATTAACAAAAATACCATTTAAATAACATAACTATCAAAATATATATATATATTTAAATAAATAAAAACACATTATATTTAATAAATAACATGACTATCATAACTAGATAAGGAATACACAATATGGAATTGTAAATAACTGAAAACACATTCCATTTAATAAATAAAATGAGAATGAAATTCATCTAGAGATAATATCATTGCAAAAACCCTCATGGATAATAATTAATGAATTCTTAATCACGAAAAGGTTAATCATTGAAAGTTATGTTCTCTGAAACATGATATATCTACCATTAATAACATTCAAAAGAGACATAAAAAATTCATGTATAAACACATTTAATTCCACCTTACTGATTCGTCTCAAGACACTACATATTCATCGAGGGGATATATAATTTTAGGATCCATACATCATAACATGTGCAAAGAATTTTTGCTATATTGAATAATCAGAATAATTTATGAAAAATACTCCTTATCATAAAATATCTTTATTGATTATGTAATATATATTTATTAATATTTACTAAGAGAATCAAATATATTTCAATGTAAACACATTATGTAGGGATGATATATGATGTAACAAATATTTGTGTCCATGATACATAGAATATGTATAACCATGAATTGAAAGATTAACCAAAATTAATAAATACAAATTCTTGTTAAATATATCATATGGTTAGTATATACACCTCAAAAAGTGAATAGGTTCATATTAACAAAAAAATGTATCAATAAACTAGAAATTATGACAAAATCCCTTATAATGGTCATAACAATGAAATTATAATTAATAAATGAATAGATTGTGTACATAAAATGGAAATCCCCATATATAATGTTTCAATCCAATATATTATATTCAAAATTCATTATACACATAATATTAGAATATCAAAGGCAAACAAAGATGTGATGTAACCCAATGTAAAGAAATTGTGTTATGAATTTCCTTAGCACATGGAAACATTAATATCAAATACCCATGAATGAAATAATTAATATTGAAAATTAAAATATAAGAAATTATTAATTAATCATCATATTATATGTTATATTTTATGTATATACACTATATAAAATAAAATATTTTCATAACATTACAATACACCTCAATGAATAAAAATTTAGACGAACTCCTTTAGCTCAAGATTCCATTTTATTGAACATGAATTAAGCTTATTTATAGTGGTTTTCAACATAATATTATCTTTTAATAAAACCATATTACTATTTATAATATCATATATTGTCCTTTTATAACTTTTTATCACATTTTTTTAAAAATATTTCATTTTTTTCATTGTTTTAGGTGTTAATTATATTGTGTTCTCATTCATGATTCTTCATGAAAGATCCAATTCTTGTTCATATTATACAGTTCCCTCATATCCAAAATAATTAAAAGGACATAATTATATTTTTTATGCATTGATTCATGCTCAAATTTTAACAGGAGAAGAAGGTATAATGTTATTTGTAGTTGTCCTTGGGTTGTCGAATCCTCAGAGACCAAAGAAGTAACTGATGGGAACGTACATTCTATGGACTGTTTTTTGCTATTGAGTGGCATACTTTTGGTTCAATTTAGATGGGTTTAGGTTAACAATAAAAGTATTAAGTGAATTCAAATTATGTTAATGGTTGATCCTAGGTTATTACAAGTGGTGGATTGGATGCATTCTTTATCATGTATCAATATTTCAATTTATTATATTTGAGATGGGGTCATTTAAAGAGAACAAAACAAAATCATCACCTACTTGTTTAATTCATACACACCCTAATACTAATAGCCTATACACTTTATGGATCAAATATTTGAGCACTCCAAGGTAAAAGTTCTTTTTATAACTTGAAGTGTCTGACCTTAAATTCGGTAAGGATGAAAACATTTTGAAAATCATCGAATAAAAATCTCAATTTATGAAGTGATTAGAAATTATTGGGGTGATAAATGACATCCATTGCAACCGATATATACTCTATTAGACAAACCCATAAGTGTTTTATCCCTCCATTTATCTCATGATTTCAATGGAAGAGGACAATAGACTCATGAGGGAGATATTAGAGATGTAAAAAAACAAGGAAAAAAAACAATCACCCCACCGTTGTGTGAAAATCTCACAGGGTTTGGTATGAACAAGTTCACACGTTGAGGAAACAGTACAAAAGTGAGAGGAAGAATAATATAAAAATAAAACATGAAGAACATTTAATATAAACTAAGGTAATTTAAGTAAATTACAATTTAAATAATGTGATTACAACATCAAATTGGAAGAAAAACATTAAAACGAACCAATTCTCAAGGATCCTCAACTCTTCCACTACAACTACCTTAAATAGGAATTTTTGAAGCCTTAGGTCGATCCTTAAATATTACAAGTCTCCTCAATTAGTTTTGGTAGGCCATAGGTCGGTGGAAATTTGAGGGAGAGTTGATTTTTTCCACCCATGACCCGAGGTGGCATCAAACATTCATCCACAGAACAGATGCGCTTGTAAGACCTTCTACAGGGCAGAATTATAGTGTGTTATTTCAGAGGAAAATGGATCCCTGGATGTCTCCTAATTGTTGGTAAAATTCAGGCCCATTTAGTGTTTTGTATTCGGAGATATGATTAAATTAGTGGGCTGTTTTTCTAGGACGCAGAATATATCCTATAATTCTATCTCTAAATTAGGCCGCCTAAATATCCACAATGGAGGATGAATTAGAACTTCATCTTGAAGAAGGATTTGTTTATATATATATTTTCTAGAATCCCATGAAATTTGGGCTTCATTGGGTTTGTAATGTGGGTTCCAAATTCTTATCAGTGGTCTGGTGTCCAATCTTCCATCTCTAGAATTGCTTTCATTCATCTAGAAATATCATCATCATCCTTTATGAATCCTCCATTGATCTCTGAATGAAACATGTTCATATTTAAGATTAGATCAATGTATGAAAATATCAAATTATAATATAGATAAATACATTCCATAAAATCAAATGAATAATTGGGTACTTTAAATGATGTTAAAAAATGTACCACGTAATAGTGGATTTTAAGAAGGAATTACAATCATGATGTAAAATGATATTCAAAGTGTAAAATTCACAAAAATGGTGTTTATGAAAAATAAATCACATTAATATTATATATATTAGAAATGAATATTTTCCTCATTTAGTTTCTAATAACACCCCCAACCTTAGTTTTTCTAGTCCCAAGCAATATGTATCTCAATAATATGAAATTCAAATTCCCTTTTCAAAAAACATTTTAATACAAATTGATCACCAAAAACCATTATACCAAAAAATCATGAAACCCATCAAAATATTTTATTACAATATAGTTTCCTAAGCAGATCCCAATCCTAATCCCATTCTTTTATTCAAATTCATTTCCATATATCATCCAATATCAATTAAGTATGAGGATGTGTTGTGTATGACAATTGACATGGGGGTTCATCTTTATTCAAGGGGAAATGATAGAAGCGGTAGGTGGAATCACATTTCAATATTAATATGAGTATTCAAATTTTTTAAAATGTATTTTTTTCAATTTTTCCATGCTAATTGAAATTTCACTCAAAAGGGCAAACCCCTGTAGCGAGACTTTGCTAATAACACCCAGGCTGAAAGACCTTAGAGAACCAAGTGAAGCCCACATACTCGGGCATCATCTCAAGTTAACTCAGTAAAAATCAAATTCAAATTACCAATAATAGAGACAAAATTAATAACTCTATACCCGATAACTATGGAGTCACAATCCCCAAGTGTCGAAATCCACACATTAGGTCATTTCATTGATCTACGCACAAATTTATTCTTTTTTTGAATATTTTTTTTCAATACTCATATTAAATCTAAAATGATCACCAAACGTATGTTATTCATTTGTGAGACCCCATGAACTCAAACTAATTCCCCGCTATCTAATGGACGTGCGTTGTGATTTTCTTTTATTTGGATTAAAATATAAACCATGAAATATCACAATAGATAGCCACACTATCCAAAATCAATGCTCATGAAATTATACATGGATTAAAATCAAAATAAGGGCATGCTAAATTATTTCATATTCATTTTCAAAGTGTGGAATGTGTATTACAATGTTCAAAGTTAAAGGAATTTTTCCTTCCATTTACACACAATTTATTTCAAATCATTAATTTTTTTGACACAAAAGAATTTTTTAAATTTTATCTCCCCCCCCAACCTAAAATAACATTCTCCCGAGTGTTTGAAGAAATGAAAATTTAGAAGGAGTATAGGAAGGAAAGGGAATTTCAAAAAGGAAATTGAAATATGTGGATCATTGAATTATGTCACGTGGCAGTTGATGTAGAAGTTCTCGTTTCTCCAATTTAGTCCTTTGATATCCATGTAACTTGCAGAGTTCCCAGGTAGAAAATAGAAAAAAATAAAGAAAAAAAACAATATAAATATATATATAATAAAGAAAGTAGAATATATATATATATATATATCTAAATTATAGAATAAGGAATCAAAAAAATCTGTAGGTCTGTGGTAAGTGCACGCCCATGTCTCCCTTCGGTCCCGAGTTCGAATCCCCACAGCTTCGCCGGTTGTGACAGGGTTTTACTCACGACCTACTATGTGGCCTTATTATTATTATTATATTTTTATTTATTTATTTTTTTTAACCTACAAACACATCAAAATAAAATAAAATAAACTGATGATACATTGTCTTCTTTTTATATTTCTGGTTTAGGTATTACTCAAAGATCATACCACGTGACATAGATGAATATGGTGCTCCCCTTTCGTACCCATCCAAACTCATAATAGATTAACAGGTCAACAATATATTTTTTTTAATATCAAAATGATTAATTAATCCTATTTAAAATATAAATTTGATTAAAACAACAAAATGATAGGAAACTTGAAAACCATGGGTTTCCTCCCATGCATCACTTTTTTTAACATAATTATCTTAACTTGGACCCCTAATTGATTAATTATTTTCGTCATCTAAGGTGGGTTCACACAATTCTTTATCAACTTCATGTTTTTGGAATGGTTTAATGAATGGTTTGACTCTATGACCTTTAACATTAAAGGTTTGACCATTTGTGGGATCTTGAATTTCTAGATCCCCAATAGGGGTACACCTTTTTCACTATGTATGGACCTGACCATATAGACCTTAACATTCCTAGGTGTAAATGAAGCTTTGAACTATACAAGAGCACAAATTTTCCTGGATAAAAATGCTTGACTTTGACATTCCTAGAATGGTAGGCTTGAACTGTAGCTTTATTGATCCTTGAATTTTCATAACCCTCCATCCTTAGTTCCTCCAACTCATTGAAATCTAAATTTTTTTGTTCTATCCAATGAGAGGACATAATCCATATTCTTAATTTCCCAAAAGGCCTTATGCTCTATTTCAATAGGTAAATGGCATTATTTTCCATAAAACACCCTATATGGTGACATTCCTAGGATGGTTTTGTATGCTATAAGATATGCCTAGTGAGAATCCAATAGATTCATGGACCATTCATTCCTAGAAGGATTGACAGTTTTCTCCAGAATTTGTTTGATTTCTCGATTGTCTAACCCAGCTTGACCATTGGTCTGTGGATGGTAATTATTGGATACTTTGTGAGAAATTCATTACTTTTCCATGAGTGATGATAATGGACGATTGCAAAAATGAGTTCCACGATCACTAATGATATCTCTAGGAATTACAAATATAAGGAATATGTTTTCTTTTATTAATCTAATCACAATTTGATGATCATTGGATTTTGTGGGAATGGTATCAACCCATTTTGAGATATAGTCAATAACTAAGAGAATATATATGTATCCCCTAGAGTTTGGAAATGGACCAATGAAATCTATTCCCCAATAGTTAAAGATTTAAATCACTAAGATGGGAGTGTGTGGAATTTTATTTCTTTTTGTGATGGACCATACATGTTGACACCTAGGACAACTTTGACAAAATTTGTAGGAGTCCCTTGAGAGAGTGGCCCAGAAGACACCACACTGAAGAATCTTAGCAGATGTTTTTCTAGAGGAAAAGTGACCTCCACATGACTTACTATGAAAGAATTTTAGGATGGAATCTTGTTCAGATTCTAGGACACACCTCCTAATGACATGGCTATGGAAGAACTTATAGTGGTATGGATCATCAAAAACATAGTTCCTAACCTAAGAATGGAATTTCCTTCGAGGTTGAGTCCCTATGAATTTTAGGATGACTCCTGTAACTTAGAAATTGGCTATGTAGGCATACCAAGGGTAGTCACTCACATAGTATAGGTGTTCATTAGGGAATTAATTAGACATAGAAAGGTGATTTGAGTTGTCTTTGAATTCCATCCTAGAGAGGTGATCAGATACAAAAATTTCAACACCCTTTTTATCCTTGATTGTGAGGTCAAATTCATGTAAGAGAAGGACCCACCTAATCAGTCTAGCATTTGCATCTTGTTTTTGGAAGAGTTATTTTAGTGCAGAATGGTCAGCGAACACCGTGATGGGGGATCCTAAGAGGTAGGACCTAAACAACTCTAAGGAAAACACAATAGCAAGTAACTCCTTTTCAGTGGTGGTGTATTTGATTTATGCATCATTTCAGTATTTTCAATCATAAGTAATGACATAACGAGTTTTATCATAATTTTGTCCTAACACAGTTCCAAAAACAAAGTCACTATCATCACACATATGTTCGAATGGAAGGTTCCAATTTGGAGACATCAAAATTAGTGGTGAGGTGAGAGTGGATTTGATGGTTGAGAATGAACCCTCACAGCTTTCTGCCCAAAAAAATGGATCATCCTTTACGAGCAGAGAAAAAAGGGGACGAGAGATTGAACTAAAGTCCTTGATGAATCTTCAATAGAAGCCAGTATGTCTTTAGAAAGACCTCACTTCCATGATAGTTTTAGGTGATGGTAGGTGATGAATGATTTCATCCTTGGCTTTATCAACTTCAATCCTCCTATCTGAGACTAAATGGAATAGAACTAGTCCATCTTTAACCATGAAATGGCATTTTCCCAGTTTAGGACTAGATTATTTTCTTCACACTTGAAAAAAATCTATCTAGATTCCTCATAAATCCCTCAAATGTATCCCCAAATATAGTGAAGTCATCTATGAAGACCTCCCTAAAATCCCCTACCATGTCTGAGAATATTCCAATCATGCACGGCAGGATGGTTCCAGGGGCCTTGCATAAACCGAAGGTCATGCGTTTGAAAGAAAAGGTACTAGATGGACATGTGAATGTAGTCTTCCCTTGATCCTCTAGGGAGAACACAATTTGATTATACCCCGAGTACCCATCTATGAAATAGTAGAAGGCATGACCTTCCACTCTCTGAAGGACTTGGTCAATGAATGGTAACGGGAAATGGTCCTTCTTGGTGAATGAGTTTAGCTTCATATAGTCAATGCAGACCCTCTATCCACTACTCACCCTAGTTAGAATAATCCATATATCCTTATTTGTTATCACTATGATTCCCGCCTTCTTGGGAACCACTTGGAATGGGCTGACCAAATAACTATCAGGTATGGGATATATGAATCCAACTTTTAACAATTTCAGAAGTTCCTTCCTTACTACTTCCATGATATTAGGATTGAGTCATCATTGACATTGATGACAAGGCTTTGAATCATATTCTAGAAAAATCCTATGTGTATCGATAAATCGG
Source organism: Viscum album (assembly GCA_963277665.1). NCBI lineage: Eukaryota > Viridiplantae > Streptophyta > Magnoliopsida > Santalales > Viscaceae > Viscum > Viscum album. Next base: position 1,695,812,965 of record OY728143.1, read on the forward strand.
TAATCCCATGAATATCAGACAGGTTCCAACCAATGTCTTTCCTATGATTCTTAAGACATATAGAAGCTTCCTCCCATGATTGGATTCAAGAGGAGAAGAAATGACAATAGGATGTGTTTTATTGTCTCCTAAGAAGGCATGCTTTAGTACAGCGGGAAGTTCCTTCAATTCAAGATCAGGTTAGTTAGAAATTTAAACAGTATATTGGGACATTGTATCAATATAAATTTTGATTCCTAGAGTTTTAGATAGGATTGATTCCACACAAGTATATGTTTCAAATACTATATTAGCTTGATCAGATTTAGGGAAGGATGTTTGATTGGTCTCCATGAAATTGGTTTTCTGAATGGTTTGCCTGATTGCTGGACCTACGACATCATTAGAAGAGTAATTTTAAAATGATTCAATCCAAGGAGATAGACCTCCTTTATGTGAAAAAAATGAAATAAATCTCATCTTGAATTAAATATCCATAAAATATTCCTTGATTTTCTATGGATTCATTTTCAATTATTCCTATCAAGTTTACTTCATGAATTTCCTCTACATCCACAGTTTGTGAGATTGCATTATAGATGTTCAAGTCTAGACTCATGTTCCCAAAGGTGATGGTCATGTTCCCATTTTGAACTCAGATAATAGATTTGATTGTCGAAAGGAAGGGATGTTCAAGTATAATTGGGTTTTGTTCCTTAATTCATATGTTTTGAAGGTTTTCAAGGACAATGAAGTAGTAGGGTAGATACTTTTTTCAACCATTACCAGAACATCCTTTAAAATATCCTTTAAAACAATAATGCAACGATCAGATATTTGAAGTGTGATAGATGTGGGTTAGAGTTATTCCAGGCCGAAATAGTTGTACACAGTATAGGGAATGTGATTGACACTAGCACCTAGGTCACACAAGGCCTTGAATAATGTTCTCTCTCCTCGTTCAACATTGATGTAAGGGAAACCTGGGTCTTTAAACATAGGAGGAATGGTCCCTTGAATGGTGGTACTCACATTAGTAACCAAAATGACTTGCTTTTTATGTGAAAATTTTCTTTTAAAAGTGCACATTTCCTTAAGGTACATTGAGTAGGCAGGTATGGTTTTGATTGCATCAAGAAGGGAAATGTGCAGCTTGACTTGTGAGAAGATTTCCCTCAATGTTTCACTCAATTCAGGCTTGGTTTTCCCCCTCACGAGTTGAGTAAATAGTGCAGGTTGTGGGGTTATTTGTTGAAGAGTTGTTTCTTTGACAATGTTATTGTGTTTTTTAGTTTGATTATTTGGTTCATTTGAATTTTCATCCATGATTCAATATTAAGGTGTCTTCTGAATTAGTTGTTCTGTTTTCTCAATTGATTTCGCACTTCATAAAATAGTCACAGCCATTAGTTTTTCATGAGTTGTTTGAGTGAAACTTGAATCTCCCCTTGAAGTTGAGGATGGTACTGCCGGATTAGGCATGGGTGCCTTTCCAGTTTTGATGGTCTAAAGTACTTGTTTTAGGGAAGAGACTTCTGAGTTCATCGTCTCCATTTGTTTTCATAGTTGTTCTAGTAGGCTTTGTGTCACAGTTTTCCTTGGTTCTTGAGAATACTGTTTTATCCCAGGGGGATATTTTTTAGGAGTGATTGTTTTCTTAAAATGGACCAGTGGCTGTTGGTATTTGATAGGTTGGGTATGTAACTAGTTATGGATTTGGTAGTTCTATAAGGGGTATGTATTTTTTCCCTATGGTTGTCTAGGTTGCTAGTTATATTTCAAGAAGAGGCATGGGTGGTCATTATACAATGGATTGAAGTTGTTTTGGTATTTAGCATTTTGAAATATCAAAGAATTTACATCACCCGCGGGTACTCCTAAAATAAAATCCTTTATGGATGGAATGGTTGGGCAGTTGTTTGTATTGTTGGCATGTTTGTCACAAATTGTGAAGATAGGGTCTAATGTTTGGATTTCATGGACATTACAAAGGACTATTTCTTCAACATTCCTAGACAGTGCAGCGACTTTAGCCCTAAGGCTTTCCTCTTACCTTAGTGTATGAATTCAAGAATTTTGTTGTGTATTTTCAGAATAAGGTGAAGTTCACCATGTTTGGTTTTGTTCGGAAAGGCATTCTAGATACTTATCAGAATCATTTGGGGCTTTGTTTTTAAATGTTACATTACACATCATGTCAATGAATTGTTTTTCCCAGGACCCAACCCTTCATAGAAAATTATAACTTGTTCTGGAATAGAAAAACCATGATGTGGAACCTTGTTTAGTGTGTCCTTGAACCTCTCCTATGTTTTATAGAATGAATCTCCCTATTTTTCAAAAAAGTTTTGGATGCACTTTTGAAGTAAAATTGTTTTTTGGAAGGGAAAGTATTTTTTGTAGAATTATCTTTGTAGATGGTCCAATGAGTTTGTGGACGATGGTATCAAATTGTTTATCCAACTGTTAGATAAATCTTTTAAAGTAAAATAAAATAGATGAATCACATCAGATTATAGTTGATGTCGGGGACACATGGTTTCTACAATGTCATTGAACTCCTTCATTTGATGTTAGGGAATCTCGGACTCCATTCCATGGAATTTGGCAAGGTGGTTTAGGACATGGGGTTTAAATATGTAATTTGAATCTCTTATGGAATCTAATACATGAGGGTTCATTGGTCCTGGAAGGTGTGAGGTAGTAAATCATTGTTTGATCGATTGCTTTCCCCATGTTTGGGGCTTCCTCAATTGGGTTTCCATTTTTGTTTCCACCCAGGTTTATGAGTTGGTTTCATTGAAGACATTCCATTAAAATGGGCTCAATTTTTTAATCAAGAATATCAAGAGGATTATAATCTAATGGAATAAATCCCCTATGTACACTTGACTCCCCAACCCTAGGACATTCCACCTTAACTAAATGGTTTGATTGATGGTAGGTTTCGGAAGACATGCGACAATTGAGAAAAACGAGAAAGGGACAAGATAAGAGATCTTGTGTGAGAATAGAAGAAAGGGGGGAGAATAGAATGGGTGCTTAGATGACTTACTTGGGTCCCTGGAAGTGGTGCCAAAATTTTATTCACCCTCATATTTATCCAAAAGAAAAAGGTGGAATGGCCTTTGTTGTTTAGCTAGGTTTGTCGAATCCTCAGAGACATAAGAAGTAACCTATGGAGACGTACATTATATGGACTATTTTTGGCTATTAAGTTGCCAACATTAGGTTTATTATAGATGCGTTTAATTGAACACAAAATGTATTAATTGAATTCAAATTATTAGAAGGTTTGATCCATGGTAATTATAATGGGTGGATTGGATGCATTCTTTTTCTTGTAAAAATATTTCAATTTCTTATATTTGAGATGGGATCATTTAAGAAAATCGAAAAATTCATCTCTTATTGATTTAATTCCTACACACCATAATACAAATCATTTATACACTTGAAGGATCTAATTTTGGAGCACTCTAAAGTTAAGGTTTTTATTAGCAGTTGAAGTGTGTGGCCTTAAATTCAATAAGGATGAAGAAATTTTAAAAATCATGAAATAAAAGTATCAATTAATGAAGTGATTATACATTAATGGGGTGATAAATAACATCCAATCCATTCCCTTTCTACTTCTATGGATCATAACATAATTAGTTTATCCTTATATTGATCCCATAGATTCAATGGAAGTGGAAAGTAGACTCATGAGGGAGGAATTGGAGAAGTAAAAAAAACAATGAAAAAAAACAATCACTCCACCGTTGTGTGATAATTTCACAGGGTTGGGTATGAAAAAGTTAAAACTGTGAGGCAACGGTATCATAGTGATAAGAATAAGGAATTTAGTATATAATATGAAGAACTTTTATAAATAAACTAATGTAATTCAACGAACATCACTTTAAGGAATGCCATTACAACAACAAATTGGCAGCATAACATTAAAACGAAACAAATATCAAAGATCCTCAACTCCTCCACCACCACTGATTTAAATAGTCCTTTTTGAATCGTTATGTCGAGCCTTCAATATTCCAAGTCTCCTCAATTAATTTTGGTAGGCCATAGGTGTGTGGAAAGTTGATGGATATTTTATTTTTCCACCCTTGACCCAAAGTGGTAACCATCTTTCATCCACCGAACAGAGGTGCTTGGATGTCTTTCTATAGAGCCAAATTAAAGTGGGCCATAGAAGCAGAAAATGGATCCTTGAATATCTATTGTACTCCTGTAAAATTGAGGACCTTTTGTAGTTGTGGATTAAGAGATATTATTAGATTAGTGGGATGTTATTCTAGGCTGCAGAATCTAGACCAGAATTTGACCTCTAACATGGGCCACCGAAATAAACATAATAAAAGGTGAATTAGCTATGGATCCTGAATAATTATTTGTTCCAATATATATCTTATATCATCCCAAAAATTTTTGTCTTCATTTGTTCTGTAATGTGGGTCCCACGTTCTCATCCGTGGGATGGTGTCCAATCTACCTTCCCTAGAATTTCTTCCATTCATCTCCAAATATCTCCATCATCCTTTTTGAATCCTCCATTGATCCCTGAATGAAACATGTTCATATTGAAGTGTAGATAAATTTCCCAAAATAGAAATTACAATATGGACAATTAAATTCCTTAAAAGTAGATGAATCATTGGGTACTTTAAATGATGTTCAAAAATGTACCACATAATAGTGCATTTTAATAAGGAATTACAATAATAATGTGAAATGATGTACAAAGTGTAAAATGAAGTAAAATGGTGTTTATGAATAATAAAGAACATTAATATTATATATATTAACAATGAATATTTTCCTTTTTTAGTGGCTAATCATGCATCAATTATTATTTTATGATTAATCATTAAATATTCTTTTGAAAAATAAGTATGTCTGATCAAGGAGACGGTAGGTTGTACATATCCATTAGTAACATTTCCATTTTTCAACGATCATTATGGGAGGAAGATATGTAATATTTTATTTCACATATTGATAATAATATCATAAATACCATATATTTTCTTTAAATATACTAATATTTATATCACTCAAGTGATTCCATAATTAATAGAGAGTCACATTACTTTGTGAAGGTGGTAGTCCACGCGAACATGAACAAGGTTATCATCATTCATTCAAGGGAAAGTTAAGAAAAAACATATATTATCATTTAATAATTATAAAAATTCCCTTTATATAATAATTATTACATTTATATAACATATATTAATTAACATTATCATTATTCCCTTCTATTTAATTGTAAGTGAAAAATGAATCAAATCGCTTAGTGATGTCGTAGTCCACCGTACAACAGATTAATGTTATTATATACCCTACATAATAGAATGTAAAATTTATATATGATATAATGAATAATTTGGAATAATTATTTAATAAATATCATAATTACAAATTATATCATTCATCATTGCCATCCATGAGAGTTGTTGATGGAAAAAGTGTCATGTTATTTCATGAGGTGGTTACCCTCAAAAGCATGATTAATGTTATCCTTTACCATTTAAGGAAAGAAGAGATGTTTATAGGCCATGAAAATATAATAATAAAATCATTATATAAAGGTTATACTTTTTTGTAAAATCATAATAACAGAATATTTGAATGAGTTAGTGAAGAAATAATAAAACATGAATAGTTAGAATGTTTACCTCTTCTCAAACTGCCTCCCTAGGATTATAACTAATGTATTCCTAGAATTTTTAGATGAAATAACCAAGTAAAATAATATTATTTTATGTAAATTTTTAAGTTATTTCTTTATGTATTGGCCAATATAAAATTGTTTTAATCATTCAAGAAGTGAAGAGATGTGTTGTCAATTTATAAGTAAGGTGAATGACACATTGTTAATTTATGAAAAGAAAATGGTATTAAAATTTTTTCATTAGTGAAAAGGGTCAAAAATGGATTATTATTGATTCTTAGACATGATAATGTTTAAATATGTCCATAAAATATATTTGAGATAAAGGATTGGTCATTTTAACACATATTGTTTTTGTTCAACCCTTGGTAAACCCATTTTTACCTTAACTGTTGTAATGATTATTTTTTTCACTATTAATTTAATATGAAAATTTAATTTTAACTTAATATATAATATAAATTATTCAATTTCAAAATATGTATCCCATTTATCCAAATTAAATTCCCAATAGTGTAATGATCCAATTTAAAATTATAACCACAGATGAGATGAAAAAGCCGGTTTAAGAAGATATATTATAATAAGTATAAAAGATTTTAACATAAAACATAAATATAGAATTGATTTTAATTACATAAATTGGTAACGTTTTACTATAATTTAAATAATTTCACTGAAAAACTAATCTAAAATATAATTTAACCACGTACATACTAAAAAAAATGCAGTTTTCAATGAAAACTTTTATTTTCACTATTCATCAAAAAAATGATGATTTTCATAAAAATGAAAAATTTAACTAAAGATAAATTTTATACGATGATGTAAAAAATGAATTTATTTTTATCAAATAAAATTTCTGAAATATTTAAAAAAAATTATATTATTTTTTCACAGCGTGACTAAGCATAATTTAGAAAAAATGGAGTTATTTATAAAATATTTATTTATTACATTATATGATAATAATTTTATTTATAATAAATATGTAGCCCAAATTTTAAAATTTTAGTTATTATTATTCATACCATCTAATTTAACATCTAATTTATTATAGTACATTTAGATTCGGGGGTTTGGGTTCCGTAAGCTATAAATGAAAATAATTTTAATAAAATATATATTGTGGGTTGTTTATGATCAGTGTTACATGTCGATTTATATATTGAGTAAAATTTTATTAATTCCACAATTAAGTGTTTTATATTCTAACCTCATAAGATAAATCATTTCCACATAATTTTATCTTCTTCTACAAAATTATGGGGTTGAATTTTGAGAGCTGATTTGTTGAAAACACACACAATAAAATGGGTTAATAAAATATCCTCTTAACAGTAGATATGAGTAAACACGAAGGTCCTATGTAATAAAACATATATTGCTATCTACATAGGAGACATGTCATGGAATGTAATGATATAGAAATGGAAGAAAATATTAAATAATTATAGAGTGTGAAAAAGGTCATTGATCACAAGAAATTGAATGATCAATTGAATGTTAAGGACCTAAAAACCATACATCATTGATGATTTAAAATTCTATTTGATTCATTCAATATAAAGGTAATTGATTAATTTTTTATAAAATTTTCCTAAATTTTGTTAATTATTAAACTATATTAGAAAATATTGAAATATATTTACTTGATATGTTTCAGTTTGATAATTACAATTTTATCCTTTCATTGTTCTTCGATAAACTTCCAATTTTTGACTTACTACACGAAATGAATATCCAAAAAACATTTCTTCCAAATTCCATAAGGTTCACTTGTAATGGATCATATGATCTATAAAAGAGTGGGGATTCATTTTATATAACTGTAACAATTTCATAAAACCAATATGTTGAGGATAAATTATTCTATATAATACATTAATCTATAAAACTCCATAATAAAACAACTAGTTGATCATTAATATTTATTCGTAAAATAATTTAACTAAAATATTGAAAATCCTTCATCTCATAAATGGATATTTGAAATTTTTAAATGAATATTATTTATATTACACAAACACATGCATGAGGACCATAACAGTTTAGTTCCATCACAATCATGGAACATAATATTCTAGTATGGTAAAATATATTCAATGATTACAAAAAATATATATTACCATTTAGTACTCATAAGTAAAGCATTTCTTCATAACTTGTGGAAATAAAACATAAGAAAGGGTGATATCATAGGCTCAGTAAGGTTAAATATAAGAGATACGTGAGTATATAATTTGAAAACCATACCATTTATATCACAGATCATTATCATGATCCTTGAAATAAATATTGGATGTTCATAAGAAATGAATCATAATATAATCAAAGAACATGATCCATAAGTGCATAACATTTAAATAAAACATGTAATTTATGTAATTCCCATAAGCATAAAAACATTTCCATATTATTCAAGGAACACAACCAAGACTATCATAGTAGAAAAATTCATTTAATGAACCATGTTCACTCCCCATTCATTCCATATGTTAATAAAATGGCTTTAATTTTTATTAAATAAATGTATTAATGAACTGGGGTTACTAAACATTCCATCCCTATGTTAATGAACAAGGTTTACATTCCATTCTATCTTATTATTACTATTTTGAGTTCACATTCTACTCATGTCTTGTTTTACTGAAATGGGTTCACTTACCATTCCATCAGTATTTATTCAATGTTATATAAATATTTAACCAATTCATTGGAGGGAGATATAGGTTTCAACCAACACACAGTGAAATCATACACATGTGTGTCACAATATCTTAAAAATTCATTATATCATAACTGATGAAATGAAATGGGTTACACAAACATTTCATCATATCATAACATGTGTAAAAGATACAGGTTTCATAATAGTTTCATCATATAATAACTTGTGAATAGAAAAAGGTTTCATAAGCATTTTTTCATGCTATAAACATTAGAAGAGAAAACGGTTTCATAAAAAACATATAAAGATAAACATGAAAAATGAAAATAAATAATAAGAATGTTATCCTTGGATCATATCCTCAATAAATCAGGAACTATAACAAATTTTGTCTTTTTAGATAGAGAAGGATTTTGAAAGATCACATAGAACATTTCTCAAGGAAAATAAGCTATCTTTGAAAATCAATTATTAAAAAATAAATCATATTAAACATATTTTCATGTTATATCCACTTTTATATCTTTTAAACTAAGTGTCAAAAATATTTTAAAATATTTCTTGATGAAATAATATTTTCCACTTTAAAATTTATATTTAAAAAACATGAATCGTTTTGAATGCCTTTTTCTTGGAAAATATATTTGAAAAATTATAAATGATGATTTTAAAATAATTTAATTTTTTTTGAAACATATTATTTGTAGAAAATTCTTTGAGATTTATCCTAAAAATTATTTTAAAACATATTTTAATTTCTTTCCATAAATTTTTTTTAGAATAATACAGATTTTTGGCTAGGGAGATAAATAAAATATTTATTCTTAAAAATGATTTCCCAATCATTTTAAGTACTAATGACTGGAGAAATGGTATCAATAATTAATGATATAATGAATATAAATAGTATAAGAAAACTACTGACAAAATATTTTGAGGTAAATCATTATATTTTAACATTTGAGAATTAATCAAAAATAATCTTGATAAATGATGATATTGTAACATAAATCATCACGACATTGGTAAAATTGAATAATATAACCATTGAATGAATTAAATAAAATAGATCTAAAAAATCATGATAATAGATAAAATGAAAATAATAAATTTTAAAAATATATATATAATTTATGTAATAATATAGGTGGAAATCATAACAGGCGTATCAAAGAAGGAAAATTGAGAGAAAAATCCTTTATAGATTTGAAAACTTTTAAACTGTAAAACCTATGAATGATGGACACTAAAATGGGCATGTAAATACAAATAATTTTTAATATATGTATGAAAAAATAAATACATGGTATATATAAACACCACATAGAAGAAATAGGTGGTCAATATATCATGTGTCCCATAAAAGAAAAAAATTGAGATGGAAATCCTTTACCTTTAGTCTTGACTCTCGATGTACTCAATCAAAATTCATGTACAATAAATAAAATTTAGCTATAAATATATAAAGGAGCAATATATATATATATATATATATATATCATATAATATATTATTTTATTATGACATTTTCTTACATGTTTATTAACAACACCATGTGAATGTTACATTTTGGGCAATAACCACTTTGATTTCTCCACATGTTTTGATTTGTCATATATTTGATTATATTACATGAATCGTGATTCTATAAAATATATAATTAAAAATATTATTTATACATAATTATTATTGATTATATGTGTATTTATAGTAATCCATAAAATTTAGTGATAGTAAATGAAATACACCATTCATGGAGATAGTGTAGAGTACATACACATGAATGATGATTCTATTTTCTTGTCGTGTTAAAAGAAATAAATGTAAATGATAAGTAAATATATATAAATATATATTCATTATATTTTAGTTTTTATTTCATATAAAACACATATTTTTGTTAAAACACCCTCAATACATTCCATGTAAACCGTGAAATCATTGTATCACCTCACTAAATGGTAGTCTGCCATACCCATGAACAACATTATCGTAATCTAAAAAATACAGTGTATGAGATATAATAAATATAGAATCATAATAATTTTATAAATTTCATATATATATATATATTATATTATTTCCATAACTATTCCCATCCTTGAGAGGCAACAATAGAAAATTAAATGACATCAGTTTGCGAGGTGGTAGTCCTCTCTATACACGAATGATGATTATGTAAACCATTTTAAGGAAGTGTGTGTAGATTTAGGTAATAAAATTAACATAAAAATATCATAGTATATTTATGATATAGAGGTTATGATATAATAATGATTTAAAAATTATTAAAGGAGAAGAGGAAGATATAAAATAAAACAATTGTTTGAGTATCGAAACCTATTCTGAGGGTATCCTCCTTACTAAATCATTAAAAGGATGTATTTATTACCAAAATAAGGTTTAATGTATAATTTAATATATATTTTAAATTATTTTGGCATATTTTTGTAGAGATTAATTTCTTTATTTGTGTGAAGTAATTGGGGGAGTGAGTGCCTTTTTATATGTTGAGGTAGAGAGGAATTATTGGAAATACACAAAAGTATTCTCTATTGGGGGGTAAATATTAAATAATGATTTTCCAAAAATAATAATGAATGTTTTTATATATTATATGTTCTATAAAAACCCCTAACACATATTTATAATAATGTTTTAAACATTTACTTCTTTAACGCTTTTTTTCTTCTAATTTTATGATTTTGGTTTTATCATTTTTTAACCAGTTATCTAACTATGCAATTTATTATTTACGATTTTTTAAGAGTGGTAAATATTATATAATTTAGAATCACTAATTATAAATACTTTATCTTATTTATAAAGTATAAATTCTATGTGTGTTCTATATTAACTTTTACACAATCGAATGTAATGTGCAAAACACATCTTTATGTATAACCATGTAAACTGAGTTTTTTCTCTTTAACAAAAATGAGAGTCATTATAATAGAATAATTGGACATTTAATGGGACATATATGTTAGTTATTAATATATAAAAATCACTTTTGATATTTTAGGATTTTATGTATTTTAAAACAAATTAATAAAATAACATTTATTATAAAATGACATTAATGTCAATTTTGACATTCTTAATTTAATATAAATTTAATAAAATACAAAAATATACTTTAAATTGAATAAATTATGGTAAAAATGATTTAAAATGATATATCCATCTATGAAAATAATCTAACGCACTAATTCATTCAAATTACAAAACATTAAATGTTTTTAGTATACATTGATTTATTTAATTATTATCTAAATAATTCAAGGGTTTGTGTTTCTTAATAATTTACTGAAATTATGTCATATATAAAAATTAAAATAAATTATTATGATAAAAACTGATTTATATTTCAAAATATAATTTATAACAAAACATATGTTGTTTTTTTCAAATTTCAAATCATTATCTAATGTGAAAGGAAGAAAGGTACAGTTTTTATTATTTACATAACTTATTATATGGTACCATTTAATGTAAAAATGTCCCACAAATCATATACGTATATAATACGGTATCATGTTCCTATATAAGTCCATTAAATAGATTTTGGAGAAGTTTTTAGACATTATTACACCTTATATTCATTGTTTAACTTCATGTAGAATTATTTTTCCTTAATCGATATAATTGATTTTACCTATTTTAACAAAGTATTATGTTAAAAAATTACAATTAACTTGTTATACATTATATATTTTGATTCATTAAAATATGGAGCCTCTTTTTTCAAATCCCATTAACAAAATTAGAAAATTTTATTTAAATCTAATCCCGTAGACGTGACAATAAATCACGTTTTTAATGTGAAAATTTTATTATATTTATAATGTTAATATAGAAAATTTCAAAATTTAACTGAATCCATGGAACTAAATTTTATAAATTTATATGAAATTCAACTAATATTCCTTTATAACCTTCTCCAATAATAGTTTCATAGTATAAATTATTTAATCAAAAAATTTATTATCAATTAAAATTTAATATTTTCAATATTCAACAAAAGAGAAACATCTTATATAAATAGAAAACATTCAACCCAATATTTTTTGGATATTACTGTTTCCAAAATTAATATTTTTAAAAAATAAATTTTCTAAAAGTAGAATAATATAATTTATATTATGTGTGCCATGAATGAATAACCAATCTTTTAGAAAAGATACTATTTTAAGATGACATTTCTTATTTTATTTTAAATGATTCTTATTTTATTTCAAGTTCAAATATATCTAAAAAACATTTGGAAATATATATTTTCAAAATACAGTTAATCATATTCAGTGAATATATTCCAATGCCTAGGTGATAAATATCATTTAAAGAAATAATATTAATTTTATATTAGAGTTTGTTAAAACTAGATATTGTTCATAACATAAGAAAAACATCGTGTTTTGTGTAACATAATATAAAATTAGTGTTTCTTTTGGCACAGGATAAAATATTTGTTGAATAGAAATTAATATTATCTTGGTGTATCATGCAACACAATCTGTCAAATATTTTTAATATATTTGGAAAATTGATAATTCATAAAAACTAAGGGTGATAAAATATACCCATATTAAAATGATTTTCAGCCTCAATATTCTTCTAAGTCATGAATGTTTTAATTATTTAATGTTACTTTCATAGAAACCTGCATATTAAATTAAATTCTATAACTTTTTTTAAAATATGGAATGTTAGGAACATAACAGTTACCTAATGTAACTCATAACGGGGTTTCCACAAAGGAAAACATTGGTGGAAATTGAAAACATCGAAATAGAAGAATCATGAAAATAAATATAGAGAGTAATAGAGATCACTGATCACAAGACATTGGGTGATCTAGAGAATGTAAACAAGCACAAAACAATAAACCAAATATGATTAAAAATATCATTGATATTAGAAAAATTAATGATAACAGAACTACATTTCATTACAAGATCCTTTTCCAAATGTTGGAGAATTTTCACGTGAAGATATACGTACTTGATTTTATTCCATAAGCACATTATCAACATGTAGTTGTGCCTTTGATCAATTTTCAATTCATATCTAATTTTTAGTAACAAAGGTGAATTTATAATTCCTTAAGTACTAAAGAATCATCAGATCCATAAATTGAATTAAAAATCATACCATATATCACAACTAAATAGTTTTAATAGGTTATATAATATGAAAAAATCATTATATGTTGAAGTAATATGTTAATAAATAAAACATTATCCTATGTTTAACGTAATACATTACATAAATGGGTTTCCTTCTGACCCTTTCAAATTATTTAAATACAAAACATTAGAAAAAAATTCACTATGTTTCTCAAAATTACCATTATATTGATTCCCTACAAATAATAACGTACCACTTCATTGTCACATACCAAACATTTTTATATCATCATCATGTATTATATTGAAACAATGTAATTACATATATTACCGTAACACCATATTGAAAATTTATATGTTTCTTAAGCCCTTACATTGAACACAACTTATTGGATATATTCCCTAAATCAAAAAAAATATGTATACTTCATAAATCATATCACAATCCACTTTGTAAATAAATCCTTTATTATTTATAAGGTCATTGATAAAATCCAATTTAATTTATCTAAATAAATATACTATTCATTTAATCTAAAAACCATTTTCTCATTTTCCGAAATATATTAAGTGGTACCATCCCTTAAAAAAAATATCCCCTTTCCATTATATAAAGTTTCTAATCCATAAAATATGTATTGAAAATAAATTTCTATATTTTCAACTGAAAACTAATAAAAAAATATATATATTTCATGATTCATCAAAAATGTAACACCCCAAGCTTCTACGGTACACTTCTCTTTGAATAATGTGATAGCGTGTGTTGTACGCAACACCGAGTTCTAACACACCATAACCAATCAAACTTGCCGTTATGAATAGTAATACCTACTTTTTGAAATTATATATATTTTATATTTTGAAATGGACTTCATTTTTGGATTCGGAATATCGAATATAGCCTAATGTGAAATTTTGGTACTTTTCGGATAACATTAATATTTTGATGAATAGTGAAAATTACAAAATTTTAATTAAAACAACTGTTTTAATCAAAATAATTAATAGTGATAAATTTTGAATTTGAGTGGTTTTAAAGTATATTTAGAATATATTTTTACCATTTAATATAATGTTGGTCATTGGACATAATTTTACAATTAAACCGGACATAAACAACTGCCAATCTTTTGATAATTATTATCTCTTAAAAACACGCTTTTTATTTTAACAACGGGAATTAATTTTAAATTAATTTCTGCCACTTTTGTGTTTTGAATTTTGAAAACTGTATTCCATATTTGGAATCAGGATTTTCAAATTGTGTAAATAGGTAACTTTCATTTTTAAAATTTTTGAATAATTATTTCGGTAAATATTTTATTTACCATGGTTAAGGGTAAATCCGATAAATAAGGGTTAAAAAATAATATTATCATAATAAAAAATTACCCTAAAACGTGTCCTAACCTTATTGGATAAAACATGTTCGACCATAGGCATCTTATGTTCGATTTTGGGACCCCATGGTGCCAATTCTAGCTGATAGGGACACTTAATTTTAATTAAGTTAAAATGAATACAAAAATTACACAAGCATATATCATTTAGCAAAACAATATTTACATAGGTTTATATATGTTGGATTTTCGACTATAAATGTTCATTATAAAGCTAAAGAGATTTCCTAAATAAGTATATTTTATTTATAATTTTTATTGTTTAAATAATTAATTTATATATGACACAATGATGATGCAGTAATTACCTAATTAATTAAAAATTAGCATAATTGATATTATAAATACCCAAATAAATATAATTTTAGACTTTAATGAACTAAACTAATTTACTAGGTTAATATGTAATGTTATGATTGATTTAATTATCTTTTTTTGAAGTAATAATTCTGTTATGAGTTTCACAAAAATCAACTTTTGAATAGTGTCAAATTTGAAATAAAAGAGTTTTTAAAACAAATAATATATTATTAATTAATATTAAATTCCTAAAAATCTATGGTTCGGCCAAGAGACTTATATCATGATATTTGTTTCATTTATAGACCACTTGGGGTTCGCATGGATATATATTGTAAGATTATTAACCATATAATATAAAAATACAAAGAGACATTGTAAAAGTGAAACTAATTAACTTAGAGTTAATACTTAATTATAAGGTTAATATAAGTACCCAAACCTGTCTAAATATTATTGGTTGAGTGGTTCCAGACCCATCCCCACCTTAACCTTTTAATAATCAATTTTGGATCCAAGAGAAACTGAATATGAATTTATTATAAATTAATATTTCTTGCTTTTCCAAAGGTTCCCCTCACCCCTCTTATAAAAGGGAACTCCACCTTCTCATTTCTTAACACCTTAAAAGCCTTTTGGTTCGGCCAAAAACTACCCAAATACTCTCCCAACTTCCCTCACTACAACATAGAGGCCTTATACATATCATAAATCCATCCTAAGGAGCCCTTTTGATCAAATCAAAAGGAAGAACCCGAAGAAGATGTAATGATTTCACCACCCCTTTCCAAGTTCCTTTCTTCATCCACTTCTTCATTCAATTTTATTAACATTCTAAAATAATAAATCCAGTATCATTTATATACTGTGATGTTATTTTAAATATGGTACAACCATATTTATTATTCTATCCACCCTTTGAATAACATGTCACCATACGTGCGTACGTACGGCTTACCATCTCCACGTCGTGGTGTAATTGTTATTCAATATATTATTATTTGGATGGATATAATAATGATGTGTAACTCAAGTAAATAATAAATATAAAATGTTAATGATTCTGTATATATGATATAACATACATTTATATATTATTTTAATATCAGAAGAATGATATTTTCACTCGTGCGTACGTACGGACTACCGTCTCCACGAACGCAATGAGATTCATTCTCCATCGTATCCATTCCAGTATAATTCTAATTTTATGATTAATAATAGTTTCTAAGGACTTGATATAATTCTTTATATGATTAAGATACAACATATCAATGAAAAACATGGCTTATGTAAGAAAACATATAAAAGAAAATGAGTAAGTTAACACCCGAAACAACGATAATACTAAGATATTATTAACAAATCAATGTTAAAAGATCATATATGATATCATATTAATGTATATGATTCTTGTATAATTTAATAACAATTATTTCACCATTATAAAAGAGGTTAACCTACCCCATCCAAGTAAAAGTACAAGGTAAGGGTTATTTCAAAATCTCTTCATTATCCGAGGTTGTTTATATGTAATAATCTACTTGGATTTGTTTATCATCCACATCCATGTTTCTTAAAAATGAATTTCAAAACATTTTTACTATTTAATAGAATATGGTTTAAAGTCATTTATACCCTTTTTTGACTTTTTATATGAGTTTTATAAAAGAATATTTCTGTCGTTTTCCAAACAAGGCACCTTTTAACCTTTTCGACAAAATTAAGGTAGGAATGTTTTTTTTAACTTATATGGAGGGTGCGGCTATTTTCTGTAGTTATAAATCATCGAAGCTTACCCTTCAATATTATAAATATATTTTCAAAGAAAAATGTTTTATTTTATAAATATATGACTCTTAAATTATTTCAAAAATAGAAAGTGATATTTCTCTAAAAAGAGTTTTGATTTTATCTACGTCAACATCCTTTGATGGATTTTATGCTTATTTGAAGTTGATTAATTATGATACAAATCTTCTATAATGTATTGAAGGTTTTGTGATATGTTTGACTATGGATGTGATATTTTTATACCATTCATAGGTTATGGTGAAAGTATTGACATTTCGTATGCTAGTTTTAATATGAATGTTTATGTTATGTTTAAACCATTTCATATGTGAATGCATTGGACTTCATATGTGATGGGTGGAGCCCGCAATAGCTTCTTGATAGATCGGTAGGTCTTATAAGACAAACTAGTGTCTTGGTACAAGGCCTTGGCAAAATCTTATTTTTAGTCTTGGCATGAGGCCTTGGCTATGTGGTTATGATAGTCTGGCATTATGCATTCCATCATTATGAAAGTGGTTATTGATATTGCATGTGATTATTCGATTATTAGAATATCCATGTGAATATATAAATGGTATTATTTAATTTTACTTTTGACATACTATGTTGAAGTTCAAGTTTAAAAGGCTTTTGTTTTAGTAATTCATTGCCTTAAATGTTTATGCTTATTTTTGAAAGTTTCCGCTATATTGTTATCCTTACTGGGCATTTGAGCTCAACCCTTTTCTATTATTTATTTTTCACAGGATGTGGAGAAGTAAGTTATGAATGACATTCAGGGATTTTATGTGGGGATATGAGTGTGGAATATGGAGACTATGTTGTTGTTGTAGTTTTTAACTTTATGATGTAATGTAAAACTTTATGAATATATCTAGTGTTTCCAATGATACTAAACCAATCGGTCATTCGAGATTTGATCTTTCTTGTGATCAAGACAATGTTTTATAATAATGCACCGACTCTAGGTAACTGGGGTCGGGGCGTTAAAGTTGGTCTCAGAGGAAGTTTAGTACAAACCTTGGAAGCTAGATTTAGATAAACTCTGATTAGAGCACGTAGACCTAAGATGATCTTTGAGGATTAGTGTAGAAGAACTTCCTATAATTTGGGTATTGTAGAGATTTTGTGAGTTTTCCGAGCAATAAATCCCTGTATGGATACGAGCAGGTAGAGGCGGCTCTGGCCCAGATGTACCTAGGGGTAAAACCCGAAAACACTGCTTTGAGCTAGACTCGAATGGGAACTGGTGCACGACAACGGTCCTTGCTGCACTCATGGTTACGACACTCCCGGGGGATATGCTTAGGATAACACTCATTTTCTTTAAAAATCATTATGAAGGGTTTATGAGTATATACTTCCTCAAAGAAAACATTTTTATGAATATGGATTATATCCATAAATAGTTCATTTTATGTTATGTGTTTTATAAGTATGGGATTATGTATTTTGATTTATAAACTTATCTAGTTTATGCCATTGTTTAGAAATGGCGCCTAGTGGAAGAAATGGAAACTGTATCAATGCACGCACTCCATGCATGTATTTCCCTCCTTCTCAAGATAATTATAGTGGAGCTGGTGATGCAACTGGTGCTGATCAGCTAATCACCATACTGGGACAACTCACTCAGGTTATGAATAATAACCTTACCCATATGGAGCACCCTGATCCGCAACATGGACAATCAATGTTAGATCGATTCATGAGGGAACAACCACTATCGTTCAATGGGAGTAAAAATCCCTTAGTAGCTGAGCAATGGATAAATTCCATAGAGAAAATATTTCAGGCTTTGGGGAGTAGTGAAAGGGAAAAGGTTATCATGGCAGTTTACCGACTCACTAGAGATGCTGATTAATGGTGGTCATTGATTCAAAACACGAAGGAAGACGATGAAGTATCAAATATAGAATAGAGGGAGTTCAAAGATCTATTTTTATAAAAATACTTTCCTCGCGACCATCGAGCAGATATGTTAAGACAATTTATGAGTCTGAGACAGAAGGAGGATGAGAATGTCGCCAAGTATAAGGCTAACATTACAAGGTTAGCAAGGTTTGCTGGAGATTATATAAGTAATCCAAGAAGTAAGATTGATTGTTTCTTGGATGGGTTAAAACCATTTCTCCATCGATCACTAGTCTCACAATCCTTTTCGTCATACGAAGACATTGTCTCATGTGCTATCAAGACTGAAAAGGAATTCTCTAAGTCTTATGACTTTAAAGCAAAGAAAGAGAAAAAGAGACCTGTTGATCAATAATAGAATGGAAATAAGGGGAAGAAGGGAAAGGTTGAATATCCATCCTGTGGTTAATGTGGGAAGAAACACCCTGGTACTTGCTTGAAGGGAACGGGAGTCTGTTTCAAGTGTGGTGAAAAAGGCCACCAAGCTCGTGATTGCAATGGGAAGAAGTAATCCACCAATGTTCAATGCTACAATTACAGGGAGATGGGGAATTATGCAAATGAATGTCCTAAGCGTCAGGAGAACTTACCTCAGGAAAGGCCAAGGGATCAAGGCCAAGCTTATGCTATCACTACTGCTGAGGTAGAAGCTCTGAAAGACGTGGTGGCAGGTAATATAATGGTTTCTTCAAGATTAGAAAATGCATTATTTGATTCTGGATCATCACATTATTTCATATCTTCCCAGTTTTCGAAGAAAATTAGATATTTCCGATTTGATTTAACAAGGGAGTTGTCAGTTAAAACTCTTAAGGGGAGTATCATTGCAACAAAGTTTTGTGAATAAGTCCCCATTAGAGCACATAAATTTTCTTCATCTTCTGATCTCATCGTCATACATATGATTGTGTTTGATATAATCCTTGGTATAGACTGGCTTTTACACTATGATGTGATGATTTATTGTAAGAAGAAAGAGGTTACGATTCTTGATGATAATGATAATGAACACCTTATATTTAGAGCAAAATCGTCACCAACTAATTCTTATTTAGATCCACCCCCAGTAGCTCAATTAAATTCAAATAGTTGGGGGAAGAGAATGAAATAACTGTGGGTGAGGAAAGCAATGTTCAAATAGAGGATTTACCTTTTGTAAAAGAATTTGTAGAAGTATTTCCGGAAGATTTACTTGGACATCCTCCAGAACGAGAAGTTGAGTTTTCCATTGATTTAATTCATAGATCAAGTCCTATATTGAAGACCCCTTATAGAATGGCCACATTAGAATTAGTTGAACTAAAGAAACAACTAGAGGAATTTAGTAATAAGGGATTTATTCGCCCTAGTGTTTCTCCATGGGGAGCCCCTGTTCTTTTGGCTAAAAAGAAAGATGGATCTATGAGGTTATGTATTGACTACAGGGAGATCAATGCGATAATGATAAAGAACAAGTATCCCCTACCTTGCATTGATGATTTATTAGACCAACTGCATGGAGCTCAATACTTTTCAAAGATTGACCTTCGATCTGGATACCATCTGTTGTGTGTGATGAAGGAAGACATTCTGAAGACAACATTTCGAACCAGGTATGGGCATTACGAGTTTACTGTAATGCCTTTTGGACTGACTAATGCACCCTCTGTATTCCTGGATCTGATGAATTGAGTTTTCAAGGATTATCTTGATGAATTTTTGGTGGTATTTATTGATGATATCTTAGTATACTCCAAAATCTATGAAGATCATGAAAATCACATGCGCATTATCCTGAAGAATCTGAGAAGACATGAATTATAGGGGAAGTTTAGCAAGTGTGAATTCTGGCTTCATGAGATTTCTTTTCTTGGCCATATTGTCTCTAAATATGGAATCTCTATTGATCCTTCTAAGACCAAGGCGATCCAAGAATGGCCAGCACCTACGAGTATAATTGAGGTACATAGTTTTATTGGTTTGGCAGGTTATTATAGATGTTTCGTCCAGAATTTTTCCCGATTGGCTAACCCATTAACGAAGCACACACGTAAAGGGGTTAAATTTGTTTAGACAAAAGAGTGTGAATAATGTTTCGAAGAACTGAAGAGAAGATTAGTCAATGATCCTATATTGATTCTACCATCGGGGAATTATGGGTTCGTTATTTATAGTGATGCATCGAAGAAATTACTTGGTTGTGTCCTTATGCAGAATGATAGAGTTATTGCCTATGCATCACGACAGTTGAAAATTCATGAACAAAACTATCCTACTCATGATCTTGAGTTAGCAGCTGTGATCTTTGCTTTGAATATATGGAGGCACTACCTCTATGGTGAAAAATGTGATATTTATACTGATCAAAGGAGTTTGATGTATATTAACTCACAAAAATAACTCAACATGAGGCAAAGGAGATGGCCTGAATTACTCAAGGATTATTATTGTACGATTCACTACCACCCGGGGAAGGCAAACAAGGTGGCATATGCTTTGAGCAGAAAAAGACAATGATGTTTTGAACGTGATGAGAATTGAAAGGGATCCAATTTTGATGGATCTTGTGAAGATGGACATGGTAATAACCAGGGAAGGTGAAACATCAATGCTTTTTCAAATGGTTGCCAAACCATATTTACTAGAAAGGATTAAGAGTTCTCAGACCGATGATGAAGAATTTGAAAAGAATATTAAAGTTGTGAATGATGGGAGACTGAGAGACTTTGTGTATGAAGATGGAATTTTTAAATTTTGGAAGAGACTTTGTGTTCCCGATATACCTGATCTAAAAAGGGATTTGCTGGATGATGCTCAAAGTTCAAATTTCTCTATACACCCTGGGAGCACCAAAATGTATAGAGATTTGAAGGAACATTTTTGGTGGGACAACATGAAGAGGGAGATTGCTGATTTTGTGTCGATATGTAAGGTTTGTCAACAAGTGAAAGCCGGAAGGCAACTGCCTGGAGGAGTCATCAATCCTCTTATCATGCCAGAGTGGAAATGGGACAATATTACGATGGACTTTGTCATGGGGATACCAAAGACTCCTAGAAGGAACGATGCAATATGGCTTATTGTTGATCATCTTACCAATTCAGCACATTTCCTTACTATAAGAAATGATCTACCCCTGGAACATCTAGCAAGACTATATATTAATGATGTTGTGAGACTTCATGGAGTACCCAAATCGATTGTTTCTGATCGTGATCCCCATTTTACTTCAAGATTCTGGAAATGTCTTCAGAAATCCCTTGATACTAAACATCATTTGAGCACTACTTACCACCCTCAGACATACGGACAATCAGAACGGACTATTCAAACCATAGAAGAATTGTTGAGATCTTTCTCACATGACTTTCAGGGTATGTGGGATCAATATTTACCACTGGAAGAATTTTCCTATAACAATAGCTTCCATTCGAGTATTCAGATGGCACCAAATGAAGTGTTTTAAGGAAAGAGATTTTTTGCACCAACCTGTTGGGATGACGTTGGTGAAAGAAAACATGTAGGCCTAGAACTGGTGGAGGAAATGGTGGAAAAGGTGAAGGTAATCCAAAATCACATCAAAGCAGTTCAATGTAGGCAGAAGAGCTATGCCGATAATCAAATGAAGGATCTGGAATTTTAAGTCTGTGATCATGTTTTCATGAAGGTATCTCCATGGAAGGGAGTAATATGTTTTGGTACAAAAGGTAAATTGAGTCCCAGGTACATCGGACCCTTCGAAATTATAGAACGAATTGGGGTTGTAGCTTACCAATTGGCAATGCCGCCAAGTCTCTCCAAAGATCACGATGTGTTCCACGTATCTCTGTTGATGAAATACTTGCCTGATCCAACGCATGTACTCACCTATGAGGAATTAGAACTAGAAACTGATATGTCTTATTGCAAAGCACCCATCAGGATTCCTGATACTAGAGAAAAAGTACTGAGAAACCGGACGACACGTCTGGTAAAAGTTTTGTGGACAAACCATAAGATGGAAGAGGCAACGTGGGAACCCAAGGAACTTATGATGAAGCACCACCAGAGTCTTTTCATGTGATAAGTATTCTAGAAATTTCGACGAAGAAATTATTTGAAGGAGGGGAGAATGTAACACCCCAAGCTTCTACGGTACACATCTCTTTGAATAATGTGATAGCGTGTGTTGTACACAACACCGAGTTCTAACACACCATAACCAATGAAACTAGCCGTTATGAATAGTAATACCTACTTTTTGAAATTATATATATTTAATATTTCAAAATTGACTTCATTTTTGGATTTGGAATATCTAATTTAGCCTAAGGTGAAATTTTGGTACTTTTCAGATAAATTTAATATTTTGATGAATAGTGAAAATTACTAAATTTTAATTAAAAACAACTTTTTTAATCAAAATAATTAATATTGATAAATTATGAATTTGAGTGGTTTTAAAGTATATTTATAATATATTTTTACCATTTAATATAATGTTTTTCATTGGACATAATTTTACAATTAAACCGGACATAAACAAGTGCCAATTTTTAATATTTATTATCTCTTAAAAACACGCTTTTTGTTTTAACAACGGGAATTAATTTTAAATTAATTTCTGCCACTTCTGTGTTTTGAATTTTGAAAAATGGTTTCCATATTTGGAATCAGGATGTTCAAAATGTGTAAATAGGTAACTTTTATTTTTAGACATTGTGAATAATTACTTCGGTAAATATTTTATTTACCATGGTTAATGGTAAATCTGGTAAATAAGGGTTAAAAAATAATATTATAATAATACAAAATTACCCTAAAACGTGTTCTAACCTTATTGGTTGATACATGTTCGACCACAGTCATTGTTTGGTCGATTTTGGGACCCCATGGTGCCACTTGTTGGTGATAGGGACACTTAATTTCAATTTAGTTAAAATGAATACAAAAATGACACAAGCATATATTATTTAGCAAAACAATTTTTACATAGGGTTATATATGTTGTATTTTCGACTATAAATATTAGTTAGAAATTTAAAACGATTTACTACATAATGATATTTTATATATAAATTTTAGACATTAAATAATTTAATTTATATATGATACAATGATGATGCAGTAATTACCTAATTAGTGACAAATTTGAATAATTGATATTATAAATACCCAAATAAATATAATTTAGGACTTTTCATGAACTAAATTAATTTTATAAGTTAATATGACATGTTAGGAGCGATTTAATTAACTGTGTTCGAAGTAATCATTCTGTTATGAGTTTCACAAAAAACAACTATTGAATAGTGTCAAAATAGACATAAAAGAGTTTTTAAAACAAATATTATATTATTAATTGATATTAAATTCCTAAAAATCTATGTTTTGTCCAAGAGACTTATATCACGATAGTTATATCATTAATGGACCACTTGGGGGTTTCTTGGATGTATATAGTATGATTATTAACAATATAATATAAAAATACAAAGAGACATTGTAAAAGTGAAACTAATTAACTTAGAGTTAATACTTAATGATAGGGTTAATATAAGTACCCAAACCTATCTAAATTCTATTGGTTGAGTGGTTTCCAACCCATACCCACCTTAAACTTTTAATAATTAACTTTTGAGCCATTATAATCCGAATATGAATTTATTATTAATTAATATTTCTAACTTTTCCAAAGGTGCCTCTCACCCCTCTTATGAAAGGGCACTCCCCCTTCTCATTTCTTAACACCGTCAAAGAATTTTGGTTCATCCAAACTCTGACCAAATACTCTCCAAACTTCCCTCACTAGAACCTAGAGGACTTAGATTGATCATAAAGCCAACATAAGGATCCCTTTTGATCAAATCAAAAGGAAGATCCCAAAGAAGAGGTAATGATTTCACCACCCTTTTCTAAGTTCTTTTCTTCTTCCACTTCTTCTTTCTTTGTTATTACCATTATAAAATAATAACTCCAATATAATATATATATTGTGAAGTTATTATAAATATGGTACAACCATATTCAGTATTCTATCCACCCTTTGAATAACATGTCACCATACGTGCGTACGTACGGCTTGCCATCTCCACATCGTGGTGTAATTGTTATTCAATATATTATTATTTGGATGGGTATAATAATGATTTGTAACTCATGTAAACAATAAATATAACATGTTAATGATTCTGTATATATGATATACCATACATTTATATATTATTTTAATATCAAAAGAATGATATTGTCGCTCGTGCGTACGTACGGACTACTGTCTCCACGAACGCGATGAGATTCATTCTCCATCATATCCATTCAAGTATAATTATCATTTGATGATTAATAACAGTATCTATGGACTTTATATCATTCCTTATATGATTAAGATACAACCTATCCATGAAAAACTTGGCTTACGTAATAAATCATATAAAAGAAAATGAGTAAGTTAACACCCGAAACAACGATAATAATAAGATATTATTAACAAATCAATGTTAAAAGATCATATACGATATCATATTATTGTATATGATTCTTGTATAATTTAATAACAATTATTTCACCATTATACAGGAGGTAAACCTACCCCAACCAATTAAAAGTACAAGGTAAGGGTTATTTCACAATCTCTTCATTATCCGAGGTTGTTTATATGTAATAATCTACTGGGATCTCTTTATCATCCACATTCATGTTTCTTAAAAATGAATTTCAAAACAATTTTACTATTTACTATAATATGGGTTAAATTTATTTATACCATTTTTTTACTTTTTATTAAATTTTTATAAAGGAATCTTTCCTTTGTTTTCCAAACAAGGTGCTTTTTAACATTTTTGTCAAAATTAAGGTAAGAATGTTTTTTTTAACTTATACGGCGGGTGCGGCTATTTTCCACAGTTATAAAATCGTTGAAGCTTACCTTACAATCTTATAAGAATATTTTCAAAGCAAAATGTTTTATTTTATAAATATACGACTCTTAAATGATTTTATAAATAGAAAGAGATATTTCTCTAAAAAGAGTTTTGATTTCATCTATGTCAACATCCTTTGATGGATTTTACGCTTATTTGAAGTTGATTTATTATGATACAAAACTTCTATATTGTATTGAAGGTTTCGTGATATGTTTGACCATGGATGTGATGTTTTTATACCATTCATAGGTTATGGTGAAAGTATTGACATTTCATATGCTAGTTTTAATACGAATGTTTATGTTATGTTTAAACCTTTTTATATGTGAATGCATTGGACTTAATATGTGATGGGTGGAGCCTGCTAAAGCTCATCGATGCATCGGTAGGTCTCATGAGACAAACTAGTGTTTTGGCACAAGGCCTTGGCAAAATCTTATTTGTAGTCTTAGCACGAGGCCTTGGCTATGTGGTTATGATAGTCTGGCATTATGCATTCCATCATTATGAAAGTGGTTATTGATATTTCATGTGATTATTCGATTAGTATAATATCCTTGTGAATAAGTAAATGGCATTATTTAATTTTAATTTTTCCATACTATGTTAAAGTTCATGTTTAAAAGGCTTTTGTTTTAGTAATGCATTGCCTTAAATGTTTGTGCTTATTTTTGAAAGTTTTCGTTATATTGTTATCCTTAATGGACATTTGAGCTCACCCCTTTTCTATGTTTTATTTTTCCCAGGATGTGAAGAAGTAAGTTATGAATGACCTGCAGGGATTTTATGTGGGGATATGAGTGTGGAATATGGAGACTATGTTGTTGTAGTAGTTTTTCAGTTTATGATGTAATGTAAAACATTATGAATATATCTAGTGTTTCCAAGCCTACAAAACCAATATGTCTTTTGAGATTTTATCTTTGTTGCGATCATGCAAATGTTATATAATAATGCACCGACTCTAGGTAACTGGGGTCGGGGCGTTACAGTTGGTATCAGAGGAATTTTAATACAAACATTGGATGCTAGATTTAGATAAACTCTGTTTAGAGCACGTAGACCTAAGATTAACTTTGAGAATTAGTATAGAAGAACTTCCTAGAATTTTGGTATTGTAGAGATTTTGTGAGTTTTCCGAGAAATACATCCCTGTATGGATACGAGTAGGTAGAGGCAGCTCTAGCACAGATGTATCTAGGGGTAAAACCCGAAAACAATGCTTTTAACTAGACTCGAACGAGATCTAGTGCACGATAACGGTCCTTACTGCACTCTTGGTTACGACACTCCCTGGGGATATTCTTAGGATAACTCTCATTTTCTTTACAAATCATTATGAAGGGTTTATGAGTATATACATTCTCAAAGAAAACATTTTTATGATTATGGATTATATCCATATATAGTTCAATTTATGTTATGTGTTTTATAAGTATGGGATTATGTATTTTGAACTATAAACTGATCTAGTTTATGCCATTGATTAGAAATGGAGCCTAGTAGAATAAATGGAAACTGTATCAATGCACACACTCCATATAGGGATTCCCCTCCTGCTCAAGATAATTATAGTGGAGCTGGTGATGCAACTAGTGCCGATCAGCTAATCACCATACTGGGACAACTCACTCAGGTTATGAATAATAACCTTACCCGTATGGATCACCCTGATCTACAGCGTGGAGGATAAATGTTAGATCGATTCATGAGGCAACAACCACCAATGTTCAATTGGAGTACAAATCCTTTAGTAGCTAAGCAATGGATAAATTCCCTAGAGAAAATATTTTAGGCATTGGCGAGTAGTGAAAGGGAGAAAGTTATCATGGTAGTTTACCGCCTCACTGGAGATGCTGATCTATGGTGGTCATTGATTCAAAACAAGAAAGAAGATTATGAAGTATCAAATATGGAAATAGGGAGTTCAATGATCTGTTTTTAGAAGAATAATTTCCTCGCGACCATCGAGCAGATATGGAAAGGAAATTTTTGAGTCTTAGACAGAAGGAGGATGAGAATGTCACAATGTATGAGGCTAACTTTACAAGGTTAGCAAGGTATGCTGGATATTATATAAGTAACCCAATAAGTAAGATTCATCGTTTCTTTAATGGGTTAAAACCATTTCTCCATCGAGCATTAGTCTCATAATATTTTTCGTCGTACGAAGACTTTTTATCATGTGATATCAAGACCGAAAAGGAATTCTCTATGTATTATGACTTTAAATCAAAGCAAGAGAAGAAGAGACCTGCTGATCAATCTGGGAATGGAAATAAGGGGATGATGGGAAAGGTTGAATATCCAACCTGTGGTAAATGTGGGAAGAAACACGCCATTACTTGCTTGAAGGGAATGAGAGTCCGTTACAAGTGTGGTGAAAAAGGACACCATGCTCGTGATTACCAAAGGATGAAGGAAGCCACCAGCATTCAGTGCTATAATTGCAGGGAGATGGGGCATTATGCAAATGAATGTCCTAAGCATCAGGATAAAATACCTCAGAAAAGGCCAAGGGATCAAGGCCAAGCTTATGCTATCACTACTGCTAAGGTATGAGCTTCGAAAGACATGGTGGCAGGTAATTTAATGGTTTCCTCAAGTTTAGAAAATGCATTATTTGATTCTGGATCATCGCATTGTTTCATATCTTCCCAGTTTGCTATGAAAATTAGATATTTCCAATTTGATTTATCAAGGGAATTTTCAGTTAAAACTCCTAAGGGAAGTATCATTGCAACAAAGTTTTTTGAATCAGTCCCCATTAGTGCACATAAATGTTCTTTATCTACTGATCTCATCGTCATACCTATGATTGAGTTTGATATAATCCTCATTATAGACTGGATTTCAGACTATGATGCGAAGATTTATTGTTAGAATAATGAGGTTTTGATTCTTGATGATAATGATAAGGAACACCTTATCTTTAGAGCAGAATTGTCACCACCTAATTCTTATTTAGAACCACCCCCAGTAGCTCAACAAAATTCAAATATTGGGGAGGAAGATAATGAAATAACTATGGGTGAGGAAGGGAATGTTCAAATAGAGGATGTACCTATTGTGATAGAATTTTTAGATGTATTTCTGGAAGATTTACCTGGACATCCTCCAGAACGAGAAGTTGGGTTTTCCATTGATTTAATTCCAAGATCAAGGCCTATATCGAAGACCCCTTATAGAATGGCCACTATAGAATTAGTTGAACTAAAGAAACAACTAGAGGAATTGAGTAATAAGGGATTTATTCACCCTAGTTTTTCTCCATGGGGAGCCCCTGTACTTTTTGTTAAAAAGAAAGATGGATCTATAAGGTTATGTATTGACTACAGGGAGATCAATGCTATAACGATAATGAACAAGTATCCCCTACCTCGCATTGATGATTTATTTGACCAACTGCATGGAGCTCAATACTTTTCAAAGACTGACCTTCGATCTGGATACCATCAGTTGTGTGTGAAGAAGGAAGACATTCCAAAGACAGCATTTCGAACAAGGTACGGGCATTACGAGTTTACTGTAATGCCTTTTGGATTGACTAATGCACCCTATGTATTCATGGATCTGATGAATAGAGTTTTCAAGGAGTATCATGGTGAATTTGTGGTGGTATTTATTGATGATATCTTTGTATACTCAAAAAGCTAGAAGATCATGAAAATCACTTGCGCATTATCCTGAAGACTCTGAGAAGACATGAATTATATGGGATGTTTAGCAAGTGTGAATTCTGGATTCATGAGATTTCTTTTCTTGTCCATATTGTCTCTAAAGATGGAATCTCTGTTGATCCTTCTAAGACCAAGGCGATCCAAGAATGGCCAGTACCTACGAGTATAACTAAGGTACATAGTTTTATTGGTTTGACAGGTTATTATCGATGTTTCGTCCAAAATTTTGCCCGATTGGCTAACCCATTAACGAAGCTCACACGTAAAGGGGTTGAATTAGTTTGGACAAAAGAGTGTGAATAATGTTTCAAAGAACTGAAGAGAAGATTAGTCAATTATCTTATATTGACTCTACCATCAGGGAATGATGAGTTCATTATTTATAGTGATGCATCGAAGAAAGGACATGGTTGTGTCCTTATGCAGAATGATACAGTTATTTCCTATGCGTCACGATAGTTTAAAATTCATGAACAATACAATCATACTCATGATCTCGAGTTAGCAGCTGTGATCTTTTCTTTGAAGATATGGAGGAACTACCTATATGGTGAAAAAATGTGAGATTTATACTGATCACAAGAGTTTGATGTATATTATCTCACAAAAAGAACTAAACCTGAGGCAAAGGAGATGGATTGAATTACTCAAATATTATGATTGTACGATACACTACCACCCAGGGAACGCAAACAAGGTGGCAGATGCTTTGAGAAGAAAAGACAATGGTGTTTTGAACGTGATGAAAATTGAAAGGGATCCAATTTTGATGGATCTAATGAAGATGGACATTGGAATAACCAGGGAAGGTGAAACATCAATGCTTTTTCAAATGGTTGCCAAAACATATTTAATATAAAGGATTAAGAGTTCTCAGACCGATGATAAAGAATTTCCAAAGAAGATTAAAGTTGTGAATGATGGGAGACTGAGAGACTTTGTGTGTGAGGATGGAATTTGGAAATTTGGGAAGAGACTTTGTGTTCCCGATATACCTGATCTAAAAAGGGAATTGCTGGATGATGCTCATAGTTCCAATTTCTCTATACACCCTGGGAGTACCAAAATGTATAGGGATTTGAAGGAACATTTTTGGTGGGACAACATGAAGAGGGAGATTTCTGATTTTGGGTCGAGATGTATGGTTTTTCAACAAGTGAAAGCTGGAAGGCAACAGCCTGGAGGAGTCATGCAACCTCCTCCCATACCGGAGTGGAAATGGGACAATATTACGATGGACTTTCTCATGGGGCTACCAAAGACTCCTAGAAGGAACGATGAAATATGGGTTATTGTTGATTGTCTTACCAAGTCAGCACATTTTCTTACTATAAGTGATGATCTACCCCTGGAACGTCTAGTAAGACTATATATTAATGAAGTTGTGAGAATTCATGGAGTACCCCAATAGATTGTTTCTGATCGTGATCCCTGTTTTACTTCTAGATTCTAGAAAAGTATTCAGAAATCCCTGGATACTGAACTTCATTTGAGCACTGCTTACCACCCTCAGACAGACGGACAATCAGAATGGACTATTAAAACCATAGAAGACTTGTTGAGATCTTTCTCACGTGACTTTCAAGGTATGTGGGATCAATATTTACCACTTGTAGAATTTTCCTATAATAATGGCTTCCATTCGAGTATTCAGATGGCACCATATGAAGCGTTTTATGGAAATAGATGTCATGCACCAACCTGTTGGGATGGCGTTGGTGAAAGAAAACTTGTAGGCCCAGAATTGGTGGAGGAAATGGTGGAAAAGGTTAAGGTAATCCAAAATCATATCAAAGCCACTCAAAGTAGGCAGAAGAGCTATGCCGATAATAGAAGGAAGGATTTTGAATTTCAAGTCGGTGATCATGTTTTCCTGAAGGTATCTCCATGGAAGGGAGTCATGCGTTTTGGTATGAAAGGTAAATTGATTCCCAGGTACACCAGACCCTTCGAAATTCTAGAGCGAATTGGGATTGTAGCTTACCGATTGGCAATGCCACCAAGTCTCTCCAAAGTTCACGATGTGTTCCACGTATCTCTGTTGAGGAAATACATGTCTGACCCAATGCATGTACTCACCTATGAGGAATTAGAACTGGAACCCGATCTATTTTATTGCAAAGAGCCCATCAGGATTCTTGATACGAGAGAACAAGTACTGAGAAACTGGACGACACGTCTGGTAAAAGTTTTGTGGATAAACTATAATATGGAAGAGGCAATGTGGGATCCCAAGGAACCTATGATGAAGAACCACCCGAGTCTTTTCATGTGATAAGTACTCTAGAAATTTCGAGGACGAAATTATTTGAAGTAGGAGATAATGTAACACCCCATGCTTCTATGGTATGCTTCTATTTCAATAATGTGATAGCGTGTGTTGTACGCAACACCGAGTTCTAACACCCCATAACCATTCAAACTAGCTGTTATGAATAGTAATACCTACTTTTTGAAATCATATATATATTATATTTCAAAATGGACTTCATTTTTGGATTCGGAATATCGAATTTAGCCTAAGTTAAAATTTTGGTACTTTTCGGATAACTTTAATATTTTGATGAATAGTGAAATTTACTAAATTTTAATTAAAAACAACTTTTTTAATCAAAATAATTAATAGTGATAAATTATGAATTTGAGTGGTTTTAAAGTATATTTAGAATATATTTTTACCATTTAATGTAAATTTTGTCATTGGACATAATTTTACAATTAAACCGGACATAAACAAGTGCCAATCTTTTGATAGTTATTATCTCTTAAAAACACGATTTTTGTTTTAACAACAGGAATTAATTTTAAATTAATTTCTGCCACTTCTGTGTTTTGAATTTTGAAAAATGGATTCCATATTTGGAATAAGGATGTTCAAATTGTTTAAATAGGTAACTTTTATTTTTAGACATTTTGAATAATTACTTCGGTAAGTATTTTATTTACCATGGTTAAAGGTGAATCCGGTAAATAAGGGTTAAAAAATAATATTATAATAATATCAAATTACCCTAAAACGTGTCCTCAACTTATTGGTTGATAAATTTTCGACCATAGGCATCTTTTGGTCGATTTTGGGACCCCATGGTGCCACTTGTAGATGATAGGGACACTTAATTTTAATTATGTTAAAATGAATACAAAAATGACACAAGCATATATCATTTAGAAAAACAATTTTTACATAGGGATATATATGTTGGATTTTCAACTATGAATATTCATTATAAAGATAAATATCCTTCCTACATAATGATATTTTCTTTATAATTTTTAGACATTAAATAATGTAATTTATATATGAAACAATGATGATGCAGTAATTACCTAATTAATGAAAACTTAGAATAATTGATATTATAAATACCCAAATAAATATAATTTGTGTCTTTTCATGAACTAAAATAATTTTCTAGGTTAATATGACATGTTGGGATTGATTTAATTAACTTTCTTGGAAGTAATCATTCCGTTATGAGTTTCAAAAAAATCAACTATTGAATAGTGTCAAAATTGATATAAAAGAGTTTTCAAAACAAATATTATATTATTAATTGATATTAAATTCCTCAAAATCTAAGTATTTGCCAAGAGACTTATATCATGATGTTTGTATCATTAATTGACCACTTGGGGGTCTCTTGGATGTATATAGTAAGATTATTAACCATATAATATAAAAATACAAAGAGTCATTGTAAAAGTGAAACTAATTAACTTAGAGTTAATACTTAAAGATAAGGTTAATATAAGTAACCAAACCTGTATAAATTATATTGGTTGAGTGGTTTCCGACCTATCCCCACCTTAAACTTTGAATAATCAACATTGGAGCAATTATAAACCGAATATAAATTTATTATAAATTAATATTTCCAGCTTTTCCAAAGGTTCCCTCACCCCTCTTATAAAAGGGAACTCCTCCTTCTCATTTATTAACATTTTCAAAGCCTTTTGGTTCGGCCAAACTCTGCCCAAATACTCTCCCAACTTCCCTCACTACAACCTAGAGGCCATATATTGATCAGAAAGCCAACCTATGGAGCCCTTTGATTAAATCAAAAGAAATAACCTGAAGAAGAGATAATGATTTCACCACCCTTTTCCATGTTCCTTTCTTCTTCCACTTCTTCTATCTTTTTTATTACCATTCTAAAATAATAACTCCAATATCATATATATACTATTATGTTATTATAAATATGGTACAACCATATTCAGTTTTCTATCCACCCTTTGAATAACATGTCACCATACGTGCGTACGTACGGCTTACCATCTCCACGTCGTGGTATAATTGTTATTCAATATATTATTATTTGGATGGTTATAATAATGATGTGTAACTCATGTAAATAATAAATATAACATGTTAATGATTCTTTATATATGATATACCATACATTTATATATTATTTTAATATCAAAATAATGATATTGTCGCTCGTGCGTACGTACGGACTACCATCTCCACGAACGCGATTAGATTCATTCTCCATCGTATCCATTCAAGTATAATTCTCATTTGATGATTAGTAATAGTATCTATGTACTTGATATCATTCTGTATATTATTTAGATAAAACCTATCCATTACAAACATGGCTTACGTAACAAAACATATAAAAGAAAATGAGTAAGTTAACACCCGAAACAATGATAATACTAAGATATTATTAACAAATCAATGTTAAAAGATCATATGTGATATCATATTAATGTATATGATTATTGTATAATTTAATAACAATTATTTCACCATCATACAGGAGGTTAACCCACCCCATCCAAGTAAAAGTACAAGGTAAGGTTTATTTCACAATCTCTTCATTATCCGAGGTTGTTTATACGTAATAATCTACTGGGATCTCTTTATCATCTACATCCATGTATCTTAAAAATGAATTTTAAAACATTTTTACTATTTACTAGAATATGGGTTAGAGTCATTTATACCCTTTTTTGACTTTTTATAAGAGGTTTATAAAGGAATATTTTTGTCGTTTTCCAAACAAGGTGCTTTTTATCCTTTTCGACAAAATTAAGTTAAGAATGTTTTTTTAACTTATACGGCGGGTGCGGATATTTGCCACCGTTATAAAACAGTCAAAGTTTACCTTACAAGTTTATAAGAATATTTTCAAAGAAAAACGTTATATTTTATAAATATATGACTCTTAAATGATTTCAAAAATATAAAGAGATATTTCTCTAAAAAGTGTTTTGATTTCATCTATGTCAACATCCTTTGATGGATTTTACGCTTATTTGTTGTTGATTTATTATGATACAAAACTTCTATATTGTATAGAAGGTTTTGTGATATGTTTGACTATGGATGTGCTATTTTTATACCATTCATAGGTTCTGGTGAATGTATTGAAATTTCTTATGATAGTTTTAATACGAATGTTTATGTCATGTTTAATCCTTTTCATATGGGAATGCATTGGACTTAATATGTGACGGTTGGAGCCCGCTATAGCTCCTCGATGCATCGGTAGGTCTCATGAGACAAAGTAGTGTCTTGTCACAAGGCCTTCGAAAAATCTTATTTGTAGTCTTCGCACGAGGACATGGCTATTTGGTTATGATAGTCTGGAATTATGCATTCTATCATTATGAAAGTTGTCATTGATATTGCATGTGATTTTTCGATTAATAGAATATCCTTGTGTATAAATAAATGACATTATTTAATTTTACTTTTTCCATACTATGTAGAAGATCAAGTTTAAAAGGCTTTGGTTTTAGTAATGCATTGCCTTAAATTTTTATGCTTATTTTTGAAAGTTTCCTCTATATTGTTATCCTTAATGGGCATTTGAGATCACCCCTTTTCTATGTTTTATTTTTCCCAGGATGTGAAGATGTATGTTATGAATGACCTTCAGGGATTTTATGTGGGGATATGAGTGTGGAATATAGAGACTATGTTTCTGTAATAGTTTTTCACTTTATGATGTAATGTAAAGCTTTATGAATATATCTAGTGTTTCCAAGTCTACTAAACCATTCGGTCTTTCGATATTTGATCTTTCTTGAGATCATGCCAATGTTATGTAATAACGCACCGACTCTAGGTAACTGGGGTCGGGGCGTTACAAAAAATAATATTATAATTATAGTACATAAATACTTGATTCATTCTAATTATTTACCAAAACATTAAATAATCTACATCATCTTACTCTATAATAATTATTTCATTTAGAATTTTATTTTTAGTCTCTTCATCATTAAAAATTTCCCATAACTAATAAAATCGTTCGGATTATTATTAAAAGCTATTCTCAAATGACACCAATTTCTCATAATTCCCAGAGATTCCACATTTAAATCCTTCCAAATTAGATGATATATTAGGGATACCAATATCCCCTTACATTTTGTTAACTGATCTTTTCATTTTTTACTTACAATTTCTTACTTTTTGTCATTCAATTCCATAATCAAAACAAATTCCCCTCCCACTGAGACATTTACATGGGTGTTTCTTCAAAAAAAAATTACATAAATGAAAATAAATATTAATTCCTTCATGGTATCCACTACCTTAACGCTCAATAAACTATTTAATTCAAATTATTAGTGAGTTTCTGATTTTGTTAAGCTGCATGTTTTTAAACATGCACAATGAAAATTTATTAGGAAAATTCCTAACATCCTTTACTCTAGAAATCATACCATTTGGATAATCATTTATAAATTTATGTCACTTTTAGAATTAACCCATTTACCTCTAGTTACCTCCATTAACTAAAACTAGAGGTCATGGTGTGATAAACACTTATCATAGAAAAATACCACATAGTCTATAAAAAAACTTATTGGATTTCCAAATAATGAAAAAAAAATTAAATATAATAAAAAATATTATTTAACTATGTCATACATGATCATAATACTTTTAAATATGTCATGATGGTTCATAAAGAGTTTGTGAGTTTCTAAATAATATTCTCTAGCGATGTAAAACTAGAGTCATGGCATGACATATTTTCATGTACCAGTTCCTGATTGATTATATATGATTATGGTGTCTTCGAGGGTATTACCCATATTTACATTTGTGATAGATCCACAAACACTTGTATTATCTATCCTTTACCAAACATCGAAGACATTTTCCGTAACAGAGACTCATATATATAATTATTCTTATTGATCAGTAGATAAGTCCTTAGAAATATCTATTGGTATCTCAGAAAAGTTTTCTCATCCTAGTTTTCAAATGTTGACTACAGTTTTCCTTTGATACCAACCATAGATAATCAGGTATAATCTATATTACTATTAATTATTTCTATATAAATATTCATTACATTGAAAAAACACATGCCTAAGGAATGTAAATGTTTTTTGGCTTTGGAAACATTAAAGAGAGTCTTCTAATATGGTGAATGATCATAAATACATCCAATAAATATCTTCCAATTTATTACTCCTACTTAAAACCAACCTTCATAACTCAAGGAAAAGTAAAATCAGAATGGGTAAGATCAAATTCTCATTAAGAAAAAATAAATGTGTTAAATGTGTATAATACTTTATAAGCATACCCTGCATATCAAAGACAAAAATCATGATTCATGGAATAAATATTTATTGCTCACAAGAAGTGAATAATATGATAATTAAAGACCATGAGCCATGATAAAACAAATATGAATAAGACACGTAATATTTTCCATACACATATGCTGAAAAAATATTCCAAGGCCGTCATTATGGAAAATTTATATTTCTGAACCAGGTTCACTCCCCATTAAATCCCTATAATACTAAAATGGGTTCACATCTGATTCAACATGGGTATCACAGAATAATGTTCACATCCCATTCCATACATGTACTACTGAACCAACTTCACTTCCCATTCCATCTTTTTATTACATAACTAGGTTCAAACCCCATTCTAGCCCTATATTTCATAATAATGGTCACTTTTATTTCAATCCCGATTTATATCATTTTATATATATCTTTACCCAATACATTGGATAGATATATAGGTCCTAACCATCCCATAATAAAATCATACATATGTGTACCATAAGATCATAAAAATTAATAAGATCATTATTCATAAAATGAAATTGGTTACACATAAATTTCATCGTATCATATCCTATGGAAAAGTGACATGTTTCATAATTATTTCCTCGTATAATAAAACATTAAAATATGAAGGTTTCCAAAAAATTGTATCATTTCATAACCCATTTAAGAGTAATGTATTTCATAAGAAAAAATTCATAAAAAAACAATAACAGTCTATAAAAATATGAATATTGACCCTGGTACATATCCTCTTTAAATCATGGTCTATATAATTGAATGTTAAGTTATATGGAGAAGTATTTAAAAATATCACATGAAACAATACTTACGGATAGAAAAAGTTATTTGAAAATAAAATTTTTAAAGAAAAAATATTTTAAAAATATTTTTCTTTAAAAACCACTATCGAAATGTTAAAATTAATTGATTAAACTCATATGAAAATTTATTGAGAAAAATATCCGTATCACGTTGAAAAAGTAGTTTTTTTAATATGAAATCATTTGAAAACCTTTTTCTTTGAAAATAGATTTGAAAACATATAAAGGAAGATAAGAAAATAATTTTAAACACATTTTAAATATAAAAAAGATTTAAATCAATATATTTTAAAAGTATCAAATAATATCATTTAAAATAATTTAATAAATCATTTTTAGAAAACATTGTTTTATAAGAAAACATATTTTTGACAGAATAGGGAAATAAATTCATTTTTTGTTAACAGAACTTCCTCGTCTATTTTAAGAAAAATAGAGTAGAAAATGGTACCACAAATTGAACATATCATTAATAAACACTTGAGATTAAACTTCTTGATAAATTTTGATAGACTTGTCATTATATTTCAAAAATTTATACTTAATCAAAATCAACCCTGATAACTAGAGAGATTATAACAGAAATGATAATGAATTTGGTAACATTGAATCATAAGACCCAACAATGAATAACATAATATAGAACTCCAAATAACATGAGTATAGATAAATTCATTATATTTTGGGTAAAAGGGTATTTATATACAACTTAGGAAAAATTTAAGTGCGTATCATAATATATATCTCAAATAAGAAAAATTGAGACAAAAATGCTTTACATATCCGGTAACTTATGAACAGTAAACCACATGAAAGAAAGGTACTATGATGGATATTCAGATGAAAATAAGATTTATTATAATCATCATAAAAAATCCATTGGAAATATATACACCACCTAGAATAAATATGTTGTGAATATAGCATGTGTCTCAAAGAAGTAAAAAACCAGACAAAATCTCTTACCTTTTATCTTGAATCTCAACGTATTCATTAAAACATAAAATTTAGTAAAAATATGTTTCCTATAAATGTATAAAAAATATTTATTCCTATTTATCATATCATATATGGAATTGTTATGATATTTTATTACCCATTTATTAACATTTCAATATTAAATTAATATTCTTCATAATAACCACACTGTTTTTCATAAATTTTAGGATTTTTTAAATTATTTATTATATAAATTTAATCATTATTTAATCAAATACTGAATAATAAAAATTATATTAATATCATATATATTAAATAAATATTTATTTAGAGTAATCCAAAAAATTTATTTCTAGAAAACGAAAAACACTATTCATGGAGGTAGTAAGTCATACATACGCATAAACACGGTTTCAGTTTTCTTGTAGTATTGAAAAAAGAAAATTAAAGATTATATAAATATATAAATTATAATTAAAATATAATTTTTATGTCATATATTTCATATATTTCTATTGAAACCGTCTTTAATACTTTCCATTAAAGAGCAGATAATTCACATCGATTCTCGAGGCTGTTGTCCTCCATAAACACGAACAATGTTATTATATTCCCACAAAATAGAAAAATGATGCTATGTGTGATGTAATAATCATATATTTATAATAATTTATCATATATCATAGATATAATATATAAATATTACTTCCATCAATACTCCAATCCTTGAGAGGTGGTAAATGAATAATGAATTATATGAGTTCATGAGGCGGTAGTCTTCTGTATACACCAAGGATGACTTATAACATATTTTAACGTATGTGTGTGTGGTTTTTGGTCATGACCTTAAAATAAAAACAAATACATAATTTAATATTAATATTTTATTTTATATTATTGATATAAAAATATTTAATGGTGGAGGAGGAAGATAAAATATAAAATACTCATTTTAAGATCATTACATCATCTCTAGGTATCCTTCTTTGGTTTTCCACTATATATATCAAAAGATGGAATTTTTACTAAATATTTATTCCAGGATGATTCTAGTGATATTGGGATGTTATTTAGGAAGATACTGGCTGAGGGAAATGGCTTGATAGTTGTGAAAATGTGGGTGAGTCGGAGTGAGTGTCTTTTTATAGTTCGGGAAGATTAAAATTCATAGAAATTCTCAAATGTATTAACTATTTAGAATCCAATATTATCTAATGATTCTCCAAAAATAATAATTAAAGGGTTTTATGGATTATAATGGTGATAAAAACCACCAAAACACATTTATTCACATTTTGTAAAACATTTGGTTCCTAGACTCCAATTTTTCCATATGTTACCATTTTAGTTGATTCAATATGCCAAATTGTTTTCTAACCTATATAATTTTGAATTCAAGACTAGGTTGATTTTACCATCATTAAATAATTTGGAATCATTGATTATAAATATTATCTATAATTTATAAAATATATAAAATATATTTTTTGTAAATGCACTATAACATAAGAACATTCAACATGCAGATCATCACCATGACTATAATCGTGTTAACATAGTTTTTTTTATTTAATTGTTAATATTGTCCTTATAATATAAAATTCATCCCATTAATGGAAGGTAGATGATATTTATTAATATATACAAATCATTTTAAATAATTTAGATTTTATAGTAATTTTAAATCAATTTGTAAAATGGGCATTTTTATAGAATGGCATTAATGTCAATTTTGAAATTATTTATTTAATTGAAATTTTTAAAAATATCAAGAAAATACTAAAAATAAAAAAAAATTATGTCCACACATATTTAACATTATATAGTTATCTAAAAATTAATTGAACACAATAATTCATTTAATATAATTCACCTTTAATGTTTTTAGTATCATTTGGATTATTTAATTATAAACTAAATAATTAATGTGTTGTCATTTTTCATAAATTTATAGTAATTATATCATATCTAAAAAAATTAAAATAAATAATTATGATAAAAAACCCTATTTATCATATAAATTAATTTTTATAACCTGACATATGTAGTTTTTCCTATTCCTAATATAGATAGAAATTAAAACGAAGAATTGTGCCTTGTTTGTCTTTTTCATTACATAACTGATTATATCAGTTTTTCTATCATCGAATTGTGTCCAAATAACTGATATAATTAGAGTTTAAGGTCACAATGGTCGAAATATGATCATACAATGGGTTTTGGACATCATATGAGCCATTCATAAACATTTTATTTTATGTTTAACTACAAAGTAAACTCGTCTTTTCCTAATTCCCAATAATGAATTTTTTAATGATTTAGTAATAATAATGGTAATAGAAGTAATTTGACCTGATTATAATTTAAAAATTATTCTATCTGAAAGTATAAAATCTATTTTTCGAATTCAATTCACATAGGTCTAAAAAATTAATTTTAAAAAATCCCATATACGTGGTGTTAAAAGGGGGTTTAAAGTGAAAATGTTCAAATGTTTATAATGTTTTTATATCCAATTTCAATATGAAATTAATTTAACCAAACTAAATTGTAATAGATGATATAAAAGTTTACTAATTTCACTTTAAAACTATCTCAAAATATAATTTCTTATTATAAATTATTTAAATGAAAAGGCTGTTTTGAATTAAAATTTGGTATTCTTCAATATTAATCCTGAAATTAAATCATTGACAAATACTATAAATTCAACCTCAGATAATTTTGATATAATGATTTCTAAAATGAAGTTTATTTTTCAAAATACTGTTCAAAAATTTCTAAAATAAAAATTTAAATAAAGAGTGCTATGTTAGGTTAACCCATATTTAAGAATATATAGTGTTTTTTAGACTATAATTAATTTTCATTTAAATGATTCTTATTTTTTTGTAATCAATAGATAAAATATAAAACATTGAAAAATATATATTCTTATAAGTTATTTAATCAATTCATTCCCTTCATTCTAATGACAATGTGATAACTATAACATTAAATAAAAATATTAATAATATATTATTGTTTGGTAAAACTCGGTATTTTGTGTAACAAAAGACAATCATAGTGTTGTGTGTAAAATAATATAATCTTAGTTTTTCATGAAGCACAAGATTAATATTTGGTTTTGTATAAAGAAACGTTTTCTTACTATACATTTCCCCACAATCCATAAATTATTTTTAATATAATTAAAAAAATAATTCATAAAACATGGGGTGTTACATGAAAAGAATTTAATATTAACCAAAACATCAAATGGTACTATGGTAGAAGTTAAAACCCTATATACCTTTTGTTATGGGTTCAATACCCATGTCCGTTTTAGATAAAATATGTTTTAACTTTACTAAAACTATATTAATATAATTCTTATAACATTCCCAAAGTCTAATAGCACATAATTACCTCAACATCATAGAATAAAAAATTCCTAAAGGATACCAATAACATTGAACTTATCCCACAAAATGTAAGGGAATTATTCCTCAAATTTAGTTTTCACTAAAACATATTTTCAATCAATGGGTTATATTTCGA
Organism: Viscum album; assembly: GCA_963277665.1. Lineage (NCBI taxonomy): Eukaryota > Viridiplantae > Streptophyta > Magnoliopsida > Santalales > Viscaceae > Viscum > Viscum album. The sequence continues at coordinate 1,695,855,262 of OY728143.1, forward strand.
TAAATGTTTTTAATGAATATCATTTACATTGTTGTATTTATTCCACACAAATTTTCACAAGATGTTTTAAGGTTTTGAACATACGATGAACCATAAACTTATATACTCATGAGGGTATACATAATTCTTACGTGAATGAAGATGGATATGCTTCATGAATTTAAATGAATCTTTAAATGTTTTTTTATTCATAAAACAAATAATACCATTTCTAAAAATAGTTCCATAATATAATTCTAGAGTCATTAAAATTCTTTAACAATTTTCTTGTAACATATATCGTTCCTTGGTCTTATTGTTAACCTTTTGAAGAAGAATTTTTATGATTATTCCCATGTTCTTAACAATTAATACAATGAACTATAAAAGGATCCCTAGAATGATATTAATTTTCTTCCATCGTACTCTTCATTTTTCCTCATAAATTATTTACTTTATGCCCTTTTGTCCTCACATAAAGCAGTTTCACATTCCATTAAGACATATTCCTTGGTGTATCATTCCACATTTCTCACATGATGTAAATAAAGGCTTCTTTCTTCCATGGTATCCACCACTTTGGTTCTTATAAAGCTCAATACTTCTCTTCATTGTTGATTATGAGAGTTGTTTATGTTATATATTGTTAATCACATTTCAAGATAAATTATTTGGAATAATATTAATATCTTTAACTCCTATCGGCATCCTATTGAGTTGCTCATCGTCACCATACAATCCTTCTTGTAAAATTTTAACATGATTCCTTAAGTGTAAATCTATTGACTAAAACAAAAAATCATAGTTCGAGAAACAATAATCGTAGTGGTTAAAACAAATAATCAATTATTGGGTGTATATATCAGGATAGTTTTTTTAATATAAGATATCGTAGGATTAAATTAGGCAATTAATTATCATCTTCTATTCATGTCATTAAAAATGCGTTTTAAATAAAATGTGAATTTTACTAGGAATATCCACTAGATGTGTTAGACTAGGTGCACAATATGTATCGTTTTCATACACTATGTGATGGTCAGGTCACGCCAAATGTGTCCTTTTGGAGTTTTTACATCTTGTTAAACCTATGTTAAAATAAATTACACTTATAGTATCCATTTAAGGATGTATTTCATAAAAAAAATACAGAATAGTTTCCTAAACAAAATTAAGTATGGTCTTCTATACTTATCGTCAAATTTTATAATGTGGTTATAATCACTAATATATATTTTTTAATATATGTCCCATGTTTTATACTAATTTTCACTTTATTCTAGCAATATTTACCCAAATTATTAAATATCAGATAATGTTCTTTACTTTAATTACATTGGCATAAAATACAATTAATTTCATCTCGATGGACCGAATAGTTTATTAGCCTTGGTAATCTAGATAAATACTTGATTCCAATATTATATTTCAACAACCAAATTAAAACATAATATTTTTTTTAATAACACCATTTGGTCAAGAATATACTTGAAAATACATCATAATACATATCATGGTTTCATATGAAATGGAATAATATTATGGTGAGATAAAATCATCATTAAGGGTTATTAATATTGAAACCTATCCTGAACCAAAAAGAATAATAGACTTGGTAAGGTAAATGACTGGACAAACATTCCATTTAAATAATATTAATATCAAAATCAGCATGGATATATAAATAACTAAAGAATATTTAATTTTATAAATAAAATAACTATCATAAGTAGAAAAGTTATAATAAATTTCCCAAGGTAAATAATAGAAAACACATTCCATTTAATGAATAATCTTAGAATTAAACGTATCCACATGTAATATCATTATGAATATATTATGGATAATAATAAATGAATTAATAATGATTGAAATTATCAATAATTAGATATCTTTTTCCAAGAAAAATGATATATCAATTATCAATACCTTTCACAAGACTATTTAAAACTATATTTAGAAACATGTTTAATTGTAGATTACAGATTTATCTTTTGAGAATACTGATGCATCGAGGGGCTATATAATTCCGAACCCCACTCATCATAGTATGTTTGAAGAATTTAAAATATATTTAATAATAAATTTAATTGATGACCAATTAGAAAAATCATAAAATATCTATATTGATTAAATAATTGTAATTTATCAATATTTCAACATATAATAGAATAATTTTAAAATAAAATTGTATATGGAAGAATGGAATATGGTTAAGCAATATTTATATTCATGAAAAAACGAATATCAATAAAAATGAATTCAAACAATAACCATCATTAATAAATATGTAATCATGTAAATATATCAAATGGGACGTCTATACACTAGGTAAACGTATATAGGTAAATATTAACAAAAATGTATCAATGAAATGGAAATTGGGATTAAATCCCTTACAACGATCATGACATGGAAATGAGAATTAATGAACAAATAGATTTAGTGTATCAACTATAAATCCATATAGAAAATGTTGAAATAAATCATATAATATTAAAATGTCATTATACACGTAATATTATAATATCATGGTCACATGAAGGATAAATATAACCCAATGAAATGAAATTGAGTTTTGAAATTCTATACCACTTGGTAACTTTCATGGAAAATTACATTGGATGAAATTGTTAAACATTAAAGTTAATATACCATTAATTATTATGTAATAATGATATTACATTTCAAAGGGGTAGTTTATTGATTATATAGATTAAATTAGGTGTATAAAATTACAATATGACATAATAAATAGAAATTAAGACTTAGTCCATCAAAAAATAATTCATTTGGATAAATGTGACCTAACCTCATGTATGGTGATTTTAAACCTGATATTAAATTATACCATAACCACAATATTATTTTTAATATCATATACGTTCATTTTATAGCAACGTATCACCCATTTGTTAATAATAATTCATTATTTTTATTTTTTCAGGTGTTAATTGCCTTGTTTACTTATTCATACATTATCATGAAAGATCTCATTCTTGTGCATATTTTTTTGTTCCATATTATTAAGGATAGTAATAACGAAATAATTATCATATTTACAAATTAATTATAATTTTGAGACCAAATATGCCATATGGTTTTTAGAAATTAAGTATATTATGATTATGGAGATAGTAGGCTTATATATGCATGAGTAACGTTTAAAATTTTCTACGATCATTATAAAAAGGAGGTATGCAATATTTCTTGATTTTAAGATGACCATTATATCATAATTAAAAAATTATTTCTTAAAATATAATAATTTATACCATCCATATTTTGTGGAGATTATAAGAGAGTCACATCGCTTCGTGAAGGCGTTAGTCTTTAGGTACAAGAACAACTTTATCATCGTTCAGTTGAGTGGAAAGGTAAAAAATAAAATAACATTTCCACCATTAATAATGAAAAATATTTCATTAATATTGTAATTATATCATGTATATAAATTTTATTAATTAAAAGTATCATTATTACCTTCTACATAAAGGGTTAGTGAAAAACGAATCACATCGCTTCGTGAGGCAACAGTATGTCATTCATAGGATTGACATTATTGTATCCCCTACAAAATGGAAAGTAAAAATGTTACATAGGTTTTAATTATTACATAAGTATAATTAGTTTATAAAAATAATATATATATTTTTTATCCATACTCATACCCAACCGTCAGAGGTGTTGGTGGTAGTGTGTCATATCCTTTTGTGAGGTGGTAGTCTTCCGTACACCTGAGCAACACTATCATTTCTTATCTAAGAGAAGTTAAGAAGGATATAATTTCTGTAATAAAAATTATAACATCTTATTATATTTTATATACTTTATTTATTTTATGATAATACATTAATAATATTTTAAGGAGATTGATTAGAAATAAAACAAACATGCATAGTTATGAATATTAGCTCCTTTCAGACCACCTCTTTTAAATTATAACATAAGTATTCCTAGAATGGATTTAAAACCAAAACATGGATTGTAGGATTATGGGATATAATTTGGGAGGTTTATTTATCAAGGTATTTTGTTTACCAATGTTTTTTATGGTGTGTATAAGAGAGGATATGTGGTATCATTTTTTAAGTGAATCGAGTGGTACACCTGTAATAATTAAAACAATGATGTTCCATCATATTTCACATGAAAAGGGGTAAAAAATGGAGTATTATAAAAAATTCAATATTATAAGGTCAAAATATGGACATATAATATATTATAAACATATTATTTGGTCATTTTAACCCAAATTGTGTTAGTTTATCCCCATGTAAATCCATTTTTACCTTAAACATGCTAGTTAATTTTTACAATTTTAATTATTCATTTTGGTAAAAAATTTATGTTTAGATTATTAGAAAATATAAATTAATATGATTAAAAAATTGAACCCCTTTTTCCAAATTAAATTCAAATAAGTGGAAGGATCCAATTTAAGTTATACACGTAGATGCAATGAAAAATTGGGTTTCAAAATTCTTTAGCAAAAGTATGTAAGTATTTCACATCGCAATTCATTATTAAAATTATTCCAATTCCATAAATTAGTTAAATTTTAATATAATTGAAGTAATATAAAATAAAAAATTAAAATATTATTTATCCATGTAAATTATTTAAACAAGAAGGACGTTTTTAGAAAAAAGTATTTTTCACTATTTATTGAATGGTGACACATTTTAGTAAAATAAGTAACATTAAAAAAGATCATTTTTATTTGATAATTACAAAAATTAATTTAATTTTTTAAAATAAATTTACTAAATGAGTTAATAATAAATATAAAATTATGTGAGAACAGCGCGACTAAAGCATTTTTTAGAAAAAATTGAGTTTTTCAGAAAATATTTTATTTTTTAAATAGTTCTTATTTTTTTTGAAAATTAATAGATTACCATAATATTCGTAGTTAGGATAGTACTATTAATAACCTCCAATTGAATGGATATGTAATTACTGTTCATTTATCCTCAGGATAGCAGGTTCCTCAACCTATCTAACATTTTAAATTTAGAGAAATATATTTCATGGTTTGTATAATATTAGTATTCGGTGCCACATACTCAATCAAATAAAATGGTATTAATTTAAAATTTCACGGTGTTACAAAAAAACATTGAAAAAAATACCATTTTTCAAAAACCATTTAAATCTTTTTGGTCTTTAATTTCATATAAAACATGTTTTCTAAATCATTTATCAACATGGATTAAATAAATACACAATGAAATAAGGTAAAACAAGCTCCAAATACCCAACTAGAAAGGTAATATATGGCATCATCATAAAATAACCATATATGTAGATTTGTGCATTATATATTTAATCACATTAAAATGTAACAAATAAAATGCATTGATAATATAAACTACCCAGGGGTGAGTAATGTGCACATTGGGATCTAACCACTAGTTCTATTGTTAGTGAGTCTAAAAAAGAATGTATAGTAGATAAGTAACAAAGGATGCTCTCAGTGTCTTCCTTATTCCCAAATCCATTATCTCACATGCTCTCTTGGAATTCAATCATGTAATCTTTAATAGTATTACTAAAAAATGTACCATATGGTCCCTTAGAGGCCAAAATGAATGGTATCATGACCTTCACACTGAAGGCACTCATTATCCCTTGATGAATCCCCTCTCTAAGACCATAGTTAAGACATGTGCAAATATATGACACATATTCTCAAAACATATTCAACATAAATCAAAGCCACGTCACAAGACATTTCATGACCAAATATTCATATTTTATCAAAAGAGCGTCAAAAAGGAAAACCCTTTTCTAAAACCATTTTGAAATCCATATCAATCCATAAAGTCTCTTTGAGACATATTTTCAAACACTCAATGTTCATTTAGGAAACACCCTTTTGAAAACCAACATTAAATAACCAACATTACAAATCAAGCTACAAAACACAAAAATCATTTTATAAACAAAAAACATAAATTAAAAAAATAGAAATTTAGGAAACACTAAACTAAATTTGATTATAAATTTAAAGGTTATTCATGATGAATACCCTTAAATAGAGACACCTACCTCATATTTGGTCTAGAGTTCATTACCTCTGACGAAAACAACCTATATGTTGTATAATGAGGCCTCACACAACTAATACATATGAAATCAAACCAAAAACCACACCCTAGTTACACTAAACACCACCCGTAGCTTTCTATGAAAAAAAATAGATTAATAATATATAAAGTATAATGATGGAGAAAACCTAATTTATTTGGACTTACCTCAATATAAATCATCAATAACTCAAGTGAATCCATCACTAATAGAGAGGTGATGGTACACCACAAGGGATAAGGTATCACACACAATGGGGGGATGAGAAATGGGGAAAATGATTTATAAACCTTTCAAGGGGAAAATTGAAAACCCATATTTTTAAGAGACATTGACTTGAAGAAAAGTTTATAAAACTATGCACTAATGATACATGGATATTTATCCCTCAAATACATGATTAAAGGTTTCCCTTTGGTGTCACATGGTTTGGGAAACCCTTCCCATAGAATGTTAAACTACATTGTCACCACCTATATCCCTCTATCACATTTACCTAAATTGTTAGTCAAAATATGTGGCAACCATGCACCTTTTTGTGTATTCCAAATTTTTTTCAACCTCAAATACTAGGGTAATCCATGAAATAATAGAATTGAAATAAAATTGTAGATTTATCATTTACACATAGCGTGTTACAAACTCCCCACCATACAATTTTATACACTGAGAAATTACTCATGATTCCATAGATGAAAATAAGTAAGGGAATTAATCCCTCACCTCAGATTCACACTGCTATGTGTGATGGATATTTCCTCCTTATTTATATTGCACACAAACAAATAGAATTGTCTTATCATGGGGAAACATGTCTTGAAAATCCATGATACACACATGTTACTCCATAATGGTGGAATAAAAAAAAGTTATAAGTCTTCCCAATCTAGCACATGTGATACTTTTGAATAGAATATAGTTGTGTGGGGTACATGAAATACATCATGGATCAATTTTAGATAATGTGTAAAATAAAACTGATAGGCCACATTACCCATATGTTCATCAATATGAAATGGTCCAACATAATGTGGTTCCAATATCCACATCCTACCTAAACAATGATGACTCAATCGAACTAACACTGAGGGAAACACCTAATCACCAACCTGAAGCTCCAATGGTTATTGAAGATGGATGAATAATGACTTTTTGTGACTCAAAGATTTTTCTAACAATTTTTCAATATGTAGTATCATCTGTGTTGCATCTTGTAAATGAATCAGTCCAACCATGGAATAATCACCCAACTCAAACCATCTCAATGGGAATTATAATGATCGTTTGTACAATGCCTCGAATGGGTCCATCATGACCGATTCATGGTGACAACTGTTATAATAAATCTCATCCAAATGATGGTACCTTTCCCAAAACTACCAAAATGGAGAACAAATTCTTACAACATATCCTCAAGAGTATAGATGGTCCACTCTGACTGACCATTCATCTAATGGTGATATGTTGTGCTTATATTCTACTCAATTCACAAGTATTAATAGAGTACCTATAGAATCAATAAGTTAATAGATAAACCTCAACTAACACTATCATTTTGGGAAATCATTGAATCTGAATAATTGCATGAACATAATGGAATCCATGAACTTCTAACATCTTTAACTACCAGATTGGTAAACATACATTTGGTTTTATTAAAATATCAAAAATCACAAATTTATAATCGTTCCCAATCAATGTATTAGGTATCCTGATGATAACATTTATAAATACCTCCTCCCACTTTACAACTAGAATAGTATGTGGATGAAACAACACAAATGGTCTCTGATTCTCATCCTTGATTCTTTTCCAAGTAAAATATTTATAAACAAAGTCTTCCACTACATAATTCATCTCAGGAAACTGATACAAACCTATCTAGTTATAAAGAATCACGGTTTCCCCAAGGTGAATAGAACCAGTGGAATGATGAAACTCATGAATTACCTCATGCCTAATGCTCAAATGAATCATCATTAAGATAAAAAATGATAGAACCATCAAAAGACCAGTACTAATCACTTGATGTCTTAATTCTATTTAAAACACTACAAATATAATGAATTTTATGGACAGATATATGAAAATTCCTAGCCCGGTTGATAGGAGAGGGTGTGACCTATAAACTAGATATAAACACTCGATATCTATACTCTTGTAAATCTAGTCTCAGACCATTAAAAAAACAAAATACCCTTCTAATGCACTCTATCTTGAATAGACTACTCTAGAATGTTCAGTGTCAATACATATGTGACTACTTTACTATTTGCATCTCTATAAGAAATATCAAAATTAAAATTATGGATGTACACTACCCAGTGTCTCTGTATTGTTATTAGGACCCTATGGGTAAAAATATGCATCATAATTTTAAGATCCCAATACATAATAAAACAATTCCATCAAGGGCTGATGTTATCATGTCCTTAATTCTTGTAGGAGATCTACTAATTTCAATTAGTCAGTAGGATAATACCACTCATGTGGTTGTATTTTTCAAAATCCATAGGCCATAATGTAGTTGTCTTCTCCAACACACAACCCAAAAACACAACAAATTCTTGAGAACAAAGTATAAGATCTTATAGGCTCAGGAAGGATCAAAATTGACACATATTTCATGTAGGTATTTAGCAACTCAAAAGAAAAATGACATTTCTCATCGAACAGAAATGTCACCCCTTCCTGGTCAAAGAAGTCAAAGGGGAATATTTCTTAGATAATTCCCAATAAAAATTATAATACTCAAGAAATAGTAGAAAAATATCAATATCAAACACGTTATTTTGGTTTACCCAAGACATGACTGCTAAAATATTTTCAGGATCAATTAAAACACTTCCACTGAAAATCACATGCCCATGATTTATCGTTTTATGGATCCAAAACTGGAACATAGAGAACTTGGAATATAGAAGATAATACCTCGAAACAACCAAAATAACCTCCCTAAAGTCTATATATTCCTCATTCTTCTTATAATATATTAATATGTTATCCAAAAACATGACCATGATGGAGTCAAAAAATAGATGGATGGTCTATTTCATCAACACCATAAATAATATTAGATAATTGGAATTATTAACATACATCGACAAATACTCAATGATTTTATACCATATTTTCATTTTTTTCTTTTGAACATCCTCTTCTCAAATCCTCAATTAGTGGTACCCAGATCTCAATTCATTCTTTGAAAACCAATTGTCTCCCATTTGGTGATCAATTAGATAATAGATTCTAGAAAATGAGTATTTATTATTAATTGTTCCTTGATTCATAATATTATAGTCTATTACAAAAAAAATACACTCATCCTACTTCATTGTAAATTGTAATAGAGATTCCCATAGTGAAACTTTGGGTTTGATAAATCACTTACCCTCAAGATCCTCTAACTAGGCCTCCATCTCTTTTAGCATAGTCGGATCCATCCGATATGATGTTATGGATATTAGGATCATCCTACGTGGTAAATTTATTGTGAACACTACCTATCACTAGAGAAGAAATACAAAATCATCCTTTGGAAACAAGCCTAGTTACTTATTTATGACCACAAGAAGCTCACTCAAAGAACTCTTCTCAAAAGTATTATGAAATAATATTGATTGGTAACATGAGATCAATATCAAACCAAATGTTACTAGTACTACCCTCCCCAATCATGGAACTCTCTCTATGTGAAGTACATGGGAGTTCCTATTAGGAGTATAGAGGTGGACACTTTAACAATAATAGTCAATTATCACCTAATAATAAATTAACCAATCCATGAAGATGATAAGGTCGAAAACATTGAGGTTCAAGAAAAGGATATAAAATCCATAACATATAGATTTAACACATCCCCCATATGAACATCCCATTTTTTTATGGTATGTCTCATGTTTAAATAAATTTTATATCATTGATAGCCTATTTTCATGAAACATTGCGCTTAAACGATCTCCATAATATTATTATTTAGCAGTACCATTATAACCTAGTAGTTCAATTAGAGGAAACTGATAAAATTAAACGCATTATAAAATATTTATAGTATTATAATTATTTTTTAATTTACTAATTATTTATTTTTGAATATTCACATAATTTCTAGTAATTCTAATTAATTCATCAAATATATGTTTTCTTTAAAAAATGATTTCTCATAATTTCAATGGAAAAAATAAATATATTTAGTTTTTTAAAACATTATAAATTATATTTGATAATATAACATCAATTTATAATTTATCATGTTATTATTACAATTAGATGAATTTTTTAGAATTTTATAAAATGTCAAATTTTTTAGTAAATAGTAAGAATAACATAAACACCTCATTTTCATTATTTTTAAAAGTTGTTTTGTGATATTAAATTTATATTAAGGATCATTAAGTAATTTTTTGTTATATATTATCTTATTAATTACTTTTAAATATTCATTATACCATATTTTCTTATAAATACCTTTTTTTGTATAAAAAAATAATTTTCTAAAAAAGGGTTATCCGTTGCGTTATGGCAGTATAATTTTAAATTTTTTTATAAAATATTGTGTTTTGAATATTAAAAAATAGTTAAAATCTTCTTAATCAAATGTTCAATATTATAATGTATGTTAATTTTTATTTTTTATTCATAATGAATAACCGTGGTAAAAAAATATTTACTATAGTATAGATAAAATATTTTATTGGGAAAATGTTAAAATATAAAATCATAAAATACCTATAAATGAATAATAAAAAAAATTATTCTGTATTTATCACACTTTACCATCCTTTTTAGAATTAATTATCATCAAAATTATTTAGAATTAATTTCACCAAATTGACGATTTCTTTAAATATAAAATAATCATTATTTAATCACTTAAAACCACCCATCCTCAAGTATAAATACCACACCTCGCCACCCCCTTTATCCATTAATGCCTGGAACCTAGTAAAATATCTGCACAATATAATCATCCCCACTCTAACCCACTTACATGAGCTTATAGTTTCATCCATAGACTAATTCCAGGTTCTATATGGGGCCCTTCAAGGAGGGGAATTCAATAGTTAACTTTCTAAAACACCATTTCTAATTTATTTTATCCTTATGACATATATTCAAGTCTTTAATACATAAAATAATAATAAATCTAGTATCATTTATATACTAAAATTTTATATTTCTAATTGAATATATTTTATCCACCTCTTTTCAAATCTCCTCTTATTCAAAGAAATGAATCGAGTGTCCATATTATGGCGGTTAACCATTTATGTAAATTATACTTATGTTTTATTTATAGTAACACCTTCATGGATGGTCATAAAAGAATTATTTTAGATAAATAATATTTTAATAGGTATATTTTTATTAATTTAGTTTTTTTGAAGTAGTATATATTCAAAATATTAAAAAAAACTAGTTTGTGATGTGTGGATAAATTACCAAAATAAAATAAACAGTTATTGTTAAAGTGTTATCAAATGAATAATCCAGGTACCAGAAAGGAAAAGGGTAAATGAGACCAGTAAAACATTTTTAGGTTCATTAATATTATTTTATATCACATCTGGACATTTATTTTCATTTAAAAATAATATCCATAATTATACACAAATTAACCGACCATGAAAACCATGAAACAAATTACCTTATAAAAATGAAAATAATGAAATGTTATTAATGAATAGGTGGTAATATGTTATAAAAGAATAATATAAGGTATTTTAAGTATTATTACAGTTTTTTATAAATTAATGAACTTATTTTACCGTTATATATTATATTAAATTATGAAAAACTAAATGGAAGCGTGAGGTAAGGGGTTCTCATCTCACTTTTACTTCTTTGAGACATATTCCATATTCACCACTTTTTCTTTTGTGTGGTATATATATTGGAATTTTATATATCATATCAAGAATTTCATTTTATTCATGGTATTAAATTTTTAGTTTTTAATTTATTACATTTATTAGATATATCATTCATTTGATTACAATGAGGTAAGGGTTTTATTAATTCAATTTCCATTCATTAGGCTAAACATCTACTTCATTGATTATATCATTTTTATATTATGTGTCAGATGAATTTGGATTATCTTATATTGAATTTAAATTTTTCAATAAGTTTTTGCAATTGGTACATAGAATGTATTCATTTGATTAATTCTCACATTAATGATATGATATTTATACGGGACATTATTTTATGTTTTTAAAAATCGATTAAAATTGTATTTTTATTACATTTTGATGTTTTTCAGAATTAATTTCAATTTTTTTAATATTATCTTATGAGTTTAACAAATTAATTTTAATCAATTCTGAGCTTTCACAAAATGGCTTGAAGGTATTTTTTTGTCATTTTCTAAATGTTGTTCTTGGTAACTTATCCGATAAAAGTATGGAAAAAATGTTTTTTAGCTTATACATAAGGAAAATATTTTAACCCAGTCATGATTATTTGATACTTTTATGTATAATTTAAAATATAATAGCATAATTTTTAAATATAATTATTTCCTTTATTATTCTATGACTCTCTAGAGATAAATAATTTGATTTTTTTTTCATAAATTCTTTCATGTGATCTTTAGAAAAATATTTTCCCTATAAGATAACAATATTTGATGTTACATATGATTTACCATGGAAAATATTCATGCATATTATCCTTGTTATTTTTTTGTATGGATTAAAATTATAACGTCATGATATTTATGAATCCTATTTCCTTTCCACAGGTTATGCTATGATGAATTGTTTATTAAACCCCTATTCATTTCATGAGTTCTGAAAGGATTTATGTTATTCCAGAACACAAGTTTATTTCTTCATTATGTGATGGTTTGCACCTATATCTCCCTCTAAATAATTATGTAATGCTTTATATCTCATGAAATATTAATCGGAAACATGTTGAAGGGTTTGATACACTAAATTAACAGGTCCATTTTGTTCCACTATATGAAATATGTGTGTTCTGATCAAATACATCGATGATACTAGTAGTTAGCATTGTTAGATGAAATGGTTTTTATTCAACATATGTTGACTCAAAATATTCATTTATTTCTTTTTAGTTTTTATTATCAAAACATCCACATTTATATTACTAATAAGTCTGATTAAGTTAGTTTTATGAATTTAATAATCATAAGAATATTTACTCTGGAAGCAAAAACATATCATTCATTTTTTGGAGAATTTTTTTCCACTTATTATGAACGAATTTTATTTTTATTCTATAAAAAAAGTTCTTATAAAACATTTTTAAGAATAACATATGGTTCAGAAACCCTAAATTTGTAATTACACGAATGGATCATAAATTGTACTTTTATTGGAAACCCTGCTTTTATGGGGTAAATGTAATGTTCATCAACCCTATATTTTTAATCAATAATTAATATTAAACCCTACATTTAGTGTTTTATCATCAGATGAAGGAACCATAAATTTCATCATTCAGGGAATGAAATTTTTATATAGAGATATTTTCTATGGCTTTTTCAAATGTCAATGTTGATGTTAAATTAAACGTGTCATGTGAGTTTTCAAGGAGGTCATATCTGGTTCAGAGTAAATCCAAGGACAAATGGCCAAGAATACCAATCAATATTCAATTTCATGAATCCCCAATCCTTCAAGAATGGCTAGAGAACACAAAGGTCCCTAGATGATATGGTCAATCCGTGAATATATAAAGATGGGATGCTGTTCCTCCTTGAGTCTGATGAATTTTTGTAAACTCGAAAAAGTCGTGACGGTGTTATTACACAAGTCTAATGGTGATTCACAATTTTGAGAACTATTAATGGTGTTCCTTGGTTAGTTTGATGGATCCAAACCCATTAAAAAATCTGTAACATTATTCACGATCAAATTCTAATATTTTTGAAACCCCATTCCAATGAACACCCCATATCTTTTCGATAATTTAAGAATTGTTACCCATAATTTAAACATCCAAATTGATTAAAATACACAAACCTCCTTGGTATCACTGTCCAGACCAAAAAAAGACCATCCACGATAGTTGGTATTCAAAAAAAAACCCCTTACATGAGTTCATAAAATCCTCTACCCTAGGTGATATTCCTTTTTAAATGTCATAGGACCCTTGTGAAAGAAGGAGTCCATATAGGGAACTTGAGGCTTGATGAAGCATTCAAACTTCATGAAGAACTATTATCATGAACCATGAATTCATCCCGAGGTAGGGTCATGCTATTTCTTGAACCCTCCTCCTTAGAAAACACATTGACCTCTCTGAATTACCTGATATTTGCGAACCACCTCTCTATGTGGTCTTAAGCTTCACAATACCTCTCTCTTGGTCCTCTCTATGTTTCCTCCCTTCTATTGAAAACTCTCCAAAAATGATGTGCATGTAGAGCCCCCAGAAATATCAATGATTGTATCATATTCACCTTGATCCATTATGAGAATGGTTCATCCTTTCATGTGGCCCACTCTAATTTATATGTGACCCGAGAATACCACCTACCTTTTTCGTTTCAGCATAGATCTGTTAATGACTATTTCTTCCCATCATAGGCACACTAACATGGAAATAATGATTAAGAAATACTTTCAATTATTAACCCATAGCAGTTTCAAATACATTACCCACCTAGAGGTGGATGATTAGTGGTCATGTAAGTCCCAGGGGTAAGATTAAGTCCCCCAATATCCAAGCTACATGATTTAAAACTACCTAGTCATGAATTCCTAAACACATGATGTTAATCCAATGATTCATCCAGGTAATAAGTGAAAGATTCTCAATACATGATTGTAATGTTATTGTATCCACACCTCCTACCGTCACATTGAATGAGATCATCCACAATGGGAATGAGATCATACTTTGGAAACATCCGTTCATATGTCCCACACCATCTCTCATTAATGATTCTTTAGTAGCATGAGCATTAGATCTACTACTTCCTCTTATCTACCATATAGATAAAGAATAATGTGGTCTTAATGGTCATGAAATCCACATAGTAAATAGAATTTTCGTTATCTACAAATATAATCCACGACATGCATTCAAATTGAAATCCCCATGAGAGTACGACCCAACATCCATACTCATCCTATGCGCCTCTTTCACATGTATTCCCCAATCACATGATCCCCTGGGATGATCCTACATGTAATCCACCACAATTAAAAACTATACTGTATTTGATTACCAAATAAATAGGATATGTTGGAAGCCTCCCTGTGGGTAAAACCTAACATCCACATCCTTCATAATTTGCATCATGTTTCAGACTTGATAAGATCTTTTCAATCACATGGGAGACCACAACTCCTCCATGTCCCTCAAATTGCTCAAGGTGGAATCCCGATACCAAATACAACAAAGAGTAATCATCATGTGAAGGGAATATTTCATGTGTAAGACCTACACTATCCTACTTCAACAATCCATTTAAGACATGTGCATCCTTCCCACATGATGCTAAATTTTAGAGCGGTACTATGATATGGCCTTAAAATGTAACAACAAACTACAATGGTTTTTATCCCAATATTATAATGAAGGAATTTAGTATGCCTCTTTGAGATTTAATATAGACCAATGTTAAACTGAGGTTCTCCTTCATTCGTATTTACCTCCCTAATCCACCCAAAGGTATGTTTTGATCAACATTCATGGTATGGAATCTTCAACTTAGGGGACATACCTCCCAAATCCACCTCCATGGGGAATTTTGTTCCATTCATCACCAAACCATGGTGCTAGATCATAGGGATAAACCTCATTGATCCACCCATATGGGTGTTATCATAAACCTTCATTGTGTGACATATTCCCATTATGGGAAATTCATCTATGATCTTCCTCCATGGGGCGTTTTGATCTATCCATTTGTTAAAAATGGTTCTCTGGATTAGGGATGTACCAACTATTTCCACCCAAGGGGTGTTATGATCTACCTTAATGGTGTTAAATATTTAATTTATATGAAAACCCACCCAGATCCACCTCTATAAGGCATTCTGATCCATCCAATGATAATCTTCTAGGAGTGACATTATACCTCGTTAGGACACACCACCTTGACCATCCTTTAGGACATGTTTGGATAAATCAACTTCATCCCCATAGAACTAAAATAATGTGACCCCAAATATATACCTCATGAAAAACAAGGGATGCTTGATGATAATGTGTTGGAATATATGTGCCCAATGAATCAGCTACCTCATGAAAACATGGGATGCCTGATGTGAATTCCTTGTAAAATATATTCACTTGATGTTAGAAAACTAGTGATCGACATGAGATGCTTTATTTTATACCCCTATAATGACTCCATGTGATTCCCCCATATGTGGAAGAATATAGGATAAAAATGTTCACAGTGTCTTGACATTCTCGTGATGCCCAGCATGACTACTCTCTTGATCAAAGGATGATGCTCTAGAAAGACCATTCTAGAATTTCTAGAAAAAATTTGGTTAATTAAACAATGTCTACAATGAAATGAAAATTGAAATGAGTTACATAAAGATGAATTTACTCTATGACAAAGAACTGAAATATGAGACATGTTCCAAAGAGTAATCCATGGAAGTAGGAAATGACTTCAAACATCCCATTTTGATCAAGGACTACGCATCATCATTTAATGTAAAGAAGTCCAACCACCTTTGGAAAGAGGGAATGATTGGAAACAAGCATACAAGCACATATTAATACATAAGTGGTGGGACTAGTGAAATAATGGAAAAGAGAAGTAGTAAACTCAATGCCAAAAACATCACAACAACATGGAAACAATTAGTGTATGATACATCTGTGTATGATCATGTCACTATATTGAGAAATCTAGTACCTGGTTCCAAAATTAAAATGGGGGTCCAAACAAGGAACTAACCCAAAATTGGTGTAGAAAACATTGGGAATTTCTTGGTCTATGAAATTATCATTGTGAATACATTTCTTACTTTGTAAGATTCGATGATGTTGGGACATTAGGAATAGTTTTCATTGTACATATAATGATAGACTAATAGATAAACTTTTAAGGATCATGTCCATAAGAAACTAAATACCTGATACCCATAGTTATCAAGGAAGTATAAATGTTAATGCAGTGATCTTTCAAAACACCACATCACCCATGAAGTATATTATGTCCAAATGTACTAGTTTCCCATGCCCTATATAACAATCAAAAAATAATCTATAGGAGGGTGATAAAAACCTTTTTACATCCATACAACCTGGATGGGGATATTCCCACAAGGGAGATAGATCACTAGGAACTAGAGGCTTCAACGCCTCATTGACATCACTTCCCACAGGGGAATAATTGGTAGAAACCCCTTTCTATGTAAACATAAAATCCATTCAAAAGGCATTCCATAGAGATATCATATGACTCACTACACTATACCAAGGATGTGGGGGATGCATGTGTCACCCTGGTTGTGACTAGTACTCTAGAGTCATCAAGGAGGTCTCCCCCAAGCCCCATCAACGCCAGTAATGATCAGTCCCTGATTTCAAAGAACATGGGTTCCTTTATCCATGTATGACATCTCTATTATGGACCACCCAACGTCAACATTGGGATAAAATATATAGGGAATTCCTTATGAGTGTAATTATCGTCCATGGCTTCCGTGGATCCTTACACCACCAACAAAATCATCCAAGTCCCAATAAAAGATGAGTACGAAACAATTTCTTATATGTTTGGATTGAGTCCTCAACCACCTCACATGAATGTTTCATTAGAACTATCAATTGGCAGAGCCATATGAAGCTGTTACAGGTTGTCTCAGGATGTTTATATTCAGTATGTGAGTCCTCCTCAAACCATAACTAATTAATGCGAAGGACCTCCCATATCTCACACTCAACATGGAGTTCCTCCACATTTTTCCACCGATAAAAGTGAAGGTCCTCCCCACTTCATCAATAGTTAATACAATTTTCCTTCCCATACTTACATATCAAAAAATGAAAGACTTCTCTGTTTCACATCTAATAAGTTATGAGGTACTCATTGTGTCATTCCTATATCATGAGGAGGTCCCCCCATCTCCAACACCGATCAAAGAAGAGGTCCTCCCTACTTCATCATCTACTAGCACATAGGTCCTCCCAATATCAAAACCAACTGGAGTGGATTTCCTCCCCAATCCTTCAACAGTGAACATGGAGTCTATCCCCATGTTTCCACCAAAAAAAGATGAGGTTATCCCCCCTCTTTCAAAATAAATTATAGAGGACTTCTTCATATTACATATCCTCAACACAGATGTCCTATCTTTACCCATTTATATCAGTGTAAAGGTCCTCCTTTCACTTTGACCTATGGGAATAGAGGTTCTCCACATACCATTACTACTGATCAATGAGGAGTCCCTTTCTATGTTTCATTCTACCAAAGTGAAGGCCCTTTACAAATCTTCCACAAAATGAGTTGGGTTCCAGCCCACTGCTTCAACATTTAATGTGAAGGTCCTCCCTACTCTGACAACAACTGATATGGAGGCCCTCCCCTTATCCCAACAAACTAGAGTGTAGGTCCACCCAACTCTGTCATCAGTCAAAGAGAAGGTCCTCCTAGATCCATCAGTAACCATCGTAGATGTTCTACTCATATATGATAATAACCCTACCCTAAATCACCACACCTAGGTAGAAGGGATAACTTCCACAGTGAATGGAAAATATATTAGGAAGCAACAAGTCATAATCAACCACTTCATCCTCTTGTTTTCTAATGGGGAATGAAACTCTGTGATGGATACATTTCCCCAATAATCAGCATTAGATAATCGGGAAACAACCTGACATTTGAGGATCATTATCATAGAAGGTGATATCCACATGATCCTGAAATACCTTCATAAGAATATTTTGGGATAGGGAGATTTTGAAGCCTTCCAGGGTCTCATGGTGTCACCAGCAACATCATCGTATGTCTCCCTCCCCACCACTACCTAATGTCATAGAGAGATGTTTTTCCCTAGGATGACTCCTTCAAATATTGAGTTACCTGATGATCCACCAAAGTGTGACACTACCCTTTTGCATGAGGGAGTGGTGAACACCCACTCCTATAAGGATGTGATGATGTGGTTGTCACCAACCACAAGAGATGTTCTAGAATGCAATGAAAAGTTGACCTACTTGGTTGATACTCAATTATCCAACCAACCACCACACCATTCCACAACAAAAACACCCATTTCTCGGTCAGAGCTAATTTAAACCTATAATGTTCATGATCAATATTTCACCTCTGAGAAAAAAATAATATGGATTCTCTGGTCGTATACGAGTTGTCTATATAGTTTTTTTCATATGTGACTTCCAACTTCTTCATTCATGAGTCTGTCACTGAGGACCAGGGAACATGTTTCTAATGAACGATATGGGTGATGATTCATCGCCTTCGTGACCATTAGCTAGCCTATCTATGAATTTGGGATTAGTTAAATTAAATTGATCAATAATGATGAATGGTTGAGTTTCAAGAACTCCCCGAGGATCTGTACCAAGCCTCACCCATATACCACTGAACCCTATAATGGAGATGTTTAGACAACCTCATTATGATCTTCATAATCCTGAAAGAGGCATCTACACAAGTTAAGATCTATGGTTGATGACAGAATGTTTGGATCAAATTTAGCATTATCCTATGATAACCTGACCAACATTGTGATATTGGGGATTTCCCTCTAGGTATAGTAAGGGTAAACATTGTTCTTCCAAAATTTTCCAAGGAATGTGGAACTAAATTATGTTTTGATGAGGGAAACCCACACCTAGGAATGTATAGTATGAGAAAGACCATCATAAAGTGACCAAACTCACATGAAAAGGTAGACACTTACCCTCAAAAAACCCTACATATTATTTCCCACTAGTTAGAACATCAAAAAGGGAAGGGGGAAAACTGGGCCCTCTGATCTATTTGATATTTTAGGAAAGACATAGGATGATCCTATTATTTCGGCCCTACTCTAGAAAGTTGTAGATTAGATAAGGATCATTTATGAGAAAATTGTTGAGAGACACCAATAATATATTTATCATCTATAGGATCATATTCCTCCTCCATTAGGGAAGCCGTAATTACTCCTTGGATAGATGTTCTGAGTTAATATTAGTGATCCAAAACATCCAGAAACTATAGGGGAATGATTTTATGGAAAGCATGTGAAATATGAGTAGCCAAATCTACCTTAGGAGTGTAACAATATTCCTCAGTACCTAGTTCATGCTTCTACATGACCCACTAATCATATATACCGATTTGTTGATCCTTTCAATGCATTGATGATTATGATTCCTCATTAATATAGGGACCCTCACCAAATATATTTGATAGCGGCTCTCACCCCTCGTCTCAATGACATGGAGACACGACTGCTAAAAACCCCACGTAATGGTAGGTTATACCCAATATGGGTGGATGACATATGAGATCCCCCATATTTTGGGAACCCTAGTTTTTCCCCATTTAATTGGATGGGTTGACCAATATAGTATTTGACCCAGTTTATCTCGATGTGTGGGACCATATTGGAATCCCAAGAGTAATAGGAGGCCTCCAAGCTCTATTGTTTTTATAGACATTTGAAGGACCTGAGTTTGTTTTGAATATCCTATTTAACATTTGGTCTATCACTGGATAAGATGGTCTGTTTTATAGTACCATTTCACATTCATATCCACCATGCATAAGATAATCATTGAACACCTATTCAAGTGAAATAAAATGACTGATGAGTGTGTCAAATATTTTTACTTCATGATTAAGGTCCTCATTTTTTCACTGAATATGAAACTGACTCAGGAGAAGCTACTAAATAACATAATAATTGTAAACAGACATAGTGGATTACTGTGAAGAAATTGGGAGTTTGGAATGTTTGGATTATCGATCTAATCATTCCCAAAACACAGAATATTCATTATTATTGTATTTTGTTGTCAATATTGTATCTTTTTTCTTAAAAACATTTTTATTAAAAAAAATTAAAAATTTGTTTCATAATTTATTTTTTAGTATATACTTTTAATTTTTATGAGAATGGTTATCTTACATAAGTATGTATATAATGATTAAATATTTTTATCATTACACACGATAAATTAGTATATTACTATGAATAAGAAAAAAATTTATGAAAATTTGACATGTGAAAACAATAGTTGAAAATATTTAAATTCATTGAACATATTTGTTAAAACTTATTTTTCATAGGGCGATTTCATTTAATAACATTAACTAAATGATTTAATACAATATCAGTTTATTACTATATGATCCATGTTTATATCATTATATCTATTATAATGGAAGAGTGAATTTAGGTGGGGTTTATATTGTTACATCTTCCCCTCATAATTATGACATCACAAAAAGGGGGAGAATTTTATATTCTTATCATCTTGGGGAAGAAGTATATATTAGAGAAATTGAAAATTATGAATAAATATTTTTTTGTGAAAGGGGAGAAATTCATTTTTAAATAATTTATTTACATTTTTGAAAATTTATTCTACTAAAAACTTGTTATAATATTATTACTTTTCTAATAATTTTTTTGTAATGGTTTTTTATCATCAAAAAGAGGGATATTGTTGAGAATGTGTTAATTCAAAATTTTCATTAATATATTTTTGGTTTTTATGATTTTAACAGCCACAATTATCTTACTAATGAGTTTTCATAAGTGAGTTTCAAAAAGATAATATATTTTAGAGTATTTATTCAAGAATCAAACCCACATAATCGATCTATGGAAGAATATTTCTCAACATTTTTTGAACATGTTTTAAAATTATTCTCGAAAAAATATTTATACCCTAAATTTGTAATCCTAACATATGTTTCGAGAATCAAACATTTTCAATAACACATATGGATCAGAAACCATATAATTGGATGAAAATATATGCTTATGGAATCAACTTATTATTCATTTACACTATGTGTATGAATAACCATATGTTCTAAACCCTACATTTGGAGTTTTTTCATCATGATATGGAATCTTACGCTTGACTATTCGACAAGAAATGTTTTCTAAATATATTATATGTGATTTATATAATGGTTTAATCAAAATTACATATCATTTCAAATATATTTTAATACTGATTTAAATTATTGTTCAAAATTGATTAAATAATTCCTATTTCTATAGGACGTCACGAATCTCTGGAAGTTTTTAAAATAAAAATATTTTTGATTTAATATGTCGTATTTCTTGAGATGGATTGACCTAGAGCAATTTATATAAAAATATAAATAATGAGATGATTTTATTATCAATACAAGAGGAATATACACAACCAATATTGATTTATATTCAAATATGAGTTCCTATAAATAAAAATTATCATCCCTTTTAGAGATACACATTTTATACATACAAGTTTATATATATGTCTGGTGGTTTCTCTATTATTATTTGATGAAATCCAATGAAACATTGAAGATTATTTTTCTGATGGTGTACAATATTAATGAACAATTACTAGTGTCATTAACATCCTACACCTATGATAAAAACCCTCTTTCTCAATAAAAATACTCTATATTTTTTATTAGATTATCATATTCATAGATTCAGTTGTAGAGGTGAAGGTGTGTTGGATTATTATACTAAGATGGGGGTAATTTGGTTTCTTGTAAAAGAAATTGAAGGCCTTGTAAAATCTTTATTATAAAGGTATCAAATGTATATAATCATTTATGTATTTATTAGGTAAGATTACATAATTGTGAAATTTCTAAACTCATTTAGAGAGTGTTTGGGGAGAAGACAAAGGGATATTTGTTCATTAAACCACTGTATGTTGTTTTTTTCTTGACTTTATTTATTTATACAACTAAAATTATTTAAAAGAGAAAAATAATGAATTCATGCATGTCGAGGGGGGTTCCTTGAATTACTCAGAGTATAAAAAAGATCACAATTCACCCCCGCACTTTTGTATCTTCACGTATTCATATTTTCCACTACAATTTTCTATATTTATGATGGATTCTCACATTTACTACACTAGATTAGGAATCATGATTTATTTATGATGTTTTATCACTCTTACATTGCATGATTTTGGATATGATAATTCTAATGACATAAATCATGTTTATAATAATTAACATGTAGGGTATAAACATTTTATGTTATGGTCATGATCAGAAAAACATATTCTTATGTTATGTTTTCATATGATCATGGTTTTTTATCTTATATGTTTATCCTGACAGAGAATCCTATCAAAAACATTATTATGTTTCCTTCTCCAGTTGATGTAGAATGGTTTAGGTAGGGTATTCCTAAGAGGAGTACTGTGTGTGAAGATATTTTCGGGAGATGATGAAGATCCTTCAAAAAATAAGAATATTTTAAATCAAATATCCAGAGTTCTATGTGTAAAGATATTTTTGGGAGATGATGAAGATCTTTCCAAAAATAAGAATATTTTAAATCAAATATCAAAAAACAATAAAACATTATGATTACAGAATGGGTATAATTTTTATGTATTGATTATTTAAATAAATATATTTAAAATATGTGAATGATATTTTGGGACATTATTTTTTCTATTCGAGTAGGGTTTAGAAAACGATTGGATATTAGGGTTATGAAAAATATGAAAACCATGTGGATTGGAGTATGTATATGTTAAAATACTAAATTTTTATAATAATGTTGAATGAACTCAGATTAATCATATGGTTTCATATATTTAGATTTTTATAAAAAAAATTCTATTGATTATGTGGTTTCTTAGTATGATTGTTGTTTCTCCCCCTACGCATTTTGGGTTTTGGACAATGGACGAACCCAAGAGGATTCATGTTCATTTTGAATTTGATTGAAAATGGAATAATCTTACTTATAAGAAACCAAATGAAACATGAATATTAAGTAGATACGCTATTATTTTTAATATTAATTAATCTTATAATATGATCAGTAATCTCAAAATTCGTGAGTTTACTATCAAATCTAATAATAGAAAAATTGAGTTTCCTAGTGGATATTGGTGAAATAATGTTTAATTTTCCTATGTTAAAGATTCTGGTAAGAGGCTTAAAAGAAAATATTTGAATGGAACTGGAAGATTATTTGGGAGTAGAAAATAAGGACACAATGAAAAAAAAAATTTAAGGAAAATTACAAAGTTTATTTAACATAATGGATATGAATAATGGTATTTATAAGGCATCACTGATAGTGAAAATTTATAATTATGGAATGTAAGGGAATTATGAAACAGTTTCCATTGGGGGAATGCTCATGAAGAGATTCAGAATGTTTTTCTGAGAAATGTTTCTATTTATAATGATGAAGAGACTAGGAATGAAATATGAGATGAAAGATGTGTTAAAGAATAAAATGATGAATCCAGGTTAATGGTTAAAAACTGATGTGGAATGATTTACTATTTATATTCAATTAATGGGTTATAGAAGTAATTTTATGGTATTATAGAATAATGAAACACATGAGGATTTTTCCAATATTGGATTTCCATAATTATTTTAATGTATATGTCAAATGGTACTGGTAACCGTGAAAAGTGATTGAGGTTAGAAGGTGATATTTTTGGAGAAAACATGATTAAATTAATGATAAACCTTAAATTGTGCCTGAAGTTAGGATACTGATGGTTCAAAGAGATTCTTTATTGTGATAAAATAAATGAAATAATGTTTATGACCTTAGAACTGATAAGTAATATGATAAAAAAGGTGGTATGTGGATTAATATTATATTAATTTTGTGTTTATCAAATTATTAAAGAGTTAATTTTTGAAAGCATTCATGTTTTCACTATGGTTTTATGGTAAATCCAATTTTAACCATGATTAAATACAATACAAGATAACAATACTCACATGTTTTGAGTGTGAAAATTAAGATATTATTCATGCTTTTTTGGGTGATTAGAGATAAATTAAATTTAAATTTTAGTGACATCCATTTGAATGTTTTGGATTTTAATATTTTGGAAGACTATTTGTGAAATTGATTATGTTGAAATTTGGATAAGGTTTTAGAGATTAATTTAATAATTAACAATTCAAACATTTATGTTCATTGGATAAACTATTATATCCATTTTTTAATTATGATAACTAGATATTAAAGGGAAGAATTTTCATATCATCATGTATCTTTTGATTCACTAGTTCTTCACGCATTACAATTTTAACATCATTTCTCATTGTATGAAATGAAGAGGAAACTGATCAAGGAACAACCATAGTGTGATATTATACATATGAGATAAAATAAAGTATGAAAATATTCATAAATTATTTTGAAATAAAATATTATACAATTAGAATAAATTTATATTGTAACACCCCATGATTCCATGGTATGCTTCTCTTTGAATAATAGAGCAGCGTGTGTTGTACGCAACCTCGAGTTCTAACACACCGCGACCAATAAAAGTAGTCGTAGTGAATATTAATACCCACGTTTTGAAATTATATAATTTTTATATTTCAAAATGGACTTCATTTTTGTTTTCGGAATATCGAAATTATCCTATGTTGAATTTTTTGTAATTTTCTGAAAACTTCCAATTTTCTATGAATAAAGAAAACACTTAAAAAATCATTTTTAATAAAAAGAATTTATAGTGATAAATTATATTATTGAGTGGTTTTAATGTATAATTATAATATTTATTTACCATTTTATCCAATGGTTGTCATTATAATTAATTTCACTTTGAAATTGGACAAAAACTATTGTCAATCATTTGATAAATATTGCTTCTTAAAAACACGCTATTTGTTGTGACAGCAGGAATTAATTATTAAATTAATTAAACCAACTTATATGTTTTGAATTTTTTAAAATATATATCTTTTTTCTATTAGTAATATCAAATATAGATTAGGGTTAATTCTTTGTATTTTTGTGTAAAACATCAATTTTTGATGAATAGTGAAACCACTACGTGGTAGTTTAAAAACAAATTTTTCATGTAAATGAAACATTACTACTTCTGTGATTGGATTTTCAAAAATACAACATATATGGCTGTCATTAGGATGAAATATTTGGTTCAAAGGGATTAAAATAATTTTTCAGTGAATAGTAACTTTTAAGTTTTATTAATCGCGATTGAAGGTAATTAGTGAAATTTAAGGTAAAAATGATATTATAAAAATATAAAAATATCCTGACACTTGTACTAAAATAATTGGAAGATTCATGGACGACCAAGACAATCCATGTGTCATCTTTGGGACCCCCTGGAGCCACTTGGGTAAAAAAATTATATTAATAACTTTTTATTTATAGTAAAAATAAAATTGTCACAGACATGTGTTGTTTTACTAAAACAATCATTGCATAGGGTTATATAAGTTATATTGTTTTACTATAAATATTAATTGGAAATATAAAAAGTCTTCCTACATCATGTTAATTATTTTGTAATTTTTGACATTAAATAAATTAAATTTTTATGACACAATGATGATGCAGTGATTACCTCATTAATTAATGATTTAAATATAATGAAAATATAATGTAAAATCTAAGACATAAACTTGTCAAAAACCTATTTTATGAGTAGGTCCCTAACCCTAATCACCTTATAATCTAAATATATCATTTTGGGACCTTTTAAATTTGAAAATTGTTTCATAATAATGTATCATTTCATGACTTTCCAAGAGTGCCCCTCCTCTCCTCTTATAAAAGGCCCCCAACTCTACCACCTTATTCACACCATCAAAGCCATTTTTCTCGGCCAAACTCTTCCAAAATACTATATCATATTCCCTATATTAATCCTAGAAGTCTCAATTTGGGCATAAGTCTTCCCAAGGAAGCTTTGTATCAAATCAAAAATAGTTACCCGATTTTAAGCTAATGTCATCTCTTAGGTTCTTTTGTTTTATTTTGCTTATCCAACCCCTTAAAATCTTTTTATTACTCTCTTTAGTAACAACACCAGTATATAAAATATAGTAGGATGTTTTTATGATAATTATTTGATTTAAACATACACACACCTCCGTCAAATGGTTAAATAACATACTGTTTGTGTGGGTGGCGAATAACTGCCTCACGAAACAATGATTGTTCAATCTTCTTTTAACACCTCTCATGGTGGCCATTATGATGACACTATTTTCATATATTATATATATTATTTTTTTCCTAATTATTATTTATTTGTAATTTATTGAATACCTTTATGTTTTCAAATATGGGTAAACACGATAATTTCATTTTAGGAAGTGCAGAATACCGCCCCCTCAAAGTGATTTGAATCGTTAATGCCATGTGTGGAATGTATAAAAGATGGAGTAAATGGTATTATAAATTATATTATACTATAATTATAGTATACCTTTATATAATTATAATTTCATTCCATTAAATATGAAATAGAAATGAAAGTAGCGTTCATGCGTACGTACGACTTACCGTCTCCATGAATGGTGCATTACATTTCTTACCTCTAAATGTAATGTAATATTATAAATGTATGTATATACTGGATATATATGATATATATGATATCTACATCATGAATATAATTCTTTACATAACGTATATTTCACCACATGAACAACTTGTAATTATAAGAACTTTATTTTTGACTCAAGTGCCAAAGATGGACAAAATGACCGTTATTAACATAAATAATTACATAATGTTCATAACATAATAATAAGTTATATAAATTTAATAATGAACATGAAAATGGTTCTTATGAAAATAGAAATTAACTCTAGTTTATTATTCAGGAGATTAGAGAATGATCGAGTCAAGTCGGACACGAGGTAAGGGAACTTCTTAACCCAATTTCCATTATTTGGGTTAATCTCCTACTTTCAAATTATTTTATGATATTATTATGTTCTATATTGTATCTGTAATTTCATTTTGTTTATGTATAGTGAATACACATAATAGGTCTATTTAATTTAAAAATGATCTTTGTAAGGGAACTTCTTAACCCAATTTCCATTCTTTGGGCTAATCTCCTACTTTCAAATTATTTCATGATATTATTATGTTCTATCTTGTATATGTACTTCCATTTTGTGTATTATAGTGAATACACATAATAGTACTATTTTATTAGAAAATTATCTTTTTAAGGGACTTCGTCTCAATCTCCTTTCATTGAGGAATATTTTGTTTTATACACCACTTTCATTTATACGGTGTATAAACCCCTTTGAATTTTACGTTTATTCAGAAGGAATATTTTTATACGAAGTGTTTTATTAAATGAAAAAAAGGAATTTTTTTTGTCATACGTATGTGGTGAAAACAACTTCTCCGCTACAATGATCATTATTTGAGTTTCGGCATCCTTTACAAGACATAACATTTTTTAAATTAAAAACAAATACCATGTTTCAATTTTCTTTTATTTTTGTATTGAAAAGGGTTTTGATAATGTTTTTATTATATCAACGTGTTGTACTGATATATTGTTATTGAAATATGAAAATGTTATTTTTCTTTTATTCATGTTTTATGTGATACTATTATGTTATGGTTTATGATATGTTTAAAACTTTTCATATGAGGAATGAATTGGACTTAATAAGTGATGGGTGGAGCCTGCTATAGCTTCTCGATGCATCAGAATGTATCATGAGGAAAACTAGTTTCTTGGCACGAGGCCTTGACAAAATCTTATTTGTAGCCTTGGCACTAGGCCTTAGCTATGTGGGTATGAGAGTCTGGAATTATGCATTCCAGCATTATAAAAGTGGTTATTGATATTTCATGTGATTATTCAACTAGTATAATATCCATGTGAATAAGTAAATTGCATTATTTCATTTTATTTTTCCCATTTTATACTGAAGATCATGTTTAAAAGACTTTTGTATTAGTTATACATTGCCTTAAATGTTAATGTTTATTTATGAAAGCTTCCGCTATATTGTAATCCTTACTGATCATCTGATCTCACCCCTTCCAATGTTTTAATTTTTACAGGATGTGCAGAAGTATATTATGAATGAACTGCATGGATAGTATGAGGGGATATGAAGACAAGATGTTTTTGTAGTTTTGTTTTACTTTATTATTTAATGTAAGACTTATGAATGCATCTAGTGTTTCCAAGGATACTAAACTAATCGTTCTTTCGAGACTTGATCTTTTGTGATCATGCCAATGTTATGCAATAATACACCGACTCTGGGTGGAGGGGGTTGGGGCATTACAATTGGTATCAGAGGTAGTTTAGTACTAACCTTGGAAGCTAGATTTAGATAAACTCTGATTAGATCACATAACCCTATGATAGAAAATGACGATTAGTATAGAAGATCTTCCTATAATTTTGTTGTTGTAGATATTTTGTGAGTTTTCTATGAAATACATCCTTGTTTGGATAAGAGCAGGTAGAGGTGGCTCTAGAATAGATGTACCAAGGGGTAAAACCCGAAAACACCTCTTTGATCTAGACTCAAACGGGAACTGGTGCACGACAACGGGCCTTGCTGCAATCTTGGTTAGGACACTCCCAAGGTATATGCTTAGGATAATTTTCATTTTCATTACAAACCATTATGAATGGTTTAAGAGTATATACTTCGTCAAAGAAATCATTTTTATGATTATAGTTCAATTTATGTTAAGTGTTTTACAAGTATGGAATTTAGTATTTTGATTCATAAACTAATCTAGTTTATGCCATTGTTTAGAAATGGCGCCTAGTGGGAGGAATGGAAACCGTATCAATGCACGCACTCCATGTAGGGATTTTCTTCTTGTTCAAGATAATTATAATGGATATGGAGATACAACTGGTGCTGATCAACTTATGACCATACCGGGACAACTCACTCAAGTTATGAATAATAACCTTACTCGTATGGAGCACCCTGAACCTCAACGTGGAGGATCAATGTTAGATCGCTTCATTAGTCAACAACCACAAAAATTTAATGGGTGTAAAAATAAAATAGTATTTAAGCAATGGATAAACTCCTTAGGGAAAATATTCAATTCCTTGGGGATTAGATAAAGGGAGAAGGTCATCATGGGAGTTTACCACCTCACTGGAGATGCTGATCAATGGTGGTCGCTGATTCAAAACAAAAAGAAAGACGATGAAGTATCATGTATGGAATGGAGGGAGTTCAAAGAGCTTTTCTTAGAAAAATACTTTCCTCATGACCATCAAGAAGATATGAAAATTCAATTTCTGAGTCTGAGGAAAAAGGTCGATGAGAATATCACAATGTATGAGTCTAACTTTACACGGTTAGAGAGGCATGCGACAGATTATATACATAACCCAAGAAGTTAGATAGATCGTTTATTTGATTGGTTTAAACCATTTCTCCATCGAGCATTTGTCTCACCAACCTTCTCGTTGTACGAAGATATTGTCTCATGTGCTACCAAGTAAGAAAATGAATTATCTAAGTCTTATGACTTTAAAACAAAGCAAGAGAAGAAGAGTTCTTCTGATCAATCTAGAAATGGAAATAAAGGGAAGAAGGGAAAAGTTGAATATCAGTCCTGTAGAAAATATGGGAAGAAACACCACGGTACATGCCTAAAAGTAATGGGAGTTTGTTATAAATGTGGAGAAAAAGGTCACCAGTCTCTTGATTGCAAGGGAAAGAAAGAGGATATCAATGTTGAATGCTACAATTGTAGGGAAATGGGGAATTATGAAAATGGATTTCTTAAGATTCAGGGAAACATACCTCATAAATGGACCAGGGAACAAGGAAAATATTTTGCAGATACTATAGTTGAAGTGGAATAATTAATGTATTGGTGCTTTTGGACTCAAGGATTATATTCTGGTTATAAGAATAATGTTATATATATAAGGATTGTACTGCAGTACTTGTTGTTTTCCTTAATATTTTAATATGATGAAGGTAATCATATTTTTTTATTGGACAATAAGCGAAACATTACTTTGTTTGAAAAATTTGATGATACAAATGATTTTGGAATTTAGAGACCTTTTAGAAAAGAGTCTGGATAGAGGTATTTTGGATAACTATAATGGTTGGAATAGATTAAGTTGTACTTTGGGTAATATTTTTTAAGGTAAAAACATTTATGAATAATATTTTTGGAATATTATAATACAATAGTTTTAGAAAAAGGACATCATGCAGGTCAGGGGATAACCCATCGTGTTAGACAAAGCTGTAGGAATCGAACCCACAACCATAGTGTGACAGGACATTATTACCTACCACTAGCTTTCATGAAGTCCCTAGTTTTTACAAAATAGTTTTCCTAATATAAATGGTATGTGTTAATATTTGGAACCTTTTAAGATTAGGATAAATATAATATTTTTGAGTTCTATTATATTTTTGAGTGAATGATGGGTTTGTGGTGAAAATTTATTAAAGAATGAAAGTCTACTTGACAAGTATGTATATTTCCTTACATTCTTAGTAAATCTCCTAAATAAATTCCCCAACTTAATGAAAAGTAACTTAAAACAAAAACGTTGTTGGTTAACTTTTCCTACTAGGGAATCAATGATCGTTTAACCAATCACAAGTTTTTGATTTTCTTGTAGTTAAACTTTCTCCTAATCCTCTTTTATACAACTCTTCATCTGACCTTGATGGTTTGTTTTTTTCTTATATATCCAGGTTTTCATATAATCCTAGTATTGGCTATCTCGTGTGACATTGTACTTCTCTTTATTTCTTTTAAAGTTATATTTTTATTAACCTTATTTCTGATGTGGGTTTTCCACAAAGGTATTTTCTATTTTCAACCTTTTAAATTCAAATAAAAATTTCAAATTTCTAGGACACAATTTATTGAAGGATGGGAGAATGTAACACCCCATGCTTCCAGGGTACACTTCTATTTGAATAATAGAGCAACGTGTGTTATACGCAACCTCGAGTTCTAACACACCGCGACCAAGAAAAGTAGTCGTTGTGAATAGTAATAACCAATTTTGGAAATTATATAAATTTTATATTTAAAAATGGACTTCATTTTTGTATTCGAAATATCGAAATTATCCTATGTAGAATTTTTTGTAATTTTCTGAGAACATCCAATTTTCTATGAATAGAGAAAACACTTAATTTTTTTTTAATAAAAACAATTTATAGTGATAAATAATATTATATAGTGGTTTTAATGTATAATTAGAATATATTTTTTACCATTTTATCCAATGGTGGTCATTATAATTAATTTCACTTTGAAATTGGCCATAAATAATTGTCAATCTTTTGATATATATTGCTTTTTAAAAACATGTTATTTGTTGTGATAGTGGGAATTAGTTATTAAATTAATTAAAACAACTTATATTTTTTAATTTTTAAAAATATAAATCATTTTTGAATTAGGAATATCGAATATATCATAGGGTGAATTTTTGGTATTTTTCTGAAAAACTTCAATTTTTGATGAATAGTGAAACCACTAAGTGATAGTTTAAAAACGAATTTTTCGTGGGAATGAAACATTATAACTACTATGATTTGATTTTCTGAAATCAGACATACATTTTTGTCATTATGAATAAAAATGTGGTTCAATGGGATTAAAATAATATTTTTCTGAATAGTAATTTTTATGTTTTATTAATCGCGATCGAAGGTAATTATTGAAATTTAAGGTAAAAATGATATTATAAAAATATAAAAATATCTTCAAACTTGTACTACAATTATTGGATGAGTCATGTCCGACCCAGATAATCCATGGGTCATCTTTGGGACTCCATGGAGCCACTTGGGTAATAAAATGACATTAATAACATTTTATTTAAAGTAAAAATAAAATTGTCAAAAACATGTGTTGTTTTACTAAAACAATTATTACACGGGGTTATATAAGTTATTATTTTTTACTATAAATATTCATTAGAAAGATAAAAATACTTCCTACATCATGTTAATTATTTTATAATTTTTAGACATTAAATAAATTATATTTTTTATGACACAATGATGATGCAGCGATTACATCATTAATTAATGATTTAAATAAAATGAAAAGATAATGTAAAATCTAAGACATACACTTTCAAAAACCCTATTGTATGAGTAGGTTTCTAACCCTAATGACCTTAATATCGAAAGATATCATTTTGGGACCTTTAAAATCTGAAAAGCATTTCATAATAGTGTAACATTTCATGACTTTCCAAGAGTGCCCCTCCTCTCCTCTTATAAAAGGCCCCCACCTCTACCACCGTATTCACACCATCATAGCCATTTGGCTCGGCCAACCTATGCCCAAATACTCTCTCATATTCCCTATCTTACTCCTAGAAGCCTCAATTTGGGCATAAGTATTCCCAATGATGCCTTTGTATCAAATCAAAAATAGTTACCCGATTTTAAGCTAATGTCTTCTCTTATGTTCTTTTGTTTTATTTTGCTTCTCAAACCCCTTAAAATAATTTTATTACTATATTTTGTAACAACAGAAGTATCTAAAATATACTAAGTTGTTTTTCTGATACATATTTGATTTAAAATTACACACACCTCCATCTAATGGTTAAAGAACATACTGTTTCTGTGGATGGTGAATTACTGCCACACGAAACAATGATTTTTCAATCTTCTTTTAACACCTCTCATGGTGGAAATTATGATGAAACTATTTTAATATATGATATATATTATATTTTTGTATTCCTTATGGTTATTTATTTTTCATTTATGGCATACCTTTCTGATTTCCATTATGGGTAAACACGATAATTTCATTTTACGAAGTGCAGAATACCGCCTCCTCGATGTGATTTTAATTGTTAATGCCATATGTGGGATGTATAAAGGATGGATTAAATGGTATTATACATTATATTATACTGGAATTATAGTATACCTTTATATAATTATAATTTCATTCAATTAAATACGAAATAGAAATGAAAGTATCGTTCATGCATACGTACAACTTACCGTCTCCATGAACGGTGCATTTCATTTCTTACATCTAAATGTTATGTAATATTATAAATGTATGTATATACTGGATATATATGATATATATGATATCTACATCATGAATATCACTCTTTATATAATGAATATTTCACCACCTGAACAACTTGTAATTATAAGAAGTTTATTTTTGACTCAAGTACCAATGATCGACAAAATGGCCGTTGTTAACTTAAATAATTATATAATGTTCATAACATGGTAATAAGTTATATTAATGGAATAATGAACATTAAAAAGGTTCTTAAGAAAATATAAATTAACTCTAGTTTAATATTTAGGAGATTAAAGAATGATCGAGTCAAGTCGAACACGAGGTAAGGGAACTTCTTAACCCAATTTCCATTCTTTGGGTTAATATCCTACTTTCAAATTATTTCATGATATTATTATGTTCTATCTTGTATCTGTACTTCCATTTTGTGTAAATATAGTGAATACACATAATAGTTCTATTTAATTTAAAAAATGATCTTTGTGAGGGAACTTCTTAACCCAATTTCCCTTATTTGGGTTAATCTCCTACTTTCAAATTATTTCATGATATTATTATGTTCTATCTTGTATATGTACTTCCATTTTGTGTACTTATAATGAATACACATAATAGGTCTATTTTATTAAAAAATGATCTTTGTAAGGGACATTCGTCTCATTCTCTTTTCATTGAGGCATATTTTGTTTTATATATAACTTTCATTTATACAGTGTATAAACCCCTTTGACTTTTACGTTTATTAAAAAGGAATATTTTTATACGAAGTGTTTTACTAAATGAAAAAAAGGAATTTTTTTGTCGTACGTATGCGGTGACAACAACTTCTCCGATGTAATGATCATTATTTGAGTTTCGGCTTCCTCTACAAGCCATAACATTTTTTAAATTACAAAAAATACCATGTTTTAATTTTCTTTTATTTTGGTATCGAAAAGGGTTTCGATATTGTTTTCATTATATCAATTTGTTGTACTGATATATTGTTATTGAAATATGGAAATTCTATGTTTTTTATTCATGTTTTATCTGATACTATTATGTTATGGTTTATTATATGTTTATAACTGTTCAAATGAGGAATGCATTGGACTTAATAAATGATGGGTGGAGCCCGCCATAGCTTCTCGATGCTTCGGAATGTATCATGAGACAAACTAGTGTCTTGGCACGAGGCCTTGACAAAATCTTATTTGTAGCCTTGGCACTAGTACATGGATATATGGTTATGAGAGTCTGTAATTATGCATTCTGTCATTATGAAAGTTGTTATTGATATTGCATGTGATTATTTGACAAGTAGAATATCCATGTGAATAAGTAAATGGCATTATTTCATTTTATTTTTTCCATTTAATGCTGAAGATCTTGTTTAAAAATCTTTTGTTTTAGTTATACATAGCTTTAAATGTTAATGTTTATTTATGAAAGCTTCTGCTATATTGTTATCCTTACTGAGCATCGGAGCCCACCCCTTCCAATGTTTTAATTTTTCCAGGATGTGAAGAAGTATATTATGAATGACCTGCAGGGATAGTATGAGGGGATATGAAGACAAGATGTTGTTGTAGTTTTAATTTACTTTATGATGTAATGTAAGACTTATGAATGCATCTACTGTTTCCAAGGCTACTGAACTAATCGTTCTTTTGAGACTTGATCTTTTGTGGTCATGACAATGTTACGCAATAATGCACCGACTCTGGGTAGATGGGGTTGGGGCGTTACAGTTGGTATCAGAGGAAGTTTAGTACTAACCATGGAATCTAGATTTAGATAAACTCTGATTAGAGCACATAACCCTATGATAGACTATGAGGATTAGTATAGAAGATCTTCCTATAATTTTGTTGTTGTAGATATTTTGTTAGTTTTCTAATAAATACATCCATGTCTGTATAAGAGCAGGTAAAGGTGGCTCTGGCATAGATATACCTAGGGGTAAATCCCGAAAACACCTCTTTGATCTAGACTCAAACGGGAACTGGTGCATCACAACGGGGCTTGCTGCACTCTTGGTAAAGACACTCCCAAGGTATATTCTTAAGATAATTATCATTTTCATTACAAACCATTATGAATGGTTTATGAGTATATAATTCTTCAAAGAAAACAGTTTTATGATTATAGTTCAATTTATGTTAAGTGTTTTACAAGTATGGAATTAAGTATTTTGATTCATAAACTAATCTAGATTATGCCATTGTTTAGAAATGGCGCCTAGTGGGAGGAATGGAAACTGTATCAATGCACGCACTCCATGTAGAGACTTTCCTCTTGTTCAAGATAATTATAATGGATCTGGAGATACAACTGGTGCTGATCAACTTATCACCATACTGAGACAACTCACTCGGGTTATGAATAATAACCTTACTCATATGGAGCACCCTGATCCTCAACGTGGAGGTTCAATGTTAGACCGCTTCATTATGTATCAACCGCCAACATTTAATAGGGGCAAAAATCCAATAGTATCTGACCAATGGATAAACTCCTTAGGGAAAATATTCAATTCCTTGGGGAGTAGAGAAAGGGAGAAGGTCATCATGGGAGTTTACCACCTCACTGGAGATGCCGATCAATGGTGGTTGCTGATTCAAAACACAAAGGAATATGATGAAGTATCAAGTATGGAATGGAGGGAGTTCAAAGAGCTTTTCATAGAAAAATACTTTCCTCATGACCATCGAGCAGATATGGAAAGTCAATTTCTAAGTATGAGGAAAAAGGAGGATGAAAATATCACAATGTATGAGTCTAAATTTACAAGGTTAGCGAGGCATGCTGAATATTATATACATAACCCAAGAAGTTAGATAGATCATTTCATTGATTGTTTTAAACCATTTCTCCATCGAGCATTAGTCTCACAAACCTTCTCGTTGTACGAAGATATTGTCTCGTGTGCTACCAAGACAGAAAAGGAATTATCTAAGTCTTATGACTTTAAAGCAAAGAAAGAGAAGAAGGGATCTTCTGATCAATCTAGAAATGGAAATAAAGGGAAGAAGGGAAATGTTGAATATCAGTCCTGTAGAAAATAAGGGAAGAAACACCATGGTACTTGTCTAAAAGGAATAGGATTTTGTTATAAATGTGGAAAAAAAGGTCAACAGGCTCGTGATTTCAAGGGAAAGAAAGAGGCTATCAATGTTGAATGCTATAATTGTAAGGAAATGGGGAATTATGAAAATGGATTTCTTAAGAGTCCGGGAAACATACCTCAGAAAATGGAAAGGGAACAAGGACAATATTATGCTGTTACTATAGTTGAAGTGTAATAATTAATGTATTGGTGCTTTTGGACTCAAGGATTATATTCTAGTTATAAGAATAATGTGATATATATATAAGGATTGTACTATAGTACTTGTTGTTTTCCTTAATAATTTAATATGATGAAGGTAATCATATTTTTTTATGTGACAATAAGAGAAACATTACTTTGTTTGAGGAATTTGATGATACAATTGATTTTGGAATTTTGAGACCTTTTAGAAAAGATTCTGGATAGTGGTATTTTGGATAACCGTAAAGGATGGAATGGATTAAGTTGAACTTTGGGTGGTATTGTTTAAGGTAAAAACATTTATGAATAATATTTTGGGAATATTATAATACAATAGTTTTAGAAAAAGGACATCCTGCAGGTCGGGGGATAACCCATCGTGTCAGACAAAGCTGTTGGAATCAAACCCACAACCATAGTGTGACAAGCCATTATTACATACCACTAGCCAACATGAAGTCCCTGGTTATTACAAAATATTTTTCCTAATATAAATGGTATGTGTTAATATTTAGAACCTTATAATATTATGATAAATATAATATTTTTGAGTTCTCTTATCTTTTTGAGTGAATGATGGGTTTGTGGTGAAAATTTATTAATGAATGAAAGTCTACATGACGAGTATGTATATTTCCTTAAATTCTTAGTAAATCTCTTAAATAAATTCATTAACTTTATGAAAAGTAACTTAAAACAAAAACGTTGTTGGTTAACTTCTCCTACTGGGAAATCAATGATCATTTAACCAATCACAAGTTTTTGATTTTCTTGTAGTTAAACATTCTCCTAATCCTCTTTTATACAACTCTCCATCGAACCTTGATGGTTTTTTTCCCTATATATCTAGGTTTTCATATAATCCTAATATTGGCTATCTCGGGTGACGTTGTACTTCTCATTATTTATTTTAAAGTTATATTTTTATTAACCTTATTTCCGATGTGGGTTTTCCACAAAGGTATTTTCAATTTTAAACTTTTTATATTCAAATAAAATTTTCAAATTGCGAGGACACAATTTATTGAAGGAGGGGAGAATGTAACACCCCAAGCTTCCAGGGTACGCTTCTCTTTGAATAATAGAGCAGCGTGTGTTGTACGCAACCTCGCGTTCTAACACACCACGACCAATCAAAGTAGCCATTGTGAATAGTAATAACCAATTTTTGAAATTATATAAATTTTATATTTCAAAATGGACTTCATTTTTGTTTTCGAAATATCGAAATTATCCTATGTAGAATTTTTTGTAATTTCTGGAGAACTTCCAATTTTCTATGAATATAGAAAATACTTAAAAAAACCTTTTTTAATAAAAATAATATATAGTGATAAATTATATTATTGAGTGGTTTTAATGTATAATTAGAATATATTTTTTACCATTTTATCTAATGGTGGTCATTAGAATTAATTTCACTTTGAAATTGGACATAAACAATTGTCAATCTTTTGAAATATATTACTTTTTAAAAACACGCTATTTGTTGTGATAGTGGGAATTAATTATTAAATTAATTAAACCAACTAATATGTTTTGAATTTTTTAAAATATAAATCAGTAATGAATTAGGAATATCAAATATATCTTAGGGTGAATTTTAGGTATTTTTCTGAAAAACTTCATTTTTTTATGAATAGTGAAACCACTAAGTGGTAGTTTAAAAACTAATTTTTCTTGTAAATGAAACATTACCATTTCTGTAATTTGATTTTCAAAAATCATACATACATGGTTGTCATTAGTAATAAAATTTTGGTTCAATGTAATTAAAATATTTTTTTGCTGAATAGTTACTTTTAAGTTTTATTAATCGCGATTGAAGACAATTATTGAAATTTAAGGTAAAAATGATATTATAATAATATAAAAATATCTTGACACATGTACTACAATTATTGGATGAGTCATCTCCAACCAAGACAATCCATGGGTCATCTTTGGGACTCCATGGAGCCACTTGGGTAAGAAAATGACATTAATAAATTTTAATTTAAAGTAATAATAAAATTGTCAGAAACATGTGTTGTTTTACTAAAACAATTATTACATGGGGTTATATAAGTTATAATTTTTTACTATAAATATTTATTATAAATATAAAAAGACTTCCTACATCATGTTAATTATTTTATATTTTTTATACATTGAATAAATTATATTTTTTATGACACAATGATGATGTAGTGATTACCTCATTAATTAATGATTTAAATAAAATGAAAAGATAATGTAAAATCTAAGACATACACTTTTCAAAAACCTATTGGATGAGTAGGTTTCTAACCCTAATCACCATATCATCTAAAGATATCATTTTCTGACCTTTAAAATCCGAAAATCATTTCATAATAATGTAACATTTCATGACTTTCCAAGAGTTCCCCTCCTCTCCTCTTATAAAAGGCCCCCACCTCTACCACCTTATTCACACCATCAAACCCATTTGGCTCAGCCAACCTCTGCCCAAATACTCTCTCATATTCCCACTCTTACTCCTAGAAGCCTCAATTTGGGCATAAGTCTTCCCAAGGGTGCCTTTGTATCAAATCAAAAATAGTTACCCGATTTTAAGCTAATGTCTTCTCTTATGTTCTTTTGTTTTATTTTGCTTCTCCAACCCCTTAAAATCTTTTTATTACTGTCTTTTGTAACAACATCAGTATCTAAAATATACTAGGATATTGTTATGATACAGATTTGATTTAAAATTACACACACCTCCATCTAATGGTTAAAGAACATACTATTTCTGTGGATGGCGAATTACTGCCTCACGAAATGATGATTTTTCAATTTTCTTTTAACACCTCTCATGGTGGAAATTATGATGACACTATTTAAATATATGATATATATAATGTTTTTGTTTTCCTTATGATCAATTATTTTTCATTTATGGTTTACCTTTATGATTTCCATTATGAGTAAACACGATAATTTCATTTTACGAAGTGCAGAATACCGCCCCCTCAAAGTGATTTGAATTTTTAATGCCATATGTGGGATGTATAAAGGATGGATTAAATGGTATTATACATTATATTATACTGGAAGTATATTATATCTTTATATAAGTATAATTTCATTCCATTAAATATGAAATAGAAATGAAAGTAGCGTTCATGCTTACGTACAACTTACCGTCTCCATGAACGGTGCATTTAATTTCTTACATCTAAATGTTATGTAAAATTATAAATGTACATATATACAGGATATATATGATATATATGATATCTAAATCATGAATATTACTCTTTATATAACGGATATTCCACCACATGAACAACATGTAATTATTAGAAGTTTATTTTTGACTCAAGTACCAAAGATCGACAAAATGACCGTTGTTAACATAAATAATTACATAATGTTAATAACATGGTAGTGAGTTATATAAATGGAATAATGAACATTAAAAAGGTTCTTAATAAAATATAAATTAACTCTAGTTTAATATTCAGGAGATTAAAGAATGATCGAGTCAAGTCGAACACGAGGTAAGGGAATTTCTTAACCCAATTTCCATTCTTTGGGTTAATCTCTTACTTTCAAATTATTTAATGATATTATTATGTTCTATCTTGTATCTGTACTTCCATTTTGTGTACATATAGTGAATACACATAATAGGTCTATTTAATTTAAAAAATGATCTTTGTATGGTAACTTCTTAACCCAGTTTCTATTCTTTGGGTTAATCTCCTACTTTCAAATTATTTCATGATATTATTATGTTCTATCATGTATATGTACTTCCATTTTGTGTACTTATAGTGAATAAACATAATAGGACTATTTTATTTAAAAAATTATCTTTGTAAGGGACTTCGTCTCAATCTCATTTCATTGCGGCATATTTTGTTTTATACACAACTTTCTTTCATATGGTATATAAACCCCTTTGACATTTACGTTTATTCAAAAGTAATATTTTTATATGAAGAATTTAACTAAATGAGAAAATGGAATGATTTTTGTCGTACGTATGTGGAGGCATTGACTTCTTTACCACCATGACCATTATTTGAGTTTTGGCTTCCTCTATAAGCTGTAATTTTTTTTAAATAAAAAATAAATACCATGTTTTAATTTTCATAAATTTTGGTATTGAAATGGGTTTTGATAATGTTTTTATTATATCAATATGTTGTATTGATATATTGTGATTGAAATGTGGAAATGTTATTTTTCCTTTATGCGTGTTTTATGTGATACGATTATGTTATGATTTATGATATATTTAAACCTGTTCACATGAGGAATGCATTGGACATAATAAGTGACGGGTGGAGCCCGCTATAGATCCTTGATGCATCGGTAGGTCTCATGAGAC
Organism: Viscum album; assembly: GCA_963277665.1. NCBI lineage: Eukaryota > Viridiplantae > Streptophyta > Magnoliopsida > Santalales > Viscaceae > Viscum > Viscum album. Next base: position 1,695,896,954 of record OY728143.1, read on the forward strand.
AAACTAGTGTCTTAGCATGAGGCCTTGACAAAATCTTATTTTAATATTGGCAAGAGGCCATGGCTACATGGTTATGATAGTCTGAAATTATGAATTCCATCATTATGAATGTGGATATTGATATTTCATTTAATTATTCTACTTGTAGAATATCCATGTGAATAAGTAAATGTCATTATTTCATTTTATTTTTTCCATTTTATGCTTAATTTCAAGTTTAAAAGGCTTTTTTTAGTTATACTTTTCCTTAAATGTTACTGTTTATTTATGAAAGCTTCCGTTATATTGTTATCCTTACAGAGCATCTGAGCTCACCCCTTCCAATGTTTTAATTTTTCCAGGATGTGAAAAATTATATTATGAATGACCTGCAGGGATTGTATTAGGGGATATGAAGACAAGATGTTGTTGTAGTTTTGTTTACTTTATGATGTAATGTAAGACTTATGAATGTATCTAGTGTTTACAAGGCTACTAAACTAATAGGTCTTTCAATAATTGATCTTTTGTGATCATGCCAATGTTACACAATAATGCACTGACTATGGGTAACTGGGGTCAGGGCGTTACATATATGATATCAATAACCTTTTTACTAACCTATTTCATTTATGATTTTTTGGTCAATAACCATATATTGACCATGTTCTTATCACTATATATTAGTTCCCTATCATTATATTTTCCATAAAGGTCAATATACTAATTATACAATTTTTTTCAATTTGTGTAAACTGAGTTATATATTGCTTTGGGTAATATATATGATTCCAACAGTCCCCTGTTAAGGGTTGTTTTATTATTATTTTGAATGGTGTGGGTTTCTATAAAAGAATTATCAAATGTAAAACCTTTTATGACATAGTGATGAATTTCGAGGGAGATATTCATTTTAAAGTGGTAGACTATAACACCCCAAGATTTTATGGTATGTCAATTTTGAAATTAAAATTTGTCTCCATGAAAACATATGTTGCACAGAACACTGAGTTTAAACAAGCTCCAAAATATTATTAATTTAACATTACCATTATAAAAATGTCATTAAATTGGTAGGAATGAAAAGTATTAATAACATTATGAAATATAATAATTTTTAACTAATCTTTAATGAAATATTTAATTCATTGGTTAAATTCATAGAAGTTTTTGTAAATCCATTTCATTGTTCAAATATATGTTTTCTTTAATAGTTTTCATTGATTTATATACGAAAATAAACACAATTATTTTTTACAATTTCATAAAACTAATCTTATAGATTTAAGATCATTTTTGGATACAAAATGTCAAAATTAACTTAGGTTGAATGTTTTAAAATTTTATAAAATGTTTAATTTTTTAATAAATAGTAAAATACCCTTTTTAAAAAACCCTCATTTTCAATATATTTAAAATTAATATTAGGATATTATGATATTATCAATGTAAAATTATTACTTTTAAGTTATAAATAATATAAATAATTACATTTAAATAAAATTTATACCTTATTTTGGCAGGAGAACTTTGTTAATCTTAAAACACATTTTTCAAAAAAATCATTTTGTCATTAAATTTATATAATATAATTTTAAATATAATTTTTAATCTATTGTGTCTGTAGTTTTTCAAAATGGATTCCATATATTTAATTAGCAGGTCCAAATTAGGTTATAAGGTTATTTTCATCTTTTAGGAACTAAAAAATTACCTTAGTTAAAAATATAATGTACAACACTATCGGTAAAATAATGTAGTGTGTTAAAGATAAAATATAAGGGATTAAAAAACCTAAAAGGTAATACATTAAATGGGAGGTTGATGTGTTGATCTAAATCAACCACCATTTACAATATTAATTTTTAGCCAAATTATTTGTAATTAATACTGACCATATGTTCTTGGCTTTTAATATAAAATAATAATTGTTTAATAACATTAAAAAACCCTCCCCAAGTATAAATACCACCCTCATCAGCCCCTTTATCGTAAAAATCCATTATACAACATGATGTAAATCATGACTCTATCATACACTCAGAGAAGGTTATTAATTTCCCTCTATGACTTGCCGTTAAATATATATGCCCTATAATTTGAGAAATAGAAGACGCAATATCTCTACATATTATTTTATCATTATTTTTATGTCTAATTTAATACAATTTGGAAAATAGATTTCTACAAACTACAAAAATAAAAATTATATAGACAATTATCATCATATTTTAATATTTTTTATGAAATATGAGGTAAAAAATATTTATGATAGATGTTGTTGGATTTTTCTAGAAATTTTAAATTTTAATATTCAAAAATAATATTTAATTTGATTCTAAATAAATATATGTATACTAAGAAAGGGGGATATATGATAAATTTCAATAAAATTATTAAAAAATTCAATCACCCATGTTAGAAAGGATTTTAATATTCAATGTGCAATAAATTTGTTTCATGAAATCAATGATGCATTATTTTATCATAAAAATCCCATTTTTAAGACAATTAGCTTGAGGTTTCTTCATGTGATTACAATTATAGATTCTAATTCAATTTTAGTATACCGTAAATCTCTTGTTATTCATATACATTTTGTGATTAATTTCACTATAGATGAAATATCAGAAATTTAAATATAATTGAAACCATAAATGAAACAAGATCTAAATAAAATAATCAATAAATGAAAAGGCATGAATATGAATAAAATATATTCATTATAAAATTTATAAAATTAGTCAAATGTACAAGGAATTTGATCCCCTTATTTCAAATTTCGAACTTTTTTAGTATTCTATTCTATATGAAAAAATATTTAATATACTCCCACTTAACATTCATCAATCCATCTAATTTATTATATTATTATACCATGTCTGAACCCTATGGTGAAACATGTTACTATCATTAACCATGATATAAATGAAATTAATCCAAAAATGAAAAAAATAGAAATGAAAACAGGATAGAAGTAAAATTATTGATAAATGATAAATAATAAATATAAAACCTAGATTTATCAAATAACATAATCTATTGTTCAAAATGCAAGGTAAAAGTATGAATGTCACTAATAGACATCGATTTTACACGATAGAAGCCAATGGTGTGATCTTGTAATACAATAGTTTTGTAGATGGTTTCCAATATTAGTTAACTGTTGTGTAAGCTGCAAGAAAATGTGCATATAGATTTTTCAATTTCAAGGAATATCTACTATAATATAACATACTATCTAGTGTGCCCACTAACTCTTGGCCATAATTTTCTATTAGCATTTTTGGAACTATATTTCTTGAATGCAGTTCCCGAACCAGTCAAAGAATCATACACAAATGATGATGCATCTGGATGTATTTTACTAATCTCTCAATATATATTATGACCCAAATTTATTCAATGTTTCATCCTATTATAGGCCTTATTCGACAATTGAAAAATGTAATCCAGAAATCTATAAATTTTATCATATACTAACCATATTATTAGTAGTTTAAAAATACAATTGATGACCCAATTAATTAACTTTAAATACTTTTGGTCATATATATCTCTCTACCGTAATATGATTTCAATAATTTCTCCTTTGAAATCAATATCATATAATAATATATATATTGATTTACCATTATAATTTCTTAATCTCACTAATCAATCATTACTTTTTGCGGCTCGTATGATAGAGCCAAAATAGATTAATTAATTGAAAATTATATTAATTTCTTCAAAAAAATTATATGTTTAATTTAACAAACCCAACATCATGATCATATTTTTTATTTCCTTCTCTATGAAACAATTTGTCACATTATTGGAAATATTTATAATGTAATATCTATAACAACCATTTGGTTCTCACAATGAAACTATTTCACTATAAACAACCTCTATAATTTCTCGATGAAAACCCAATATTAGACATACTCTTGGGATTTTTTTATCCAAAATGTGATTATAGGGGAAAAATTCCATGATTCATAGTTCTCCTTTTCAAAAATATAAAATTCAACTGATAGAGGATAATAATTACCATCATATTTGGAATTAATTTTTAGAATACATATATAGTGTCTATAAATATATGTTCCATATACCCGAATTATTTGTTTTCAATAATGAAAATCAATGATAAACTTCCACAACTCCAGAAAAAACAAGTGAAACTTAAACTTTATTTGATCAACTAACAGATTTGGGAAGACATACTCAATGGTGCCCAAATAATACATACCTGGATTATTGAGAGAAAACAATACCATTCGACGTAGAAACACTGTATACGATTAATCTCAATTACCAAAGAAATTCATAATTGATTTTTTTCAATGATTTTTCATTGGATATCATATTATTAAATAAATTTTGTATTAACTACTAGGCAAGAGAAACTGAAATGTACTCCCACATTCATATCATCATTAAAATAACTATCAATATAAAATATATATCAACTGATTAGTGATCCTATGAAAATATTAGATGTCAATATGTATGTGTGATTTCCAATATAGTAAACCTCTGACATGAGAAAAAAATCTCATATATTAAGCTCATTCGAAATTTAAATTCTATCTTGTATATTTCATACCTAATAAGGTATTTTTTTCTTTTTTGACACACAAACCTTAAATAAATATAGTTTCATTTATGATATATTAATTTATTATTTTTTCAATTCATGTTTCCTTTCATAAAAATATCCAACATATATTGTGTTATTAGTTGATGAAGATATGTTACCTATAGTGCCATGGAAATCATTTGTGGCTGTAAAGATAATTAACAAAAAAAATTCATGCGATATTCCCATCATTAAGGAATTCAATAATGTATTTTAATTACCACTAATTTTTTTCATATCCATCACTGGAACCTTTCAATGTTCATTCCCGTCATCTTCCTCAGAAACATCATCTCTTATTGCATCATCAATAAATTCCTCATTTGATAGTGTTTTTATTCATTAAATCAGGGATGGGGGCTTCCCTGTAGTTAATTATATTATTAGTTCATCTTCATCCCAATTCATTTATATTACAATATTTATATGATAATATAATGAATTAGATTGTTTTGAAGGATTTAATTCATTAATTTTCCCATAAAATGGTTTTGTAGTAGTAGATCACATCTTATTAATATTAGAAATAGATATATATAATTCCATTTATCCATTGCAACACTACAGCCTATACAAATATAATGCATCCATGTAGTCATCATTACATAGAAGTGGATACTCAATGTTCCACAGACGATAAAAAAACGGATGATCTCAGTAGATTATTGAAGTAATATCTTTATCATCCCTTTAGTATAATGTGACTATGAATTTTATAATGTAATACATCCAATGTAACAAATTCATGAATATTCTATTCTATTGCAAGTGAAAAACATTATCTAAAACCATTATTAGTATAAATTACCAAACCATGTTTTTGTATTGATGTTGAAATTGTTAACTAGAATAAAAAATTAAATAAATTTTATATATATTTATACTTTATCATCAAATTTTTTACATGTTTTAATTTGTTATGATTATATAACTACAACATGATCTAGATAATTTTTCTATGAATTAGTATATAATAATTTTTAAAAAACCAAATCTTTTAGGAGGACTCATGTAACCACTATTATATCATATTCAATAACAACCAATATCCTTGAAGATAGGGTGTAAATACCCTATATCGAACAACAAATCCTCTTTTCAAACACCCATTTATAACAATGTTACTCATAATATGGTAATGGGTAATATGGGTTTGATATACAATACATTCTTACACCAACACACATGTCCTTACAAACATAGGGAGAGGTATGAAATGATGTCCATCAACAAGGAAATGAAAATAAATTTACTACATATTGTATAATCGCATATAAAAAACCAAAAATTAAATTTCAATAAAAAATTGCTATGTCTCTCAAGAAAAATCAATTATTACAAAGTAAATAATGACATATGAAAACTTATGACTTAAAATTTCAATCATACATTGGTTTTTCATCTCAAAATCTATCATCATACAATACTCTTAACATGTTTTCATTGCATACCTAATATGTTCAACATATTCTTACATCACCTATAAATATTTCTAAAACATAATTTATATATATATACACATGTTATTTTGATTAGATAATCACAAATATTTTCTTATATTTTAGGTGGATAACTATAGTAAAAACCATGTTCGATATAAATAACATCACCACTAAATTATATTGATTTAAACATGGTTCCCTATAAACAAAACTATATATAACATTATATATATATATATATATTACATCATCAAATTTTTAACATGATTAAATTAGTTATGATTAAATAGTTATGACATAATATTGAAGATTTTTATATGGATTGATTTATCATTATTTTATAAACCATCATAATCCTTTGTGGGAAATCACGGAGCCAACATTATCTCAGATTTCAGAAACAACAGGTAGATTTTCATTCATGGTGTAAAAAACTAGAATCAAACATTAACGCCTATTTGTGAGAATCCATTAATTATAATGTTATAAAACATGAAATTTAAGTGGTATATGGGATTTTTATACATAATATTTTTACATGGATAAGTTGGTCGTTACATACTTAAAATGTGGGATGACACATAACTCCTAAATCAGGAAAAAAAATTCAATTGTTATGAAATATCTAAATAGATCACAAAAATTCTGACAAGTATTTCCAATAAATCATTGGTCTATCATACCATGATTATTTATCACTTAATAATCTTAATGTGGTTTTAGGGAAACTTTTTATTGTATATATATTATATAATTACCTATAAAAATATCTAAATAATTATAAATATATAAATATACATATATTTATATTAATTTTTTTTAAATGTCAATATATATATATATTTAATGATTTACGTTAAATATGAATAATATTATTTTTCAATTATTATACTAAAATAATATAGCTTCTATTATTTCAGTAATGATATCTATTTTCATCTAATTTACAATATACATGTATATATATAATAATTATTATTAATATAATTTTATAAAAAAATTAACTACAACCAATTTATTTATATATAAATGTAATAATATATTGTACATTTATTTAATTTTCAATTTAATATGTATAAGATTATTTAAATATATTTATCTATATTTGCTAATTTTTTAAAATAAAATTTTATTTTTATTTTCAAAAAACTATAGTTCCCAAAATTAAAATATTATTATTTTAAACATAACAACTCTAATTATATGGTGGAGTGACCATGTGGTGCAATAATATCCAAAACCGTTTTGGTGGTTGGGTTTCATATATTAGCTAATGCAATGTTTGGACCACCGGATTATGTTTTGTGGCATTGTGGCTAGCATCTATAGATTCCAGCACAATCTGAGCCCACATCAATAGTGAGGGTGATAGATGATCATAACCTCTTTTGATTAAAGGGTTGGTACATGTGGTTGACGTTAAAAATTGAAAGATGGTGGGAAGGCATGGAGGTGAGGCAGTCTCTAAAGAAGGAAGAAGTGGTGTACAATCAGGACATGGTTTCTCTTGGCAGAAGAAGCATCATGGAGGTCTTGATGTGCTATGGAGGGAGTACCGGCTAATGATGATAGGAAGTGGAATCATGCTACTATGGGGATTCATCTACAATAGCTTCCATCAATGAAACATTGGAGGTTGAAATATGAACCACCCAATGGTGAGGGCATTGGTGTTGGTTGGGTCAGCTGGAAATTTGTCAGGCCTCGATGATGGGGTCTAACAAAATGGGTGTTTGTGAGTTTCATAAAAATGATTATTTGTATATATATATATATATTATAAAAAACACTGGACTTTAATCTTGACCATCCCTTTGGGGGATATAGATTGGTTTATTCCCTTGAGGTGTGTGAGTGTTTATGTTTGAATAAAAATGTACCCCCAAAAACTGAAATATATATATATATATATATATATATCTCTATGTGTGTGTGTGTGTATAAATAACTAATTAATAAATTTTTAATTGTTATATTTGGTAATTTTAAAAAACAACAACCATATAATATAAAATAAAATATACATTAAAATATTATAAACATATGTTTCATTCAATATAATAATTTTAGGTTAGTATATATACATTTTTTGAAATAATTATACTTTCCAAATATTAAATAATTATATTTTTTATAAATAACTTGAAATAATAATTAATTTATGATCAATATAACATAAAAATTATGAATATTTTTTATATTTTTAGTTTTATGTACAAAAATAATGTTACTTATATATATATATATCAAATAATATGTTTTATATTCAAATAAATTTAAATTAGTTAAATATTATTTCAAAGATATATAAATGGTTATATTTAATTAATGTTAATTATATATTTATAAATATTTTCAATAATAAAAATGTTTTATAAAATATTCAGGTAGATTAAATTTACATATCTATGTGTTTAGAATATTATATTTTAACTTTATTTTATGTTAAATATAGGATATACCATAATATATACTGATAAATATAATCAAATCGAATTATTTTTTACTTAAATTAAAAATGCATACCAATTTTTAAATAAGAATATTTCCTTGAATGTAGATTATTTATTTGATCTGTAGAATTTAATTTATGAAAACACTATATTTAAAATTTCTAAATCATTAAATATAAATTAAACAACAGAAAGATCAATAATTAATATATAAATTTAATCATACAAATAACATTATTTTATAAGTTCAACGAATCCAAAATGTTAAATAAATGTATCATGAAAACAAAATAAATTAAGCAATGAGCCAAAAAAATTTAAATAGAAATTTTACCTTCTCAAATTAGTGAAATATATTTTTCAGATTTGATATTGAAGAGCTTCAATAAAAACTATATCGAAGTAATAAATGAAATGTATGTATCCTCGATTTATAAATTTTTTTCATCATATGTGGGTACCCTAGTCACACTATAATGTGCATTCATGATTTTTTGAAACAACTTATTTGGAATGATCCTAGACCGACCATGGGTACCGATACTGTTAGAGTTTCTCTAAGGTATATGTTTCTATTATATTTATTGACTAATGTCCCATATTGTTCCATTACTGATAGAATGGAAATCTCAGAGGATATAATCCAAAAGAAATCAATGAAAAATAAGATGATCTTGAGAGATAGAGATCTCGTTGGTGTCTTTGATTGGTGATGGTGTCTTGATTATTGTTCCTGTAGAGAGATCATATAGTTTCAACTTATTATGATTGATCAATTGGTAGTTATGATTCCACGATGGTTCTTCTATAGGTGATTCCAATTTTGGTATTGTGGTTTGGGCATAGTCTCTTTTGTTCATAATGAATTTTTACAAGGTAATTTCATTGTTGTTTTCTTATTCCTTTTTCTCATAGGCTACTGGTTATTACTTTTATGCTGTTTATTTTTTTATTATTCCTATAATTCCTATTATATGATTCCATGGTTATCTTTTATAGAAAATAATTAAATGGGTATCAGTGGTTTTCTTTATATCGAGTATGACTAATATATATCGAACCTTATAATATCTTGTATTATATTTATCAATTATTTTATTTTTCTCTCATTTATTGTGGAATATTCATTTTCCATTTGACATTTCTATACTTTTTTTTAATATATTTTCCTTTTTGAATAATATTTATCAATGTATCATTTTTATTTATTTTGGATCATGTGATTCTACCTCCTACTATGTAGAATTATGTGTCATTAGTGTCGTCCTCCGAAACAACTAGTGGTATTAAAGTGATGTTCATCAAGTCTAATGATGTCTTATACAATATTAGATGTTGATAACTCAAATAAAGAAAATTATTTCAATACATGGAGAGTTAAAATGAATTTTCCTCTTTTCCACAATAAAATTGATAAATATTTGTCAGGATATAAGATAAATATATCCACTGCCTCTTATACTATATATACCATGAATACTTTTTTAGGATAAACACAAAAATATGTTAATGAATTCTCATTATCTATTTTGGTTGACCCAAGAAGACTATGCATTGTGAGAAGTGTTCGATGAGTCCCATTGTAGGGAAATCATGTTAAAGTTAGTGCATCATTAATGACGATATCTATATTATAAAGGTTACAAAAGAATAGGCATACTCATAATTTCAATATGGTCCCAGGAACATCTTTAAGGACCCATTTAGATTTATTTTATAAGATAATCATTTAGATATAAAATATTGTGTATGATATTTATAATGAGAACCAATAAGTTTTTTTAATGAAATCATTAGTTGAATCATTAAATTTGTATAGAGATTCAAAGATATGTGGTAGGGATTATATAACATTATAGAATGTACAATCAATTAACATGTATAGTGATATTCATATTAATTTTTTGAATAAAGTGTGTAATGTGGCAAGGTGTTGGCATGATTTTATATGTGTGAAGTTTCAACCTAAAAAATGAAAATATAATAATAATGGTAGTTAGTTAGAGTTTTTTGAGTATAATTGGTGTGGAAATACCAATCATATTATGATATATATCACTAAATGTATATCTAGGGATTATATGGCCCATAAAATGTGGTATATGCATGATTGGATAATGTATATATTTTATGATTCTATCTAGAAGTCCTTACTATTTCATTATTGTAGGTATAGTTTGATGTTTTTCTATATTCCTTTGACTAGTTCTGCATGAGATTTGGAGCAACCCCAGGTTGGAAGTGACGGTTGGTATAGGGAGGAGTTTTCATGAGCTATTTGTTATTTAGTGGATATATTTCTCATGTTATCTTATTGTGTGATCATAATGTGGGTTTTTATTACATTTACTTCTTGAATTATAACAGTTCCAATTTTTTTAAGAATTCTACTTATAAATTTTTTCCATATATCTTTCTATTTGAAGAATTGGTACCACTACAATGGCCATATTTTTTCATTGTAAGTCATTGAAATATTTTAAAGAGTATTTCATGAGCCATGAATTGAGACATCAAAATAATAAAATGGCCAACAATCCTAAAATTGAAAATTTTAAGATAGTAGATATATTATTTTAAGACATGTTAAGTTTTTATTCAATGTATAATAAAATCCAAAAAGAGGTTTGTATCAAAAATAAAAGAACATGATTGAGTTCGGAATATGGGGTTTATCGTAGGTACAACATAATGTAGGATGGTGTTAAATGTTCAGATAAGGTAACTCTTGGTGGGTATGTTAAGAACATTAATTATTTAACTAGTTAATTTAATTTAATTAATACCCATAACGTATTTTTTACTATATAATTTTTTCTATAGAAATTTACCCAAGATAGCCTCATAACCCTGGGATATTTTAGAGGTGTTTTAGAGTGTTCATCATTGGAGAATCGGAATGGAATGATTAATTATGATCAGATTGAGGTGGATTTATAGAAAACGAATATAGAAGGTCTTCACCATCACTGGTGAACATGTTCTCTTCAAATGGTCGATCCATAATAGACGTAAGTAACTTCAATTTTTGTTTCCTCCATTGATTAAAATACTGATCAAGGACATATTTGTAGGACCTTGTAACACCCTGAGAGTGGAGGGATGAATCATGGTGTAAAATATCTCTTTTAAATTGAGAGATCTTAATATCCCATTGGAAGGATCTTGTTAAAATTGTCTGATAGAATCATGATGTAATCAGATATTCACATGAAATTAGATAACATGGTAGTTTTACATGGTTCACCACTAAGTGCTAGTCCATGGAGTATATGTAGATAGTGTTTAAGTCATAACTAAATCAACTAATATTCACTTGTTTCATAATAACAATGTTAAGACATTGTTCATCTATTCAAGGAACACTACCTTTAAAATAATATATGCAAATCACACTGCCTCTCTTGAAACACTTACATCAAATCCCACTAGCTCATAGATTTTGGTAAATTATTACTCATTTTAATTACATGAAGGTCACTTCAGTAGATTGTAATTTAAGTCATTGTCCCAAAATAAAAAGAGAATATACTTTCACCGTATTCTTGAGTTGATAATCTTGAATGATCTATCCACTTAAACAAGATTCTCAAGAATGTAGTCAGTGAAGAACCTTTGCGAAGCTCATAGCCTTTATAAAGAAATGTTTCTTCATGGAAAAATATTTCATTAAAGAGTAATCAGTCATCATGAAACTCCTTTTTCACAGATACTTATGAATTGGTCATGGCTAATAATTTCCATTTTTGATGCCCAATCTCACAATGATTAGTTTATTCATCTATATATTAGCCATAAAAAATTCATAGTGATTCATTCTTTTACCCAAATATTTTCATGTAAAATGAAACGGGGTTTGCCACCTATTTATAGGATAAACCATTCATGATGATCCTAATCTATTAGGTTCTTCATTATGAAACTCTAAAAACCAATTCCCAATGTTCTTGTATTCAAGAAACTCGAGTGAAATTTAACCCATTCACAAATTTTCTCATAGTTGTAAAGAATCACCACCCACCTATCACACACCTATGATGATTTTAATTGTAATAATGAAAAATGTATTTCCATAAAATTTTCATCGAATAAACAATATTTGTTAGTTGTCTATTTATCAATAATATATGATTGTAGTCCTTTATAGGATCAATATACTCGGCTTCATCTGTACTAAGAGATGATATTTATTGTATCTTTATTAACTATATCACACATCCATACCCAATGAATAACCCTCCACAAAATTGGGAATTTTTATCTACCACATCTCTAGCCCAATCATCATTTGAAAAAGTTGATAATTCATTATCTCTTTATATAGATAATTATATGAAAAAAATTAGAGTACCTTGAATATACCTAATGATTATTTTAACTTCTTCCAAATGGACTTCCTTCAGATTACCTAGAAACTGAGGTTCTATGAATGTTGAATATATGATATCTAGAAGTGTTTAAGTCATGTATAATAATATTTCAATGACTATTTTATATAGGGTGGGTTGAAAATATTTATCTTCCCCATTAATTCCATGTTCATTCCCAACCACACTCATAGTCGGTATTGGTTTGCATATATAAATGTTGAATTTCATTAGGAGCTCTCTTACATATGTTACTAGAGAAATAATGGTGTATTCAATCTTCTGATTTACCTAAAGAACCAATATGTATGTGATTTCACTCATCATAGAAAATTAAAATGGTTATTTCATGTGATTAGAAAATTCTTCCAATTACCCTTTCATGCATCCACTAAAAACAAACTCATCCAAATACATTAAAACCATTACTTTTTAATTATCTAAATTATTAACACATTAATTGTGGTTAACATACCATTTTTTAAATTTGAGAATCTTCACAGAATCATCATGCAATGAATACCACACTCATGGTGCATGCTTCTGACTATAGAGATCCTTATTTAATCTTCATACCATAGTCTCATAACTTATAATGATAAATCCAACTAGTTATTCAATTTAATCTTCTTCTTCATGAACTCCATTTATGAATTCCATTTTCATTTGTATCTAATTTAGCTACTTGAGAAAATGTTTCTTCAACATCAATTCCTTCAATATGTACATATCCTTTACACACCATGTATTCCTTTATTCTGATCACATTTCAATGATTATAAAATTTGTATTTAAATATTAATATTGTTCCAATTTCATTGTGAATTGTAGGTCTCTTGACAAATTACCATGTCCAGTCCTTATCAATATGATCAAGTTAGTAATTTTTGGCCTTTTTCCCATTATCCATCCTTCAATGATTCATTAAATGAGTTTGTTTCAAAAATTTATATAATGGAATGATGGTCTTCATTCTTCATTCTCCTTATCTATGTGGGTGCGGTCTAATCACCAATGATGTTGGAATGATCAATTTATTCTCTTATTTTTATCATGTGTGGTTCTGATGACGTTTTTTATCCATGGTTTTCACTTTGGATTCTTAATTGAATCATCATCATTTTTTGAGACCGTAATTTTTTCCCCTCCTTCCACTATTTCTGCATTTAATTTTATCCCTTGTCGGAATTATTCTCTATCTATTATCATATCATCATAGAGGCTTCTAGATCTATTTATGGATTTATATTAAATGATATTGACATAACTACATTCTATAATTACTCCAATAAGTATATTGTAATATTTTTAGGACATACTACTCATTTTAATATTATAGGAATATTCAATTATTTGCAGCATTAACATACTTACACCATTTAACTTCTTTGTTTCAATTGAAAAATATTCATCCAAAAACACATCAAAATTTCAAGGACATATTTCTTATACACTATAACTCATACAGTGTCTTGATTTCTCCCATAGAAACACCTATTCAATTTTTATTGTACACTGCCACTGGAATATCCTCTTTCCACTAATGATGAGGAATATGACTCTATGTTATCTTATTTCTAGCAATATTTTTCACAATTCAATTTCTATATTAACAAGAACAATTTTTTGTTGTGTTATCACTATACCCACCCCATGTTCCATTCCAATTTTTTATAGATAATTTTTCAATTCAATGGATGTGTATACCCCTACATTTTTAGATCATAGAATCTTGATTTTGCATCCAGATTCATTCCTAGCAAGTCAATGATAACTTTTCATGTAATCGTGCACTTTTTGTTTCCTTTTCATATTCATTACAAAATAAATTCATCTATAAATGTATATAAAAAGAATTAATATCCTTTATACAATTGTTCCAACAAATGTTTTTTGAACACATAGAATCTTTATTTTTCATCCAGATTCATTCTCAGCAAGTCGATGATAACATTTCATGTAATCATGCACTTTTTGTTTCCATTTCATATTCGTTAAAAAATAAATTTTTATATAAATGTCTATAAAAATAATTAATATCCTTTATACATTTGTTCCAAAAACATTTATTGGACCACGTAGATCTATGTGGATGAGATCAAGAAGATTTGATTCCCATTTTTCTTCATCCAATATGAACACATAACCATATTTCCAGACATTAATTCATCGAATGTCCTTTATTGTTCACAATTAAGATTGGGAATATAAATTTCTATATCCTTATAAGATATATTTTCAATGATTGTTGATTAATGTGACCCAACCATAGATTCCATAAGTTGTTTTCTTCTTCAACCCTTAAATAAAAAAAGATTTCTTTACTACAAATATGGAATAAATATCACTCATTTTTCTATCCATTCATAAGAGAATTAAATTTATTTCCATTTATAGTGCACCCATTTTGATTTAATTTCCCTATCAGTACCATGTTATATATTTGACTCACTCATAAGATATTGTGATGAAAACCATCCATTGAGAGAACTTCAGTATTCCTAGTATCATCATTTTCTAGTTCTGTCCTTCCACCACCATTGATCCTTAAATTACCATCTTTGATTAACCTCACTATTACATCAAACATTTCCTTCACTTTATTCAATAAATATTCATTTCCATTTATATGGTATGATCATACTCTAACAAGAATGCAAGTGATACTAGTCATTATTGGTTTGATAGTTATTTCTAGAATGTTGGTTTTCTCGATTTTCTTATATTATATTCATGATATAATCAATTTAGTGTAGTGTAATGATATCCTTTACAATATCATTTCTACATCCATGGGTTCATAAAAATACCACCACCATAAGTGATTTAATTATTTGTAAATAAGGAAAGGTGGAAAAAATCATACGAAGAACACACTTAGGGTGGCATAAAATAGTGTAAACCCAAATTATCAGCCTGAAAAAAATAAATACCCTCACAAGATAATTATCCCATATCAGAGAACATAAGGATACAATCATTCTGAGACGATATATAAGCAAGGTAGTCAACCACCATATAACCCATATGCTAGGTATAGAGAATGGACATGTGATTAAGCATAAGGATCTTGCATCTCCTCATATAGTATTCAATGGACCCAGTGGTAAGACCTTTAACTGATATATCATTGAAGATTATAAGAGATTAAATATTAACATCCATTATAGTAATATTCCTCTTGTTATAAAGAAGCAGCCCTATGTGCAAGGAAAGTGATTACACCTGAAGAGAATCCCTTGCCCCATAGAAGGTGGATAATGCAATAATAATTGACCCTTTAAGATCAAAAATTACTAATTCACCATGAACATCCCCCAAATATATGGAGTCTTTAGAGTTGAACATGAGTCATAAGAGATGATTCTTCCAGTTAATCCATTTCCCTTGGTTTTGAAAGGAATTAGAGGGAGAGAAATTTGAGGGAAAATGAGGGGAGAGGGAAGGTACTATATCATAACTTGAGAACAACCTAATAATGTCCCGAAAGAGGATTCATGTTTTATGATCTTGCATGTGGTGGGTTTTGTTGAATAATGAAATCTCTTGTCATTTTTGGACTTCCTTAAAAGCCAACAACATTCTGTGAAAAGGATCATCATTTCCTTTTATTCATCAGTATTCCTATCTGAACCGTAAAACCACTGATAGTGGAATGAATCAGAAGAGTATTCCAGATCAGACCGTCTCATGATCGAGGATATGGTGCCACTCTCCATTGAGAATTATTTGTCCTTCCCTATTAATATATCCCCTTAACTCTTCACAGTATGACATGGTATGACACAAAAGGCCGCAGAATTTACATTTTCGAAGAGGAAATGCCTTCTAACAACTACTACATCACATGTACCATTTTATAAGTAAAATGTATTTGACTTGTGGTTATGTCACGATATTTGAGGATAATTTTCAACTATCATTTGTATTTGACATTGAGTATTTTTTTGTTTGGACATTAGGTTCCTTTATGGTAAGTCCCAATTTCTAATTCTCTATAATTTGGCTCATCCTGTTTATATACTTTTAATTTTTTGGATCACAACAATTTCCAAATTTCACAATATATATTGATCATTGATCATTAAAGGCCTTATTTACTCCTTCAGAACAATGTTTAATTGTTTCTAATAGTTATTCATACGAGTGTATTCCATTCTATAATTTCATCTTTTTTCCATTTATTTTGTCTTAGTTTCCACTTTACACCTTAGAGTAACAACCTTTTCTTCATATACCTAAATAATCCTAGCCTTCTCCCTCATTATTGATGTAATATTATTGATTAATTTTCCCTTCTCTTAAAACCTAATCATAAGTTCCATAACATCAACTGAGTTTTAATGATTTATTTTATTTTATTTTATTTTTTCTTACAGATGATCAATTTATAAATCCAGCTAATCGGCATACTCTGATGAATATTCTATAATATATCTCATCCTTCAGTTATAATTTTTAAATTTCTTGCTTATAAAGAGTATATAAGTATCCACCATGAAATAAAAAACACCAATCAACTAATTATATTCATCTTTTTAAGGTTATAACTTCTCATCTATATCCATCATGGATGTTTGGGTTTCATATTGAAACTGTGGTTGTGAATTCTCAAGAAAATCATTATCATCTTATTCTTCTTTATAGATGAAAATATTTATCTTTAATTTATTTCATGATTTGAGATCTCCCTTTGGGGGGGAAGCTTTTATGAGGCTTCTGCATTATTTCTTTTTCAGATTTTGAATTATCAAATTTTCTTCAGCATCATGAGGCAAAGTTCCCTACCCTACCACTTGAAAAAGAATCCAGGGTAAGATTTCCATCAAATCCCTATTTTTTCTCCGAGATTTCTATGATAAAATTGAAAGAAGTTCATATTCTTAATTATATTTATCATTAATTAACCTAGAAATATCTTATTTTCATATGGATTATAATGCTATATCCTTACATTCTTGAGTATATGAATCTTATTTTTGGGCACCCAATTCATACGTAACCAGGTTTCTTGACATGTCATCAGGATAACTCTTAGAAAAATGACTTTTATTTAATGGCCAACAATTTTTTTATTATTGATAGGTGGAAGCCTTATCAAGATTTTATTCATAATTTCAATATATTTAATTTCATTACCATATACTTGAATCACTCTAAAATAATCAATAATTAGATTAATAAATGTACATTTCTGTCTAGATTCGTTTTCAAATAATCAAAAATATTTTGTAAAGCCTACAGTTTGGCCTCCTTCACTTTGTTATTGCATCTGTATATATTTTCTAGTTTCCCCCACATCATCTTAGTTTCAGTGAAACTCATAAACGTCATATATAAATTATAAAATAGAGCTGTATTAATAGAAATTTTGGCATTGGAATCGACATCAAGAATTTTCTTATTTGTTTCGATCATAGATAGTAATGTCGCATCAATGACTGGCATCCCTTGATTATTGGGTGAAAATCATCTATCCCAAGGTATATTAGATGATATCTCATCATGTTCTTCCAAATATAAATGTTTCATCCCCCAAATAGGGGACTCCACATACATTCACTGAATTTTCCATGTAAAAAACACATGAAATATTTAACTATAACAACCTGTACACTCTTATACCAAATGTAGGACACCGAAACACCATAATAGGGGACAATGGAATCAAGGTGTTAAATTTTTCATTTAATATGTTTCATATTTTTCCCACATTGGTAGAAAATTTTCAAACCTATCTAATGGAATAATGAAGTAATCAAATATTCATATGCTAAGATACGACACAATATTTTTACTTGGTTTGATGCTAAGGGATGGTCCAAGGATCATAGGCCAACAATATTTTAGTCATACATTAATCCATTAATATTTAACAGTTATGGAATACAAAAGTTCCAAAATAGTCCCTATGTTCCATGAACATTTAATTTATATTTTTTTTGTGAAAGAACACTACCTCTCTGATAACCCCTTAATCATCTCCCCCTACTCACATTTTTTGGGTGAAGTCTTACTATGTCTAATGACTGGAAATTTCCTCTGGTATATTGGAATCTAGGAATTTTTACCTAACATGTTGGAGACTCTTCTTACACCGTAGTCCTGAGTTGAAGCACATGAAATTGATATTAATATAAAACATATTTTCAACACTATTTCTTTTGAATCACCATTTCAAAAATCCTTCCCAAATATCACATACTTTGTGATGAAATTGTTTCTCGTGAATCATTAGGTCATCACAAAAAACTATTCATTATGAAACTCTTATTTCTGAGATACTTAAACATTGGTTAGGAATAATATAGCCTTTTTATGTTGATTATGGTTAAAAATGAATATGTGATTCATGATTCTCTCAATATTCGTGAATTTATAGATATTCATCATTTTCTCTAAATAATTTTTGGTAAAATGATATGGGGGTAGGCACCAATTTATAGGCTCATCCATTCACAATGATCCTAGTATCTCAATTGATTTTTCATAAAACTATAAAAACCTAATCAAGAATATCTTCTATTTATGAATCTTTATTAAAATATAACACATTTTTAAAGCTTCTTGTACTTATGAAGAATAACTGTCAACCCATTACACACTCATTACGCTTCTTGTATTCTTAAAGAATACCATATTTTTCATGATCCTATTAATGAATAAGATTGTTTTTTCAATTTATTCATTTTATTCCATGATCCCACCATGAATTTTTGGAATTGAAATGGTAGTAAATGAAGTCAAGGACAATGATTTTTATCAACATTTTTTATTGTGTTTTCCCCTATAGTGCTTCATTTTATTCTTCATTGACCTAGGATGTCATGGTTTTATTTTTTTAGGGAAGTTTCATTCATGATAAACTATAGGATTCATCGAGGTTGTGTGAATGATGATTAGGATGGTGATTTTTCGATGTATTGATATTATTTGTATATTACATGTGACGATTTATGTAGATATGGGACTAAGGATGACAATTGATGATGGGTATCACATAGGATGCACAATAAACCACTAATAGAAATTAAAATACTTTTCCAGAAAATAATGGATCTGAAATGATGAATTAAAGTAAACCCCACTGATATTGGGAATTTGACAAGAGATATTCAACACAAAAGTCATGAATCTAGAATATGTATGGAATATCATGAGTTTATGACAAAAACTCCACTACACTCTATGTAGTCTATGGACACATTTCATGTAGACATACCCAACTAGTAGGTCTAGTTTTTCAGGGAATATTAGAATAAAACATAATGTGAGTCATAGACCACACATCATGTGACTCCCCCTAGGTATAAAATCCATGTTACAGCTACACACTACTAGGAAACTATGTCGGAGGAAAAGTCATGTACTCTGGGAGAACATGGGAATAGACCAATAACTGGGATTGGCTATGTACATGACCAATTATATGGGCACGACTTGATGAACATGGGAATGGAAATCAGATCATAGGTATTCCCTAGGTGGACGTGACACTTTGTGTGGTCCCATTACATGTTGTCTACAGAGACATGGTCTTCGAGCTATGTCTGGAGGAGAACACGAACATGATGTGGGGTGGGAACACACATCATATATCCCTATGATAAACATATAAATTTCATATATCATTATTATAGAAATAGATTTTGTCACATGGGTATTCAATACTGAGTAGTTTAATATGTAAAACATAACGGTATACCTTGTAGTGTGTTCGGAGATACAACATATAATGTTTTGATTGTGAAACCTATTTAGATAATTCTTGATGATTTTAATGATTAGGTTGGTACATCAAATAGATGATGTGGTTCATACTCCCATATCACTCCCAAAATCAAGTTCCCCACACTATAATAGATAATACAGGGTCAATATTTCCCAATAATAATATGGCATGGGTTCACCAAATTCCTTATATATATAATGATGGTAATCCCATACATGGGAATGGGTACTCTATCTTCAATGTCCTATTAAACACTATTTGACATTTCATGGGGTTCAGGTCCCCCATGGCAGTTGTGGCTCCCTCGGATTTAGAGCATAGTGAAGAAGAGTGGGACCCTAGACATGTATTCTGGTGATGGTCCATTTGATGATGGGCACCAGTGAAGGAATTTTGGAGATGTAAGATTACTCATTGAAACCAAGTGGGTTGTGGTATAGAGTTAATAATTTATCTCAAGGCTGGGATTCATTATATATGTCTATATATATATATATCTAATGGTTTTAATTACCCACATTTTTTTGGGTTGAGCATGCTATTATTGTATCTTTCTATCTATCCCTTTATGTTTTCAGGGTGTCCTAATATGTATGTTTATACTCACACATGCATGGGATTTTACTACTCATGTAATGTATTATATAGATGAAAGACATATCGATGCTGAATTTTGTAAATAATATCTATAAAAGTGTGCATTGAACACATTTGGTGGCTAGGCATAGAGATTCGAATATAGAATCTCATAGATTTCTTCATTTCCATTTAATTAGGTTGGGACATCTTCTCCATATGGGAATGTATTTTTCCCCATTCTATTTAAGTTTTTTACATTAATACTCGGAGTTATTACGTAAGGGTTATTTCATGTATTAAATTACTCTAGATGTTAAAAACTATATTTTATTATTAATTTGTAATACTACATAGATATGTATGTGTACATTCATATAGGAAAATTATGAAAAAGCCTCCCATTATAGTTATTCCTTATTGGAACTTGTTCTATCCCCTATCCTGTTAGAGTCACACTTGGGTTATGATGGCATTTACTTCTTCATACCAGTCACTGCCCACTAGGTCAAGACATTATAGATTTGTATCAGATGTTGATTTTCTTCAATATGGTATTTGGAGTTATCATATTATGAGGATTGGATAGTAACTTATGGAAATTGTGTTTGAGTGTCTCGAGTGTGGATTTCATGCCATGATTCCAAATATTGGGGAAGTGGTTTACATATCCATTAAATATGACTCTAAATACTTAATTATTAGCTCATAATACTGAGACATTGGCTTTATAGAGAAATGGTAGAAAAATTATATAGTATTCAGTATTTTATCCAGGAATCATGAGTCATATCCACATATATATTCTCATTTTAGATGGTATGTCTTGATCACTTTAGAATTATTCCTTATAAATATGGTAGCCTTCTTACCAATTTATAACTGTGATGAAGATATGGTGAATGTTGATGCCTTAGTTGAGGGAGATGTTTCTTACAAGTGTTTAGGGAGATCCATCCCCCTCTTTTAGAGGAAAAAATTGTACAGTATGTTCATGAGAAGGATGTGTGTAGACTTAACGCACTCCACAATTCCAACATTACAGAGCGATGGAGATTCATTAGGAGGAAAGCCCACAAGAATCATAGGATTGACTTGAGTTGGTGGTTTTTGTATTTAAGATGGATTCTACATTGATGGGTTATATAGTTTTTCTAGAATATATTCTTCTCCATGGATTAACTAGGAATTGGTGGAGTTTGGTTACTCAAACCCATGACGATATGATGCTCTTATGGTACAATGTCCGAAAACTACATTGTGATGTGTACTTCCCTTCATGATTTCAATTATATTTGATCATGAATATTATTGGGATGTAGTATGGTTACATGTTATTGGATGATTATTGAACAATGTTCCCAAAACATACATTGTAAACCCTTCAAATGGAATGATATGGATTCTATTGGGAGGTGTATTCCATGAAGGATCTTTGTAATGAGATTCAAGATAGTGTGGTTTTCTATATTCCGTCCTAAATATGTTAGAGTAATAGGGTAAGTACTAGTGAATGAGAGATTCCTAGCATAGGTATGCGGGGAAGTTGGTATCAGTTTTGTGCATCATCTGACTGGGTATTCTAAAAAAGGTAGTAGGTGTTACCCATTGAGATCCTAGAATAGGAAACATTCTAATTCTCACAATCAAACATGAGGATCTATAGATCATGGATAATTCATAGGATCTAATGATCATAGATAGTGTTCTGATATACCTTCATTCCATTATCTCACATATATTGTGATTACCCAATCCTTAATAATAAGAAATACATGAAGACAGAGGATAGACACCGATGATAGTGGCATTGTGCTGAACAAGGATCTCCTAAAAAAATCTAGGGACGTTCATAGGGAGGATGTTCTAGATGATACACTAGAAAATCTCTAGAATGAGTAGTATTTAATGGAGCATGATGTTATGATCTCCCACCACCACGACCACTAGGATGACCATGTCAGGATTGAAGAGATGGTGATCATAGTCATGTGCAGTTACAGGCTATAAAGGGCTAAAAACATACCACTCCTGAAATTATTTGACATATGATATATATTTATTGTAAAATTTCATTAGTAATATTAGAAATAGGTGTGAGTCATTCCCTCGTCTATTTATTATTAGTATGATAGATATAACATCAAGTTGAGAATTTAGTCCAGAAGCTATGGCTAGAGGTTCCTACACAGGGCAATTCTTCGATATCACACATCTATCAGTAGTGTCAGGTATCTATCGATGAATATTGTTCCTCATTGGACCTCTTTCTCAACCTGATGAAGCGTTTTGATGTAATAATTTTAATTTAATTGTACTCCATGATTCATTACTAGACAGACAATCATCTAAAGTGGGTCTGATGCGTTCATACAGAAGGGATGAGATTCTCCTTTGTAATTGTGAGACAACTCAGGGCTGAGAGAATGGATCTAGTTTATATGAGGATACAACCCATCACCATTCAGTATGAGATTTTAGACCATGAAAAAAATTTCTTCATATAGTTGGATTAATTTTATAGTGTATAAATTTATAGACATCTTCCCATAATATTTTCTGCGAATACTTATGAGGTGGGAGATGGTCTTATTCAATAACATGCACCCTAGGACTGTACTGATATCTTCTACAGCATATCAAATTCCCCATCTATGCTCCAGGACATTTGGGTAAAATTTTATAATCATTAAGAGATTGGTTTTATCAGACCCAATGTGTCTTTTGGGTATCAATGATTTTATCCATAAAAAAGATAGATGGGAGATTTCATATTTTTATTGATTATTGCGGCCTAAACCAAGTGATTATAAAGAATAATTAACCCATGATTAGTATTTATGAGTTATATGATTATTTTAGGGGAGTGATTTCGTTCTTCAAAATCAATATTACGTATAACTATAACTGTTCGTGGTTCAGATAGATGATAATCCAAATAGGAAATTTGATGTCACTATGGAAACTATGAATTCACAGTGGTTCATTTTGGTATGATGAATTCCCTAGATGTGTTTAAGGAATTTATGAACCATATATTCCGTCTACAGATGGTCCATTTTCTTTTTGACTTCATTTATGGAATACTCATCTACATTGTGACAAAGGAGGAGCATGTAGATCACTGAAGTATGGACCTATATTTAATTTGGGAGCACAAATATTATGTCAAGCTCTACAAGTGGATGTTTTGGATCTAACATATTCATTTACAAGTTAATTTTATTTTTTAACGTCGATTATATTTTTACATAAAAATGATTGGGTTATACTTTTTTAGTGCCACCTAGGAGTGGGTTGGAGGTGTGATGTTTTATTATCATGTCAGGGAACTATAAGAGGTTCTTGGCAGATTTCTATAAGGATTTATCCCCTTTTAATACCCGAAGATGTAATGATAGCTCATTTAACTATACCAATAATTTTCAATGATCTTGAGAGGAGTTTATGATGAGGCAGACTAGTTCTCATTTATTGAGACTATGAGAGGAGAGAGGTGTAACATAAATTAGTGGATTGTGATGACAGATCCAATTTTCTACTGTATTATGGAGGATCAATTGGTAGACATCAATAATTATTTTATTTATTATCATATATTTTCATATGATTTAGAATGTGGATTTTTAATAATGGGGGCAATATGCCACTCTTTTCTGGGGACGGATGGTGTTTATGGTCCGGAATTGAGAGACGGTGACGAGAGAGTTTCATAATTAGTCTTTGGATACATATCCTAGTGTGGGGAAGAAGTAAAAGAAAATTTAGATGTAGTTTTGGTGGATTTGGATGTGTTAGGGTGTCATCATGTTTGTATCTGGGTGTCTTGCATATCTGAAATTTAAGGCTAAGGAAAATGTTCTAGACATTTTAAAACAACCTCTAGAGATCCTGTATTGAAAATGGGATGGCATATCAATGGACTATGTTACAATGGTTCAATAGATTTCTAGATTCCATGATTCCAACTAGGTGATATTTTTTTACATGCCAGTCCTACACACAGTCTTTCCATCTGGGTGATGATTTAGGAGGAGTGTCTTGGATAATTGTGCATCTTATAGATTGTCTAACTCCATGGGGAACTCTCAATAATTCTATTTGATCATGAAGAACGGTTTATGTTTTAGTCATGTAGAGTCCTACAGTAGGTTTTAATGACCTATTTGTGGATGATAATGAAATTTAACCCCTGGTGAATGGGACGAATAAGCCCACTATCAAGGAGTTTGAAGATATACTAAGGGGATTATGTTTTGGAATTTGGCCAGAGTTGGTAGGATCACATACCATTGATAGAGTTTACATATAATAAAATCTATCACTCTAAAATCTGAAAGGAAACTTTCAAGGTCTTGTATGGGTGACCTTGAAGGTCACCATTACGTTATAATGAGATTGGAAACAACTTATTTATTTCGAAAGAGATAGTGGATGAAAATATGGAGAATGTCCTGGCGATCCAAAAAATAATGAGGAAACCCCAAAGTTGATGGAAATATTATACAGATCAACATCATTGGACCTCATAGTTCGAAAAAGGATACTATATTTTGATAATATTTTCCCTATGATAAGGATTTTAGAGGTTTTTCCTGCTAAGAAAGTATTCCCCAAGCATCATCGGGATATAGAAGATCTACTAAAGGGTTTTCAAGGTTCCTTAACTCCTATTATTACCTCGAAAATTGTAGAAGGCACATTACATCTTCCATGTGGCACAACTAATGAGATATGTGAATGATACTATGCACATAATTGAATGGGGAGAGCTGGATATCGAGCATGGATCTACCTTCTTGAAGTACGTAGTGTCGATCACAGATCAACATGAGGAAATACTGTGAGGATTATCCATTCCCTTACTTCATGTGCTACGGTAGTATAGGAACATCCAAGATAGAACCTATAAGTGGGAGAGTAAGAAACAGGATCAGTATCCACACATTTTTTTTAGTTAGTGAATTTAATTGAAAAAAAATACATTAAGGTAGAAATAATGTATTGAACCTATTTGTTTACAATAAGACTTTAAAATATATTATGGAATTAATTTTGATCTTGGCACCGAGGAAATGTGAAATTTTATGGCATAGTGATCGTAGAATTTGTATTTTAAAAATATCAAATATATTAATATCATGACTGTTTAGTTATCCTAAAAAATATGAATATCTTCACAATGAAGCCTCGTATTGGAAATATGAGGCCAAAATTGAGTCAAGAATGTGGGGTTTACAGAACGTGTTACATAATGTTGTTTAGTGTCATAAATTTGCATGAGAAAGTCATTAGCGGGTATATTCAGTGGATTAATTAAATATTTTATTTATTTAATTCATTTATAACCCATAAAAAAATTATATATTTTTAATTGATGTTATATATATTATCTGGGGTTATTCATATTACACCATGATATTTCATAGAAGGTTTATAGAATTTATCATTGGTTAACTAGAATCAGATGAGAAACAATGTTTAGAATGATGTGGATTGAGAGGCAGCAATTGTAACAGGTGTTCTCCAATAATATAGAACACGTTTTTCATCGTCGATCGATCCATAATCAAGGTAGGGATCATAAATTTTATTTTCCATAATTAATTAAAATATTTTCCATGTATATTTATATGTATATATTTATCCTCTTTTGTTATGTGTTTTCAAACACTTCATTTGAGTCTGTTGGAGAATTAAATTATTTTATTCAATTTATTCATTTTAAAAAATCATCATACAATTAATTACTTTATTTCCTATTATAGGCCATGAATTTTTGTCCAATGATGTTTATCATCCTTTTATAGTTATTTTCACCCATTATATTTTATATTTTTTTATCATTGCCCTACGAGTTCTCGAATAGACATTGTTGGGGTGGGTTTGAGCATGATCGAACCCCCAGATTCTTAGAGATTGTGAGAATGATGCTTAATATGGTGATTTTAATATATATTGAAATTAGTTGTGGGATATATGTTATGACAACAATAGATCATGGATCTTGGAAAATGTTGGTAAATGGGTAGCCCATGGGAAGCATGATGA
Source organism: Viscum album (assembly GCA_963277665.1). Classification (NCBI taxonomy): domain Eukaryota; kingdom Viridiplantae; phylum Streptophyta; class Magnoliopsida; order Santalales; family Viscaceae; genus Viscum; species Viscum album. The sequence continues at coordinate 1,695,924,181 of OY728143.1, forward strand.
ACCACCTTGGGTGATCAAAATCCATTTTCTGGCCACTAGAGGTTGGGAAACAACGGTCAATGGTGACCCCACAAATTTCATATAGTCAAATTAATAAATTAGGGGTTAATAGATGTAGAAATCACATGCAAGAACATGAGTTTTTATGAAAAAATGTAAATACACAACATTTAGTCCATGGATACACACTCTATGTCCCATCCCATTAGTGGCTTCTAGGGTTTTAGGGAAGATGATGAACACACTCTATGAAAGTCTAGGATTAGACATCATGTGACCCTCTATGGATAGCTATATTTTTGGACTGTTATGAAAGTCTAGGACCCTATACAGGAGTAAATGTCGTGTACTAATGTTGTACATGGGAACATGTTCGTTTCTAGGCCCGGTAGGGTAATCATAAAAAGTTTGAAAAAAAATATGCATGACTAGGAGAACACATGTATACCCTTAGTGGTTGCGACAATTGTTTTTCCCCATATACACAATCTATGGAGAGCTTACATCGATCCGGTTTTAAAGGAGAACAATTCTTGGAAGAATAGTGGGAACACATGCTTTATGGACCCCATACACACTTTATATCCCGATGAGTAACATCCACTATGTTTACCATCTTTATTTGGACTCACATTTTGTCCCATGAGTATCCATCCAGAGCAGTTCTATATTTTGAATATGATTATAGATTTCATAGTGGAATTAGAGATAAAACATGGAATCTCAAAATCAAAATTCTTATTCAATTGTTTTATGAGGATAATTGGGACTAGGAATTATCATCAAAGAGTGGTCGGGGTCAATAGTCACTTTTCACACTAGAGAATAGGTCCCCCGTAATATAAGAGAGATTCTAGGTTTAATAATTCCATATGAAAACTATGGTGTAGGTTCCCCATATTCTTTATAAATACAAGGATTTTACTCCTGTACATGATCAAAAACCCACACTCTATGGAGTATTACTCTATATTTTTTAGCTATGTCAAGGTGTTCATCCTCCTTAGATGTTGTGGCTTCCTTAGATGTACAGTTATGTAGTATGGAGCGATCCCCTAGACAAATATTATGGTGAGGTTGTATTTTATGTTGGGAATTGGAGATATAATTTTTTTCATGAATTAATCATTGTGTAAATGGGCTATCATATAGAGATTCACATCCTCATTCACTCAGGATTCGTTTTTAATAAAAATTAGTGTAAATGTTATTTTCTATGTCTCCATTACTTTGGTTAGATCTGATTGTTTTTGTAACTTTATATCACTCTCTTTAATTATTCTGGGTGTCTATCTAGGTATGTATATACTCAACTCTTCTTGGTATTTTTATTTATATATTGTTCCTTATGAAGATGATAAACATATTTGTGGTGACTTTAGTGAAGCATAGTGATTCATAGGGTGCATTGACCTCATTTGTTGGTCATAAATAAAGATTAAGAGTTGGGATCTCTCAAATATCTTATTTTATTGGTTTTTTAGGTTAGGGATTCATAACATGGAGGTGATGTATTTTTACTCATTACATTTTAGTTTTACAGTATCGTAATATGATTTATTCCCTAGATGTTATTGCGTGCATGGTTTTACCCTAGATTCTACAACCTTTATTTTATTAATCCTCTAAACCATTTTGTGAAGATGATATGGTGTGTGCATATAGGTATATTAGGAAAATTCCACCAATTATAGGTAAGCATGTTTTTTCTTATCTCTTGTAGCTAACCAATTGAAGGTGGGATTGGGGTTGTGACATCTTCACATTTTACAGGTCCGGAGGGCCCCTATATGTCGGTTTATTACAACTAATATAGTGTCTTTTTGTGTCTTACATGACCAAGAATGAGACCTATGATGTCATGTGTATTTCTGGTTGCAATGATGTGAAATGGAAGCTTAGTTAAGTGAAGGTATAAGTTTTGGATATACTATTTTCTTAGTTTTTATTTCTATGAATGTTTTAGTAGTTGATAATAGTATATTCCTTCATATGAGCAGAGGTGGTTCACTATGGTACATGAATAGAAGTAAGTTATTGTTCGTATATTAGGTTTGAGATTATGGTTTTTGTTAGTGAAGAATATAATAAATGGCTAGTATGATAGGCTAGTATAGACTGGTAGGAGCATCAACCAAGTTTTTTTACATTTTATTTTATAAGGTGGATATTAGTTTAATTTAGCATGTTTTGATGTCATAAATTCAAATAATTATTTTTTATTTTTGTATTCCATGATTAAACTCTTATTACATGTTATATTATACTTTTTTAGGCTTTATTATTCTCAAATTTTGGTTTTATTGACTCCACCTTGATAGGTTTACCCATATGTGTGGTTTATTTCACCATTATATGAGGAGAAGTTACCCTTTCTTGAGGTATTTTTTACCATTTTGTGAGTGGGGTGTTACCTTCACATGGAATTGTTTTTGAATTACCCATACATAAGTGGTTTGGTACCATTTTTTTGGTTATTTGAGTTACAAGTAATTACCTTTTTACATAGGTTCTTATACCTTTATGTTTCTTGGGTAATTTAGGAGCCACCTTTACAAGAGATCAATGTTATCTTTATGTGGTAGTTGAATTATGTGGATAACCCATTTTCAATAATTAGAAAACATTTATGAATTAATGTATTAACCATTTCTTTAGTAGATTACATGATTCACTTACCTATACAAGAGCCTTGTAGCATGTGGAATTAATATTTCATATTCGCAAAGAAGGATTTGGGGTATGTTACCTTGTGGAAGTAATATTCCATAGCACATAATATATTTATTTGACGATTATCCATTATAAAGATATATTTAGTATATGAATAAATATAAATTCAATTATTTTTTTCGATTATTATATTTTAGAAACACCATTTTATAATAATTTTTACAGGCTATCACTTGTCAAATATATAATTTTAAAATGTTCCCACATGTGGTTCCTCTACACATAAATTTTAGTGAAATAAAAGTGGTCAAAATATTTATATACTTGTATAAAGAAAACCACGAACCCATTATTAAAATATAGAAATCGATAATAATTTAATAAAGATGTGTTTTTTAATATTCTTGGTTGTAATATACAGTAGACAATCTTAATATTATTTTTCAGAGAAATTTAAATATGTGAGGGATCACAAAGTGATTGATAAATCTGTATATAAAAACCTCAATGGTTAAAATCATTATATTGTAAATGAATCAATATTTCATCACTCAAAAATGTGGAATGTGGGTGGAAATCACCTAAATTCTATACACCTTGGTCCAACTCTCTACATTACTAAACACATCATAATTTTGGTAGACTAAATGTATGGCTTCTACCAAGATTATTTTGAAATTCAAAAAAAACATATCTCAGTGGGGATGAATAGAGAAAACTTCTATTTAACCTCTTCCAAAAAAAATTAATAAGAAATCTATTACATTTTTAGGATGTAACTAGTGACGCACATATCTCATCCATTGAGAAAATAATTGACTTTATAAGGTCACCACTTTTAATTTTTGAATATGTGAAAATAAAAAAATAATTTATTATAACATTTGTAGGATGAGCAATGAATGCATGATAGTAAATATGAATAAAAATAAAGGGATAAATGAGATGTATCTAAGTAATAATAATTTTTCTATGAATTAAATTCACATGAAGAATTGTGGGAAGGTTATAAGATTAATCAATATTTCCATTTGTAGGGTATTTTTTGAATTTGAATTAGCTGACGATCAAGTTATTTGGTAACCCAATACTGACATGTGCATTCTCCATGTACACCTCATGTATTATTTGTATAATTCTGATATCCATCATTCATTATTAGTATAACTATTTTTCTGGTCAACCCACTAATTATAAACATGAAAATATTTAAAAGAAAATTTGTTTCATTGTACACATTGAAATTGAATTTACAATAAATGTGAGGACCATACCAATTTTTCATTATAATGAATTCCATCAAACTCAATTTTCATTGTTATCAAATTAAAAATATAATTTTATTTATTAAACATTATATGTAGTGGAACCATAACATGATCTAATATTTTTTCTGCTTGAGAAAGGTCCAACCTGATAAAATCAAACCTGTTGTCAAAAAATTCATTTGTTTGTCTTATAAATATTTGTTACAAAGAATGCATTTATTCATGAAATATATATAAAATGTTGTAAATAAATGTTTGTACATTATCTATGAATATTTATAATTCCACCACACATCTATATTCATCCTAAATATCATTGGCCATCGATTTGATTTCTACAATTTCCATTTCTAATTCTCCAATTTCTAAAACATGTCGCTCAAATTGTATTCCAAGGAAATATCTGTATCTCTAGAAGATACAATTTCTTGGAAGGGGATAATTGTCTATTCCAGTAATGGCCCACCACCTTGCTTAATAGTAAGAAAAATATTTTTCATCACAAACATTAAAATGAAAACATTATTGTTTAAATTTCATATATTTTTTAGAATTTTAAATTTAACAATTCACAGAGAATCATACATTATTAACATACTGATTTAGTTTTGTTGTAGAGACTCTACAATTTTGAATTCAGACATAGAATATTCTATTAAACAAGAATTCATGGATTTTTCTTCCTCATAATGATCAATATAACAACATTATTTATACCATTTCACTCACTAATGGAATGGAATTTCAAAAGCATGGTGCACAAGTTTTCATAGTGTTGTAGAAGATATTTTGTCATGGATACTCATCAATGGATTGATATATAATTTCTGAGCATGTTCAAAAATTTATTCACCCTCCCATCACACAAAATAAGTTTCATAGATGCTCAATAACCCTTTAACATCTCATAGGTGTGGTTGAGAAACATAAAAACGGTATTTTTTGGATATTGGGAAAACATACGCCTTAAAAAAGTAAACATGGGTTTTCACAAAAAAACCTTTTTTACATGGTGTGAATTAGAATCATTTGTGATATGGGTACCTTGCGAAATTTATATCCAATTTTCTTATAGAATTTGGAAACATAGAATTATGGCTTGTAAGGTGTCATTCCATAAGGAATGTTAGGTTTCATTCCATAAGAAATGTTTCTCCTCCAGACTAAAACTAATAAATTCCTATATAAAATAGCTATAGAAATTGTTTTTTATGACAATAATCTGATTCACATCCATCATATCCTATTTGTCAATTGGATCCATGGGTTTTAGGATAGGAGACCTCACTTCACACTTCAATTTCATAGCTACCTTTAAATAATCCTTTGAAATCCATTTGGTTTTCTAATTCAAATAAATCTTGTTTTACAAATAATTTCTCAACATTGGTATAATAAATGCACAAGTACACAAGGCACAACATGATCAAAATATGAAAAAAGAAAGGAGAAATAAAACATCATCATCAAATAACCATATAAGCTTATGTGAGAAAGATATATCACATCAAATTAAAATGGAACTAATAAAATTCACAATGTAGATAAACCATCCTAGAATAAGTAATGTTCACCAAGTGATCAAACCATTGGGAATGTCATGTGTGAGTCTAAAAAAGTTTTCTAGCTAGAAAATAAATAACTAATGTTATCATATTCATACCTTGGCCCAACTCCAAGAGCTTATATGGTCACTTCGAAAAAAAAATGGAATATCTCATTGTGTTCCCACCCAAATTCTCTAAGGGTCCGTCGAAAATAGAAATGGATGGTCACACAGTCTTCTTTCAAAAGGATCACAGAGTCCCATAAATAATCCACTCACACACACCACACACAAGCCACGTGCAAATATGAACCACATAACGACAAAACATGTTCCACTTAAATCCATGCCACATCGCAGGACATTTTTATAATTTGATATGCACATTTTATCAAAACACATTCAAAAAGATATATTAATTTATTAAAATGTAATAGAAATCAATTTAAATTTGAATAATCACTTTGATCCATTTTATGAAACACTTAGTGTTCATACATGATATAACCTTTTGAAACCCCACATTAAATAAACAAATTTCCAAATCAAGCTAGGAAGAACAAAAACATGGGATAAACATCATCAATAAATAAGAGAAATGTAAATTTAGGAAAAAACCAATGGTGATTATAAATTTAAAGGTAATCCATGTAAATCATCCTTAAATAGGAACAACTAATGTGGATTCAATCAAAATATCATTACATCTGACAAAAACCACCCAGAAGAGGTAGAATGAGGTCTGACATGCCAAAGGCATATGAAAACAAAACAAAACCCCATCAAATACCCTATATTAACACAAAACCACCCCTAAGGTTCCAGAATTCATCAAAAATGGAAGAACATGGAATAACGTTTTTGAAGGAATTATATAATCCAGCGGATTTGGACATAATTCAAGACAAATCCTCAAGAACATAAGAGAATCCACCACCAAAAGATATGGGACGCTCCACCACCATTAATATGAGGATTAACAGGATGGGAGGATGAAAAATGAGGCCAAAGGGGTACTAATACAATGTTTTTCTTGATTCCCAAGAGAACATAAACATTGATGTCCAAGTCAAACTAATACTAGGAGAAACACATGATCACCATATTAAAACTAAAATCGGTGATAAATATATAAAATTATGACATTTGGTGTCATTGAGATATTGTTAACCTTTTCTAAATCATCCATACTAACTCAGTTGTCTCCTAGATGTGACTTGATATAACTAAGGAATTCCTTTTGGCCTCATATAAGCACAAAATGAATTAGCATGGTCATTACTAAAAATCCTCAAATGGGGCCATCCTGAACGAGGCTTGGTAACTTGTTTTTTTATAAATATCATCCCAAAAAAGGTGAATTAACAATAATCCACCAAAATTAATCACACATTCTCTCAAAAAATATTTGAGAGTCAATATTGATATCTTAGACTAATCTTTCATCTTCAATTTATATATAATGATCAACTTGAGCTCGGTTGTAACGACCCGAATCTGGAGCCCCTCCACTAGTGCCCTCTACCCGGTTCGCCACATGACCTCAAGCATATTTCCCCAAATTCCAGAGGCTACCAACTAGCAGTGAGGGCCTTGGTGAGTCGGTGGAGAAACTACACCCTCATTCGGTAAAGTATACAGTAGAAGAACAACCAGACATAGTAGTGGAAACAATATTCAGCATACAAAAACTGAACTGAACAGCGGAAGCAATGTATAAAACAATAATGATTCAATATTGTACATATGTCTATGGAAAGCAGCAAAAAATCCAACGAGCTGAATTACAACAGAAAAACAAAGTACATGGAAAACAAAATGAACTCCTCAGCATCACGAGCCACAGCTCGGTCCCATGCTGTCCCGCTCCAGTGCAATCAAGAAGATGAAGTAGAAGGGAGCTTTCCCTTATCTATACCAACAACAATATAGTCTACTTGGGCCCCAAAGCAGGGACCAAATAGGGTGTGAGATACAATCCCAGTAGGAAATCACCCAAAGATTTGTGCCTAATAGTCAATGAATACATGGCAGTAATAAAACAAGAAGCAGTAAACAGGAAAGCCCAAGAAGCTACAATCCATAGTTCTAACAAACAAGGTACACAAGTAAACAGCCAGCAACATGTGAAAAATAGGTAAACCTCTGGGTAGATCTCAGAGCCTAACCATTATGGTTCAACCAACCAGTACAAGAAACCATATAGGAGGCACACATAGTATCACCCCTCTAGTTCAGCTATGAAAATAATAGACTCTCTAGGGAAGCACTCACCGTCAAATCTCCCTATAGTCTCGCATCGTGCTGAAGGCTCTCTGGGGAAGCACTCAACATCTATTCCCCATGCGGCCCACGTCGAGGAACTACAGAATCTTTGAGAAAGAACTCAACTTCAATTCCCCATGTGATCTCACATCGTAATTAAAAGACACTCTAGACAAGCCCTTCTGTCAATTCTCTCTTTGGTCTACTACTCTTGGTTCTCACAGTCCTATGTGAATGATAAAACACGCTCAGCGTGCGTACATCATCCAAGTAATCCTCAAGAACTACTTGGCTATCATTCTACGGTGAAAACAGAATAAAAAGTAGCAGTTCCACTATCCTACAACTAGGCAAGGCAACTGGAAAAATGCCAAATATGCAGAAAAAGCATGGAAAAGCAACATGAGCACAAAATAAATTATTCTACTCACTAGAATAAACCTCTACTACAGAAATCAAGAAAAGTAGGCAATACAACAGAGGAAAAATAGGAAACCCATAATTCCCTGCCCAAGGGAATTTGTATAATTTGCACAAAATACTCATCATCTTTCTATAGAAAGTCACAAACCACCAACCTTGATCTTAAGAGATCAATATACGTGAACCACGACAAAAGATGCCCCTTATAACCTCGTAGATCTGAGAAAACGCACAAAATGCTCAACCCACGATAACTCGAAAACAAGGAAGAATCAGAGAACAAGGCTCAACAAGAAGGATGAAATCACCATTTTGATTCCAACGCAATCAACCGTGCTCGAATTGGAGAATGGACGAAGAGGCGGGAGCACATCGAATATCCAGTCGTACGGGTCGCTCTTGGACAAACGGGACCTAGATGGAGGTGTTTCTATGTGTCAGGTGCGACCCTGGTCTGTTTAGTGAAAAAAATACATGACATGTATTTTTAATGTACATGGCGTGTACAGGGTCTTTTCCATATCTTCCAAAATCGGCCTCCACGTCACCCCTACACACCATGTGTGTGGCCCGGCATGGCCAGCACACAGCTTCGAGCCGGAGAGGATTACTCGGTGTGTACATGGAAAGTACATGGCATGTACATCGAAAATATCCAGAAAGTTCATTTTTCTTAAAAACTCCAAAAAAAGACAACCATACCTGAAACAAAGATCTAGGTTCTTACAAACATTCCCACTAAAAGAAATTTTTCCCTAAATTTCCCTAACAAGGAGGAGAAGAATAAACCCCGAACAGCTCCAGCCACTACGATCGTACATCAGCCTCCCTTTCCCATGTCTCATCCTGTACTCGCCCATGCTGCCATAGTACTCGTACCGGAGGAACAAACCGCCCATGGAGAACCTTTATACTATGATCGAAAATCTGGATAGGACGCCCCTCGAATGACACATTCGCTTCATGCTCGACATCCTCAGGCTGAAAGTCATGAGACAGGTCTGAAATGTAGCGTTGGAGCTGAGAGAGGTGGAAGACATCATGCATGGCTCGGTACAGCTCAGGTAACTGCAGTCGATAAGAAACTAGCCCCAGCTTCTCAAAGACCTCAAACCGCCCGACATATTGTAGTGACAGCTTACCCTATCTCTGAATACTCTTGTGTCCCAACCTCGGTGCGAAACTCAGAAAAACCCAATCCCTGACCTCGAACTCCAGAGGTCATCTCCCCTGATCTGTATAAGACTTCTGCCGAGACTGCACTGTATCCATCCTCTTCCGAATTAGCTCTATTTTCTTTGAGGTCTCTTGAACAAGATGAGCTCCTAGAAAAGATGTCTCTCCTACCTCCAGCCAGTATATGTGTGATTGGCATGGCCTACCGTACAAAGCCTCGTATAGTTCCATCTGAATGGTCACATGGAAACTATTGTTGTAGGAGCACTCCACAATAGGTATAAGTTTCTCCCAAGAACCACCAATGTCTAGAATGAAGGCTCCGAGCATATCCTCAAGAACCTGGATCATATGCTCAGACATGCCATCTGTTTGAGGATTTTATCCTGTATGAAAAATTACCTTTATACCCAAGGCCTTCTGATGTACCTGCCAGAACCGAGAGGTAAATCGTACATCCCTGTCTGAAACTATGGAGTGTGGGACTCCATGCAGATGAACAATCTCTCGGATGTAAAGTCATCCTAGATCATCGACATTGAAGGTCTCTTTTATCAGAAAGAAGTGAGAAACCTTCGTGAGTCTGTCCACAACAACCCAAACAGCATCATTCCCCCGAGGTGATCTCAGCAACCCGGTCACGAATTCCATCGCAACGTCGTTCCACTTCCACTCCGTAATGGGTAACTACTGTAAAAGGACTGTTGGTCGCTGATGATCTGCTTTCACCTACTGACATGTAGAACATATTATGACGAATCCCGCAACATCCTTCTTCATACCTGGCCACCAGTATTGGCAATGAAGATACCGATACATCTTGGTGATGCCAGGATGAACTGCCGAAATAGAGGAATGAAAATCCTGCATCAGCTCCTCGCGTATATCTGTTAGCACCCATATGCATATTTGGAAATGCAAGATCTCATCCTCTCCCACTATCCATCCAGGAAGAGAGTCCCCTCCGGACATACTCTCCCACAGGACTAATCCTTCTGAGTCTGATGGATGCCTCATCCGTACCTGATTAAGTAGTGTAGAGGTAACAACTACAAAATATAGGAAGGTATGTCCCTATCTGTCATGCACATCCAGATGCATCTCAGAGAACTGATCCATAAGCCTCCACTCACTACGGGTATCGTGAACTACCTGAACCTGAGTTCTCCTGCTCAGCGCATCTTCCACTGTGTCGCCCTTCCCCAGTGTATAGGAAATCTCTGAATAAAAATACTGAAGATACTCGACCCACATGTGCTGCCTAAGATTCAAATAACGCTGAGTGAAGATATACATGTGACACTTGTGGTTAGTGATGACCAAAAAGTTCTCTCCCAGCTGATAGTGTCTCCAATAGCATAAGTCATGAACAATAGCTGCCAACTCCAGATCATGCGTAGGGTAGTTCATCTCATTTGGACTCAACAGCCGAGACCCATACACAACTACTCCGTCCCCCTACATAAGCACAACCCCAGCTCGATACCTGATGCATCATAGTAAATAGTGTATCTCTTGCATGGCTCCAGAAAGACTAGTATCGGTGTTGACGACAACTTCCCTTTCAGCTCCTGAAAGGCTGACTCATAAGAATCTGTGCAAAAGAACTTCTCCCCCTTTTTGGTCAGACCTGTCAAAGGTGATGCTAGACGAGAAAAGTCATGAATGAAGTGTATGTCATATCCAGCTAGCCCTATGAAGCTGCGTACCTCAATGAAGTTCTTTGGATGCTCCCAATAAACTACATCACTCACTTCCTCTTGGTCCACAGATACTCCTGCCTCTGAGTTGATGTGACCCAAAAAGTGAATTTGATCTATCCATAGGTGGAACTTCAAGATTTTAGCATAAATCTGATGCTCTCTCAGTGTTCTCAAAACGATCTCAAGATATGTGGAATGGTCATGTCGAGTGTGAGAGTACACCCAGATATCATCCATGAAGACCACGACAAAGGAGTCCAAGTAAAAATGGAACACTCAGTTCATCAGTGCCATGAAAACAGCAGGCATGTTCGTGAGACCGAACTGTATGACTGTATAATCGTATAGACCATACCTGCTCTTGAAGCTTTCAGTGGTATATCTGATTGTCTAATGCGCGACTGATGGTAACCGGACCTCAAATCAATCTTCGAGAACACCTGGGCTCATCAAAGCTGATCAAAGAGGTCATCGATCCTCAGTAAGGGATATCGGTTCATGACCATCTACCGGTTCATCTTCTGATAATCCACACTATGCTGAAGGGTACCGTCTACCTTCTTCGCAAACAGGACAGGCGAACCCCAAGGAGAAGTACTGGGTTGGATGAAACCCTTTTCCTGGAACTCCTCCAACTGCTTCTTGAGCTCCTAAAACTCAGGTGTATCCATCCTATAGAGAGGAATGGACACTGGTGCCGCTCCTGACACGAGGTCAATAGAGAAGTCTACCTCATGATCTGGAGGAAAACATGATAAGTCCTCTGGAAAGACGTCCTTAAAACGATCCACCACTGGAGGAAAGCACAACTATGGAGTCTCGTGATCATCCAGAGAAAGAATAGAAATTTGGGTTGTCACCCCTTCTAACCCAAGAAGCTCGAGTCCTACCCGACTTGCCCGAACATCCCATTCTCCTTTATGAAGAAAACAATCACCCTATAGTGAAAAGAAACTCACTCTGCGGCGATAACAGTCGACGACTTCCGGAAAGGAGATCAAAAAGTCCATGCTGAGGATGACATCATAACATGTCATCTCTAGGACATAAGGATCCCATAAGAAGAGATACCCTACAACCTCGAGGGGAAACTCTCTACACTGGCGTACACTAGATTCCCTCATTCCCAATGGTGTGTCTAGTGTCAATGAGTCAGAAGAAGAAAAGATGTAGAGTCTAAGGCTCTCCAGGTCAGAAATAGAGATAAATCTATGTGTATTACCCGTATCAAAAAGGGATGAAGATAAAACTGACGCTACTAAAATCGTACCTTGAACAGTTGAAGAGTCAGGATCCTTCTCCTGACAAGTCTGCTCCACGGAAAAAGACAGTCCTGTACCGCGGCCCTGCACCCCTAACTGACTACTCGAAGCTGAACCTCCCTACTTGTGCTGAGGATCGGGTGGCTGACCACCACGGTCTCGACCTCCACCTCAGATCGAACGGCCGGAAGAACCCTATTTCCCTAATTGGTGAGAAAATGGTTGTTCTTCTCTTGAACGAGGAGTCATGGAAGAACCCCATTCACCAGCTACTTGTGAGAAAACCTGACAGAAACACTGAAGGTGACCCATCTTGCCGCATTATCGGCACTCCACGGGGTCCCTCTGGCACTGTGGCCTCGTGTGTCCTGACCAGACACACTGGTAGCATGTCACCTCACTTCCTGACAATGCATTTCGCATCTTCGGATCACCACGCGTAGGCTCTCTACAGTGATTCTTGCTTTCATCTGGAGGCAAACTAGCTTTGGAAACAGGACCACCCTGGCTTATAGATCCAGAGTCTCTCATATTGCACTCTGCAATCAGTGCCTGGTTGATGATGGATGTGATGGAAGTCATCTTGAAGATGTTCACCTGCGAGTGGGTCTCCTGCCTGAGACCATCCTCAAACTTCCTTGCTAAGAACACCCCAATCCAACCCCGGAGGGGCGTGAAGCACTGTAGCTCATTGAAACGAGCGGAACACTCCATGAAAGAAAGAGTACCCTTCTCTAAACTCATGAACTCTCAGGCTCGACTGACCCTCAGGGTCTTTAGGTAGAAGTAGTCATAGAACACGCGCAGGAACTCCCCCCAAGCCATAGCCTGCTGTTGACCCGCCTGTGAGATCACGTCCCACCACCTCCTGGAGGAATGTCGAAACATTTATGTTGCGAGCTATACCCACCTCTCTAGAAGCGTCTCCAGATTCTCGAAGAAAGTCAGCATGGATTCCAGCCATGACTCTGCAGCCTGAGGTCATCCTTCCCCTGAGAATGTATGAGGATGCAGCTGTTGGAAAACCTACGTCAAGTCTACCGTAGTCATGGAAGGGGGAAGCACTCCCCGGAAGGCCTTCATCGTCCCCATGAATCCTTCCCTGAACTGCGCAACAGCGCCTGTGACTGGTATAATAGCCGGTGCCATGGCTGGCCTGACTGGAGGATCGGCAGGATGTCCATGATCAGACATGTCTATCGTCTGATCACTACCTGATGACAGACGTATTGTCGGAGGACGTCTCAGAGGAATAGTTCTGAAAGATCAAGACTACACCTTAGATCAAGAAAACAAGGACAGAGAACACAAGAGTAAAAAATAAAAACAGGGGAAGAAAAACACACAAGTTTGCAAAACACGACTACACGGCGTGTATAAAAACTACACGGTGTGTCCTCATAAGACACTAACATGGGCATGTACTCCTACCCTACAAGCCGTGTACACCTCAAACTACATGGTGTGTTGACCCCAACACATGGCTCTTACTTGAAAACTATTCCCCTACCCGAGTCTCTTCACATGGATAACCCACATGGTCCAACTCGACCTGAGATTACACGACATGTTCAAAACAAACACAAAGTGTACTAGACAAGGATTCAGTGGGCCGTGTTGTTAAGAACACACATGTATCCATTGATAAACCTTACACTATGTTCTCTGAACAAACACAGTGTGTATAGGCGAAGGTGACACTGTCCTGTGTTGTTCGTGACATGGCTGGGTACCTGGACACGACTACACAGCGTGTTACAAAAAAAACACGGCGTGTGGGAAAGAAAGTAAAGTCGGCCCGTGTTGTTCGTGACACGACCAGGTACCTGGACAGGACTACACGTCGTGTTCCCTCTAGACATGACTTTTTCTACCCACGTTTCCCCAACCCGTGTTGTTTGTGACACGACTCCAAACTTACACGGCGTCTACCTACCGTACACGACATGTTCCCGGGTTCCATTCACGACACCGTGTTCTGTTCACATGGTCAGTGACATTTCCTGAAAACTACACTGCATGTATCCAAAACATACATGCCATGTATTCTGGGTTTTTATGGGCAGTAGCTTGGAAACTCTACTGAATCCTAGAAACACAAAAAACCAGGCAAAGAGGTGCCAAATTCCGATCCGTGAGGGCCCATACTCCCCACGAATCAAAGCGTGGCATATCCCACAGTCATATACAAGAGAAAACAGGATCCTTTTTAAGAAAATAGAAAAACAAAAAAATTCCTAACATTACAGAAGTGCATCTATAAATCATCTTTCACAACATCATGCATAATCTCCACAGGTTCTATCACAACAGCATGAAATCGCTAATGAACCATAGAAGGCATGGAAAGAATGCATGGCATGTGATTTCTACAGTAGCCTGTATGATGAATTATATATAATAATCTCATCTCATCAGGTTGTGATAGAAATATAACCGATCTATCAAGACAATAATAGCAAAAGTCATGTGAATCACTCTAGGAGAAATCAGATCTACCATAAAATCTCAAAACCTGAAAAATTGCAATTAACGAGGTAGTATGGATTTTCCCTGTACATGGGTTAGCTACTCTCAAGCATAGCTTAATACCAAGTACCGAATCCATACTTTCCCTAGCTAAAGTCTCCAAAAAGTTAATCAAGATAAATGAACTCCTCTGATACCACTTTGTAACGACCCAAATCTAGAGCCCCTCCACTGTTGCCTCGTACCCGGTTAGCCACATGACCTCAAGCGCGTTTCCCCAAACGCCAGCGGCTATCGAAGAGCTTCAAGGGCCTTGGTGAGTCAGTGGGGAAACTATGCTCTCATTCAGTAAAGTATACAGTAGAAGAACAACCAGACACAATAGTTGAAACAATAAACAGCATACAACAACAGAACCGAATAGCAGAAGCAATGTATTAAACCATAATGATGAAATATGGTACATATGTCTATGGAATGTAGTAAACAAACCAACGTGCTGAAGTACAAATAAAAAAATATACAAGTAAAACTAAATGAACTCCACAGCATCATGAGCCACAGCTCGGTCCCAAGCTCTCAAGCTCCAGTGCAATCATGAACCTGAAGTAGAAGGGCGCTTGACCTTATCTATACCTGCAGCAACATAGTCTTATTGGGCCCAAAAGCATGGCCCAAACAGGGTGTGAGATACAATCAAAGTAGGAAATATCCCAAAGATTTGTGCCTAAAAGCCAATGAATACATGGAAGTAATAAAACAAGAAGCCATAAACATGAAAGCACAGGCAACTACAATCCATAGTTCTAACAAACAAAGTACACAAGTAAACAACCAGCAACAAGTAAGATACATGTAACACTCTGGGTATCACTCACAACCTAACCCCTATGGTTCAACCTACCAGTACTAGCAACCCTCTTGGAGGCACACACAGTCTCACCCCTCTGGTTCAGCTCTGAAAATAACAGACTCTCTGGGGAAGCACTCACCGTCAATTCCCCCAATAGTCTCGTATCGTTATAAAGGTTCTCTGGGGAATCACTCAACGTCTATTAACCATGTGGCCCCCATCAAGGAACTACAGACTCTCTAAGGAAGCATTCAATGTAAATTCCCCCCTTTGGCCTCGCATCGTAATTAAAAGACACTCTAGAGAAGCCCTTCTATCAATTCTCCCTTTGGTCTTCTACTCTAGGTTCTCACAGTCCTGAGTGAAAGATAAAACATTCCCAACGCATGTACATCGTCCAAGTAAACCTCAAGAACTACTTGGATATCATTCTAAGGATCAAATACATAAAAATTAGCAGTTCCACTATCCTACGACTAGGTAGGGCAACTGGAAAAACACCAAAAACGTAGAAAAAGCATGGAAAAGAAACCTGAGCACAAAATAAATTATTCTACTCAGAAGCATAATCCTCTACTAAAGCAATCAAGAAATGCAGGCAATACAACACGTGATAAACAGGACACCCACAATTCAACTCCCAAGGGAATTTGTGGAATTTGCACAAAATAATCATCAACTTTCTACAGAAAGGCACAAACCACCGACCTCGATCCAAGGAGATTGATATACGTGAACCACAACGACAGATTCCCCTTATAATACCATAGATCTAAGAAAACACACAAAAAAATCAACCCATGATAACTCGAAAACGAGGAGGAATCAGAGAACAAGTCTCAAGAAGAAGGAACAACTCACCATTGTGATTCCAACGCAATCGACCGTGCTCGAATCGGAGAACGGACGAAGGGGCGGGAGCTCATTGAAGATCTGGTCGTACGGGTCGCTCTCGGACGAACGGGACCTAGGAGGAGGTGTTTATGTGCATCAGGTGCGGCCCATGTCCATTTTGTGAAAAAAAGTACACGGCGTGTATTTTTAAAGTACACGGCGTGTACTGAGTTTTTTCTGTACTCATCCAAAATCGGCCTCCACGTCACCCCTACACACCTTGTGTGTGGCCCGGCATGGCCAGCACACGGATTCTAGCCAGAGAATAGTACACGATGTATACTAGGAAAGTACACGGCATGTACTTCAAAAATTTCCAGAATGTTCATTTTTCTTAAAAACTCAATAAAAAGGAAAACCATACCTAAAATGAAGATCCGGGTTCTTACATTAGTTCCCAATGATTCTTAGAGTAACTTTATGGATCATGAAGTTAAATGAGCACCCTAGTCTGAAATTTTCATTAATGGAAATTCTTGAAGTTGAAAAATCTATAGAACTTAGAGGATTCTGAGGTCTTCTTACTTCATCGAATCCCTAATGGTTAAAAATTGCGATAATTTCATCACAAGATCAATATAAAACCATTTGGAATGTTTACCATTATGTGTATGAGGTTTCTCAATCAAAAAATCCATAGAGATATCATCCCACCTCCACACTATAATAGGATATGGCTAGAACAACTTGGATAGTTTCGGTAGCTCATCCATCATCCTATGATAAGAAAAACATCTAGAAAAAATTTCTTACACTGTATGCCTCATTTCAAGCCACCAATATTGTTGTATCAATGTTTAAAATATATTGGTTACCCCAAGGTGAACAACCTTACATTAATGAAGTGCTTCATGAATCACCACATGATTCATACGTAAACGAGTAACCATTCACCTACAAAAAATGATAGATCCTCAAGGATACTGATTCTAATCAACCGTGTTCTCCCCGCCATTTATAGGAAAACATATCTTATATTACTCAAGGTCACATAATTTCTCACTCTTAGAAATATTGAAAAGATATGGTGTGACCTATACACTAGATAAGAACACCCCCTCCATATCCTCTTATACATCTAGAAATATATTAGAAACAAACTCATTATGCCAAAAAATTTGTTGAATCCAAAACAATATACATTGGAATATTCCTTCTTAACTTGTTAGAAACCACATTTCCCTTCCTGGTTGTATAATCAATCTTCAAATAATTTATCTAAAGGTAATCCACCTAGGACCTTTTTCTGAGTTTTCGGTCCCTCTTCGTGAAAATGTACATCATTTTTTTATGATTTGAATATATTTTAAACCTATACTTAAAGAGTTAATATCTCCATTAATTTAATGCATGCATAATATCATCTAATTCTTGGTCATGGGTGGGATAATTCCACTCATGTGTTCATAGAATAATTGATCCATTAGGTACCAAATGGTCATCCAACACCAACACACAACCAAAACTCACATAATAAGAATACACAAATATCATAATATATTCAGAAAAACGTTCATAAAACATATATGGTTGGGATATATACATATATATAATTTTATATTTATTTGATATGTATATACCTTAAAAAATCTAAGACATTTTTTAATTTATTTTTAGAACAATTGGATTAAATAACATATGTGGTGGAGAGATCAGGATATGACAGACTAAAACAACTGCCCATTCAGGTATTGTTTCTTCGTTAAGCAAAACAAAATTTTCTTATTTTCTCTTAGAAAAGCGTGAATAGAAATTAAATCCCACATGATAAAAAGTAATCATACTTGGTTCACCAACACTATGATATATTCGAGGATAAAATACATGCAATGTGCCAATGTACTAATTCTTCTAAAGCACACTACTGTTACAAAATTTGGAGTAGACTCAATATCCCTCCTAGTTTACCACCAATCACAATGTGGAATTTTGATGCTCTCTACTGAAGTGTTCCCACAGCTCAATTAGAATAAATATCCATTGATCATTAGAATAAATATTTATAACCCCAAAATTGTCCCATAAATAAATTCTAAATTCATTCACTTGAGGAATAACATTTTAAAACATATGTACTAGGAAATCCTTTCTAGTTCGAATGAGAGTTCATTATGTTAGAAAACTCTTTACATCCTTCATGAAACATCCCAATTCTTCACAAGAATATCCTACTTTGGTGATTCTCACAACTTTCATGCAGCTAACTAAATTCATGAAGCACATATTGACCTCTCAAATCACACTATGTTCACAAGTCTCACATAGCCTTTGTGAAGCTTACTCCTTTTGTGAAGCTCACGTTGCATCCAAGAATCCTACAACTTTGGAGATGCTTACAAAATTTTTGATGTTTATTGCATTTCTAATTCTCACAGCTTTCAAATTTCTCAAAAACATCATGAATATTATATGTCCTTCATTAACTGTATTTCTCTACGAAGTAGATGATCTTATGAAAAACATTTTGCAAGAAACATCCTTCATGAATCAACATCACAAATTTAGAGCCTTTTGATTTTTTTAATGATTTTATTTCTTCTAGATAAGGGGTATACTTCTATTTATAAATATATCCTCCCCTTAAGGAACATTTTAAACCTACAAGGGATATCTCACAAATACCTCTATTCTTTGTTGTGAAGACCCATTTCATAACGACGATCCATGGAAAATTTCCTCTTTAGTGAAGCCTCTCAAAACAATGAAACATAACATCATTTAACTAAAAATCATCCATTAATCACAAAACCACCTTTGGGATCCTTCAACCATTCATGAAAATAGATTCTCGGTTCCATCACAAAGCCCTACATCATTGTGGATCTCCAATCATCCAGAAATACCATGCCTTTAACATATCAGGATGATTCATTATCGAAAACCAACATTCATCCAGCTTGAGTCATATAACAATTCGAGGAACACTAAGAAACGTTACCAACATGTACAAACAATTTTTTATACCACTTATAGGGAATCTAATCATTTTTATGGGCCTTTGTCATCATACGTTATCAATAATTTTTCTAGAACTGTATAACTCTCCTTTGAAACGTTCTTTTTCTAACAACATTATCAACCCATAAGCACTACAAAGTTATTATGGGGAATTTTTACGCTATATATATATATATATTTGAATATAAAATTAAAATTGTTTAAAAAGAATTACTATTTTTGATATATATATATAGATATATATATATATATATATGAATATATATAGCTTGTATATGCATATTTCTTAAATAAAATCTGTTAAAATAAATTGGTTGTAAAAATATTTGATTAATAAGCTATGTAATACAAAGACAATGATTTATATATCAATATAAATCTATATAACATATGAAATAAATTTGATATGAGTGTCAATTTGAATAATTTTTTTAACAAAACTAAATTTATAATATTTATTTTATTTCAAAAACATTATGAAAACTATTTTGATAAATAGAAAATAATAATTAAAAATAATTAATATTTATTATTAACAAGGATAATAATTATTAGTAAAATTATTATAATATATTTTTAAAAATATAAAAAAGACTAAAAATTATTAAAAATAAAAAAATTTAATTTTTATTAGAAATAAAGTAATAATTTAAATAATTATTAAAAATCAGTAAATAATTTTAAATAATTAATAATGAGTTAGTAAAAATTATTAATAATTAATAAATATTAGTGTTAATAAAAAATTATTATTACTAATATATAGATTTTAGAAAATTGTGATTTTTTAATAAATTAAAAAAGAAAGTATATGAAATAATAGATATTATTAAATATAAATAACACTTATTGAAAATTCTATTATAATTAATAATTATTTATTTTTACATAATAAAAAATATATCAATTAGATAATTTAAAAAATATTTCAAATAAGTAGTAAACATTCTCTGATACCTTCTTAAAAATATATAAATATAATAAAAAATATTAAAAATTAACTGTAATTAGTAAAAATATTGAATTAATTAAAATAATTACGGTGAATAATTAAATAATTTGTAACAATTAATAAAAAGATATCCAATATTACTAATAACTACGAAATTAGAGTATTAATGACTAAATATTATTATCAATTTTTTAATGTTAGTAAATTATGATATTTTGAATTATATGTTTTAAAAAATATATTTGAAACATTAATTAGACATAACTAATATTAAATAATAATTTTTAATTACTGGTAGTGAGTAATAAATTTTCTTATTCATGTTTTTTATATAAATAATTATGGGCTAAAAATTTAGACATTAGTTTCTATTATTCGATCATGATTGAATAAATCATTGAAAAAATCCTAATGGATTTGGTATAAATTCGGTCCACATGAACGGTGTTGAAACATTTATATCATCTTCATTATCAAATTTAGAATTTTTTTATGAAGGATCAATTAAATTTAATTTGAATAAATGTGATCTTTATAGATTAGATATGTTTGTAAATGATGGACTTCATATACTATGATTTGGAATTCGGAAAGATTATATTATCTATATCATTATAGTGATCATAATCTAGTTGAAAATAAAACTTTTTGGGTTTTGATTTGATCATTTCATAATTAGGTAACTGAGGCTATCACAATATCCATTGTGGAAACAAAAACACATAATTATTTTCGAATCATAAATCAGAATCTTCACAATTTTAAAATTTCTTGAAATATGCTAAGGAGGTATTATATATATCACATTCGTTATTACATTTTTATGTAATAAATTATTTATTTTTGGTTTGGTATTCATTCCTTGGGTTCCCTCTGGGTTTTAGAGAATATGGAGTTTTTACGGTTGAAAAGAAGGTGACACGCAGTTTGATGAAACCATGTTCCATCCTCCATGAAACTAAGCGGCCTCATTCCTTTAATATAGTGGGGGACACATAGTTACTACACGCTTTGGAAAACCATGTGGTCTAAACATGGGACCTATCCCGGTCATTAAAAAGTGGAAAACTACCTTCATTACCAATTTTTATTTAATCCATAATCACCTTTAATCATCCACATTAATAATTCTTATGCATGGAATATTAATTCTAATATTCTTAAAGCCTTTTAGCTACAATAATTTGGTTGGTTTTTTCCTTGGTTCCTTATAAAATCATCATGTAATACATTTTTCCTATGGTTTCTCCCCTTTTCTAGGGTTCTTGTTGCCTCTTATTTGGGTTTTACCCTTTCTACTGGTTTATTGGCCTAGTTAGGGGTCTATCTTGTGTTTTTGGGATAAATATTGATGGTTGTAGGAAATTCCATCATTTATAGGGTATTTTGGAGGGGTAGTTGTGGTTTCATTCTATTTTTGGAATGTTTTTTTGGGTAAGGTAGGTGGAACCATGGTTTTACATTATTATTTGATTTTGGATTTCATTATTTGTTTTATAAATGTGTTCTATGGGATTTATTTGATGGGAAACATATATATTCAATGTTCATTGAGATTTATATGTGATGAAAGTTTGTTTTCTAAAGTAAAATGGTTTTGTTTCTTGTATATTTAATATCGGTTTTTCTCCGACATGTTCTATGGTCTGTGTGAATGGTGAAAATGGTGTTTAAAAGAGGCACATGATGTGTGAATGTGTTTAATGTTGGTTTTTACAAAATAAATTGATTTGTATTCTAGTTGCTTATTTTCTGGGCACCTTAATTGTGTTTTTGAAATGTGAAAGTGATGTGAATCATGTTATAAAATTTACTGGGTGTGACTGTGAATCTGATATGGTATTTCCCATTGAAATGATTTTATTTCTTATGTTTACTTTTTTAGTGTTTCTAAATGGTTTCCTAAATTATAAAAGTGGATAAAAATTTATTTATAAATTGTTTTGGTGTGTGTTTAAAATTATATGTTTATTTTTTATGTAAAATGGTGGTTTCTATGTGATATTTCATCATTAGATCAATGTGAATTGTGAAAGTGTTATGTGTGATTTAGATGCTTGCTATTTGTATGTGAATGTAACAATATATTTGACATGTGATATGGAATTTTAGAAAAAATGGAATACCAGGTAACTCAGTGGGTAGAATAGAACTATTAGTCTACATGAATTAGTATAGGTGAGTCCAAATTCATCCAGTAGGATTAACAATACAATGTAAACTAAACATGTGATATGATAAGAGACCACAATTCATTGGGATGTGTTCCCCGATAGTTGATCATTTACAGGAACACTTTTTTTTGGATTATGATATATATATGTTATGGCCAGAGATTGTATCCCCTCTAATGGATTGAACATAATAATTCTATTAGTAATTTTTGGGATAATTTGATCACTGAGGTACGAGGCTACAGGGGACCTACTAATGCTCGTTACCTGTAGGGATTTTACATGGTTCCCTCTTATGATATGATGCTTATGTGATTTGGTACTACCTATTGGTAATGGGATACCAAGTTAACACATTAATTTCTAGAAACATTATTTGTGAAAAAGGTTTTCAAGCATTCCTTGAAAAATTATTCACTAAAATGTTTTCTATTAAAGGTTTAAAATATTTTAAGGGAAGTGTGCATGTTTTTTTTATTATAAGGTTACATAATTATATCTTTTCTTTTGGGTGGAATCATATGTGGCTTTGGCTCACCCCATATATACAAATTTGGTTGTATGTATACTTTGTTATGTACGGCCTGGGTAACAGAATGATTTATTATGGTGGTGATGGTGTATCTTGTTGCAAGTGTTCCAATTCTTGGTGGTCATGGTGTTGGTGTCTTTAAGGTGATGAATCTATTGTTTCATAGAGTTTTTTAGGAAGTTATTATTATTCACATTCTATTGTGGTACATTTTTTCTAGGTTGATGTTAGGAACCATGAATCCAAAAAATTCTTGTAAATCATTTGGTTATGATTCTCAGTTATGTAATGATTATTCTTGTTGTTATTTGTGGTTTTAAAAAGGATTAAAATCATTCTCAAAGGTAATTTCTAATACCCATGTAGTAGTTACTATCCCATGGGGATTTGTAATACACTTTAGTCCCTGTCTTTGGTTAGGTCAGGTGTTTATTTTAATTGTATACTTGATTGGTTCATGAAAAATGGTATTAAATGGAGGTTTCAACATTTTGGAGTAATGTTATTTGGGAAGAGTATAGATAGACTGGATCTAGGAATTTCATGGCTTGAGGTTTGGTTTCTAAGTTGTGTTCTAGTCAAGAACACCTTATAAAATTGATTTGATCTCCATGGGATTTTTGGAAATTTGATTTGACTTCTCCTACAAGAGTGATGTACAAGGTTCAATCTGTATATGTATGCTTGGTGGGGGGAGTGGTTTAATTAATCATGTTATTATAATGGATTTAGTTTGGCTTTAATTTATGGAAGTTTTTGAGATTTGTTATTACTACTTATATTTTTTGTAATGTGGGTTGATGTTTATTTATTGTTATCCTATTAGTTATTTCTTGTGAAGTATGGTGCCTCCTTAAGGAATTTATATGGAAGCACGGGAAGAGGATGAAGAGAGTTCTCCCTCACCAATCGATTAGAGATTAGTGGATGTAGTGGTTAGAGTTTTAAATGATTTGGATCAAGGAGTGGGATCTCATCCTTCATAGGTTATAGAAACCGAAACAGGTCCTCAAAGGGACAATGATCATGAATTTCTCAATAATAGGCCTCCTTATTTTCTAGGTATCATGCAAACATAGGATTAAAAGTATTGTTTTATGAATATTGAGAGTTTGTTTGAATTCTGTGATTCTCCTGAAGCAGTTAGAGTGTATTGTTCTTCTTTTATGTTGAAAGGTCCCAGTGAAAATAGTTTGGACTCAGTGGTTCATGAAATATTTCACAAGAAGATGGGTTGGAAGGATTTTAAGTTAATCATCAATGATCTATATTGTCCTAATATTTTGTACTTTTCCATGTATAAGGAGTTGTAGGAGCTTATAAAATAATAATGTACTGGGATGGAATATTCCAAACACATGGAATAGTAAGATCAGTTGGTATTTGAGACTGTTTCAAATGACTTGCAGAAGGATTGGGAGTTAAATATCAGGTTTCTACAAAATATATGAACCCAGAAAATATTTGTTTCCAGATTAAGAATTATACATAGGTTCTTTTTCATTCTATGAAAAAAAATCTGATTATAGAGGAATTTCTAGTTTCCCTTGAGAAATGTCAGCAGTGGGAAGTGGAAGTTCATCTAAGAATAAGATATTGAGAGATGAGCATGGAAATAAAGGAGGTGATAGTTCAGGACATCCTTCCCAGATCTCATCAGATATGGCATCAGATGTCATGTCTGTCATGTTCCATCAATTTGGAAAGTAAGGTAACGTGTAATTTTCATTTCCAACTCTACACAGATCGTGCCACTAGTGTCCATCTATTAATCACTTTCTGGAATTTTTCAATGAGGTGCAACCATATTAGGGTGTAGTGGAACCTATTGATTCCATAGGGATGTCATCCTAGATAGAACCATCTAAGAAATAGGATTCTCAATTTTAATGTCATAGTAGTATGACGAGATCATCATTTTTGTAGAGTAATATCCAGGAAGTGTCACATGCCATTGGTCATTCCTTAGGTCAAGAGGAGATATGTAAACACCATGTGATCGATCAGGAACTAGTGAAATCAGATTTAGTACCTGTTAATGATCAAGTTACCATTACTATTTCATAATCATTATTTGTTTTCCTATACGATACAAGTGCCTCCTTTAATTTAATTTCATCATGTCTTATAGATGTCTTCAAGATTTCAACCGATCATACAGAGTATGTGATAGAGTTGGTTACAGTTTTCACTAAAAAGAGAGAGAAGAATTTTAAGTGTCTATATTGTAAACTAACTATGTTAGGGGATGAATTGGAATGGGATTTTATTGTTTTGGATATTAAACTGTTTGAATGGATTCTTAATATGGATTATACAATGCATTTTCCAGAACACATTGATTTCCTTCAACAGTGAGTATGTTTTGTCAACCTGACAAAAGTACCTAGGTATTTCAAGGTGAATGAGATCCTTTTTTGTGATGTTCAAGACATACACTTCTATAGATAGGGAAAATGGTTTTATCAGATATCTTGTTATATGTTAGATAATTAAGATAGGGGCTTACTAGTGGATTGCATCTTATTGTGGAAAAGTTTCTAGAAGTATTTATATATCATTTTTTAGGATTTCCTATAGAGTGGTAGGTTTATTTCCTTTTTTTATAGGTTTTGGGAACACAAAAAATATATATTTCCTCATAATTTATGGCCCCCACCTTGTTTAGGGAATTAAATTTACCGTTATAAGATCTAGAATTTGAAGGATTAATTTTCCTGAGTGTCTCAAATTTTTCTACACTAGTTCAATTTTCAAAAAATGCCGATGGATCACTCTAGTTGTGTATTGATTTAAAAAATATGAATAAGGTGATAATTATTCCATTTATTATCTAATAGAGAAATATTGGTTTTAAAAGATCAAAATTCATTATGGGCATCACCAAATAATATTTACAGAGGTAGATGTTTTGAAATGATCTTTTGAAGTAGGTACGGACATTTTGAGTATTTGGCCAAACATTTTGGGTTGAAAAAATCTACAATGGTATTTATTGAGATTCTAAATAGGGTTTTCCCCCATTATCTCTTGTAATTTTTCATGGTCTTTGTGGAAGACATACCGGTGTATTCTAATACTGGGGAGGTGCAAGAGTAGATTTTGATTATTATTTTAGGCACCCCCTATGATCATATTCTCAATGGGAAGATTTCTAAGTTATCCTTATGGATCAGGTATGTGATATTTCTTTTCCATGTGATCTAAATAGAATGGGTTATGGTGGAACCTGATAATATCAATGTATTGATGTCATGGGAGAAGCTACAAAATGATTTTAAAATTTGGATATTTTTTATATTGGATAGGTATTACATTTAGTTTGTTCATAATTTCTCATGTTTCGCTTCATCTATAACATCATTCATCAAGAAGAGGGTGATTTTTGAATGGATCCTAGAGCTTCATGTGTCCTTTGGGGATCATAAGTGACTATTTTCAAAAAAAATTGTTTTGGTCTTTGTAGAGTCTAGAAAGTGTTATATAAACTACTATGGTGCATTAGGTATAGGACTGGGGTGTTTTATGATGAAATTTTATAATTTAGTGTCATATGACTCTCATTGACTCTGAACACATAAAATTAATTAACAAACCAATAACACGAATTTATAAAAGGTGATGCATTCATTAATGATTTGGTGCCATTAACTTTTTAAGGGGAAATTTGTTGTTTATTCTATTCCTAAGGGCATGACCTTAATTTTCTGTTAGAAGGATCAGAAGTTGAGGAAATAGAGATTGGTTGAGTGCCTTCAGTGGTTTGATTTTGATATAGTATGTACCCTTAGAAAAGGAAATGTTGTGGTGGATGCATTGAGTATTAAATTGTCAGTTTAGGAATTGATGGAGTCTAGTGATGAGTAGACATTGATGGGTCTCTTCACATAGATTCTTCTCAAGTGATGAGTCATTCCAGTACTTTATATAGTTATTAAATGGTGTGGATATTCCATATGAGTTGTCATTTTCTCCTAAGATAGTTTGTTCTTCATGTTTCTCATCATTGTTTCGTTTTCATTGATGATGGCGGTGATGCAAGATATCCACATGTCTCAGTGGTTCATTTATCCGGGTGCCACCAAGATGTTCTATGATGTGAGTAAATATTTCATTTGGGATAGTATGATTCATGTTGTTTATGACTTAGTATCATGGTGTTATACCTTCCATCATGTTAATTTATAGAATCAAGGCCCTTTGGTATTCTTCAGCCTCTACCTTTTCGACGTTGGAAGTGGGATGAGATATCCATGGATTTTATTATGGTATTGCATCACACAACCCATTTAAAGAATTGTTTTGGGTAGAGATTGACCATTTGACAAAAATTAGACCATTTCCTTTGGATCAAGTATTCATTCAATAAGGGTGAGTTGGTTCAGTTTTATGATTGATATATAATGGGAATTCAGGGTGTGCTGTTGGAAATCATCTCATATAGGGACCCCACATTTTACCATATTATTGGGTAAGGACTTAAGAGGGAAATGGAGTTAGATGTCATGTGGAACATGGAATATCATCCTCAAATGGATGGTCTGATGGATCAAGAGAATCACAATATCGATGAGAGGCTCCGAGCATGAGCATTGGATTTTGGAGGTTCAGGGGATTTCCTTTTGGGATTGGTTGAGTTGGCTTATAATAATTTTTAGAAATCCTCTATTCTAATGGATCATTTTAGGTGATTTATAGTTTGTTGCGTCGGTCTCTACTATGTTGGTCTATGGTGGGTGAGATCGCATTGTGGGGACTATGCCTTATGAGGGAGACTTATAATAAATCCATGTTGATCTGAAAGCTTTTGTTGACATAATAGAGTCATCAAAGACCTATGATGTCAAGAGGTTCTGATCTTTAGATTTTTCATTAGGTGATTGTGTGTTTCTAAATGTGGCCCTGTGTTTAGGTCCTTGACATTGGTGTAATAAAGGGAACCTAACAGTGAGGTATGTCAGACCTTCTATGTTCACCCAGATGATTGATATTATGGCATAAAATTTTTCTTTCCCATCTCACCTAACATCAATTCATGATGTCTCCCAGGTATCTCAGTTGAAAATGTATGACACTGAACTGTCCCATGTGATGAATTGGGTGGAGTTGGAGTTAGGGATGGGTTTCTCAGTGTTTGAGTAGCCAGTACAGATTGTGTATTCCCAAGAGAAAGTGCTTCATGGGAAGTTTATTCTTCTTGAATTAGTTCTTTGGTAGCATGGTAGTGAGGTGAATGAGGCATGAAAGGGTATGTCTTCGGTTTAGGAGGACAATTCATTTTTTCTGATCAGTATTTGGTGTGACATTTTTGGATGGAATGTTTTCATGGTGTGGATAATTATGACATCTTTTAATTTTTAGGTAGCACTTTTTTATTTAGGTTATTTAATTCATTCATTGAGTTGCCCATTATTTTTGGGAGAAAAACAAAGTATTTGAGGCTTATTATGAGGTGGTTCTTAGTTAATACACTGTTGGGGGAATCCATGTACCATCCTCTATTTGACCATGAATCCTCATTCCTCTTAGACAGTGATAGAAGAATGGTTTCCACATTGTTTGGAAATCAATGGAGGATATTTTTGTGATATGTCATAGTAATTAAAAAGTAGAAAATAACTATCTTTCTGGATTTATATATAACCCTTGCTCAAATATAATCTATCCCATATTCGATTCACATCCTGGGAGCTTCCTCAAATGCATTTTAAAGGCTTTGATCATTAATATTTGTGTGTGTTTGGCCCTTATTCTTCCTGAAATCATCATTTAAGTCATTTCTCCTTTTGTTTCTCCCTTTTTATAGGATTTTTCACCATTCCTCTTTTGGTTTCCTTTTTTCCTGTGTGGTATTGATCTAATGTGGGGTTGATCTTGTGTTTGAGGGATAAATCATGATGGTTGTTGCTTGATCGTTCCTTTATAGTGTCTTGTAGAGTTTTGGTTGTGGTTTTACAATTGTTTTTTGGATGTTTTTATGTGTGAGGTAGGTGGTTCTATGCTTTTACATTATTAACTGAATTTGGAATGCTTTTGTGGAATTATAAATGTGTTTTATGGGATTTTTGTGTGGTGATAAATATGTTTTAAAAGTTTATTGAGATGCATTTACAAATAATTTTGGTATTATGAATAAAAATCATGGTGTTTCATGTAGTTTTTATTATGGGGTTTCGTGAACATGTTTTATGATTTCTGGGAAAGGTGTGAATGGTGTTTTAAAAAGGAACATCAGGTGAAAATGTCTTGAATGTTGGTTTTAGAAAAGAAATGGGTTTTTTTTATATTGTATTCATTTTTCACCTTTAATGTGTTTGTTTATTATTAATGTTATGTAAATCATGTTATAAAATGGATTTGGAGTGATTGTGAATTCAAAATGGTCTTTTCCAAAGGAAATGTTTGTATTTCATATATGAATTCTTATTGTGTTCCAAAATGTGTTTATGAAATGTGATAGTGGATAAATATGTATTTCCAAAAGGTTTTAGTTAGCGTTTAATGGGGAGAATGTTTTTTTATATAAAATTATTGTTTCTAGGTGATCTTTGATCATTGGATCCATGTTAAATGTGAAGGGGTGATTTCCTATTGTGTGATTTTGATGTTTTATATGTATATGTGAAAGTGATGATTTATGTAATATTTGAAATTGAATTTGATCATAAAGTAAATCCTAGGTATCTAGGTGGGTGGAATATAACTAGTAATGTATTTGACTTAGTGGAGGTGAGGCCTAGATTTATCTAGTATGATTGACTTTACAACACTAAATAAACATGTGACATGATCAGAGAACACTAGAACTTGTTATGTGTTCCCATCTAGTTGATCATGCACAGAAACACAATTTATTTTGGATTATTATATGGTATCATTATAAAATGGGATGAGATGCCATCTAATGTCTCATGCATGACAAAACTTTTGGTCTTTGTTGGAGGATTTGATCACAAAGAAACGAGGTTTCTTAAGACCCACTTATGCTCATCACCTATAGGGATTCCCCATGGTTATTTATTATGATATTGTGCTTATGTGAGGCAGTTATAGCCATCAGTATATTGTAGACCGTTCGTATTCTCTAATTTCTAGCAAGATGATTTGAGATAATGGTTTTCATAAAAAGTGTTTCCTGAGAATGTTTTACTTCAAATGTTTTCTTTTAAATGCTTCAAATATTCTTATGTAACTGTGCATGTTAATATATAATCTAATATGAAAGCATGAAATCTTTTATTTTGGGATAATTACTACTAGGATTCAGCTCATACCATACAATCACCGTTGGGTTTATGTATACATTTTTATGTATGACCTAGGTAATGGCAAGATGTATCCTGGTGGTGAAACTAGATTTGGTTAGTAGTGTTCCACTTCTTGAATTTTTTGGTGGTAGTGGATTTAGGGTGATGAATATATTATTACATGGAGTTTTTAGGGAAGTTTTTGTTTTTACATGTCCATCATTGAAATTATGATATTGGTTAAATTTGTAAACATTGAATTTGAAAAAATTTGGAACCTTATTTTTTATGATTATCAATTTTGTGATGATTATTCTTTCTAGTTGGAGTGGTTGCATAAAAGTGTGAAATCATTTTCAAATATAATATTCAATACCCATACACGAGTTTCCATCTTAGGGGGATCATTAAGGCTCTTTGGGCCTTATCATAAGACATCTTGGGTTTTAGGTTGGATGGATCCCCTGATTAGTTTGTGAAAATATCTGAGATGCTAGATGAGAAAACATGAAGTTGTGACAAAATTATTGGTTATAAATTCAGATATAATAATTTCATGTTGTTTTTTTAATTATATATTACCTTTAATTAAATCATTTCTTCCTAAAATATAAACATTACTTTCAATTTTATATGAAAGTAAGAGGTTGGCCCATAATTTTAGACATAGTGATCAAAATATCTAGGTGGTATCAAGTGACTACATATTATATTGTGATCATTATGAATAATTTCATTATTTTATAATATTTGGAGAATGTAGGTATAAATAGGCACAACATGGAAATTTTATATTTCCTAGGAAATTTTTGAGGTATTTCCCAATTAAACTTTATTTATAGTGTTTAACTATGTATCATAGCACAATAGTATTATGACATCTAATAAATCATATATTTTTGCAAGAAAAGATTAAATCATCAAATTTATGGCGATGTATATAATCAAGATGATCATATGCATCATTTGTTTACTTACGAACCACATAATGTATGGTTGGGTCATTCTACATAATGTTTTTGTCCATTTGGATGTTACAGTAGTCAATATTTTTATTGCCCTATTTTTATTTCTACTTACAACTTACCTCCATGGATGTGATAAAGGAAACATTTATATTTTGGGTGTTATTCATTCTTGGACATCCAAATCATAATATCAATGGCTATTTAAAGCCACAAAATACTGGCTTAAATTCATTATTGAACAATTATGTAACTAAATTTGATACAATTTCAATTCAAAATTTTAAACTACAGTTTCCATTAACGTGGAGGATTTGGGACTTTTTGGAATATGGAATGATATCTAGAAGAAGTACACACGTCCTAAAATCATATACATATAGACAAGATAATAAAATGAATTTATTCTTTTCAATTGGAGAAATATTAGGTATTTTTACTATCATCGAATATTTATTCTTCTGGATCATCATTTTTTATGGAATAAAAATAATTTTTCAAAATGTGGTAATATGGAAGAAAACATCCAGATGTTCCCTTAGGTATTTAGGTAAAATATATATTCTTTTCATTATATATTTTTACTTTTTTACCAACCAAAAATGAATAAAAAAACTATTTTGGGAGCCAAATATTTACATAAAGATTAACATTTTTGTGACCTTATATATTGGTCTAACTTGTTGGTTTGTCACAAGTTAAATGTAATTAATATTAAGGATAAATTTTTTATGAAATATTTTTCACTGTTCTGAATTCACTCAGTAATACCAAAGATAATGTGATGGCACTCTATGGGTAATAATGAAGAAAAATTCAAATTATGCAAATATGAACTCAACATAGTGCCATGGATCTCTATTTTGGTCCATCATCACCCCTATGTTCACTAAGCATCGACTGTATTCTCGATGGACCATCGGGAGGGGTGAGCAATCCATCTACCATAATAACTAGCCTAGAGAGGTTATTGGATTCTTGTGATGTCCTACTACTACCACTTCATTTAGGTAGGTTATTTTATATTCAGATCTTTTTAAGGGGGTGTTTTTGGAGAATCAGCAAGTCAATTTCAACCTCATTGAGCTATCTTCAGATCTTGATAAATGTTTCTTTACTCTATCTTCCTTTGTTTCCTTCACCTCTAGGGAATTCCATCATACCATGGTTGTGCGTGAGAGCACTTATAGTTAGAAAAAAACCCTATGGTTCAAACTAATTCCTTGAAAATACAACTTCATGTCCTGTAGAATATAAAATAGAGAAGCCCCCATTGATGAAAGCATTAAGCATTGTGGGGTATCGAAGGGGTTGAAATGCCCATTTTTTAAAACTGTAAGGTGGAGAGTGCAGAGCACCTCTTCTTTATGGGATATTGGGAATCAGAATTGTTGAATTTCATTGGTTAATTTACTACACTTCTTGGCCCCAATATGACAGATCTATCATTCTTGGATAGGTGGTGTCATAGTCCGGGTGACAGGGGCCCATAGTAGTTGGCCCGCACCGTGATAATTCATGGAGGGTTTTAGGGTATCTAGAAACCCTGGAAAAAGGTTAGGCGTGATGGGGTCCTATGCTCGGGTAGATATTTTATCATCAGGACTCAGAACCTCTTCCTCGATATGTCTGGTCTCATCAGTAACTAGTTAGAGGCTCTATTACTTCAATGACTTCAATGGAGCTCTCTTATCACCCAGCATGTTATTAACAATGTCATTATCTAATGGGTTTGATGTAATCCTACATCCAGGGGACTCAAACTCAATACTAATGGGTCATGTATCATGGGGTGATCTATAGTGGAGATTTTGTTCATGACTCCCATGGTTCGGTTATTCTACCATTCTCCTTTTTCCAGGGATATAGACCCAGTCCTCATGCTGATGTAAAGGTAATGCATTTGGGTTTAAGAATGTGTCACCATAAAATAATTGCATCGGTGGATGTTGAAACTGACTTAAAAAATCTCCATGATTACTTAAATTTTCATTTTACCTCTCCTTGCTCGATTTCACAAATCATGAAAATTTGTGAAAGCATTTTTAACAACCACACCAAAGTGCTGCACTCATAATGACAGGGGAACCATATTACATACTACCATTCTTCTCTTAATTTCCTTGGTTCCATATGACTCCATAATGTGTACTATTTGAAACCCGAGGGGGTCAATCTATTTATAGGGAATGCCCACAGACTTCACTTTTTTGGGCATCCTTAAGCGAAATGTTTTGGATGCTTTCACCCTTGTATTCTTTTCCTTAATAATAAAAAAACCACATGATGATCATGATTTACAGATTTATTGACATATTATATATTTTAGGTTACATTATGTTTATTATTTTATTTGGTCTTGTTGAATCCTAAATGGGATTATTAGTAGGATAAAATGTCATGACTACCATGTTATAATGAAAAGATTGCTTCCTATTGTTCTTATATGGCTATTTAATTCATCAATTTAGGTACTGTTTATGGAAATATGGTATTTATTATGAGATATTTGGTTTTAAACATTATATTATGATGCATTTAGTATGCCAAAAAAATGTGTTTTAATTTTATGAAGAATGGAAAAAATATTCCCACTAGCCTTATCTGACTAAATGAATCATTTATTATTTCATGTTCAATTTGAAGCTAAATTTTTAGGGAAGATATCGATCGATGTATCTATTTGATAGATGCATTAAAGAAAAAATAAATAAAGTACATAATAAATAATTAGTTATAGGGTCGATTACAGAATCATAATTGCATGAGGAAATTTCAAATTTCAATTATTTTACTTCTAATCGGAATATCCATAAAAAAATAATTGCATGGGACTCAATGTGGACCATGTTAATGAAGTCACAAGCCATTATTTTTTAGTTTTTAATAAGTTGGATCGTGTTTGTAGTTGTTGTCATGAATGGTAGGATTTATATGAATAACATTACACAGATCATATATATATTCTACTAAATTGTGTAGAAATGATACGATTTTTGAAATGTGTACTTCTTTTTATTATTCTATTAATTTTTTTAATTGATATATTTAATTAATTTTTTGGTTTTTAGACTATATAATGACCATTTATAAAATGATACAAATTAGATATTATACTCTTGAAGAAGTCATTCACCAAAAATTTTCATAATGGTTCTAAATCATGGTACCTAAGGTTGTTTTTTAGAAGAACATTAAATAAATTTTATAATCATATTAGTTAATAATATATTTATTTTATTCAAGGTAAAAATGTAGGTAAAATTAATATTTGGATATTTTTTCTGAAAAAAACCATTGAAATTGTTAAAATCATCTAATTGCTAGTTGTTTATTTGATTTAAATTCCATACACAGATATATGGACAAATAAATAAACCAATGAATAGTGATGTTTATTTAAAATTATACCATCATAACAAAAGTGAAGTTGACTTTAATGGTATACTACAAGAAATAATTGTGTTATGTCCTCAAAGACCAAATTATTTTAATATTATTAATGTTTATTGGTTTGATATTAATCAAGGGTTGAGATTATCTCAATTTCATGGAGTCATTAATATTAAATATAAAATTTTTATTACATAAAATGATATATTTAAGATGAATCAGAGTGAAAATAATTTATAGTATACAACGTTTTGTGATATTTTGAGAGATTTCAATGACTGATGGCGTATAAAAAAATTAAATATCTTGAAAATCCATTTCATGAAAATAAAATTGGTTTTGTTTTAGTGAAATGCAATACAATTTTTCAAGAAACAACACCAAATACATCTCATAACCAATTATAGATAAATGTCAATGATGAACCCCAATTTTAGGGATAATGATATTGATAATATTGATGATGTAATAAAGGATAATGAAATTGAACGTCATCTGGGAGTTAACAATGAAAAAAATGAATATGAATACATTTTCCTCAACAAAGATGAGAAAAAATATGACAAATGATGAATTATATTCTGGTATTTATTAGTTTTTTAGTTATATTTGTATTAAAATAATTTATTGGTCAGATTGTTTGTTTCAGATAGTTGGTCCCAATGATATACTCTGCCACATTACTAATGCTAATAATAATTAGTTTTTTATATTTTGTATCTACATTAAAAATTATTAATATTTAATAATATTTTATTTATAATAATATTTTTTAGTTTTTTATATTATATATATATTAACAAATATTTAGTGGTTAGATTATTATGTTCAGGTATTTATTTATACGTAATTTTTATATTATGGTATTTTTTAGTTTTTAATATTTCATATATGTATTACACATTTAATATAGTTAAGGTTATTATATTTTGGTATTTATTGTTTTTTCGTATTTGATATTTCTATTAAAATTTATTCCAAATAAAATTAGTTTTCTATTATGTATAGAGATACCCCTAGTGAACTATTTCATTCTCTCACGAATTCTGGACTTCTCGATGATGTGGCTAATTTCTATGATCTGCATGAGTCTACAAATATTAGGTGGATTCTACAACTTTTTAAATCGATGATTCCATACCATATTATAGATAAACTTTCATATCCTGATTTAGCGGTATGTTCTATTGTTTAAGGTATTTATTTTATATTATGATTTTGAAATAATTTTTGTAGTTATATTCCAATTATTTTTTTTATTTTACGTTGTTATTCAAATTTATATACTGTAATGACTTATTTGATTCTAATAATTATACATCTGAGAAATGGGTGTCCTGGTATTAGGTTCCCATTTCCATTCGTCACAAGATGTTGAGCCAATGGATTGTACATTATTAAATAATATATTTTGTCAAAAAAATATTTTATTAGTGAAATGAAATTTTTTATTCTCTTATAGATGTAATTTCCATTAATTTCGAATTGTTCATGTTCTCTGATTTTGAAAAAATAAGATATTTTTTTGTATGATAGATTTCATCAGTTTTAACAGAAACTCAGAAAGTGGTCCATGTATAGAGTTTCTACTACCGTGTTTAACCAGTCTTGTGTCTTCTGTCAACCTAAATGTACCTTAGGTCAGTTATGGGATGGATTATGCTCATAATTTTTAGGAAAAGGTTTTAGGAAGAAGTAACCATCTAGACATCATAACCTATGCAGGTATGAGGAAACACATATGGTCGAGGGTTTCACATTTTGTAAACAAAAAAACATATGGAAAATAATATTATTTATTAAATTATATATAATTTTAATGTAAAATATTTTTTATATTTTGTAGGCCACTAATGAGCCCTCTATTAATGATTATAATGATTATAAGAATATGTACACTGATCCTCATATGGGGAAAATTGTTGGTGAGTAATAATTCTATACTGTTGTAAGTATTTTTTTTAAAAAATTGTTAATATTAATTTTATTATTATTGAAATTTATAACAATATTCAAACAAAATGTAAAATTCTGTGAATTTTTAGGCACAATAGAGTCATGAAAATGTGAAATAGATTCCACTGGGGATTTAGGTTTAGAGGATGTGGCTTATATAAAAGTGACTTCACATGGAATTGTGAATGGTCTGGTGGCTGGTATCAGTTAACGACTCATACTGATGAGTTATTATGGTACTTCTGTGATGTCCCTCGTCACCTCAACGATAGCATAGGTAGAGCCATTTTAATACTATACAAATTATAAGGAGAGGTTTCAATCTTAGGATGAGATGATACAATTGATATAGAGAGATGGAGAGATGGTGGAGGACCATGAGGAATGACATCCTTAGAGATGAGAAGTTTTTGGAGTATAAGAACCATCTTGTGCGTACTGTTGGTATGGAAGTTACTCCCTATGACCATTCGAGTGATCCTCATCCACTTAATGGTACTTGATCATTCTCTGTAGTGTTTTATGACTATTTTTTATTTGTTGGATATAAACATATTAAGTGTCAAATAATATATCAATGTTATGATTGTTATAATTATTTAATAATTATTATTTTTTGGAATATATTTTCAGAATTTTAATATTTTACAATATTATTAATTAAAACATATCTCCATATCGATTGAGGATGAGATTTTTTAAAAGGTAGACATTTTTTATGTACAATGTACCCATTACAAGATTTTTTATTTTATAAGGGTATACCACAGTTGTTTATTTAAAATAATTGTGGGTTATAATTTTGAGAAACAAGTTGTCCCTCATAAATTAAAATTATATTCTAAGGGTGATCCAAAAAAAACTATTTTTGACGTCATTTTCTATGGCTTTCCATTAGTGATAGACTCCCATCACTGCTGACAATTTGTGGAAAGAGTCCATCACTAATCACCCTTTATATAAACAACATACTCTACTAGTGATATCCCATGTAAATAAGTAAAAAGCCTCATATGTAAGGGTATCATGACCAAAGAGTTCCTACACATACATCCCAAAGGATATAAAATAACATAAATGTTTCCACGTGATCTAATGACTGTCAGACCATATTTCATTTATAAAACTCTAGATAACTATAATCCAAAAGATCCAACCTAGTGCATATTTCCCTTTCCAAATAGATTCTAAAAATTTCCATTGGCATCTGTATGGTGTGAAGAAAAAATCCTAGTAGGGTACCACCATTAATATATATAAGGCTTTTACCCATGAAAACTAATAAACTAGTTTGAAATATAAAATAAAAATTAATGTCTATTGACCCAGACTCCAGAAACCTACTTCTTGTGTATTACATTATCTTTTCATATCAATCATAGTAAATTCAAGGATTCCTGAGAATGAATAAAAATAATTCTGTTCCAAAATGTTCTATAAGGGTTAACTAAAGAGGAATATATCATTAATTGATAGGAAAAACCAATATGGAATGGAAAATAAATGAAAAAATACAATTCATATAACGTCATTTACAAAATAAATATTGAAAGTTAAATAACTTAATCAAATATCATTTAATGAATAACATGAAAATCATAACTTGATAAGGCATAATTTATTTGGAAATGCAAATAAGTAAAAAACATTCCATTTAACCAATAAAATTAGAATCAAATGCTTCTTGAGATAATATCATTGTGAAACAGTCATGGATAATAGTAACTAAATTCATAACAAGGGAAATGATTAATCATTGGATATTATGTTCTCAAGAACATGATACCTCTACCATCAAGACCATTCAAAAGATTGAATAAATTTATAGGTTCAAAATTGATTAACTCCATCTTACTGATTCATCTCATGATAGTACTGATATATCAAGTGGCTATATAATTTTGGGCACCACACATAACTAATTTTCCAATGTAATCCTCCTGTATTGAATAATTAGTTCAATTCATGAACAATGAACCTTATCATCAAATATCCCTATTGAGTAAGGAATATAGATTTATCAATATTTCTAGGGAAAATGAAATAAATTTAATTCATTCCTCTGGTATTGATTAATCAATTTAATTCATTAACAATGCACCTTATCATCAAATATTTTTATTCAGTAAGGAATACAGATTTATCAATATTTACAAGTAAAATTGAATAACTTTTATATAATTACTCATATTTTGAATAATATATTTAATTCATGAATCATTCCCCTATCATAAAATATCCTTTTTGACTAATGTATATATATTTATCATACAAACAAATAATTTTCAACATAAACACCATATATGAGGATTATATACAGTTTAGGAAATATTAATAAATGTGATTCATAGAATATAAAATACCATGAAATTAAACATTAAATATCATAGATAAATGAAAATTCATGTAAAATATATCAAAGTGTTAGTTTATACACAATGTAAAAGTTAATAAGTTCATTTAAACAAAAATTTCTCAATAAAATAGAAATTAAGATAGAACCCATTAGAACGACCATAACATTGAAGGGAGAATTAATCAATGGATAGATAATGTGTATCAATGTTAAATAAATAGAGAATAAGTGAAAAAAATATCATATGATAATAAAAAATCATTATACAAATAATATTTGAATATCAATGGCCAACAGAAATGTAATTTAACATAATAAAAGAAATTGAGTTAGGAAATTCATTTCCACTTTGTAGCTTTCATTCCAAATATCGTTTGATGAAATAATTTAAATTAAAACTTAGTATACCACAGAATAATAATTAATCAGGATATTACATGTCAAAGTCTCATTATATATTCCATATAAATGAAATTATGGTCATAACATTTCAATAATCCTTAATGAAGAGAAATTGAGATGAATCCCCTTACCGCACATTTCCTTTTCATGGAAAAAGTTTTAAAATACTGTACAGGGGTTCTAAAAATGATATTATATTATACTATTACCATATTAATATATATAATATCATATAATTTCCTTCTATAACATCTTATGACTTTTACTTTAATAAGGTTTCATTATTTTCGTTTTTTCGAGTGATAACGTCATTGTTTTCTCATTCATGATTTGTCATGAATGTTCTGATTCATGTACTTATTATAAAAATTAATCATCTACATAATAATTATAATAATTTTATTATTATATTATTTATAAATAAATAATTATTTTAATACTAATCCAAAAATATTGTTATGGGAAATGATGTATGTTATGATCACGGAGATGGTAAGACGTA
This sequence comes from Viscum album, assembly GCA_963277665.1. NCBI lineage: Eukaryota > Viridiplantae > Streptophyta > Magnoliopsida > Santalales > Viscaceae > Viscum > Viscum album. The sequence continues at coordinate 1,695,964,150 of OY728143.1, forward strand.
TGTACACATTAGTACCATTTCTATTTTTCAAGGATCATTTTGGAATGTAGTTAATTAAAATTTTATCATTAAATAAATAATATAATATGATAAATAACATATTTTTTACTAAATATACTTATATATTTTCTATTTCGTGTTGTCATAAAAAGAGAGTGGCATCACTTTGTGAAGGCAGAAGTGAATTCGTACAAAAACAATGTTATGATGTTTCAGAGAGATTATAGTTGAGAAAAAATATATATTATCTTTTAAAAATGATACATATTTCATTAATATAATAATTATTTAATTTATATTACATATATTCAATATCATTATCTTTATTCTCATCCATTTAAGTGTTAGTGAATAACAAATCACATCGCTTCATGAGGTAGTAGTCTGTTATACACCTAAGCGTGGTTATTGTATCCACTATGGAATATTAATTAAAAAAATTATTGTTGATATAATGTATGAAAATTTATAATTGTGTTATAAATATCATATATATACTTTATATCCATTATCATACCCAACTATGTGAAGTGTTTATTGAAAATGTGCCACATCAATTTTTGTGGTGGCAGTCAATTGTACATACGATCGACAATATAATTTCCTATTTGAGGGAGGAGGTGATGGATATTGTTAATTCCATTATCATAATAACATCTTAGTATATTGTTGGAACCAAGGTTGCTTGTTGATAATATTAGAGTTTGTTTTTTTTTCAATCTCCACATGGATGACAAGAGAGTTTTCAATTAATACGGCCATACGTTAGAGACTAAAAGTATTATTAAAGGAGGAAAAGGCACGCGGTACAATATAAAATTGCGTATTAAAGGCATGTAGTACATGGTGAAGGCACACAGTTTGCGGTGAAGGCGTGCGACACACAAAATGCTAGAGAAAATGGTTCACATCGATGGTACACAGTAAAGTGGTGTAGTACGCAGACCGAGAGACATTCAGTACAAAGACGGTCAATAGTACACGATAAAGGTTCGTAGATCATTTTATTTTAGTACATAGTGGATGTTAACAGTATGAATCTCGAGTTTAGTATACAGTCATTATTGTCCCACATTGAAAATTAATGTCAATCATATTAGCATAATTTAAGGATTTCTGTTCCTATTTAAGGAGCATTAATCCCCTTTGTCAAGGGACGATATTGGAGATTAAAATTTTAGAAATTAATTCTGTGAATTCAAAAGTGGTATACAGTGTAGATGTCAGCACATGGAGAGAATATTTGGCATAAGGAAAGAATTTCGTGGAAGATATTGCGGTTTGTGCAGGAAGCTCTCATATTATGTGACCGAGCAAGGTAGTACACAGAGTAGGATGGTATATGGAGGAGTGGAGAAGTACGTAGTGTTAGAGAGTATGCATAGAAGGACAGTTCACTGTGTAGCTGGAAGATACACAAAAATTGTTGGAAGGTACATGAAAATAGCAATGGTACACAAAAACAACATCGGTACACTGAAACAACAGCTTTACAAAGAACACACAAGGAAGATTGAAAATTAACTAAATCAGTTTGTGAAATTAATTTCCATAACATATCTGTTTATGGTAAAATAAATTAAATCTATTATTGATTATAGGACTTCAATAGAGCCTCAATTTATAGTTGTGGATGCATGAATTAATGAAAAAACATTGAAGCAACCTTCAAGTCGTTAAACTGAGTGAAGATTCTTCCAACAGAGCAATGGAGATTCAACAGAAGTTATCTGAGTGATGCATTGTGCTTTCCCTAAAACATTGTAAAGGCAGTGTGCTTGGATAGAGTGACTATACTAATATCTTTTAATCGATAAATTGTGAAGATTTATGTTTTTTGGTATGATCGAAACATTTTCGGCGTACGCTCATTAGACGTATCCCTTGGTGGTGAACAAAGTAAAATTGTTGTGTCATTTTTTTGAATGTGATTATATATTTTCTTCAATCCTCTTTAGATAGGTTTAATAGGTTCCCACCAACGTGGGAACAAGATCAATCAGTTTAAAAAAAATGTTGACACCCTAATTCACCCTTCCACTCTAAGGGTGTTTTGGGGTCCGTTAAGTGGTATCCAAGGGTAATGGTTGTTGATGTTGAATCAGTATACCATGGATAATCTAGTTAATGTTAGAGGAGTTCTCCTATTTAGTATAATTAATTTTTAAATATGAAAAAACATGATAAGATCTCACTATATATCTCCTAGAATGGATGTCTTATTTTCTACTGTACATGGAATAATTTTCACTGATCCTATAAGAATGTCGTGGATAGATACATATAGGAAATTACTTAATGCTGATGCAAAAGCACAAAATGATCTCAATGCAGCCCATTATGATCATATTTTTCTAATGGAAATGAGATTGAATTCTACCAAGTCAGTTTCGGATAAATTGGGGAATATTAATGAAGGATATGTCAAAGTGAAGGAGGAAAAACATTAAGTAATACACAAAACATTTGATGATCTAAAGACGCAGCCTAATGATAATGAAAACTCATTATTCAATCGAATTAATCATTTTATTGGAGCAATATAAGGTCTGGGGGGATAAATCATATACATTGACACTGTGATGAAAATATTAAGAATAATAATACCCATTTACAATTCAAATATGTCTACCCTTGAAGAAATATATCTCTCGAAACACGCATTGGATGATCATATGAGAAATATATCATCTTATTAAATGAGAATCAAACTAAAAAAGGATATAACTTGTGTGGGAATGGAAATGGAATTCCAAACCATAGACAAAATATATGTTTCAGGAGAAAAAGGTGATGATGATAATGAGGAAAATGAAATACTTTCTCTCATTTCTATAAAGATCAAGAAGGGAACATTTAAATTTGAAGGATAGCTGACATTGAATTGTTTTTACTATGGAAGTGTTGGAAACATTGCCTCTAAGTGCTCATAAAAATTTGATGATGAATATAATTAAGTTTAAAACAGGGAAAATCCTCAAAATATTAATAAAAAATGGAATCATTATATTTTAAAAGAATTTATAGAAGAATAGTTTTGTCTGTGATAAGGATAATGATGATAAAGAATTCTGTGAGGAAGAATAACAGGAAATCAAGACAGGAAACCATGCCTCGATTATGGATGCCGCTGGAAAGTCTAAACCATTGACAGATAAATATGGTATAATCATTTGACTACTAATGTCGAACCCAAGTTGCAACGTATCGATTTTTTTGTTATTCTTGACATTTAATGTAAGAGATGAAATAATTAGAATGAAATGGTGGAGGAATCATCAAAATATAGTGATCAGCTAGAAGTATAAATTGAATGATTGGAAGAACTAGTGAATGTAAAATCATGAATACTTGAAAGCACTAATGATGTAATGGAAAAAAACAAATAAATAAAGAAAAAGAAAAGGAAATTAATTACTTTACTTCAATACTGGAGGAGAAGTCCATGACCATTGAGGGAATCAAATAATAAGTAGTTACTTTGAGAAGAAAACTCAAAATAGAATCAATATCAAAAGAAGCAAAGAAGAAAATTAAATTTGGATGGTTCTCGGATGCAGAGGTACTAGAGAGATAAAAATGTGGTTGTGATGATATTTCAATGATATTGAGTGATCAAAGACCCACATGCATGAGATATAGTGGAATTGTTTGTGATGCTAAAACATCAAATAATATAAATAAATTGATCCAGAATAAAGAACTGTTTAATATTGATCATGTTGAAAAGCCACCAGATGTGCTAAAAATGAATGTCGTAAATCTAACTGAAAGCATAATTGATTATTATCCTCGAGTTTCCAAAATGATAAGCAGTAAAACTATTTTCTTGAGGATAAATAGAAGTAAGAAGAAATTTCCTTTCATGGTGTGTCAGTTTTGTGGCTATCTGGGCCATTCCACATCACACTACAAAAATGAAATGAGATATATGAATGGGGAAGAGGTATGAGTTCAAAAAAGGAGAAAATATTCATATTAGGATATTATAAAAGAAATAATTTCTAGGGATATTTTTTCACTATTCAATCATTGGCCATAAAGCTGTGTATTTCATGCAAATGTATGCCGGGATAAATTCATTCAAATTTTTGAGACAATTCAATACACATCAAACAGTTAGTGTTGCTATTTCAAACAGGTATTCCCCAATGGATGATGATTTTGTATATAAAGAACCAATGTATCAAGAATAGTGAATTAAGAGGCCATCAGTGTCATTCAGTTAATCTAATATCTCATAGAATGAAAAAATGAAATTTGAAAAGTCCAATTTTTCCGAAGTAGACCTCAATAGAACAAATAAAAACAACACCTACATTCTTGATAGTGGTTGTTCATACCACAATATGGGTAGTTCATACTTATTAACGAATGTAAAGAAAAAGGTCGATGGAATAGTGAGGCTCATTAATGATGGTGCTTTGATGATAAAATTTAGTGAAAGTACTAAGCTAACTAATGGAGAGATGAAGAAAAATGAAGTCCTATAGGTGGATGGTATGAATCACAATATTCATATGGTGAGACAACTCTATGACTTTTTCATTATTGTTACATTCAATCAGAATGGATTTACTATAAGAGTAATCTATAGGAATTCCCTAATTAAACATTATAGAATAGAAGGCATCACATATCAGGTTGACATTAAATAGGACCTTTTCTACCTAGTAGTTGGAGAGGAAAACAATTTATGAAATTAGATATTGGGAGACATCAATCAACAACACATGGAAAAGATATCTAAGATAATGATTTTCATGGATATTCCTAATCTGGAGCATTAACAAGAAAGTACTTATGATTCTTCCATGTTAGGAAAACTGGACAACAGTACCTACCATCCACAGGTGAAAATAGCATCTAATCTCCTTGAACTCATCCATACAAATTTATGTGGCCCAATAAATTTTTTTGGGACACATGGAGAGAGGTACTTTATTCATTTAATGGTTTATTACAGTATAATGGAATGAATGGTCATTATACATAGGATGATCAGAGTCCTATAGTGTGATAATAGGGGGAATAGACATCAATTGTTTTTAAAAATTACATAGAGAAGCATGGGACACAACAATAGGAGTCAACTGTGACAACCCCATACCAAAATAATGTAATTGAGCATAGGAATCGATAGGTAAACAACATGGCCAGAAATATTATTATTCATAGTCATCTTCCTCGACATTACTAGAAAGAGGTAGTATAAGATACATTGTATATTCAAAATCGAACAGTGCTATATCTAGTTGAAGTGCATTGTGTTTCATTTTTTGTCAATGAGGCATGAAGTTGTCATGGAATTAATGGATGTCAAGGAATGTCAAGGAATGTCAAGATGTGAATGAAAAAGGTTGTGATGGTGTTGGTGGTGAAGGAGAATGGACATGGTACTAAGATGCATGTCACTTAGGAAGATTCACTAAGTGACATAGGATGTTTTGGTTGAAACATTATATATGTAAATCAGACGATTGTTGAGCTGTTCATTAAGTTCCAAGAACTTGTATCAACTGGATACAAAGTCACAACAATGATAGAAGACCATGCATTTTTAAGACAATGCATGATGAGTTGAAGTGATCCATCCACAATCACTAAGTGGATGAATTGGTTCTAATGAATCCCATACACTAATTCTTAGTGCATGATGAATTGAAGTTGATCCAACTTGATCTCTGATTGGATCAATGAAGAACATTGAATATCTATGTGATTCAGGAGCTTGGTTGATGATGAACCTTTTGAATTTCATATCCTAAGTGAAGATAATATGAGGAGAAGTAATGGAATTCTTAAAAAGAAGAAGAAGAATGGAGAAGAGGAAGAATGGCTTGGAAGAAGTGTCTTGGCATTTGGAATTTGGTACTTGGTACTTTGTTTTTATACAAAGTCTAGGTTCTACACTAAGCAAAAAATATGGCCAGCCAAGGCACCTTGAGGGTTCAACCCCAAGGCATGGGCACTAGGGCACCACGCCCATGGGGGAACCCGTGGGGCGAGCCAGGGCGGCAGGGCGCACACCCAAGACACCGCATGGGCGCCTGGGGCACGCCCGAAGGAGCGCGGCATGGGCGTAGGAGCGCGCCCCCAAGAGTGTCAGTGTGCATAGTGGGCGCCAGTGGCGCGCCCGCAGGGAGCAGAGTGGGCGCAGAGCGCGCCCGCAGAGAGAACCCGGTGCGGGGTGGCACCGGGAGGGGAGAAGTTCAACTGAGCCGAGGATGGCACGTGATGGTTGATAAACCGCAGCAAAACCGCGCCCCGTTTCGATGTGGGACGCGAAAATTTCACCGGGAGCGAATCCCAGCCGCACGATTGATCGCGCGGACGATCTAAGCCGCACATCTGATCCGCGGAGAGATGATCTGATCTAGGCCGTCCGAGATCAATTGAATCGCCGATCCAACGGCTGCGAGACCGTCTTCAACCCCGAGCTCAGCTGAGGCCTCCCCGCGCATTCCCGCAGCCACCTTCGAACCAGAGGCCACCCGTACGCCAGTTTTCGAGTTCCCGGCCACCTCTGAAGGAGCTAAGACGTCCATCAGATTCGTCTGGCCCTACTGAACACAACCATGCAATAAAATATGCATGCACACGTTGAATGGAGAAAATTGGAGTTCGGCCGAGGCAAACAACGTTGCCGAGGCCATGAGGATTATGCTTTTCATGGTTTGCCCTTGAATAAGGTCGTGGATGCGTTTCTAAGCCGCATGCACATAGAGGTGAAGAAAAATAACAAAGGAGAGGATACCCGCATGAACCGAGGATAAAAATAAAGATTTGAAAGATTTTTAAAGATCCGAAACTTTAGGGAACTTGAGTTATTATCACGCGGATTTTTAGAAGCCCTCCTCGCCTATAAAAAGAAGACCCGAGGCGCTGGAGAAGCTTGCTGATGTTTTTGTTGAAGATCTATTGATCCATGAGAGCCCTCTGCCTCGCGAAGAAGAAGCCCCGCGCAAGTTTACTTGTGTGGCTGGAGTCCCTTGCGCGCAACACCTTTGCGCGACAAGAAGAAGGGGACCCTGTGCGCTAATCCTTTGTGCGGCAGGAAGACCTCGTGGCCGCAACACCTTGCGAGCCCGAGGCTTGTTCCCTCTCTGCCCGCACCCTTGTGCGGCAGGAGGAAGACCCCGCGGGTGTTGCACTTGCGCGCCCCGCGGTAGGAGGAACTTGCGCGCCCGACCAGCCTTGGATCCCAGTGACCCTTGCGCGCCTCTGTTTGAAGACACTCGTGTTGTGTGTGCAAATACAAGAAGAAGGTAGTGGGTGTGCACCAAAGAAGACCCGAGGCCTTAGTGCATTTGTGTGTGCATTCTTGAAGAGTGAAGACCACCACACTTTGTGTGTGTGTGCATTTGAAAGGAAGGCCGAGGCATAGCTTGGGGGTGTGCAAAAAGAGTGGAGGCCAAATATACACTCATTGTGTGTGTGCAAATCAAAGAACAAGTTGTGTGTGCAAAACAACAAAGTGGCCGAACCTAGTGTGTGCACTAAGTGGAGTGAACACACTTAGAAGAAAAGAAGGATACTCACACAAAGTATAACACACATTTATGTGTGTAAACACATTGAACAAAGTGTGAAGTTCAAGTGAGAAGGTGTGTGCTATAGTTGACTACACCCGTAAAGGGTTTATTGCACCAAGAAGAAGAACAGGGGAGTGAATGCATGCATGCATGCACGTGCACATGTAAACAAGCCAAATCTTCTTGTGTGCATTTGAGTTGACCAAGACCAGAGGATCTTGAAGAATTTGAGAAGGCCATGAAATCACTGCATGAAGAGACAGAGTTGCCATGCACTCAGTGCATGAAGTTGTTTTGAAGTGAGACTGAGCCAGACTGAAGTGAAAGATATTGTTTGTCTGAGTTTTCAGTATTTGAGAAGAGCCTGATCAACAGAAGTGATCAGAAGTTGTTGAGAAAGACGAGAAGACCTGTTCACCACAAGTGAGCAGAGGTACAGAGCAAGGCCAGCAGCCTTTATCCCAGGCTGCTGAAGTTACTTGAAGAAGTTAAAGAGGAGAAGAGCTACTCGTGCGACTCGAGCAGCCAAGAGAAGACCCTGTGGGACTCAGGGAGAAGAAGTCTTCAGTGGGATACTGGAGCAGGCCAGTGGGACTCTGGTAACACTGTGGGACGCAGTATAAAGACCCTCATGTGGGACTCAGGAGAGATACGGTGGGAAGCTGTATCGACCATTGTAATACTAACAGATTATAATGGGAGAATCCATGCTGGGAGAGCATGGCAAGGATGTAGGCCTTTGGTGCCGAACCATGTAAATCCTTGTGTCCTGTGCCTTTTCATTACTGCATTATCCGGGAAAGGTTGAGAGACATAAGAAGAGTGGATCGAGGCCTTAACAAGCCATAGAGTTTTAATTGATTAAGAATCAATTAGTAAAAAGTTTTAAAGGATCACTGATTCACCCCCTCCCCCTCTCAGTGATTCACACTGATCTGGGCACTTCAATTGGTATCAGAGGAAGGTTACCTCTAAAAGATCCAAGGGAGTCTTTATGAAGTGCAGATTTGAGGAAATGAAAGAACAGCCTCAAATGGAGATATCTGCCAAGACTCAGAAAAATAGAAAGAAGAAACAGGCCAAGAAAATGAAGAAAGCCTGTCCTAGCTGTGATGAAGTTGGAACAATGAAAGATCTTCAAAGTGAAATCGAATATCTTTAAAAGACAGTCCCCAAGGAAGTGGCAATGTGTATTACTACTGGCATCCTTGATCTTCAAGAAGAAAAATTACAGCTAGAAGAAGAAGCCAATGCAATGGAAGATCAATTGGCTAAAAGGGTTGGCATAACCAACACTCTCAGAAAGCTGGTGAAGGCTAAAGATGAAACTGTTTCTCTTTGCAATGAAAGATATGAAGACACTGCTGAAGAATTTCAAAGAAGCCTTTCTGAGAAAGAATTCTTTAAAGTAATAATCAAAGATGTTTACCATGCACTGGAGAAGAGGCATAGAGTATCAATGGTTGTTAAAGATGCTCAACTTGAAGACAAAGTAAAAAGGGTGAATGAGCTTGACAACTCATTGCTTGAAATGAATAAGGTGCATGAAGACCAGATAAAGCAGCTGGAAGAGAAATGGGAAGGAAGGCTAAGAACTATTGAGGATGAGAAGAACTCCCTCAATATGAAATTCTTAGAACTCGAGGTGATATTGAACAATCAGCAATCACCCAAAGCCAAAGCTTCCCAGTCAGCTGAAAGGAGAAATTTTGCTACTCAAGTATGCTTTGAGAAGGATTATTCTAAAAGAAAGACATCCTCTAATTAAAGGGAAACATCTTCTAAAAAGAAGGTACCATCCATCCCATCTTGTACTCATGTTTCTAAATGTGTTTCCACAAAAAGTGCAGGATGGAAAAATAATTCCAAACAAGTATGGATGAAGACAGTGAAGAAAGAATGCTCTCCTGAAACAACACAGCAATTCAAGACAAGTACCCTACAATCAGAAGGAATCAAAAGGTCAAGATTTGTGGGTCAATGATGGTGTTGTAACAAGTATGGGCATTGTGAAAAGGATTGTTGGTACAATCTACTGAATGCCAAAGCACAGAGGAAGCCCATGCCTAGGGGGAGCAAGCCAGAGGAAAAGAAGCAACATCCACAGGTCCAGAGACATCTGTTTACTGAAAATAGATTTGGATTACTTGACAACATCTGGGATGGTTGCAAAAGTGGTCAAAGAGTTGATACATATCAATCTCTGAATGTATCCGAAGCTGGAATGAAGAGAAGATCACTGAACCTGGCTAAGAGAGATTCCTTGGGAAGCAAGCAGAAGAAAGTGGAAGATGCTCCCAAGAAGAGTTTGAAGAATGAAGAGAAGTCCTTGGAATTCAAATCCAAGAAGAGTGATGCATCCAGAAGGACCACCAAGAAATGCTTCTACTGTGGGAAGAAAGGACATATCATGGATCTTTGTAAAGAAGCCATGAAATTAAATAGAAGCAGACTGGACTCAAAACGACAATCAATCCAGAAGAAGAATAAGGGATTGATTGAAAACAAGTTGCCTAAGAAAGGTAGCTTGACAGCATCTAAGGAACCATATGGAACTTCCAGAACTGGGGCCACTCTTCCAAATGATTTACTTGTCATATGGCCACATCAGTTGCAACATTCCAGAGAACTACAAAGAGTTGAAGATGAAGCTCTGGCAATTGCTAAAGCAAAAGGGAAGAAGAAGGTTTCACATGAAGATGTTTTGAGAACCACACCAGCACAATCATCAATGAAGATCAAATGTGCAAGTGTGAAGACTGGTGAAAATGGGACATCTCGGTTGAGAGAATCTTCTCAACCTTGTTGTTCACATTGATGAACCAAGGAGGTTCCATCTTATTCCCTTATACTCTTGGTATATACATGTGCTAACATTGCAGGGAATTGAAGATGACGATCATTCTCATCTGGAGGATGGTTTGGACAGAACGGAGTGCACCCCTTGAGGGGGAGCAAATCTGAAGAAGATGATGTTCTGAGATTAATATCATCTTAAGAAAATGGATGAATGGGGGTGCTTTATCTTTGCACTGAACTTTCTAATGAGTTTTGTGGAGTATGTGCAGGATTTTGCAATTCATTGAATATCTGAACCCCTTAGCATGATCTCACATGTTTACAGTGAATGTGGACAACATTGAGTTCCTTGGTTACATCACTTTTGTTTTCTGCACCGGGTTAGCCCAAGTAGACTTAGAGTTGATTTACTAAAGGTTCTTTTCTAAAGAGAACATGTGGCATCATCCCTCTCTTAGTGATTTTTAAAGAAGATGCTATTCGAAGGGAGGAAGAGTTTTTTTTTGAAAGAGAACCACACCACACCTTTGCATTTGATTTCCAATAAGGGGGAGAAAATATTGGCACACATATTGACCCATTCATATGTGCTGAAGGAGTGTATTGACAACAAATACAAAGGGGGAGATTGAAGTGCATTGTGTTGCATTTGTTGTCAATGAGGCATGAAGTTGTCATGGAATGAATGGATGTCAAGGAATGTCAAGGAATGTCAAGATGTGAATGACAAAGGTTGTGATGGTGTTGGTGGTGAAGGAGAATGGCCATGGTACTAAGATGCATGTCACTTAGGAAGATTCACTAAGTGACAGAGGATGTTGTGGTTGAAACATTATCTATGTAAATCAGACGATTGTTGAGCTGTTCATTATGTTCCAAGAACTTGTATCAACTGGATACAAAGTCACAACAATGATAGAGGACCATGCATTGTTAAGACAATGCATGATGAGTTGAAGTGATCCATCCACAATCACTAAGTGGATGAATTGGTGCTAATGAAGTCCATGTACTAATTCTTAGTGCATGATGAATTGAAGTTGATCCAACTTGATCTCTGATTGGATCAATGAAGAACATCGAAGATCTATGTGATTCAGGAGCTTGGTTGATGATGAACCTTTTGAATTTCATATCCTAAGTGAAGATCATATGAGGAGAAGTAATGGAATTCTTAAAAAGAAGAAGAAGAATGGAGAAGAGGAAGAATGGCTTGGAAGAAGTGGCTTGGCATTTGGCATTTGGTACTTGGTACTTTGTTTTTATACAAAGTCTAGGTTCTACACTAAGCAAAAAATATGGCCAGCCAAGGCACCTTGAGGGTTCAACCACAAGGCATGGCCACTAGGGCACCACGCCCATGGGGGAACCCGTGGGGCGAGCTAGGGCGGCAGGGCGCACACCCAAGACACCGCATGGGCGCCTGGGGCACGCCCAAAGGAGCGCGGCAGGGGCGTAGGAGCGCGCCCCCAAGAGTGTCAGTGTGCATAGTGGGCGCCAGTGGCGCGCCCGCAGGGAGCAGAGTGGGTGCAGAGCGCGCCCGCAGAGAGAACCCGGTGCGGGGCGGCACCGGGAGGGGAGAAGTTCAACTGAGCCGAGGATGGCACACGATGGTTGATAAACCGCGGAAAAACCGCGCCTCGTTTCGATGTGGGACGCGGAAATTTCACCGGGAGCGAATCCCAGCCGCACGATTGATCGCGCGGACGATCTAAGCCGCACATCTGATCCGTGGCGAGATGATCTGATCCAGGCCGTCCGAGATCAATTGAATCGCCGATCCAACGGCTGCGAGACCGTCTTCAACCCCGAGCTCGGCTGAGGCCTCCCCGCGCATTCCCGCAGCCACCTTCGAACCAGAGGCCACCCGCACGCCAGTTTTCGAGTTCCCGACCAGCTCTGAAGGAGCTAAGACGTCCATCTAATTTGTCTGGCCCTACTGAACACAACCATGCAATAAAATATGCATGCACGCGTTGAATGGAGAAAATTGGAGTTCGGCCGAGGCAAACAACGTTGCCGAGGCCATGAGGATTATGCTTTGCATGGTTTTCCCTTGAAGAAGGCCGTGCATGCGTTTCTAAGCCGCATGCACATAGAGGTGAAGAAAAATAACAAAGGAGAGGAAACCCGCATGAACCGAGGATAAAAATAAAGATTTGAAAGATTTTTAAAGATCCGAAACTTTAGGGAACTTGAGTTATTATCACGCGGATGTTTAGAAGCCCTCCTCACCTATAAAAAAAAGACCCGAGGCGCTGGAGAATCTTGCTGATGTTTTTGTTGAAGATCTGTTGATCCGTGAGAGCCCTCTTCCTCGCGAAGAAGAAGCCCCGTGCAAGTTTACTTGTGTGGATGGAGTCCCTTGCGCGCAACACCTTTGCGCGACAAGAAGAAGGGGACCCTGCGCGCTAATCCTTTGTGCGGAAGGAAGACCTCGTGGCTGCAACACCTTGTGAGCCCGAGGCTTGTTCCCTCTCTGCCCGCACCCTTGTGCGGCAGGAGGAAGACCCCGCGGGTGTTGCACTTGCGCGCCCCGCGGTAGGAGGAACTTGCACGCCCGACCAGCCTTGGATCCAAGTGACCCTTGCGCGCCTCTGTTTGAAGACACTCGTGTTGTGTGTGCAAATACAAGAAGAAGGTAGTGGGTGTGCACCAAAGAAGACCCGAGGCCTTAGTGCATTTGTGTGTGCATTCTTGAAGAGTGAAGACCACCACACTTTGTGTGTGTGTGCATTTGAAAGGAAGGCCGAGGCATAGCTTGGGGGTGTGAAAAAAGAGTGGAGGCCAAATATACACTCATTGTGTGTGTGCAAATCAAAGAACAAGTTGTGTGTGCAAAACAACAAAGTGGCCGAACCTAGTGTGCGCACTAAGTGGAGTGAACATACTTAGAAGAAAAGAAGGATACTCACACAAAGTATAACACACATTTAAGTGTGTAAACACATTGAACAAAGTGTGAAGTTCAAGTGAGAAGGTGTGTGCTATATTTGACTACACCGGTAAAGGGTTTATTGCACCAAGAAGAAGAACATGGGAGTGCATGCATGCATGAATGCACGTGCACACGTAAACAAGCCAAATCTTCTTGTGTGTATTTGAGTTGACCAAGACCAGAGGATCTTGAAGAATTTGAGAAGGCCATGCAATCACTGCATGAGGAGACAGAGTTGCCATGCACTCAGTGCATGAAGTTGTTTTGAAGTGAGACTGATCCAGACTGAAGTGAAATATATTGTTTGTCTGAGTTTTCAGTATTTGAGAAGAGCCTGATCAACAGAAGTGATCAGAAGTTGTTGAGTAAGATGAGAAGACCTGTTCACCACAAGTGAGCAGAGGTACAGAGCAAGGCCAGCAGCCTTTATCCCAGGCTGCTGAAGTTACTTGAAGAAGTTAAAGAGGAGAAGAGCTACTCGTGCGACTCGAGCAGCCAAGAGAAGACCCTGTGGGACTCAGGGAGAAGAAGTCTTCAGTGGGATGCTGGAGCAGGCCAGTGGGACTCTGGTAACAATGTGGGACGCAGTATAAAGTCCCTCCTGTGGGCCTCAGGAGAGATACGGTGGGAAGCTGTATCGACCATTGTAATACTAACAGATTATAATGGGAGAATCCATGCTGGGAGATCATGGCAAGGATGTAGGCCTTTGGTGTCGAACCTTGTAAATCCTTGTGTCCTGTGCCTTTTCATTACTGCATTATCCGGGAAAGGTTGAGAGACATAAGAAGAGTGGATCGAGGCCTTAACAAGCCATAGAGGTTTAATTGATTAAGAATTAATTAGTAAAAAGTTATAAAGGATCACTGATTCACCCCCTCCCCCTCTCAGTGATTCACACTGATCTGGGCACTTCAATTGGTATCAGAGGAAGGTTACCTCTAAAAGATCCAAGGGAGTCTTTATGAAGTGAAGATTTGAGGAAATGAAAGAACAGCCTCAAATGGAGATATCTGCCAAGACTCAAAAAAATAGAAAGAAGAAACAGGCCAAGAAAATGAAGAAAGCCTTTCCTAGCTGTGATGAAGTTGGAAAAATGAAAGATCTTCAAAGTGAAATCGAATATCTTCGGAAGATAGTCCCCAAGGAAGTGGCAATGTGTATTACTACTGGCATCCTTGATCTTCAAGAAGAAAAATTACAGCTAGAAGAAGAAGCCAATGCAATGGAAGATCAATTGGCTAAAAGGGTTGGCATAACCAACACTCTCAGAAAGCTGGTGAAGGCTAAAGATGAAACTGTTTCTCTTTGCAATGAAAGATATGAAGACACTGCTGAAGAATTGCAAAGAAGCCTTTCTGAGAAAGAATTCTTTAAAGTAATAATCAAAGATGTTTACCATGCACTGGAGAAGAGGCATAGAGTATCAATGGTTGTTAAAGATGCTCAACTTGAAGACAAAGTAAAAAGGGTGAAGGAGCTTGACAACTCATTGCTTGAAATGAATAAGGTGCATGAAGACCAGATAAAGCAGCTGGAAGAGAAATGGGAAGGAAGGCTAAGAACTATTGAGGATGAGAAGAACTCCCTCAATATGAAATGCTTAGAACTGGAGGTGATATTGAACAATCAGCAATCACCCAAAGCCAAAGCTTCCCAGTCAGCTGAAAGGAGAAATGTTGCTACTCAAGTATGCTTTGAGAAGGATGATTCTAAAACAAAGACATCCTCTAATGAAAGGGAAACATCTTTTAAAAAGAAGGTACCATCCATCCCATCTTGTACTCATGTTTCTAAATGTGTTTCCACAAAAAGTGCAGGATGGAAAAATAATTCCAAACAAGTATGGATGAAGACAGTGAAGAAAGAATGCTCTCCTGAAACAACACAGCAATTCAAGACAAGTACCCTACAATCAGAAGGAATCAAAAGGTCAAGATTTGTGGGTCAATGTTGGTGTTGTAACAAGTATGGTCATTGTGCAAAGGATTGTTTGTACAATCTACTGAATGCCAAAGCACAGAGAAAGCCCATGCCTAGGGGGAGCAAGCCAGAGGAAAAGAAGCAACACCCACAGGTCCAGAGACTTCTGTTTACTGAAAATAGATTTGGATTTCTTGACAACATCTGGGATGGTTGCAAAAGTGGTCAAAGAGTTGATACATATCAATCCCCAAATGTATCCGAAGCTAGAATGAAGAGAATATCACTGAACCTGGCTAAAAGAGATTCCTTGGAAAGCAAGCAGAAGAAAGTGGAAGATGGTCCCAAGAAGAGTTTGAAGAATGAAGAGAAGTCCTTGGAATTCAAATCCAAGAAGGGTGATGCATCCAGAAGGACCACCAAGAAATGCTTCTACTGTGGGAAGAAAGGACATATCATGGATCTTTGTAAAGAAGCCATGAAATTAAATAGAAGCAGACTGGACTCAAAAAGACAATCAATCCAGAAGAAGAAGAATGGATTGATTGAAAACAAGTTGCTTAAGAAAGGTAGCTTGACAGCATCTAAGGAACCATGTGGAACTTCCAGAACTGGGGCCACTCTTCCAAATGATTTACTTGTCATATGGCCACATCAGTTGCAACTTGCCAGAGAACTACAAAGAGTTGAAGATGAAGCTCTGGCAATTGCTAAAGCAAAAGAGAAGAAGAAGGTTTCACATGAAGATGTTTTGAGAACCACACCAGCACAATCATCAATGAAGATCAAATGTGCAAGTGTGAAGCCTGGTGAAAATGGGACATCTCGGTTGAGAGAATCTTCTCAACCTTGTTGTTACCATTGATGAACCAAGGAGGTTCCATCTTATTCCCTTATACTATTGGTATATACATGTGCTAACATTGCAAGTAATTGAAGATGATGATCATTCTCATCTGGAGGATGGTTTGGACAGAACGGAGTGCACCCCTTGAGAGGGAGAAAATCTGAAGAAGATGATGTTCTGAGATTAATATCATCTTAAGAAAATGGATGAATGGGGGAGCATTATCTTTTCACTGAACTTTCTAATGAGTTTTGTGGAGTATGTGCAGGATTTAGCAATTCATTGAATATCTGAACCCCTTAGCATGATCTCACATGTTTACAGTGAATGTGGACAGCATTGAGTTCCTTGGTTACATCACTCTTGTTTTCTGCACCGGGTTAGCCCAAGTAGACTTAGAGTTGATTTACTAAAGGTTCTTTGATAAAGAGAACATGTGGCATCATCCCTCTCTTAGTGATTTTTAAAGAAGATGCTATTCGAAGGGAGGAAGAGATTTTTTTTGAAAGAGAACCACACCACACCCTTGCATTTGATTGCCAATAAGGGGGAGAAAATATTGGCACACATATTGACCCATTCATATGTGCTGAAGGAGTGTATTGACAACAAATACAAAGGGGGAGATTGAAGTGCATTGTGTTGCATTTGTTGTCAATGAGGCATGAAGTTGTCATGGAATGAATGGATGTCAAGGAATGTCAAGGAATGTCAAGATGTGAATGACAAAGGTTGTGATGGTGTTGGTGGTGAAGGAGAATGGCCATGGTACTAAGATGCATGTCACTTAGGAAGATTCACTAAGTGACATAGGATGTTGTGGTTGAAACATTCTCTATGTAAATCAGACGATTGTTGAGCTGTTCATTATGTTCCAAGAACTTGTATCAACTGGATACAAAGTCACAACAATGATAGAAGACCATTCATTGTTAAGACAATGCATGATGAGTTGAAGTGATCCATCAACAATCACTAAGTGGATGAATTGGTGCTAATGAAGTCCATGTACTAATTCTTAGTGCATGATGAATTGAAGTTGATCCAACTTGATCTCTGATTGGATCAATGAAGAACATTGAAGATCTATGTGATTCAGGAGCTTGGTTGATGATGAAACTTTTGAATTTAATATCCTAAGTGAAGATCATATGAGGAGATGTAATGGAATTCTTAAAAAGAAGAAGAAGAATGGAGAAGAGGAAGAATGGCTTGGAAGAAGTGGCTTGGCATTTGGCATTTGGTACTTGGTACTTTGTTTTTATACAAAGTCTAGGTTCTACACTAAGCAAAAAATATGGCCAGCCAAGGCACCTTGAGGGTTCAACCACAAGGCATGGGCACTAGGGCACCACGCCCATGGGGGAACCCGTGGGGCGAGCCAGGGCGGCAGGGCGCACACCCAAGACACCACATGGGCGCCTGGGGGACGCCCGAAGGAGCGCGACAGGGGCGTAGGAGCGCGCCCCCAAGAGTGTCAGTGTGCATAGTGGGCGCCAGTGGCGCGCCCGCAGGGAGCAGAGTGGGCACAGAGCGCGCCCGTAGAGAGAACCCGGTGTGGGGCGGCACCGGGAGGGGAGAAGTTCAACTGAGCCGAGGATGGCACGCGATGGTTGATAAACCGCGGCAAAACCGCGCCCCGTTTCGATGTGGGACGCGGAAATTTCACCGGGAGTGAATCCCAGCCGCACGATTGATTGCGCGGACAATCTAAGCCACACATCTGATCTGCGGCGAGATGATCTGATCCAGGCCGTCCGAGATCAATTGAATCGCCGATCCAACGGCTGCGAGACCGTCTTCAACCCCGAGCTTGGCTGAGGCCTCCCCGCGCATTCCCGCAGCCACCTTCGAACCAGAGGCCACCCGCACGCCAGTTTTCGAGTTCCCGGCCACCTCTGAAGGAGCTAAGACGTCCATCCGATTCGTATTGCCCTACTGAACACAACCATGCAATAAAATATGCATGCACACGTTGAATGGAGAAAATTGGAGTTTGGCCGAGGCAAACAACGTTGCCGAGGCCATGAGGATTATGCTTTTCATGGTTTGCCCTTGAAGAAGGTCGTGCATGCGTTTCTAAGCCGCATACACATAGAGGTGAAGAAAAATAACAAAGGAGAGGAAACCCTCATGAACCGAGGATACAAAATAAAGATTTGAAAAATTTTTAAAGATCCGAAACATTAGGGAACTTGAGTTATTATCACTCGGATGTTTAGAAGCCCTCCTCGCCTATAAAAAGATGACCCGGGGCGCTGGAGAAGCTTGCTGATGTTTTTGTTGAAGATCTGTTGATCCGTGAGAGCCCTCTGCCTCACGAAGAAGAAGCCCCGCGCTAGTTTACTTGTGTGGCTGGAGTCCCTTGCGCGCAACACCTTTGCGCGACAAGAAGAAGGGGACCCTGCACGCTAATCCTTTGTGCGGCAGGAAGACCTCGTGGCCGCAACACCTTGCGAGCCCGAGGCTTGTTCCCTCTCTGCCCGCACCCTTGTGCGGCAGGAGGAAGACCCCGCGGGTGTTGCACTTGCGCGCCCCGCGGTAGGAGGAACTTGCGCGACCGACCAGCCTTGGATCCAAGTGACCCTTGCGCGCCTCTGTTTGAAGACACTCGTGTTGTGTGTGAAAATACAAGAAGAAGGTAGTGGGTGTGCACCAAAGAAGACCCGAGGCCTTAGTGCATTTGTGTGTGCATTCTTGAAGAGTGAAGACCACCACACTTTGTGTGTGTGTGCATTTTAAAGGAAGGCCGAGGCATAGCTTGGGGGTGTGCAAAAAGAGTGGAGGCCAAATATACACTCATTGTGTGTGTGAAAATCAAAGAACAAGTTGTGTGTGCAAAACAACAAAGTGGCCGAACCTAGTGTGTGCACTAAGTGGAGTGAAAACAATTAGAAGAAAAGAAGGATACTCACACAAAGTATAACCCACATTTAAGTGTGTAAACACATTGAACAAAGTGTGAAGTTCAAGTGAGAAGGTTTGTGCTATATTTGACTACACCCGTAAAGGGTTTATTGCACCAAGAAGAAGAACAGGGGAGTGCATGCATGCATGCATGCACGTGCACACTTAAACAAGCCAAATATGCTTGTGTGCATTTGAGTTGACCAAGACCAGAGGATCTTGAAGAATTTGAGAAGGCCATGCAATCACTGCATGAAGAGACAGAGTTGCCATGCACTCAGTGCATGAAGTTGTTTTGAAGTGAGACTGAGCCAGACTGAAGTGAAAGATATTGTTTGTCTGAGTTTTCAGTATTTGAGAAGAGCCTGATCAACAGAAGTGATCAGAAGTTGTTGAGCAAGACGAGAAGACCTGTTCACCACAAGTGAGCAGAGGTACAGAGCAAGGCCAGCAGCCTTTATCCTAGGCTGCAGAAGTTACTTGAAGAAGTTAAAGAGGAGAAGAGCTACTCGTGCGACTCGAGCAGCCAAGTGAAGACCCTGTGGGACTCAGGGAGAAGAAGTCTTCAGTGGGATACTGGAGCAGGCCAGTGGGACTCTGGTAACACTGTGGGACGCAGTATAAAGACCCTCCTGTGGGACTCAGGAGAGATACAGTGGGAAGCTGTATCGACCATTGTAATACTAACAGATTATAATGGGAGAATCCATGCTGGGAGAGCATGATAAGGATGTAGGCCTTTGGTGTCGAACCTTGTAAATCCTTGTGTCCTGTGCCTTTTCATTACTGCATTATCCGGGAAAGGTTGAGAGACATAAGAAGAGTGGATCGAGGCCTTAACAAGCCATAGAGTTTTAATTGATTAAGAATCAATTAGTAAAAAGTTTTAAAGGATCACTGATTCACCCCCTCCCCCTCTCAGTGATTCACACTGATCTGGGCACTTCACTAGTTGAAACAAAGACACCATATGAATTGTTGAATTGAAGGAAGGCCTCCATGAATTATTTTTGTGATTTTGAAAGAATATATTTTATCATAATCGAAGAAGGAAATCAAGGGAAGTATGGAGATAATGTAGACGAAGGAATATTTCCTGGATACTCAATGAACAAAATATCCTACATGTGTTTTAATAATCACTTGGATATAATTGTGGTAAGTAGTTATGTAAATATCAATAAAGATAAAAACCTGAATGCTTCATGGAATTATTATGAGGATGCGATGAAAGATTCGGATGAATGTGAACATGGAAAAAATTCAAATATAGTGGTAGAGTATGGTTTGAAAAAATATCAAAGATTCACATGACGATGTTTAATATGATGAATAATAAGAAGATGAATCTATAGCTATAGAGAATACAGTTAACACCCTTTAGAAGAAATCGAAAATCAGAGATTCATCAGTCCATCATTATCAGGGATTGGAATATACCTACACATATTATAAAATAGAGTAACAATGCACAATCTGCATTTCTATCAGTTTTGGAACCATCTTCATTTTAAGAGGCATGAAAGGATGACTTACTAGTGAAAGAACTGATTGACTAGTTTGATCATAACGACAAAAATCAGACATGGGATCTTGTTAAAATACCTGAAGATCACATTGTGATTTGTATAAAGTGTATTTTGAATAAAAAATTTTAAAAACATGAAAATGTTATTATAAATATTGCATGATTGGTCTGTAAAAGATATTAAAAAATCAAAGGCATTGATGTTGAGGATACATTTCCACCGGTAGCGAGACATGAGTCAATAAGGATATTTTTTGTCATATCACTCCAAAGAGATTATAAATTATATCAAGTGGATTTCAAGACAACATTATTAGATGGATATTTGGAAGAATAAGTCTATATTGAGCAACTGTAGGGTTTTTTCTCTGAAATAATGAACTAAATGATTGAAAATTAATGGAATGACTTTATGACATAAAATAGGCACCACGGGCATGGTACACTCAGTTAAACTCATATCTAAGAAAGCATTGAGGTTAAAAGAGGTGTAGTAGATCACAATCTCAATGTGAAGAACTATCATTAGGATAAGTTCACGGAATTGGTATACGTGGATGATATTATTTTTGGTGGAAATAGACATGGATCAGTGGATGTATTTTCCAATCACCTGAAATCCGAATTTAAAATATCCATTATTGGTGAACGGACATACATTTTATGTTTACAGGTACATGAGAAGAAGGAATACACATTAATTTTTCATGAAAATTATTCAAGAGAGCTACAACATAAATTCAATACGCATGATTCCAAACCAATGTCAACTCCGATTGCAGTTGAATCAAAGCATGAAAAGAAAGATGAAGAGAATGTTGTGTACCCTACCATGCACAAAAGAATCATTGGAAGCCTATTTTACCTAACAGTGACACTTCTAGATAATGTATTTTCAACTTTCATTGTGTCCTTCTTTTAGAGTAATCTGAAGTAAGATCATATGTCATATGTGAAAAGAATCCTGAGATACATTCATGGAACACATGATTATGGGATATACATAGCTTCAGGAAGAGATAGTGAACTATTAACATTTTATGATGCTGACTGGGTTGGATATGTAGTGGAAATAAAGTATACAAGTGGTGGAGCATTGTATATTGGGATGAAATTTGTGGGATAGTTATGCAGGAAAAAAGAAGTAAATTAACCTAGTATAACAAATGATAAAAACATAACATCTACCAATGAGTGCACTCATTTACTATGGATGAAGAAGAAACTGATTGACATAGGTGATGAGGTGAAACAACCAATGGTAATTTACTATGATAAAAAGAGTGCAATTGATCTTATGAAAAATCCTGTTCAGCATTATTGTATGAAACAAATTGAGATCAAATATCATTCCATCAAGGAAGAACATGAACAAGGCATGATCAAAATGGACCATGTGGGAACTGATGAGCATGTGGATGAAAATATGACCATGAAATTGTAAACGGTTGTGTTTAAGAAACATTGGTTGAACATTGGTGTTCAGTCACCTCCTATTTCATAAGGAGGTTATGATATTCCCCTCTTCATAGTTGTTTGAACTATTTTTAATCTATTTGTGAAAATGATGCATGTTTATGGGGGAGATATGATCCAGAGGAACATGTCTTTTTTACTCTACAAATCGAGACTTGGTTCACTGGGTTTATCACCAATGGGGGAGAATAGATAAATTAAATGGAAATTGATCTATTTCATTCTTTATATAGAAAAGTTGTAGAATAGAAAAATCTAAAAATGAAACAATGGGTGGAGAAATAAAGGTATGATTATTGTAACACCCCCAAGATTTCATAGTACGTTAGTTCTTCAAATTAATTCAATAAATTACACTATAAACAACATCAAGTTTAGGTGCTTCATGACTTACCAAACTAGCCGTTCAAAAGTGGTTATGAATAGTATTAACAGAATTTTGAACATTATATAACCCATATAATTTTAGATCCTGTTTTATGAGTTTCTAAGACATAATATATGGACAAATTCATTATTTTCTGATAAAATAAATAATTTAAAAAAAAATGAAATTTTATCGCTGTTTAATGGTGAACGCTTTTTAAATCCAATATTTGAATATTTTTGATATTAAATTTTACAAAATAAACAACTTCATTGGGATCCAGACATAATAATTTAGTTTTAACAAATTTTTAGTTATTTTTGATTACTTGAATATTTTGGAGAATCATGAAAAAAAATATATTTTAACTGAAAACAACTTTTTTAGCCAAAATATTTTTTATTGTTCAACAATAAATATGAATGGTTTGGATGTATAATTAGATTATATTTTTACTATTTAATCCAACAATGGTCATTAAAAGTGATTTCACTTTTAAATTGGACATAAAAAAATATCAATCTTTTGATAGTTATTATTTTTTAAGAAACACACATTTTGTTTTGACAACATGAATTAATTTTAAATTCATTTATTCCACTTATGTGTTTAGAATTTATAAAAAAGGAATCCATATTTTGAATTAGGAGGTCCATAATGGGTAAATATGAAACTTTTATTTTTAGACATTTTGAATAATTATTTCGGTAAATATTTTATTTAACATGGATAAATGGTAAATCCAGTAAATATGGGTAAAAACATAATATTAAATTACCCTAACACGTGGCCTAACCTTATTGGATTATACATGTCCGACCATGGGAATATTTTGGATGATCGTGGGACCACATTGAGCAACTTGTATGTGAAAATGACACTTTATATTAATTATGTTAAAGTAAATACAAAAATGACATAAGCATATATCATTTAGTAAAACAATTTTTACATAGGGTTATATATGTTATCTCTTTGACAATTAATATTAATTAGAAAGCTAAAACTATTTAATATATAATTTTATTTTATTTATAATTTTTATTCATTGTATAAATAATCTTATTTATGACGCAATGTAGATGAAATATTTTCCTTATTAATTAAAGAATCAAATAAATGGTATTATAAATGTAAAAATAAATATAATTTTAAAGATTTGATGCCATCCAAAAATTATAAAGGTTAATATGACATGTTAGGATTGATTTAATAAATTTATTTCTAATTAATAATGTGTTTATAACTTTAAATAATACAAATATTAAATAGTGTCAAAGTTGACATAAAAGAGTTTTTAAAACAAATATTATATTATTAACTGATATAATATTACTAAAATTATAAATTTCTTCCAAAGGGATTATATGATGATAGGTATATCATTAATTAAACACTTGGGATTATCATGGTAGTTTATTATATGTTTATAAACCATATAATATAAAAATACAAAAAGACATGGTAAATGTAAAACTAAATAACTAAGAGTGAAATATATATGATAAGGTTAATATACTGACTGAAACCTATCTAAAACCTATTGGTTGAGTGTTTTTAGACCCCACTCTACATCATCCTTGATATAAATTAATTTGGAGCCATTATAAACAGAATATGATTTTATTATAAAATAATACGTTGTGTTTTCATATGGGGCCCCTTACCCCTCTTAAAAAGGGCACTCCACATTCCCTCAAATTCAATATTTAAAATACATTTATCTTATCAATACTCTACAAATATACACACTAAATTATCCCCCCTTATTTATAGTGTCCTTACATGGGTTATAAAGACAACCTATGGAGTTCTTCTGATCAAATCAGAAGGAAGAACCCGAAGAAGAGGTAAATATCTCCTCACCTCTTTCACGTTCCTTTCTTCTTCCACTTCTTTTCTCTTTGTTTTTTCAATTATAAAATAATAAATCCACTATATTATATATACTGTGATGTTATTATAAATATGGCACAATAAAATTCATTATTCGATCCATCCATTCAATGACATGTTACTAAACGTGAGTACGTACGACTTATCGTCTCCACATCGTGGTGTAATTGTTATTCAATACATTATTATTTATGTGGGTATAATAATGATCTATAATTGTTGTAAATAATAAATATAACATTATATTTATTCTGTATGTATGATATACCATCCAATTATATATTATTTTAATATCAAAAGAATGATATTTTCGCTCGTCTGTATGTACAGATTACCGTCACCACAAACGCAACGAGAATCATTACCCATCGTATCCATTCAAGACTAATTTACATTAGATGATTAAAAATAATGTTTAAAGTCTTAATATAATTCTGGATATGAATAATATAATCCCATTCATAAAAAATGTGACTCATATAACAATGAATATAAAATGAAATGAATCGGTTAACACCCGAAACAACTATAATACTATGATATTTTTAACAAAGCAATGTTAAAAGATCATATATGATATCATATTAATGTATATGATTATTTTAAAATTTAATAAAAATTATTTCTCCATTATAAAGGAGTTTAACCCACCGTCGACCATGGACAATTACAAGGTAATGGGTTTCTTATCTCATATTTAGTTACATGAGATTTCTATTGTTCACCACTTATTTATTGCATGTGGTGTGTGTACTATCCATGATGGAAGTCATTGTGTAATATACATTAATTTATTAATATTTAAATCATCGTTATAAGATCCATATTTTATGGGATTTATGTTTTTTAATTTACCAAATTGTTATGGTAATTACAATTTTCAATTTCAACTCATTCGGCATTACACATACTTATTATATTATTTTACTCTACGATTATGCATGGAATCACTATTCATTTGGTTATGTCATTATTTCCACTCCACTTTCTGTTGATATAACTTTGATACACATAATCATTTCATTGATAAATTCTCAAGTCATCGATATGAACTTGATAAGAGTAATTTTAACTCTATCTCCATTTTTTGAGTTAAATATTAAATGCATTGGTGTTGTTTTTACAAAAAGATGTGTGAATGTACTCTGACTAATTTACACTGAATATCCAATCATATTGAGTATATTAATATTTTTCAAACATAATTATGTCATTTATATATCCTTAACCAAAGGATATGGTCTTTATAATATATTTCATCTCAATTTACATTCTATTGAGACATATTTGTTGTTATACACCAAATCACTTTTATATGGTGTATATAATGTACATTGAAATAGTATATCATGAATCCCTTTTTTCTAATAATATTACAAAGTTTGGATTACCTCAAATATTTGTATTCAAGTGTCTCTCTTTTGGTTAGGAACTCTAACTAAAATATCATTTTAAAATGATTTAAGGATTTATTGTTTTAAATCTATCTCATTAATGGAAATGTTATAAAAATGGTTTTATGGATATATTTATATGGACATTAGTGTTTTAAAAATAAAATTCCTTTTCAAATTTTAAATGTGTTATGGGATTATTTGATTTAGAAACCTATTTTTAAATGACTTCTTGAAAAATAGTGTGACTTTTAAATGTTTTCAAGAAATGGGGGATATTTCCCTCGAATAGTTTTGATGATTATTTTTATCATTGTCAATATCCTTCATTATTCTCGATTTGGGTTAATCTGTTATAGCAGAGTCTTCCATATTGTTTTTAATGTGTTATATTTGACTGTGTATGTTCTATTTTTTGTACCATTCATGGTTTGTGGATAAATTATTGACATTTCATATGCTAGTTTTAATACGAATGATTATGTTATATTGTAATGTTTTAATATAAGGAATGCATTGGACTTAGTAAGTGATAGGTGGAGCCCGTTATAGCTCCTCGATGAATTGGTAGGACTCATGAGACAAACTACTGTCTCGGAACAAGGCCTTGAAAAAATCTTATTTGTAGTCTTGGAACAAGGCCTTGACTATGTGGTTATGATATTATGGAATTATTCATTCCATCATTATGAAAGTGGCTATTGATATTTCCTGTGATTATTCAACTAGTAGCATATCCATGTGAATAAGTTAATTGCATTATTTGATTTTATATTTTTCATATTATGATGAAGTTCATGTTTTAAAGGCTTTTGTTTTGGTCTAATACACTGCCTTGAATAGTTAAGCTTATTTATGAAAGTTTCCACTATAATGTTATCCTTACTGAGCATCTGATCTCACCCCTTTATATATGTTATTTTTTCCATGATGAAAAGTATATTATGATTTAAGTTCAAGGATAGTGTATGGGGTCTTAGTTTTGTCTATGAAAACAATTTTGTTGTAGTTTTCTATTTTAGGATGTAATGTAAGCCTTATGAATGTATCCATAACATCCAAGGCTATTAAACTAAGCAGTCTTTTGAGACTTGATCATTTTTTATCATGCCAATGATATGTAATAATGCACGGACTCTGGGCTTCTAGGGTCGGGGCATTACAGTTGGTATCATAGGAAGTTTACTAAAAACATGGAAACTAGATTTAGATAAACTATGATTAGATCATATATCCCTAAGATATAATTTGATGATTTGTATAGAAAAACTTTCTAAAATTTTGGTATTGTAGAGATTTTGTCAATTTTCCATGCATTACATCCCTGTATGGATACAAACAGGTAGAGGTGACTATGGAATAGATATACCTAGGGGTAAAACCCGAATACACCGCTTTGAGCTAGACTCGAAAGGAAACTGGTGCACAAAAACAGGCCATGTTTCACTCTTGGTTATGACACTCCTGGGAGAAATGATTAGGATAATTTAAATTTTCTTTACCAACCAATTTGACAAATTTTAATATAAGATTATAATAAATGACCTTGGTAACTCTTAAGGTGTTTCAAATTGAAAATATGGTGTCATGATATTCTCTAAATGATTTTATGAATATTTTTACTCACACAATGCTTTCTGGTTTTATTCCATGGCTGGATTCCAAGGAATTCATTGTAACTTTTAGTATGATGTACATGGTGGGAACGGTGGTATAAATGAACAACAAAATGGAATATTGATAGGAATAATATATATCATGTTCATTCCAAATCAGGTATTCAAAAAATATGATCAACAAAAAAATATAATAATCAACTTCTATACTGCACAAAGAAAATAAAAGTGATGAATTATAAGATCTCAGACCGAGGAGACCCTGGAGAAAAGAATCCTCAATTTCAATCATGTAGTAAATGTGTAAGGAGACACCCATGAATGTGTCTAAATGGAACAACGAAATGATTTATGTGTGGGAATGAAGGACATAATGTGAAAAATAGCCCATTAAAAATGAAGAGTACTATGGAATAAAATAAAAATGGTCCCAAGAATAAATTTGCAGTCATTGGACATTAATGTAGGGGACTTGGCCATTACCTGACTGAATGCCCTATTCTATAGGATATTTCCTTGGTCAAAGAAGAAGTTATGTGGAAATAAATGGATGGAGAAGTTATTAAAGGTATTAGTTCTACTTGTTGATGGGAATACTTTGGAATAATTTTCTCTTATATTCATAACCCTATAATTTTTCATGTGATAGTGATATTCAAGGAAAACATATCTTTTCTCTTGTGGATATAGTTATAAATAACTATTTGTTTTTATATGATTGTTGTGTTTGAGGAAATTAAAAGTTATTATATTTTGGGATGAAAATGAATTGTATGAGATAACAATTGTGTATAAATTATGTTATGGTTATTTTGAGAAATTTATCTCATTTTGGTAATTTTATAAAATATAGTTTTGGAAAAGGGACAAAATGTAGACCGTGTGACAACTCATAGCATCAGACAAAGCTGTTGGAATCTAACCCACAACCTGAGTGTGATTGGGATTTATCACCTAGCACTGTACAACATGAAGTCCCTAGTTAGTGTGACAAATTATTTTAAGTTAAATGATTTTATTGATCAATAATATGTTTATTTGGGATCTTATATCTTATCAAATGAATACCCTTAGTGTAGGAAAATAATTTGGTGATTACGTGATAAATGTTATTTTGGAAGACTTTCCCTTTCTTTGGAAAACTATATGCCCAAGGAAAATAGAATACTATGGTATTTCATTTAAGTAGTAATGATGGATTTTTATCTACATTTTTTTGTGGATTTATAGTGATTTAGGTTTTGTATTGAAATGATTAACCTATAATATATAATATGTGATAAGGTTAATTACGTTTTAGTATGTGGATTTAATATTAGTTGATGTCATTTAGAGATACAATTTAATGTGGAAGACTACATAACAAAATTCTTCTACGTATTGGTTTTCATTATTAGTTTAGATTATATTGAAGGATTTTAAGGTCAATTGTTTATTGAATGGTATTTATTTAATTTTGGGCTATTGTTGGTTTATTTTTATAAATTAAGATTATTGTTTCTTTCTCTAAAGGAATATCCTTTTGGGGGATCATCAGATCTTGTACTAACCATTGTGGTTTCGATTAATCTCTAAAGACAAGGTATATATATAGTTTATCCTTTTTGGATCATGTGATTCTCTAGAAGTTTATTTTATCTCATCTTCTGTGACTAAGTCATGTTGAATTATCATTGTTTAAAAAAAAATAGTGATAGAAATTTTTAAAAGAATGAAACTATACTTAAAAAGTAAGTATATCTCATTATGTTCATAGTCAATCTCATATATAGATTCCTCATCTTTATGAAATGTAACATAAAAAAACAAATGTTATCTATTTAATTTTCCTACTGGGAAACTAATTACCATTTGTCCCATCACAAGTTTGAGGATTTCTTATTTTTAACTATCCACTGATCATTTTTTCTATCCCTCCCCATTAGAACTTTACACTTATTTTATCATCCATATCAATGTTTTCCTACATGGAATCCTAGTATGGGTTATCTTGGGTGACCTTTGTACTTCTATTTCTTTATTTTATAGTGATAGTTTAATTAACTCTTTTTTTGATGTGGGAATTTCCATTATATCCCAATGTCCAATTTTAAAAATTGTAAGTACTAAATTTATTGAAGGAGGGAAGAATTTATCACCCCAATATTTCATTGTACATTAAATCTTTAATGTAATTCAAAAACTTACACTAAATGCAACATCGAGTTCAAGCACATCACGACTTACCTAACTAGCCATTAAAAAGTAGTTATGAATAGTATTAACAAACTTTTGAACTTTATATAACCCTTATAATTTTTGAATCCAAATTATGAGTTTCTTAGACATAATATAAAGACAAATTCATTTTTTCAGATACAAGAAGTATTTTTCAAAAAATGAAATTTTATTGCCTTTTAATGGTGAACCCTTTCTAAATCCAATATTTGAAACTTTTATATATTCAATTTGACTAAATAATCTTCTTATTTGGTATTGGGACATATGAATTTAGTTTCAATTTTTTTTTTGTTTTTCTGATAACATTCATATTTGGGTGAATAGTGAAAAATAATATATTTTAACTGAAAACAAATTTATTAATAAAAATAATTTATAGTGTTAACCTATACATATAAATGGTTTGGATTTATAATTAGATTATATTTTTACGATTTAATACAATTTTGTTCATCTAAATAATTTCACTTTGAAATTGGACATAAGAAAATGTCAATCTTTTGATAGTTATTTTTTTTTAAAACATGCTTTTTATTTAGACAATGGAAATTATTTTCAACATAATTTCTACCACTTCTGTGTTTTTAATTTATAAAAATTGATTCTATATTTAGAATTAGGATTTCCAAATTGTGTAAATAGATATCTTTTATTTTTAGACCTTTTGAATAATTACTTCGGTAAATATTTTATTTACAAAGGTTAAAGGGTAAATTTGGTAAATAAGGGTAAAATAATAATATTACATTATTTTAACAGGTGTCCTAACCCTATTGGATGATACATTTCCAACCATGCACATCTTTGGGTCGATTTTTGGATCCAAAAGAGCCACTTTTATGTTAAATTGACACATTATATTAATTAAGTTAAAGTAAATACAAAAATGACATAAGAATGTTTCTTTTAGTACAACAATTTTTACTTAGGGTTATATATGATATCTCGTCGACTATAAATATTCATTAGAAAGATACAAATATTTCCTAAATAATGGTATTTTATTTATAAGTTTTTACATATTTAATAAGGATATTTATATATGACACAATGATGATGCAGTATTTTCCTTATTAATGAATGAACCAAATAAATGGTATTATAAATGTTAAAAAAGATATAATATAAAAGTTTTGATGCCATATGTAACGCCCCGACCCTCGTTACCCAGATTCGGTGCTTTATTTTAATACATTGGCATGATTACAAGGAATCAAGTCTCGAAAGACCGATTAGTTTAGCAGTCTTGGAAAATAGATTACATACATGAATGTTACATTACACTTCATAACATACAAAACAACATAAATAATCCTTTATGAATGCCATTTTTCCCTTGTCTTAACCCTTCTTATCAATCACAAATATACTTCTTGGAATCCTGGGAAAAATAAAACATAGAAACGGGTGAGATCAAACGCTCTATAAGGGAAAGCAATACAGCGGAAACATTCCTAAATAAGCATAAACAATTAAGGCAATGTATAACTAAAACAAAAGCCTTTTAATCTTGAACTTAAACATAGTATGTAAAAAGTAAAATGAAACAATGTCATTTACATATTCACATGGATATTCTACCAATAGAATAATCACATGAAATATCAATAACCACTTTCATAATGATGGAATGCATAATTCCAGACTATCAAAACCTCATAGCCAAGGCCTCGTGCCAAGACTACAAATAAAATTTTTCCAAGGCCTTGTTCTCAGACACTAGTTTGTCTCATGAGACCTCCAGATTCATCTAGGAGCTATAGCAGGCTCCACCCATCACATATTAAGTCAAAATTCATTCCCATTTGAAAAGGATTAAAAATAACATAAACATTCGTATTAAAACTAGCATATGAAATGTCAATATTTTCACCATAAACCATGAATGGTATAAAAATAGCACATCCACCGTTAAACATATCACAAAACCTTCATTATAATATAGATGTTTTTTATCATAATAAATCAACTTCAAATAAGCATAAAATCCATCAATGTATGTTGACATAGATGAAATGAAAACTATTTGAGAGAAATATCTCTTTTCTCGAAATCATTGAAAAGCCACACATTTATAAAGGAAGTAATTTAAAAGAGATTTTTGAATAAAAGTGTCCCATACCACTTTGAAACTTTTGAAAAGAAATATCATTTCAAAACCTTCATGTCCACATAGGTAAATCTTTAAAATCATTTTGAAAACACGGACATTAATTATGAATATTTAGAAAGAAAAATCTTTAAAACATTTAAAATTATGATCTTGATAAAGAGTACCTTTCAAAAATTCTTAAAATATTCATTTTGAAATCATTTAAAAGTCACATAATTATAAAATTAAACATTTACTTTGAAAATATTATTATAATCTTGTAAGGGAATCTTTGACGATTTTATAACGGCGGTAAATAGCCACACCCGCCATATAAATTAAAAAAACATTCTTACCGTAAATTAGTCGAAAGGTAAAAAGTGCCTTGTTTGGAAAACAATGGAATGATTCCTTTAAAAACACATAAGGGTATCACTGCATTTAACCCATATTCTTTGTAAATAGTAAAAATGTTTTTGGAATACATTTTGAAGAAACATGGATGTGGATGATAAAGATATCCGAGTAGACAATTGCGTATAAACAACCTCGGATAATGAAGAGATTGTGAAATGAACTGTTACCTTGTACTTTTCCTTCGTTGGAGGTTGGTTAACCTCCTGTATAATGGTGAAATAATTGTTATTAAATTATTCAATAATCATATACATTCATATGAAATCATATATGATCTTTTAACATTGATTTGTCAATAATATCTTAGTATTATTATTGTTTCGGGGGTTAACTTACTCATTTCCTTTTATATGTTTTGTTACGTAAGCCGTGTTTTTCATGGATATGATTTATATTAATCATATCCAGAATGATATAAAGTCCTTAGATACTATTATTAATCATGAAATTATAATTATACTTGAATGGATAGGATGGAGAATGAATCTCCTCACGTTCGTGGAGACGGTAGTCCATACGTACGCACGAGCGACAATATCATTCTTTTGATATTAAAATAATATATAATTGGATGTTATATAATATTTAAAGAATAATTATCATGTTACATTTATTATTTACATTAATTACACATCATTAGTATACCCATACAAATAATAATTTTTTGAATATCAATTACACCACGACGTGGAGACGGTAAGTCGTACGTACGCACGTATGGTGACATGTGATTCAAAGGATGGATAGAATACTGAATATGGTTGTACCATATTTATAATAACATCATAGTATATATATGATACTGGAGTTATTATTTTATAATGGTAATAACAAATGAAGAATAAGTGGAAGAAGAAAGGAACTTGGAAAAGGGTGGTGAAATCATTACCTCTTCTTCGGGTTATTCTTTTTGATTTGATAAAAAAGGCTCATTAGGTTGGCTTTAGGATCAAACTAATGCCTCTAGGTTGTAGTGAAGGAAGTTGGGGGAGTATTTGGGTCGATTTTGCCCAAACCAAAAGGCTTTGAAAATGTTAAGTAATGAGAAGAGGGAGTGCCCTTTTATAAGAGGGGTGAGGGGCACCTTTTGAAAAGATAGAAATATTAATTTATAATAAATTCATATTCGGTTTCTAATGGATCCAATTTTAATTATTTAAATTTTAAGGTGGTTATGGGTCGAAAAACACTTAACCAATAGAATTTAGAAAGGTTTGGGTTACTATATTAACCTTATCTTTAAGTAGTAACTCTAAGTAAATTAGTTTAACTTTTACAGTGTCTCTTTGTATTTTAATATTATATGGTTAATAAACTTACCATATACATTCCAGAGACCCCCAAGTGGTCCATTAAGGATACACCTATCATGATATAAGTTTCTTGGAAGAACCTTAGATTTTTAGGAATTTAATATCAATTAATAATATAATAATTGTTTTAAAAACTCTTTTATGTCAATTTTGACACTATTCAGTAATTTATTTTTGGGAAACTCATAATAGAATGATTACTTCGAAAAAATTTACTTAAATCACTCCTAATATGTCATATTATCCTATAAAATTAGTTTAATTCATTATAACTCTCAAATTATATTTATTTGGGTATTTATATTATCAATTATTTTAATTTTTCACTATTATGGTAATTACGGCATCATCATTTTGTCCTAAATAAATTAAAGTATTTAATGTCTAAAATTTATAAATAAAATATCATTATTTAGGAAATATTTTTATCTTTCTAATGAATATTTATAGTCTAAATGCCAACATATATAACCCTATGTAAAAATTTGTTTTCTAAAAGATATATGCTTATGTAATTTTTGTACTTATTTTAACTTAATAAAAATAAAGTGTCCCTATCACCTACATAGTGATCCATGGGGTCCCAAAATTGATCCAAAAATGCATATGGTCGAACATGTATCAACCAATAATTTTAGGACACGTTTTAGCGTAATTTAGTATTATTATAATATTATTTTTTAACCCTTATTTACCGGATTTACCCTTAACCATGGTAAATAAAATATTTACCGAAGTAATTATTCAAAATTTCTAAAAATAAATGTTACCTATTTACAAAATTTCAACATCCTGATTCCAAATATGGAATCCATTTTTACAAATTCAAAACACAGAAGTCGAAGAAATTAATTTAAAAATAAATTCTCGTTGTTAAAACAAAAAGTGTGTTTTAAAGAGATAATAACTATCAAAAGATTAACACTTGTTTATGTACGGTTTAATTGGAAAATTATCTCCAATGATCAACATTGAATTAAAGGGTAAAAATATATTCTAAATATACTTTAAAACCACTCAAAGTCATCATTTATCACATTTAATTATTTTGATTAAAAAAGTTGTTTTTCAATAAAATTTAGTAATTTTCACTATTCATCAAAATATTAAAGTAATCCGAAAAGTACCAAAATTTCACCTTAGGCTAAATTCGATATTCCAAATCCAAAACAGAATCCATTTTGAGCGATAAAATTTCAAAAAGTAGGCATTACTATTCATAACGGTTAGTTTGATCGGTTGTGGTGTGTGTTAAAACTCGAAGTTACGTACAACACACGCTACTATATTGTTCAAAGGAAAGTGTACCGTGGAATCTTGGGATGTTTCATTTTAAATTTTTTATGTCCACATTAAGTCAAAAAGATTAAAATATAGTATTTAAAAAAGATTCACTATTAAAAGTTGATAAATGTGCAATACTGAAAATGAATTTATTCTTGCATTATGTCTAAGAAACACGTAATATGGATTCTAAAATTATAAGTATATATTAATTTAAAATTTAGTTAATACTATTCATAACCTCTTTTGAATGGATTGTTTGATAAGTCATGATGCGATTGAACTCGGTGTTGCGTGTAGTGTAAGTTATTGAATTATTTTGAAGAAATAACACACTATGAAATCTTGGGATGTTACACCATACACTAATTTTAGAGGCTACTATGACATGTTAGGATTGATTAAATAATTTTTTTTTAATTAATAAATTTTTTATTACTTTAATAAAAATGAATTATTAAATATTTTCTAAATTGACATACAAGAATTTTTAAAACAAATTTATATTATTAATTGATATAATATTTATAAAAAATCAAATTATTAGAAAAATTAATTATGTGATGATAAGTATATAATTAATGAACCACTTGTGGTTCTCTTGTCAGTTTATAGTAATTTTATTAATCAGATAATATAAAAATATAAACAGACATGGTAAATGTCAAACTAATTAACTAAGAGTTGAATCTATAAGATATGGTTCATATAGTGACCCAAATCTGTATAAAACCTATTGGTTGAGTGGTTTTCAACCAATCCCCTCCAAATAATTGAAATAAATATATTTGGAGCCCTTATAAACCGAATATGAATTTATTATAAAATAATACTTTATGTTTTTGTAAGGTAATTGTCAACCCTATTATAAAAAGGCACTCCCCCTTCCATCAAATTCACATCTTAAAATCCATTTAGCTCCGTCATACACTGCCAAAATACCATATAAACTATCCTCACTTCATCCTAGAGGCCTTCCTCTAGTCAGAAAGCCATTATATGGTTTCATTTTGATCAAATCAAAAGGAAGAACCCGAAGAAGATGTAAATCTCTCATCACCTCTTTCAAGTTCCTTTCTTCTTACACCTCCATTATCTTTGTTGTTTCCATTATAAAATAATAACTTCAGTATCTTCTATATAATGTGATACTATTATAAATATGGTACAATCACATTCATTATTCTATCTATCCTTTGAATGACATGTCACCATACGTGCGTACGTACGACTTACCATCTCCACATCATGGTTTAATTGTTATTCAATACATTTTTATTTGTATGGGTATAATAATTATGTGTAACTGGTTTTTTTTATAAAAAATATAAAATTTTAATTATTCATTATATATTATATACCATCCAATTATATATTATTTTAATATCAAAAGAATGATATTGTCAGTCGTGCATATGTACGGATTATCATCTCCACGAACAAGATGAGATTCATTCCCCATTGTATCCATTCAAGAATATTTTTCATTATATGATTAAATAAAATGTTTAAAGACTTGATATAATTATTTATAATAATAATACACATCTCATCCATAACAAATGTTACTCAAATAACAAATAATATAAAAGAAGGTGAATCTGTTAACACCCGAAACAAGGATAATACTAAGATATTTTAAACAGAGCAATGTTAAAAGATCATATATGATATCATATTAATGTATATGATTCTTGTGTAATTAAATAACTATTTTTTCACCATTATATAGGCGTTTATCCTACATTCAACCATGGAAAATTACAAGGTAAGGGGTTTCTTATCTCACTTTTAATTCCGTGAGATTTCAATTGTTACCCACTTATTTATTGCATGTGGTCTGTGAAATACCCATGATGGTATTCATTGTTTAATAAACTATATTTTATATATATTTAATTCATCATTGTATCATCCATATTTCATGGGAAGTATGTTTCGTAAGTTACCCAATTGGTAAGGGAATTTCAAAGATCAATTTCCACTCATTCGACTTTACGAATACTTCATTGATTATTTTACTCCATGATTATGTGTGGAATCACTATTAATTTGGTTATGTCATATTTTCTACTCCCATTTTGGTATATATACTTTGGATACACATAATCACTCCATTTATACATTCTCATGGCATCGATATGAACTTGATAAGAGTAATTTTAACTCAACCTCCATTTTTGTGGTAAATATTAAATTAATTGGTGTTGTTTTTAAACGAATATGTGTGAATGTCTAATGATTGATTTACACTGAATATCCAACCATAATGAGTGTATTAATATTTTTCACACATAATTATGTCATTTATTTATCCGAAAACTAAAGATATGGTTTTTATAAGAGATTTCATCACAATTTACATTCTATTGAGACTTATTTGTTGTTATACACCAAATCACTTTTATATGGTGTATATAATGTAATTTGATGTAGTATATCATGAATCCCATTATTCAAATGAAATTAAAATGTTTTTATTACTTAAATTATTTGTATTCAAGTGTCTCTCTTTTGTTTAGGAACTCTAACTAAAATATCATTTTAAAATGTTTTAAATATTTATTATTCTAAATCATTCTCATCAATGTCCCAGTAATAAAAATGGTTTCAGGAATTTATTTAAATGGTCATTAATGTTTTAAAATTAAAATTATGTTTAAACATTTCATAGAGTTATGGGACAATTTGATTCAGAAAACTATTTTTAAATGACTTCTTGACAAATAGTGTGACTTTGAAATGTTTTCAAGAAAAGAGGGGATATTTCACTCAAATAGTTTTGATGGTTATTTTTATCTTTGTCAATATCCTTCATTATTCACAATTGAGGTTAATTTTTTACATCAAAATCATCTATATTGTATTGAATGAGTTTTTTTAATATGGACGTAGTATTTTTATACCATTAATGTATTGTGGATAAAGTATTTACATTTTGTATGCTAGTTTTAATACGAATTTTTATTTAAGGTTTCAATGTTTGTAACTGATGAATACATTGGAAATAGTAAGTGACAGGTAGAGCCCTCTATAGCTCCTCAATGCATCGGTATGTCTCATGAGACAAACTAGTGTCTTGGAACAAGGCCTTGACAAAATCATATATGTAGTCTTGGCATAAGGCCTTGACTATGTGGTCATGATAGTCTGGCATTATGCATTCCATCATTATGATAATGGCTATTGATATTGCATGTGATCATTTGACTAGTATAATTTTCATGTGAAAAAGTAAATAGAGTTATTTTTTATTATCTTTTCCATATTATGCTAAATTTAATGTTTTGAAGGCTTTTGTTTTAGTCTTATACACCACCTTAAATGTTTATTCTTATTTATGAATGTTTCTGCTATAAT
Source organism: Viscum album (assembly GCA_963277665.1). Taxonomy (NCBI): domain Eukaryota; kingdom Viridiplantae; phylum Streptophyta; class Magnoliopsida; order Santalales; family Viscaceae; genus Viscum; species Viscum album. Next base: position 1,696,002,062 of record OY728143.1, read on the forward strand.
GTAATCCTTACTGAGCATCTGAGCTGACCCCTTTCTATTTTTTATTTTTCCCAGGATTCAAAGAAGTATACTATGATTGACCTCATGGGATAGTCTATGGTGTCTCACTATTGTCTATGGAAACAATGCTGTTGTAGTTTTCCATTTTATGATGTAATGTAATTTTTATGAATGTATCTAGATCTTACAAGGCTATTAAACTAATCGGTCTTTCGAGACTTGATATTTTTTTATCATTCCAATGAAATTTAATAATTCATTGACTTTAGGAATCTGGGGTCGAGGAGTTACAATAACTCAAATCATTTCATCTCTATTATTTTCTACACTATGCACTTCTCACGTAGACTTAGAGTGATGGTTGAGTTGTTTCTTGAAGGGTCATTTTTCAATCATCTCTAGAGCATTAGTGAATTTATCTGGAGATTTCCAACAAACTCATAGGGAGAGATTGTTGAAACCAAGGTTGTTCATTGATAATATTGGAGCTAGGTTTTTGTTTTTTGTGAATCTATGCATAGATAACAAGGGAGTTTTCAAATATTATGGTCATTCATTTGAGGATGAAAGTAATATTGAAAGTGGATAAATTTCCAAGTGTTTTACAAATTTTTAGGCCCGAAACAATCAATAGTTTGGTAATGGTTCACATCAATGGTATATGGTGAAGCTGTGCAATATGCAGTTAAAGTGATCGGTATGTGGTGAAGGTGTGTGGTGCGAAGATTGCTACCAAACATGGATTAAAACGATGGTACACAGTGAACAAGTGTAGTACATAGACCGACATAAATATAATAAACAGACGTTTAACGGTACACGATAATGGATCGATGTTTAGAGGATTGTAGTATGTGATGTAGTCTAATAGTACAAAGATGGAGTTAAGTATACAGGAAATATTGTCCTGAATTGAAAATTTGGGTCAATCAGATTAACTATATTTTTGGATTTATGTGCCTATTTAAGAAGTAGTATACCCATTTTTAAGGGACAAGATTAAAGACTAAAATTATGGTAAGAAATTCGGTGATATCCAAAGTGCTATGCGATGGAGAGGTCGGTAAGCAAAGAAAATTCCCACATATGGAAAAAAGTTCACGAAAGAGAGTGTAGTTCACAGATGAGGCTCTCATAGTACATGGACGAGCAAGAAAGTACATGAAGAAGGAATGTACGAGGAGGAGTGGAGCAGTATGTGATGTAAGTGAGTATGCGCAGAAGGACAGTCCACAGAGGAGCTAGATGGTACACGGAAAGAGGTGGTTGGTACTCAGAAACATCAGCAGTATGAGGAAAAAACAACGGTATATGGAAATAACATCAATAGAGGGAACACAATAGGAATCCTGATAATTTACAAAATCAGTTTGTGAAATTAGTTTCCATAATATATCAGTGTACGTGAAAATAAATTACATCTGAGAGTGATTATGAGACTTCAACATAGCATCCATTTATAGTTTAAGATGCATGAATTAATTTTAATCAATTGAAGTGACCATCAATTCATAAAATTGAGTAATTATTATTATAATTTAGTGATCCAGGGAGAGTAAGTGGATGTGCTATGAGGGATGTAGTGTTCTATCCCGAAAACCTAGAAAAGGCAGTGTGCCTGGCACAGAGTGACTATGATATACTATTGTAATCCACAACTTGTGAAGATTACTGGTCTTTGGTACGACCAACACACTATCATCATATTCTCCTTGTATGTATCCCTTAGAGGTGAACTAAGTAATATTGATGTTTCATTAATTTGCATGTTATTATTTATCTTCTTCACATCCTCTTCAAACAGGTTTGACCGGATCCTACCAACATGGGAACCAGATCCATCAGTTTAAAAGAAAAGCTTGACACCTTGATTAACCCCCCCACCAGGGTGTCCATGTGTCCTTCATATATTTTATATTATATTGTTTTTATATAATCATATAAATATATATATATATATATATATTGATGAAGATGGAGAATAAATTAAAAAAAATAGTTAGGATGTTTAACCCTTCTAAAACCACCTCCTTAGGATTATACCTATTGAATTAAGAGATAGTATTGATAAAGGATATAAGGATTATAATATGACTTCATGGATGGTATTTTATATTGGTAGGTATTGGATGAGAAGAGTGTATTAATATGTTATGATGATATGAGTGGGGTGGCCTTTTATAATTAAAGTGAGTGGAACACTAGTAATTTTTGCAAAGAAAAAGGTGTTCCCATATTTTTTACATTTCAAAAGGGTAATAAATGAAGTATTATTGTGACTCATACATTATTATATAAAATTATATCAATAAAATATATTCCGAAAATGTTTTTGTGGTCATTTTAACCGTTATATTTATAGTTTAACCACCAAAGTAAACCCATTTTTACCTTAACTTGGGTAATTTCTTGGGTTTACTTATTAATTTAGAAAAACATTAATTTAAAATAATTTCATAATAATAATTATTATAATTCCAAATATGTAATCCATTTAGACCAATTATGTTCACAAAATTGGAAGAATCCAATTTAAAAATATACATGCAGACGCGATGCAAAAGAGAGTTTCAAAAGAGAAAATTATCAAAAGTATAAATGGTTTTAAAAATAAAATTAAATATGAATTTTATTAAAATAAAATAAATTAATGAAATTTTTTTGTAATTTAAATATTTTTTCTTCATAAAATATGTATAATAACATTTAAAAATTTAATTTATTTAAACGAAAAGACATTTTTCAATTAAAACTAATATTTGTCAATGTTCATCCCAAAAATGAAAGTTTTCTGAAAAATGTGAAAACAACATAACATTATAAAATTTTGATATCATAATATGAATAGTTAATTTAATTTTATCAAGTGAATTATTTAAAATTGAAAAACAATTAATTTTAATATATGTGCACAAAGCACGATTAAAGCATCTTTTACAGAAAATATACATTTTTATAAAAAATTTCCTTTTGTTTTAATAGATTATAATTTTATTTTAAATCAATAAATGATTTTTTTTTATATGTCTATTTTCACTATTATGACCCCAAAATTTAATAGATAATTAATTATTGTTCATTTAGATTCAAGGTGAAATGTTATGCAAGATATCGACTAAATTAAATTTAAAGGAACATATTTCATGGTATGATTAATATAGTTGTTCCGGGTTGAATACTATATTGAATACAATGATATTATGTCCAAATTTCAGTGAATAACATTATACCCACCTTAAATAAATTATTTACTCAAAATTTGATCTTTTACTTATAAATTATGTATTTTAAATTGGAAAATTCTAATGTTGAAAAAAGACATTGTAAAAAGATTTAATAAATTTCCTCTAAATAATGGGAAAAATAATTAAAAATGTCATATGGAATAACACATATATAGTTATATAAGTAATTAATAATTAGTGGAATTTAATGATATATACATGGATGAAATGATTAAATAATTATATAGATTGATAGATGTCATTGATCACAAGAACGTGAATGAAAAATGGAATGTTAAGGTCCAAAAAATCATAAATCTAAGATGATTTAAATTTCCATTTGATTTATCATATTTGAAGGTAATAGGATAAAATTTATGTTTTAGTTCCTTTTCATAATGTTGATGAATCATTTTCATATCTATGAATATATGAAAATGTACTTACATGATGTGTTTTTATTTCAAATAACAACTTCATCCTTTTATTGTGCATTGATCAATTTCTAATCCATCAGTTATTCTAAGAAAATGAAATTTAAAACTTATTTTTATATCTAATGAATTAATGTTAACATTTAGTAGATTATAAGACTAATTAAAAAGTGACCAATAATTATATCTACCTCTAACTATTTTCAAAAAATAATTTTGTGGTTTAAATTTATTCAATTATATACATTAATATATAAACCTCTATAGTGACAACACTAGTTCAACATTAATATTTCCTCATCAAATAATTTAATAAAAATATAGAAATAAAAACTTAACATACATGGATATTACATATTTTTATATGTATATTCATTATATTACCCAAAAATATTCCTGGTGACATTAATTTCATGATGGCTTTGAAATCCTAGAACACAATCTTGTAACATGTTGAAATATCTTCATGTTTCCCACTAATATTTTCCTATTTAGAACACATATTTAAAACCATTATTCAGAACCTATGGAAATGAAACATAATAATGGTTGGTATCATATGTATAATAAGTTTAAATAAAAGATATATGTGAGTATAATATTTAATAACAATACCTTGCACAATAAAGATTGAAATCATGATAAATGAAAATAATATTTTCAGTTCATAATATATTAATCATAATATTTTCAATGATCATGATCCATAAGAGTACACCATTGGAATAGTAGATTGAATTTTTGGCATAAACATTATCAAAGAAAATCATTTCTATACTAGTCTAGGTCCACTTCCAGGTTTATCATAGAAGAAAAAATCCTTTACCGGATCAGGATCACTCCCTGTTCCATCCATGTATTAATGAATCATGATCACTTGTCATTTATTTCATGTAATATTTAATCAGGTTCACTTCCTATTCTATACCTATGTTAATTTATTAGGTTTCCTTCCTATTTGGTCCTTTTATTTGTGATCTTATTTCAATTTCTATTCCTACACTATATTACTGAACAATGGTCACTTCTTATTATATCCCTATTTATCTCAATAGATATAAATATTTACCCAATGCAATGATGATAGATATAGGTCCTAGCCATTACATAATGAAATCATATATATATGTTATATAAGATCATTAAGATTGATTATATCATAAACCATTAAATTAATTGGGTAACATAAAAATTTCATTAGATCCTAAACTGTGGGAAAGAGACATATTTTAATAATCATTTCACTATAAAATAACATCTAAAAAGAAGCAGGTTTCATAAGATTTTTATCATTGTTAAAACCATTGATGATAAAAGTATTTCATAAAAAACAAAGTCATCGCAAACATAAACCATTAAAATAATGTAAAATAATTGTGTCCTTAGATCATATCCCCAGTAATGAATTAACTATATCAAAGGATTTCATGTTATATGTAGAGGGATTTTGAAAGATCACTTGGAACATTTCTTACGGACAATAACCATTCATTGACAATTAATTTTTAATACGTAATGTATTTTAAAAATACATTTTTTCAAAATGAATTTTAAAACATATAATTATTTAAAAATTATTTAAAACATTTCCGGAGTAAAATATCCATTCTTTTTTAATAATCATTTTTCTAAAACATAAAACATTTTGAAATCCATTTTCATGGAAATTATCTTTCAAACCCTATAATGGAATGTTTGAAAATAATTTTCATTGAATTATTTCTTAAAATATCATTTAAAAACATTTAAGAAACATTTTTATAAAATATAGTTTCGTGGGAGAACATATCTCCGATCGAAGAGCGAAATGATATCAGATTTCAAAAAAATGCCTCACCGATATTTTTTAGTACCAAATAGTAAAGAAATGGTACAATTAAGTTAATATATAATGAATAAATTTCGTAAAAGGAAATTGAATAAAATTTTTATATTTTTAAAATTATATTTAGACATTTGAGAGTTAATCATAAATAATAACAATTAATAATAATATTGTAACATAAATCATTATGAAATTGGTAACACTGAATAAAAATAACATTAAAGTAATAACTTAAAATGGAAATCAAAATATACTAAATATTGATTAATTCGTGATATTTCATATTAAATGGGATATATACACCTCATGAAAGAATGTAAGTGTATATCATAACATACGTAGGTGGTAATGAAAAAAACAACATCATTTTTCATCGTGTTAGTCCTCCATACACACGAATGTTAATTTTGTAACCCATTTTATGGAAGTGTGTTTGTTTTTTGGTTTTAAACATACACTAAGAAAATAGAATGTTTATGATACTAATGTTAAATATAAACATGATGTAAATATAATTTAATGTGGTGAAGGTGGATGTAAAATAAAAGACTCATTTGAAGATTATCACCTCTTCCTTAGGTATCCTCCTTAGGTTTTGAATAAACCATAAAACTATGGATTTATGCCCAAAATTTGTTTAGATAATGAGTTTATGGAATTTTTAATGTTATTTTGGAATATCAAGTGTGAGAAAAATGGTTTGAGAGGTGTGAATAAATGAGGGGGGTGAGTGTCTTTTTATAGTTGAGGAGGAGTTGTCTTATTGTAAAGACTCAAAACTATTCAGTATTGGGAGTTCAAGATTAATTAATGTTTCTACAAAACTCATAATTAAAGTTTTTTAAGGATTATATGGTCTATAAACACCTACAAAACACATTTATGAACTTTTTTAAAATATTTGGTTTCTTAAATCTTATGTTTTCCAATTTTACGAGTTTGAATTTTTCATTATATTTAATTAGTTTTCTAACCTATGTAATTAATTATTTAATACTAATTAAGAGTGGTAGATTTTATATTGTTTGTAATAACTAACATTAAATTTTATATATATTGTTTAACATGTTTGTTTTTTTTTGTGTTGGAAATTATCTTCACGAGCTTGTAATGCACTAAACACTACTTTAACTATAACAATGATGATCATGTTTTTTCTATAAAATGGTCAATATAATCATTATAATACATTAATTTTTCCATGAATTTACCATAGATGATATTTAATGATATATTAAAATAACTTTAAATAATATAATTTTTTTAGTTATTGTAAATAAATAAATAAAATAAAATTAATTAAAAACGATATTAATGTCAATTTTGACATTATAAATTTAATTTAAATTTAAAAAAATTTCTAGAAAATAATTGACGTTAAATATGTTATACTATCACCAATTTATTATGATTTATTTATATACAAAAATAATTTGACCCATAATTAAATCAATTAAATTTAATTTTAATGCTTTTAGTATCATTTTATTTATTTAATTATTAAATAAATAATTCATGTGTTAGCATTTTGTAAGAATTTAATATAATTATATCATATATATATATATTTAAATTAAACTATCATATTAAATAATGCTCATTTATCTTAAAAAATAATATTTTTTACTGAACGTTTGTAGTTTATTCTCAATTCAAAATCACAATAGAAATTAAAATGAAGAAATGAACCTATTTCTTAAATTTCATTACATAACCTCTTACATGGGCCGAGTTAATGAAAAAAATTCCCAAAAACTAATAAAAATGATCCTAAAGTTACAATGTTATATATGTGTCCAAATATTGGGGTTGTGACATGTTTTTGGTCATAATTACACCTTATATTCAATGTTTATATTTGAGGTAAACTCATTTTTTCTTTAATCACAATAAATTATTTGTACTATTTTCACAAACAATTGTGGTCAAAAATGAATTTTACCTTATTATATATTATATAATATGATAGATACAAATATGGAATGATTTTTTTTTCAAACTCCATTAACCTAAGTGGAAAAAATTAAATTAAAACTAATCCCGCAGACGTCATAAAAATGTGGGTTTTAATGTGAAAATGTTCAAATGTTTATAATCTTTTTATATCCGATTTTATTACGAAATTGATTCCAATGAACTAAATTGTATTAATATATATAACAATTATAAAATTTTACATTAAAACCATATCAAAATATAGTATCACATTTTAAATAATTCAAATTAATGGGTCGTTCTCATTTAAAATTTAATATAATTCAATATATATCAGAAAAGAAAATTATCTTAAATATAGAAAAAAATCACCCCAATCTAAATTTGTATATTCTTATTTGAAAAATGAAATTTTATATTTTCAAATATATTTCTAAAAGTGGAAAAATTTAATTATAAATTTTTTGTTCCAAGCATTAATAACACATCTTTTTTAAAATATTATTTTACCAAAGTCATTTATTTTTCATTTAAATGATTTTTATATTATTTATAACCTATATTTAACTAATAATAACATGAAAAATATATATTTTCATATGTTAGTTAATAATATTAATTCATCCATTCCAATGGAAAATAAATAACTATCAAATTAAATATTAACATTAATAGTATATTATAGTTCGGTAAAACTTTGTATTGTGTGTAACACAATCAAATATTAGTGTTTAGTGTACAAAAATATATATTTAGTTTTTCATGTATCAAAATAATAACATTGTCTTAAATTTAATGTAATAAAATCTTATTTTAGTATGAAACACAATCCATCAATGAATTTTAATTTATTCGATGAAAAATAACTCATATAAATAGTGGGTGTTACATGATACCCAGCCATGAAATTAATGTCACCCTAGATATTTGTCTTGGTTATCAATGTTTTTCTCATTTAATGTTACATTACTAGAAACCCACATAATAAAAAATAATTCTAATAATACCTTTAAAATGTAATAGTATGGAACATAAAAATTACCCAAAGTAACTCATAACTAGGTTTCCATATAGGAGAACGTAGGTGAGATGTGAAAACATGGACATAGAAGAAAAATATAAATAATTATAGAGACTGATAGTGATCAATAATCACAAAAAAATTGGTGATCTAGAGAATTATAAAACTACCAAACTTTAAATTGAAGAGCCATGAATAAGTAGTTGATATTATAAAAAATTATGATAACAAGAAAAAGTTATTATTCCAATATCCTTTTCCTTGTGTTAGAGAATTTTCACATGAATATATAATTACTTGATTTTATTCAATAAGTACGATATCACTTTTTCTTTATAAATTGATCAATTTCCACCTCATCTCTTATTAAAAGAAATAAATTTCATGTTTTTATGCCTGAAGCACTAAAAGATCATAAGATCCACAAATAGAATGATAAGGAAATTCGTTTATTACAAAAAAATAGTTTTCATAGGTTATCCAAAGTAGTAAAATTTTATTATAAAGAAGTGATTCAAAAATCACTAAAACCACATTTTAGGTTCAACGTAATCAATTCCATAAATGGTTTTCTATATGACCCGTTTAAAAGATTATAATCCATAACAAGGGGAACAACGTCACTAAATTTCACAAAATCAACTTAACATTGATCCCCTATTTGTTATAAGGTACTTATTGATATTCACATACCAAACATGTGAATACCTTTATCATGTATTATTTTGAAACACTGTAATAACCTAAATTACCGGAAACCGTATAGAAATAATTCATGCTTCTTTATTCATTAAAATGAACACAAATTATTAGATATATTCCTTAAATCCAAAAAATCCTATAAACTTCATCAATAATAAAATAAACTACTTTTTTAAAAAGTAATTTATCAGTTTTGAGGTCATTGATAATATACAATTCAATTTATCTAAATCAGTATCCTATTATATCAAACTAAAAACCATTTTATCTGCATCTGGAAAATATTAAGGGGTATCTTCTAATAATAATTATACCACCTTTACCTTAATTAAATTTTCTGATCCATTAATATAGTTATATATATATATTTAAATATAAATAATGTAAAACATGTAATAAACAATAATTATATATTTAATGATTCATATAACATAATCAATGAATTATAATACATAAATACTTCATTCATATCACTCCCTTATAAAATAATTAATTAAGAATCATTGTCTTATTCCATAATACTTGTTTCTTTTCACATTTAATTTGAACTATCATTATCATTAATAATATACCCCTTACTAATAAGATCATGATTAGTTTATTTATATAATTTCCATAAAGTATATTTATTTTCATAATTCCCATAAATTCAATATTTAATGTATTAAATATTTGATGATATCATTGGGGTACTAATCTCCAAATCGATTATGTTAACTGAACATATCTGTTTCTATTTTCAATTACTCGATTTGGGTCATTCTTTTCCATAATCAAAAAATATTCCCATCACTATAAGACATTTACTTGGGTTTTTCATACAACATTATTTATAGAAATGAAACAAAATTTTATTTCTTCTATAGTATCTTCTACCATAACTCTTAGTGAACTATTTTCTTCTCATATTTAGTGAGCATGTGAGTTTTTATAGAAGATGTTTTTAATCATTTTTCGTGAAAATTGATTAGGAATACTTATTGTGTTTTCACAACTATAATCATCGAATTTTACTACTAATTATAAATTTTTCTATCATATTAATCATTAATATTGTTTATTATGTTTTCTGTTATCTACTAAAACTAGAGATAATACATTCACCGGCATTAATCATTGAATAAAGCCACATAATCAATAAAAATAAGTTATTATATATCTAAATCGAGAAACCATTTTATAAATATATGGTACCTTAGGCATAACCTTGGCCATATATAATCATAATCTATTTAAATCCTTTATGATGGTAAGTAAATAGTTTCTGATTTTCCAAATAATGACCACAGGGAGTTTTAAACTAGGTGTGTAGAAAGCCTCATTATCATATACTAGTTCCCAATTGAGTATAGCTCAATATATTGATTTTATGGTTGTTACACACATATTCATGTATTCTAGAGAAAAATCTACTTTTAGTAACCATACAAGAATTCGATTTCATATATACAACCCTCCCTATCAATTATCAATATTCTAGTACATTTTCCAACACATATAGTCATCATTAGAATTATCCTTGGTGAAGTACCTAGAAATTTCATTATAAATGTCCAATGGGATCTCAATAAATGTTTCCCATCCATGTTTCCAAAGGTTTCATAAATAATTCCATTGATACAAACAGAAACGACCCAGGCCTGACATACTTGAATATTACATCTTTCTAGATCAATATTCTCTACATTAGACAAACACATGTTATTAGAGGATAAAAATTTGGTGCCTTTGGAAATATTGAACACAATATTTTAATCTAGTAAAAGATCATAAAAATCTCCCATTAATATCATCTCATTTATTAATCCTACTTAAAAGTTTTCATTGTAACATGTGGGAATGAAATATAATAAACAGAGAGCTCAGATGTATAGTAAAGGTAAATAAATGAGATACATGAGCATAATATTTGAAACACATACCCTAATTTAAAACTATCATAATAATGATTCATTGAATAAATATTGATAGATCATAAGACATGAATCATAAGACAGTCAAATAAAATGACCCATAAAAGAATAACATTGGATTAATAGATAGATTTTTTGGCATACACATAGGAATAGAAAAAAATTTACCTATTAGTAAATGAGAACTATCGTGAAAATAATTGTGGGAAAAGTAATTTTATAAACTAGGTTTACTCTCCGTTCATTCCATATATTATTAAACCAGGTTTAAATCCCATTCCATCCTTAAATTTATGAACTGGGTTCAGTTTCCATTCAATCCATGTATTACTAAACTGAGTTCACTTCCTACTCTAGCCATAAATTACTGAACTGAGTTTAACTCCCATTATATCCATGTTTTACTATACTAGGTTCACTTCCAATTCTAGACATATCTCTCTCATGTGTTATTTATCATTACCCAAGCCATTGAATGGATTTATAGGTCCCACCCATCACATTATTAAATCATTGAAATGTTTCCCACAAGATCCTCAAAATTAATCATATCATAACCCATGAAACGAAATGGGTTTCATACACATTTAATCATATCACATCCTATGGAAAATAGATAGGTTTTATAATCATCTCATCATAGTATAACCTATGAAAATTAGAGGGTCTCATAAGCATTTTATGGTTTTTTAACTCATGGAAGAGAAGTGGATTTCCTAAAAAACTTATCATCTCAAAAACAAATCATTCAATGAAAAATTAAAACGGTGCCCTTGGATAATATCCCCAATAAGTCATGTACTATATTAATGGATTTCATGTTTAATATAGATGGATTTTTAAAGAACACATGGACAAATTACTAAGGAAAATTACCTTTCTTTGAAAGTCATATTTTAAAACATATTGATTTTAAAAAACCATTCTTCACAAAGCAATTTGAAAAAATGTAATGTAATTTTACCAAATTATTTAAATACTATAATGAGTAAAATAATTATTTTCAATGAAAATTTTTTTTTATTAAAATAAAACATTTTTGAAAACAATTTATTTAAAACTAGGTTTGAATGATTATAGAAGAAGATTAAAAAATAATTTAAAACACTATATAAACATAAAAAAATTAAATTATTTTAGTTAAAAATTAAATAGAAATATAATTAAAACAATTAAATATTTTTTAGAGAACATGGTTTTGGAATAAAAAAAATTTACAACCAATGAGTGAAATAAATCCATATTTTATTATAATCAATTCCTCAATCATTTTAATTAAAAATGTGAGGATAAATGGTACCTTTAATAGAGATTTCATGAATAAACAGAGGATGATAAACATGATGAGAAATATTGAGTGGTTGATCATGATATTTTAACAATTGAGACTTAATTATAAACAACCCTGATAAATGATGAGATTATAACAGCAATATTTATGACTTTGGTAACATTGAATCAAATGCCCCATTAATTAATAATGTAAAATAGAACTCCAAATATAATGAGTATAGATAAATTCATGATAATACATTTAAAATGGAATTTTTATACTCTTTATAAAGGAATATAGGATCCTACTATAAAATACATTTAAATGAAGGCAAATTTAGAAACAAACAGCTTTACCGATTTGGTTACTTTTGAAATGTGAACCCTGTGAAAGAGAGATCCAAAAATAGATATGTACGTCAAAAAAAATTTATTCTAATAATCTGAAAATAAATAATTTTTAATTATATGCACCACATATAAGAAATCAGTGGAATATATAACACATGTTTCACAAAAAACAAAACAACAAGATTGAAATCCCCCACATTTTGTCTCAAATATCGAAGTACACAATAAAACCACCCTTATAAAAAATATAAGTTTTCAATACATATATCACATAAATATATCCTTATATATAATGTCATGTATTGTTTTATTATTCACTTTTATTTACCATTTATTAACTATTCCATGTTAAATTTACGTTTCGGTTAATAACCACTTTGTTTTCTGTAAATTTTGTGATTTGTTATATTTTATAATATATTAATATGATAATGATTTAATAAAATAAAAATTTATAAAATATTTAATATATTTTATTAATATTTAGTATATAATTATTTAGATTATTCCATAAAATTTTGTGATAGGAAATGAAATACATAGTTCATGGAGGCGATAGGTCGAACGTAAGCATGAACACATTTTCCATTTTAATCTTGTATTGAATGGAATAAAATTAAATGATATATATATATATAATTATTATAGAATAGTATTTATGTATTATATAACATATTTTTTTATTAATACCATCCGTAATATATTCAATGGAAATCATGAACAAATCACATCGCTTCGTGAGGCGGTAGTTTTTCGTACACATGTACGACGTTAAGGTATTCCCACAAAATTGAATTCATGAACCAATGTGCTATATATAAATAAAAAAACGTTTACTAATATAATAAATATCATATATATATATCATATATAAACTATAATTAAATCCTTATTCCCACCCTTTAAATGTGATAATGGAAAAAATGACATTGGTTCTCGAGGTGACAATTCGCTGTACACACCAAGGATGATTTCATAACCCATTTGATGGAACTATATGTGGTTGTTGGTAATAAACATAAAAAATTAAATATATTTAATATAATTTATTTATTATATAATAATTATATAAAAACAATTTAAGGATGATGAGGAAAATATAAAATAAAACCCCAGTTTCAAGATCGTTAACTCTTTATCAGGTATCCTTGGGGTTTTCAGTTAATCCTTTGATGTATGAATTTGATCCCAAAATAAGGATTATATAATTAGTTTATGTATGTTTGGAAGTTATTTTGGAAGACCTTGGTCAATCAAAATTACTTGAGAGGTGTGAATAAGTGGGGGGAGTGAGTGCCTTTTTATAGTTGATAGGGCATTACTTTATTGAAAATAATTAAATGTTTTAATTTTGGGGATATCAAGATTACCTAAAGTTGAAAAAAAAATTAATTAATAGTTTTAGGGGATTATATGGTTGAAACACACTTGAAACACATATTTATACACTATTCATTAACATTTGGTTGTTTAACACTTATGTTTACTTATTTTACCATTTTGGTTTTCTCATTATGTTAACTAGTTTTCTAACCAATTAATTTATTCATTAAGAATAAGATATAGTGATCATTATTAGATTATTTGGAATCAAGGATTATCAAGATTAAATCTAATATAGAAATTTTAAATACTATATTTTTTAGAAATTAACTTTATCAAAAGCTCATGTAAGGTAAGAAACACTAATTTGACCTTAACCGTGGTATCTGAGTTTTTTCTATTTAACGATCAATATATCCATTATAACAAAATAATTGTTATGTGAATGTACCTTAGTATTTATTTAATAATATTTGAAAATAAATTTAAATAATATAATATTTTAATTAATTATAAATCAATTAATTTTTTTTTATAAAATTCCATTAATGTCAAAGATTAAATTATTCATTTAATTGAAATTAAAAAAGAATCAATAAAATATTTTAAATTGAATAAATTATTTCAACACTAGTGTAACAAAATATATTCATATAAAAAGTATTTTAAGATAATTATTCATTCAATTTACATCACTTTCAATGATTTCTATATCTTTTATTTTATTTAATTATTAATTAAAAAATTCTTATGTTGGTATTTCATAATAATTTAATGTAATTATATCATCTATATAAATTTAAAATAAATTATCATACTAATAAATACTCATTTATCACATAAAAAAAATTTATAACTGAATAGATGTTGGATTTCCCCATTCCAATGATTTATAGAAACTATAAAAGGAATAAATGTTCAGTTTTTTTTCGTTTTCTGAAATTAAAATTTTAATATGTGTCATTATCATAGAAAAGAGATAAAATTTTGAAAAAAATAGATAATAAGATCACAACGTTCTAAATAAGTCCATAAAATTGGATTTTGTTATTTTTTATTTATTTTTACACCTTATATTCTAGGTGTCACTACTAACAAAACTTGTTTTTTATATAACCACAATAATTTTTAAATTTTTTTTAGGTAATCATTATGGTAAAAAAATATTAGACATTATTAGTTATGTTAACCTAAAATATAAAATAAATTTTAAAAATTAAATCTACAGAATTGTAAGAAATTAATTTAAAAATAATCATGCGGGCGTGATATCAAAGAAGGTATTTGAAGAGAGAAGTTTCAAAAGTTTATAACGATTTTATCACTAATTTCACTATGAATTTGATTCAAATAAAGTAAATATTATTTATTGATTATAAATTTAACTAATATTACTTCAAAACCAACTAAATATATAGTATCACATTATAAATTAATTAAACAAAATGGTAGTTTTTAATTAAAATTCAGAATTTTCACTATTCATCTAAAATGAAACATCTATGAAAAATAAAAAAAATAACCAAATCTAATTTATATATTAATATATAAAAAATGAAGTTCATTTTTTCAAATAAATTTTTTAAATGTTTTAAAAAATATTTAAATTATCCGTGCTGAATATGATTAACTATTCTTTTTGCAAATATTTTGTTTTTTGAAATGAATTCCTATTTTTATTAAATTTTTTTAGGTTACTTATAAAAAAGAGAACGAATAAACATGTGAAAAATAAATATTTTAATAAGTAATTTAATCTTATTCATAAACACAATTCCAACAGATAGATGATCACAATCATATTAAATAATAATATTAATAGTATATTGTAGTTTAATAAAACTAGATATTGTGTGTAACACCAGCTAATAATATTATTATTTGTACTGCAAGATAAAATAAATGTTATATGTAGAAAAATATTAAATCATTTTTATGTATAAATAATACATAACAATTTTTAGTATTCAACACAAGCCAACAAATAATTCCAATTTATTTGAAAAACATAATTCATAAAATCATGGGTTGTTACAAAAATACAATGAACTATTAACTAGAACAATGTGTTGATAGTAAAATGTGTTAAAACATATCAAACATTGGTTATGAGTTCAATCTCCAAGACATTTATAGATGAAACATATCATCCATTTTCTAAAATTATTTTAATTTAATTCTATGACATTCCAAAAGTGTAATAGCCCATAATGACATCAACACCAAAGATATGATAAACCCTAAAGGATACCAATACCATTAAACATATCATAAAAAATTAAAGGAATTCTTCCATAAATATAATTTTCACTAAAAAGTATACTAATCCAATGGGTTATATTTCTATAAATATTTTTTCAAGATAATCCATTATCATGTTATATTCATGCCACACTAATTTTCATAAAGTGATATTAAGACACATAACTTATGATCTTCCACAAACACATAAAAACAAGATGGTATCAATAATTATTATTTTAATTAAGAAACATATTCTCTATAATTTAATAGATTCCTTAAAATATTCTTTATTCTTATGACCAAAATAACATTGGAAAAAATTCATCTATAATATAATTCTGGATCCCAATAAATTATTTGACCACTTTATTTCAACATAGGCGCTTAATTATTTTGGGTTTAACCTTTAGAGAAGATTAGTGACTAGAATAATTCCCGTTTTCTCCACCTTCATGAAAATAAATTGAAATGGATTTCAAGGATGAGATTTATTCCAATCCATTGTACACATTATTTTCATGGAAATTTTTTGCATTATGCCATTTTAAATACATGAATAATTTTCCCATTCCATTAAGACACATTCCTAGGTGTCTCTTTCCAAATTTTTCCTATGAGAAAAATCAATCCTTCTTCTTCCACGGTCTCCACCACTTAATTTCATTTATAACTCAACACTTCTATTCAATAGTGAGTTTAGGAGTTACTTAATGTATAGATTGTTAATCATATTTTGTAATAAATGATTAGTAATAATAAAGATATCTTATACTCCTATAACAATCTCATTTTTTTATTCATGTTCTCCATATTTTCCACCACGTTCAATTTTTACATGATTATTTTAGGTTGCATCCATTGAGTAGAACTAGAAATCATATTGTTATAAACAATAATCTCATTTTGAAAACAATATAATCATTTACAGGGTGTTTAAATATTGATTTTATTTTAATCTAAGATAAATTACGATTATACTAGGTAATTCTTTATCATTATATATTCATGTCCACCAAAATGTTTTGAAAAAAAATGTGTATTATCATTGGAATACCCCTGGGAGTGTTAAACTAGGTGCACAACATCGATCAATTTCATGCACTAGATAATGATCGAGTCAAGCCATATTTGACCTTTTCTAAGGATTTAATCCTAGGTAAAGCTATGTTATAAGAAACCCCACATATATTATTTATATAAGGATGTATTACTTAAAAATAATACACAATATTTTCCATAATAAACATTATTATGTTCTTCAATAATTATCCCCAAAATCTATCAAACATTTATGATCCCTAGTCTATGTTTTTATAAATCATATTTCTAGGTTTGTTACAAAACATCCTCTAATTCCATCTATAATGAACGTGACTTGAGAAACACGCAACCATTTTTTACATTAATTACATTATAATAAGACACAATGAAACGCATCTCAAAATACCAAATAGTTACGCAGTATTGGTAAAATAGATATATATTTGATTCCCATATCACATTTGAACATACAAATTAAACCATATTTTTTTCCAAGAATAAACTCATTCCCTATAGAAGATGCATGTATATCAATAATTGTAAACTTCTTGTATTCTAGATAAATGATTAAAAATAAGGGTGATCTCAAATGTTTAGTATGGTTTATGCATATTGTATGCTATCATGACTCAATAATCATAATAAACATGGAACGGTAAACAACTGAACATAAATTACATTTAGATAAAGTTACTATCAAAATAAATTTTGAATGATCAATAACGTAAAATATTTTCCATTTAAAAGAATAAAATTACTATCATAACTAGATAGGTAATAATCAATATTCTATGGTAAATAGCTAGAAACACATTCTATTTACTTATTAAATTGAGAGTGAAAGGCATCCAGAGATAATATCATTCCAAAAATATTATGGATAATAGTAACTATATTCCTAATGAAGGAAATTATTAATCATTGGATTTCGTGTTCTTAGAAACATGATAAATATACCGTCAAGAACCTTCCTAAGACTGTGTAATACTACAAGTATAAACATATCAAATCCTAACTTATTATTTCCCCTCATGAGGATACTAATGCATCATGGGGATATTTAATTATAATCCCCACCCATCACTACATGTCAAAAGAGTTCCTCATATATTTAATAATCAATTTAGTACATGAATCATGGGATTTACAATACAGATATGTATATAGAGTAAATAATAAGAAATTATCAATATTTCCACGGATTATCAAATATCATTCCAAATAAACAATGTATTTAAGAATGATATGCAGTTTGGGAAACATTTATATCAATTATATAATGAATATATATAAAAATGAATTGAAACATTTACCATCATTAATAAATAGGTAATCATGTTAAATACATCAAAGGGGTAGTCTATACACCGTGTAAATGTTAATTGGTACATATTTACAAAAATGTATCAATGAAATAGAAAATGAGATGAAATCCCTTACAAAAATCATAACATTGAAGTGAGCATAAATAAACAAATTGATTATGTGTATTAAATATTAATCCATAGTGAAAATGTGAAAATAAAACATAAGATAATAAAATGTCATTATAAATGTAATATTATACCATCAATGGAAAATGAAGTGGTAATATAATACAATGAAAAGTAATTGAGTTATTAAATTACTTACCACTTGGTAACCTTCATTTCAAACTATATCAGATGAAATAATTAAAATTTAATGTAAAAATATTATTAATTATTAAGTAATAATGATATAATATTTCAAAGTGTAGGTATATTACAATATAAAATAGATTAAGTGTATCATATTACAAGATGGATTAATAAAAATAAATTGCAAAAAAGTCTCTTGTCTCATGGTTCCTCTTTGTTGAACATGATTTAAACTCATTTATTGTTGCTTTCAACATGTTATTAAATTGTACTAGAATGATATTAATATTTATAATATCATATATAATCCTTTTATAACATGTTATAACCCATTCATTAATAATATTTCATTATTTTTATTGGTTCAACTGGATATTTCCTTTTTATATCATTCATGAATTGTCATGAATGTTACCATTCATGTGAATATTACATAGTTCCATCATCTCAAAAATTGTAATCATTGCATGATTATCATATTTATAAATCAATTATACTTTAAGACCAATCATAAAAGATAGTTTTAAAAAATGAAAATTGTTTGTATTATATTAATTAAAAAAATGATAGTAATATCATCAATACCAAATTATCTCTTTTAATATACTAATATATATCATACATGTTCAGTGGTGTTGAAAACAGAGTCACGTGGCTTCGTTATAGTTGTGTTTTACACCTAGAATAATGATGTTATCATCATTCAGTGAGTGGAATGGTAAGAAAGAAAATAATTTGTAATATTTTAAGAATGAAAAATATGTGCTGAATATCATAATTATATCTTTTATAACAAAAATATTTAAAATGTTTCTCCATATTACCTACCATATAAAGGGTTAGTAAAAAGTAAATCACATCTCTTTATGAGGCGGTATTCTACCATTCACATGAGTGAAAATATTGTGTCCCTGACAGAATAGAAAGTAAAAAAATTATATTTTATATAATGAATCCATATGGATAATTTTGATACATATATATATCATATATATTATTTTGATCCATATTTGTATCCTATCATGAGAGGTGTTTATGTTACTATGTCACATCGGTTCGTGAGGAAGTAGTGTTTCATAGACACAAGCAATGTTATTGTTTCTTATTTGATTAAAGTGGATATGGATATATGTAATTTCATTAAAATAATCACATCTAATTGTATGGTATATTGTATTATTATTATATTATAATAAATTTTGAACATTCGAATGAGGTGGACAAGAAAGGAAACAAAGGCACATAGTATGGAATTTTTCCTCTTCTCGGACCGCCTCAATTGGATTATAACGAATGTATTAATATAATTTATTTTGGAAAAAATCTTACTTATATGATTATATGATTGATATAGGGAAGTTATTTTTTGAGGTATTGGATGAAGAAAAAGGGTTTTAACGAGTGATGTATTGGGGGAAGTTGGTGTCTATTAATAATTTAGGTGAGTGCCACAATTGTAATATTTGAGAAGAATGTTTTCCCACATTTTCAACATGAAAAATGTGCCAAAATGTACAATTTCAAATAATTAAAAACTATAACGTATAAATATGTACAGATAATATAATTTCGAAATATTTTGGTAATTTTAACCCCTAGTGTTTTATTTTAACCTATTGTAAACCCACATTTAGCTTCACTATGCTAATTAATTATTATTATTTTCACTATTAATTATGGTTAAAAATTATGTTGACCTAATTAGAAAATTTAAATTAGGATGATTCCAAAAATTCAATCAATTTTCATGTTCAATTCGCGTAAGTGAAAGGATCCAATTATAAAATATACCCGCACATGCGATGAAAAAAACGCTTTAAAGGGAAAATTATCATAATTATAAAAGGTTTTAACATCAAATTTCAATATTAAATTTATTAAAATGAATTAAATTAATAAAATGATAATATAATTTAACTAATCTAAATTAAAAATATAATTACAATATAATTTAATCTTAATAATTATTTAAACCGAAATGATGTTTTCAATAAAAGTATATTTTTTCCATATTCATTAAAAAATGAAACATTCCAAAAAAAGTAAAAATAATTACCATTGGTTAATTTTGATTTGAAAATTTCAAAAAAAATGCTATATTTTTTTAAATTAATTTAAATGAAATAAAAATTTATTTTAAATTATGAGTGAAATGTGCGACTAAATCATCTTTTAGAAAAAATAAATATTTTTCAAAAACACTTCCTTTACTTTTAAAGGACTATTATTTAATTTTAAATAAATAGATTACCAAAATTTTATTTTTTTTAGTACTATTAATACCCAAAATTATAATTTCTAGGTAATTATGGTCAACAAAGACTCAAAATTGTGAGTTTCCCAATCTGCAGAGGAGATTAAATTTAAAAATATATATTTCATCAGTTTTCAAACATAAATGTTTCTTGTTACATACTCTTTCAAATAGAGTGTTATTGTCTATGAATTTTAGGGTGTTACAAAACCCATTTGAAAAAAATACCATTTTCAATTAAAACTTTTAAATCCCTTTGGTTTTCCATTTCAAATAAATATTTTTTGAGAATAATTTATTAACATGGATCAAATAAATACACAATGTCACAAGTTAGAACATGGTAAAAATACCAAAAAAGAAATGGATCGTACATAATCATCATAAAGAAAAAAGATAAGTGGATGTCGGTATCATATATCACATCACATCAAAGTTGATAAAATAAAATTCTTAAATTATAAAAAACAACCCAACAACAGTAATGTTCACCTATAGCATTAACTATAAAGACTATCATTACTTAGTAAATAATGATTATATGTTGGATAAGTAGCAATAGATGCTATCATGGTCTTCCTCAACCTAAAATCCTTAAGATAGCATGGTCTATTGAAACCAATAATGGAAAATATCATGGTATTCCTACCCAAATGATCACATGGTCCTTGGAAACTAAAATGAAATACCTCACGACCATCCCACTGAGGTCACACACAATCCCTCAAACAATCCCCCCGCTCACACACTAGTTAGCCTATGTGAAAATCTATGATAGATAACATTATAACATGTTCCAAATTAATCCAAGAAAAATCACAATGAACTTACATAACCAAATATTAATATTTTCTCAAAACACCTTCAATATTTTAAAACCATTATCGAAAATCATTTTTATACATAAGATCTATTTGATACATATTTTCAAACACTTGGTGTGCATACAGGACACATGCTTTGGAAAACAAAATTTAAACAACCAATATTCAAAATCAAGGAACAAAACACAACACATGTTTGATAAAAATCAATCATAAATTAAAAAAATAAAATTTTACACAACACCATTCCAAAGATGACCATAAATTTAACATCAATTCATGAATAACACCCTTAAATAGAGACACCTACCACATATTTGGTCCAATGTTTATTTCATCTGAAAAAAACACCAATAATAGATATAATGAGGCTTTATACACCTAATACATATGAAATTAAACCAAAAAAACAAATTAAATACCCTAGATTTATCCAACATCACCCTTAGGGATCCACAATACCATAAAATGGAATAAAAATAATGGAGAAGGATAAAGGATAATCCCAAAGTATTTGGAATTACCTCAATCCATATCATTGATAAATGAAGGGATTCCATCACTAGTGTATAAGGGAAGCACCACCAATAAGGATATGATAATTCACATGATTGGAGGATGAAAAATGGGCTAAAGCTTTATAAAAATATCTTTGTTAAATTAGTAAAACCCAAATTTTTAAGTGACATGGACAAGTTGTGCGGTTTGTAAAACCATTCACCAACCTTGTCGGGCTACTGTCCCCCAAAATTAAATGATTGATCATTTCCCCCTGACTGATACCTAAATTGGAAAACTATTCCTAAACCATGTGAAACTGCACCATCACCACAAGCATCCCTCTCAAACGCTTAACAGAACTATTAGAAATTTGTTTTGATAACCATTCACCTTTCTATATTGTCTGAAAAACCAAAACATTCTTACTCTAGATTTTAGGAACTCCATGAACAAACAAAAAGTAAATAAAACTGAATTTTAGTTGTAATCACGGTTCATATTGTGTTACAAAATCCTCAACATACCACTTTCTACCCTAATAAATTCCTCATGCATTTTTCGAAGAAAATAAGTGGGGCCACCACTCCCTCACCTCAGATTCCCAATACTATGTCTCAAGGATATCACAACTTTATTACTAGATCATATAGACCAATAGAATTAACTTACCATGAGTAAATAATTCTAAAAATACATGATACACATAGTCTACTCCATAATAGTGGAATTAGGAACATGCTGTTATTATTACCACTCTAGAAAAGGATTTGGGTTGGGATGATATATCTTCATGGGTAAAACATAAAATAACTCCTGGATCAAGGTAATATGTAGTGTAAAATACAACTGATATGATACCTTCCCCATATTATCAAAAACACGAAATAGACCAAGATAACATGGTACCGTGTTCCACTGCTTATCAAAGCGATGATGACACATTCAATCTATCACCTAGAGATAAAACTCATCATCAATATGAAGCTCTAATGGATGATAAAGATGGTTAGCTTTGGAATTTTTGTGACTCTGTAATTTTTATATGTGTTATTCAATCATTTGCATCATATCAGTCATCTCCAAGACAAGAATCGGTCTTACCATAGATCGATCTTCCACATTACATCATTATAATATAGATTAGAATGACCTTTCATACAGCCTCTAATATTGGGCCATCCAGATCAATTGTGGTTGGTTTTTTAATAAAAAATCATATCCAATGGCAGTAGCATTTTCTATGAGCCATCAAAATCTCGCACACATTCTCTCAGTATATCATCGAGAGTCCAGATAGACCCCTCAAATTGACCATTCATATAATGGTAAAATGTGGTGCTCATATTCTGCTCGGTTCCCAGGGCTTCTTGGAATACCATCCAGAAAGAGGTGGTAAAATATTCATCCATGTATGAAAATACGTTTGAATGAACATCATGAAGGAAAATAATCTATCGTACTTATATTAATCAAATTTCCTCTACCATCATCAACTCACTGATGGGTAAAAAGCTGGCTCATGTCATCAGAAGATCGACAATCAGTCATTTGTAATATTTCCCCCTTGAATTATCAAATATCTCGATAAATAAATCCATATAGATCTCTTCATACTTTACCATTGGAATAGTAAGTGTCTTCAAAAACTAGGTTGCTCTATATTTCTCATTCATTATCCTCCAGATGGTCAAACATTAAGAAATTATGTCTTTTACTTCATGCATCATCTCAAGACACAAATAACAACCACTAAATGTATAATGCATCTTGGTTTCCTCGGTTTGAATGGACCAAATTAAATGATGTCCCCCATGAAATATCTCCTAACTAAATCACTAATTAACCACTATCCACTTATGAAAAATGATATGAACATCAGGGGACCAAGACCAATAGCATGATGTCTCACCACTATTTATAAAACAATTACATTTAAGTCATTTTTGGTTACAAACATGATAAATCCTAACCAGATTCAACATAAAGGGTGTGACATGCACAATAGATATGAACACCAAATCTCTAGCCTCTTTTACATATAATATAATATCATCATGAAAACTCATCAACCCCTACTCGTCAACAATTTATTGAATAGAATACACTATAAGTTTCATGCTCAACAAATTGGTTTCAATGTTCCTTTTCCCATGTGTATATGAAAACTATAAAAAAAATTTGATGTACTCTACCAATAAAACTTTTTTTAGGTTTATCTCCCTATGGGTGAAAATGTAAATCAGGAGTTTATGATCTCAATACACTAAACACTCCCTCAAGGGGTAATGTCACCATTTCTTTAATGCCCACATCACAAATGATAACTCCATGTAGTGGGTGGAATAATACCACTCATTTGGGTGTAGTTCCCTTGAGCCTCAGGCCACTACATGGACATCCAATATAACAAAAAACCCAAACCAACACGAGGAGAAAAAGAAAACATAGAATAAGCTCTTCTTGGGTAATGAAGTATAAAATTCGGCACATGTGATAATGGTTTCTGGAACTAATAAAAAGCAATATGGAATTTTGAATCTCACTCAAACTACACCCCTTTCCTCATCAAAGGAATCATGGAAGAATATATCCTACCTAGGTCCTAGAAATGGATATAATACCTATTAAATCCCATAAAACAAGAAATCATGAATACATTCGTAGTGTAAACCCATGACATGACTGCTAAAGCTTTCTCGGGATCTACTGAGACTCTTCCATTGAAAATCACTTGACCCAAAAAAAAGTAATTTTATAGATCCAAATCTGGGACATGGACAACCAGTAAAATAGATGATGATCCCTTAAATCACAAAAAACCTCCCTAATGTCACTATAGTCCTCATTAACCATGGAATACACCTACATTTCATAAAAAAACATCACCGTGAAAGAATCCAAAAATCACAGGATGATTTGGTTCATCAATTCCATAAATACCATTGGAGAATTTGTATTCTCAAATAGAAGAACTGAATACTCAGAGTGTTTATATCATCATTGGATGGATTTCTTTACAACATCATCTTCCCAACGTACCAATTGGTGGTAACCATATCTTATATCAATATTTTAAACCAATTGGGATCCAATAAAATAATCAAAGAGATAATCAATTCTAAGAAATGGGTATTTATTCATCATGGTCACTTGGTTCATAATATAATATTCTATGATAAATTAAATACATTTATATGAATTCCCAGTAAAAATAAATAGATGATTTCATGGTGAATCTTTGGGATAGATAAATCCCAAAACCAATAGATTTTATAACTAGATGCTAACATTTTTAAGCTCAGTTGGATCCTTATGATAAGACGTCATGTATAACAGGCCCATCTCGAGGAACAAATCGATAGTGAAATCGAACTCTCAGTGGGGTAGAAATCCAAATAAACCATTATAAAAAAACATCTAGGAACCTATTTGGGACAACTAGAATCTCACCCACTCTAATTATCTCAACTGTATCATGAAATAAACTGGAAAACTGACATGAGATCATTGTTAACTCTAATGTAACTGGTATTTTCCTACCTATAACAAATCCCAGTATCCTTGAAAGATGTAAGAGGTCATGTCATGAGTAAGGAACTAGACCTTGTAATGATAATTGTTAAATAGATCCTTAATACTGATCAACCAACCATTTTTTATGATATGGTTGAAAACATATTAGTCCAAAAAAGGACTTCCCAAACAACTTTCATATATGCTACCAAAATTGGGAACTCGAAGCACTTGAATCCATGAACTTTCCCCCAACACAAAAAGGATATAAAATCTATAAAAAATACCATAAAATCATCCCAAATATATAACAACTAAATATTTTTTGGTATGCCTCTTGGTTAAATAAATTTATCCACATTGATAGCATATGTTTTTTAAAAAACACTGAGCTTAAACAAAATCCAAAATATAAATATTTTATAGTGACCTTTATAACAGAGCAATTAAATTCAAGTGAATGAATAATATTAATCACATTATAAAATATAAAATTTTCCTAATAATTTTTAATTTTTTAATTAATTCATTGTGAATATGCACATAATTTTGAGTAAATCCATTTTATTCTTCAAAAATAAGTTTTCTTGAATAAAAACATTTTTTTTATTCCTATGAGAAAAGAAATATAATTAGTTATTGAAACTCTAAGAAATTTTATTTTAAAAAATGAATATCATATTTTCCTTAATCATTTTAGAATTATATTATAATGAATTTTTAATAATTTTTCAGTGAATAATATATGTACCCAAAACAAATCATTTTATTTGTATTTAAAAGTAATTATATGATTTTATATTAATATAAAAATAACCTAATTACTTTAAAGTTATATATAAGATAATTAATTACATATAAATAATATTTATACCTTATTTTTCATTCTTTTAATCATTTCACATCAAAAAACATTTTTCTAAAAACAAAATTCAATACATTTTCACGGTTTCTGTTTAATGAAAATTTTAGAAATTACGTTTTATTAGTTTTGAAAAATTAATTTCATATTTTTAATTATGAGGTAAAAATTATTTTATAAGTTTATATTCATTTGTATCCATATAATTCTTCCATGGTATTAAAAATAACTGCAGTATAGGTAAAATATTGTAGTGGGTTAATGTTAATAAATAATATCATAAAAAAATTAAATTGGTGTTTGATTTGTTTATCAACCTTGACCATCCTTTAAAAAATTAATTTTCATTTAAATTTTTGGAATTAATTCAAAAAAAATGTTGTTGGATTTAGATAATATATAATCATTGTTTAATCACTTAAAAACACTCCTCCTCTAGTATAAATACCACCCCTCACCACCTGATTTATCCTCACTGCCTTAAAGATATTCAAATATTTTTTTAAAGTATCTCACCCCCCCAGAACCCATGTACATGTTATTATAGTTTCACCTAGAGACCAATTCCATGTAACTTATTGGGTCCTTCAAGGAGGTGATATTCAATTGGTATCTTTTTCCAACAACCATTTTGTATTTCATTTCTTCTTATAACCTCTCTTCACCTCCTTCATCCATAATTTAATTACAAATAAAATATAATTTATGTAGAATAATTTTATATTTATAATTTAAAATCTTTTATCCACACATTTTATAATCTCCTATTATTCATAAAAATTAAATCATTTTCCAAATTATGGCATTCAACCACCTCCACGAATAATGATTTTGTTCGTTTTCCTTTATCACCTTCAAGGACACTCATAAAAGTATTATTCTTACTAAATTTAATATTAATAGATATATTATAAATTGAATCATGTTATATAACCAATATATATATATATATATATGATATTATTTAAAACTAATCTTGTTCGCGTTGATTGGAAAAATTGCTAAAATAAACCAAACATTTATCATTAATGTTTGATCAAATTAATCATCCTCATAACAGAAAAAAGTATTAATGTGACCATTAAAAAAATATAAGTGAATTAATACAATTTCATATCACTTGTATAGTATTATTTCAATTGGAAAAAAATATACATAATTATACAGAAATGGATAGGCCATGATTAGCATTAAACGTAAGTATTTGATAAGGTTTCTCATCTCACTTTTACTTCGGTGAGATATTCCTTATTCACCACCTATTTATTTTCTCTAGTGTATGTACTTTAAATTTTTATATTATATCATGAATATAATTTTATTCATTCTATTAAATGTTTCATTTAATAATTATTACATTTTTGGGGCATAAAATTTGACTGATTACAAAGTTGTAAGGGATTTCTTAACCCAATTTCATTTTACTAGGTTAAATTTCTCCATTATTGAATATCTCATGCAAAGATTATGTGTGATATGAATTTTTTTTATCATATAGTGTATTAGAAAATATTTTATGAATTTAAATGTGATACATGTAATTGATTCATTTGACTTATTATCACTTCAAGGATATGATATATATATATGGGAGGTTCATTTAGTGATTAATTTGTTAAAATTTACCTTAATACATTATTTTTATTAAATTTCAATGTTTTCTTAAATTATCTAAAAAAATGATTCTAATATTCTAATTTTTTTTAAAATTCATTTTTACACATTATTTATTGAATTTTAAGAAAATGGTTTTAACGTTTCATTATCTAACTGATTTATTTTGGACTTATCTGACAAAAGTATGAAAGAAATGATTTTAAACATATACGGCATGATATGATTTTACCAATATCATGAAATCATAATGTTATTATTCTTTATTTATAATAATTAAATTTCCTTCTAAAATGAATTTTTTCTCTTTTAATTTCTTGAATCTTATAAAATAAATGTCTTAATAATTGAAATTGTATTTTTTACGTTATTAATTTGATGTAATATTTCATATATTATATTACATCTATGAAACCGTTATTTAATGTTAATTGTGATTTAATGGAGATATTATTCATGTATAGTATCCTTATTATTTTTTTGTTGGTTTTTGTGTAAGATGGGATGATATTTAAGAATCCTATTTCTCTTCCACAGTGTATGCTATGATGAAATTATTATGAATCTCATGTTCCTTTAAAGTGTTATAATACTATTTATGTTATTTTAGAACACAAATGTATCATTTAATTAGGTGATTTTTGATACCTATTTCTCCCGTAAATTCATTGGATGAAGCTTCATATCTCATGAGATAACAATACAAAACAAGTTCAAGGTCTTGATCCACTATTGTAAACAACTATTTCTTGAACTACTATGGAAGAAAGGTGTGGCCTGATCCACTATATTAATGGTATTGGAAGTTAAGCTTGACCTATGAAATGGTTTTTATTTTTCATTTGTTGATTAAGAAATTTCATTAATTTTTTTATGATAAAATGAACTACAATTAGGTTACTAATAGTTTTTTATTAATGATTTTCAAAAAGATAATATTCATCAGAATATTTAATCTGGAAGAATATAGAAATCATTGATCTATGGATGAGTATTTTTCTATTTATTCTAAACATATTTTAAAAGTATTCTAGAAATGGTATAATTCCCTAAATTTGTATGAATAATGTATGGTTGAGAAAATCATAGTTTTATGGAGTAAACGTAATATTCCTCAACCCTACATTTGTGAAAAACCGTACTTTTTCTACCCCACATTTAGATTTTTGGCATCATGTGAAGGAACTATATGTTCAAATATTCAATGAATGATGTTTTTATTTATATATATAATGTGTTATTTATTCAATGGTCTCTGCTATGTTGAAATATGTCTGTCATAGGAATGGTCAATGTAATGCCCTGACCCTAGAAGCACGGAGCTAATGACATTTCATTATTAATTTGGAATTATTATAAGAAATAAAATCATTAAGGACTAATCAATTTGATATCCTTAGATGTTTTTATTTCATACAAGATACTCTTAATACATTGGGAAAATAAAATAAAACATGTTATATAATAAAATGAAACAAACTACATCCTTGAACTCTTATTCAAATATTCCTTCTTTTAAACCATGGGAAATAAACCTAATAAGGGTGAGATAAAATAATCAATGAGGGTAAATAAATTGAAATAAATAATAAATCAATGAGAATAAATTAAAATTTAATGTAAAATAATGGATAAAGTGTGCTTTAGAATTAAATATATAAGGCAAAATCAATATGGAAATATATGAAACAAAAACTCATGCCACTTAATCAACAAACTAATACTTAAATGCATCCATAGATATGTTGATGAAAAATTTCATGGATAATAAAAATAATTTAAAAAATATATATTAATTAAATGCATAGTTAATGGATTCCATGTCTAAGGCATATGAAAACCTATACCATCTACACCATTCATAAGACTTCTTAAAACTATGAATAGAAACCCATTTAATTTGGCCAACTTATTCAACTGATGGGAATATGCCAATGCATCAAAGTGAAATATAATGTATTTTTCCTTAACATAATTTAAATTCTAAATCATTACCCATATCAAATAGTCAAAATAAATATTATTCCTTATCAAATTTCAAAACTAAATAATGAATACATATTTATCAAAAATTCCCCATATAATCAAATAAATGGTCAGGTAAATATAATATGTAATAATGGTATAAATTTTATGAAATAATAATATAAATCACCCAATAATGTAGATATCTAATGAAATGTTATTAAAATAATTTTAATTTTTCTAGATAATGTTAACAATCACAAAAGGATGTGAGATTATAAAGACAATTGTTAAAAAACATTTTCAAGGGAAATAATCTTTAAACATTCCAAAGTGTCTCATACAACTTTTTAAGCATTTAAATCATAATATACATGAAGTTATTCTATTAAATGAAACCAATATTTTCATTATAATATGTAACTTGAAGATATTACCTGTAAAAAAGAAGGAATATACACCATATAAAATTGAATTGGTGCATATGAACATAAAATATCAAAGAATTTAAATTGAGATGAAATCACATACCTTGTGTCTGATATGTCATGTGTGTCTTTATATTTCTGAATAATAAATTCATGTTAGTTTTTTTAACATTCTTGAGGATATTTTTCAAGTTTATTTATAATTTTACTTCACTTACTACAATTTTGTAATCAACTACCTGAACAACTATGTTTACATCGAGTTTTGTGACCATATTTAGTTTATGTGTCAAAATAAACTTTGGTCGATCAAATATGGTCAAAGGGTTCAGAAATATAAACATATATATAATAATAATAATAATGAAATAATTATCTTATTTATACATCAAATATTTTATAATAAACATGAAATGTGGTTTTGAAAAATGCACTAACATTACAATCATGGAGATTGTGGGTCAGACATATACTTAGGTGACATTCTCAATTTTCAATGATTGTTAGGGAAAAAGGTAAGAAATATAATATATTTTCATACTAATAATAATATCATAAATACCATGTTATTTAATCATATATACTTATAGATATTATTTTTATGATTTAAAAGGAAGCACATCGTGTTGAGGAGGCGGTAGTCCACATGTCCACGAATGATGTTACCTCTTCTTAAGTGTGGGAAAGGGTAATAATGACAATTATATATATATTATTATTATTATATTCAAAAAGTGTAATTATTTCTTGAATTTAATTTTTTTGTGTCACATATGTTTAATTAAAACCATCATTTATACCTTCTATTTATCATGTGATCGAATCACATCACTATTAAGTGCGGTAGCCCATTCTTCAATAAACAATGTTATTGAATATAAACAAAATAGAAATTAGAATGGTATGTGTAATGAAATAATTAAATAATAATAAATACATAAAAATTATAATATTCATCATATATAAACGTCATTTATATCATAGTTTCCAACAATGAGATGTGGTAACGGAAAAAATGAACAAGCATCGTTTCGTGAGGCAGTAGTTCACCGTACACAATAAAAACATGTTTATTACCCATTATATGAATGTGTCTGTGAGTCTAGGAAAATAAATTTGAATAAAAAAATCATATTATATTTATTATACCTTTTCACTATATAATTATAGATTAATATGATTTTAGGGGGTGTGAATGGAAATATAACTAAAGAGCTTGAGGAAAGCTGTTACCTCTTAATCAGGTAACATCTATATGTTGGAACCAAAGGGATTATTTGGTTGGATTTATGACCAAGGTTATTCTATTGGGTTAATTTCAGTTATTTGAGGATATATTTGTTCCTATATTGGTCAATCCATATTGGATTGATAGGCTGAGTAAGTGGGATGAGAGGATGCCTTTTTATAATGGAGGAGTCACACTCTAGTAAATTTTGGTAAAGGGAATTAAAACCTCAATTTTCTATCAAAATTTTCCCCAATAATTGTAAAATTTAGATATATTGTATGATAATATCAACATATGTCCATAAAATGGCTCATGGATAGGTTTACAGGCCATTTGTGCCCTTAAGATTAAGGTTTAGTCCCTTATTAAGCTTAATTTCACCTTAATCGTTGTAATTAATTTTAATTAATTTCGAAGAAATATTTTTGTAAAAAAATTAGTTGACCTTATTATACATTATACATTATTATTATTCAATATATGGATTCCATTATTCCAAATTACAATCACATAAATGGTAGAAATTAATTTAAATTCAATCATGTAGACAGGACGACAATGGATGTTTTAAAATTAAAAAGGTTCGAATGTTTCTGAAGATTTTATATCAATTTTCAGACTAAAATTGATTCAAATAACCTCAATTGTATTTATTGATAAAAACATTATTTAATTAAAAATTAAAATCAATTTAAAATAAAATTTATCCATATAAATAAAAAATAAAAAAAATATTTTTGAACTAAAATTAAGTATTTTTCACTATTCATTTAAGAATGAAACTTCCCAGAAAAATACCAAATATTTATCCTATCCTGATTTTTTTTATTTCAAAAATGGTTTATATTTTAACCTTTATAATCCATAAATGTTTCAAATATGTTATTTAAAGTACGTTCTCTATTATAAGGTGGTAAAAATTCAAAAATAGAAATGTAGTATTTTTTGCATAAAATTGGGTTTGTTTTTATCCTATGACTATCAAATATATTTGATGAAAATAAAAAATATTTTACATAATATATATATATATAAATTATATCTGTCACTATATATATTTGATTTAATTTTTTATGTAATAGCAGCTTTGTGAGCATAAAAATAATAATATTTTCCTTTATATTCAATCAATTTTCATATTCTTTTTTAATTAATTTTTATTCAATGAATTCATTTTATATATTTATAGAAATTTTATCTTCAAATTGTAGTTAAACCATTTTAGAACTAATAATTTAATGGTCAGTTTATATATTATTATACTAAATAATATTTTAATAATATATTGTTATTCAGTAAAACACAGTATTTCATGTTACGAAAGCCATATAAAGAAACTCATTATTATGGGAGATGTATGCTAAATATTATCACATTAATTTCATGATACCTCATATATGAAATTTATTTAAAATAGAAAATTTATTTTAAAGTAATTGGGTATTATATTGTCGTATGTTCTTAGTTTTTCGTGTGATACACGACATCAAACACAATGTTCTTACCTTATAATTTGGGGGGGGGGTTACATTCTACCCACCAAGATTAAATTTAATCCTAAAAATATAAACATGATCTCAAAAAATGAGGGATTGGTATTTGAAAATAATATATTCTTTAAAAACCCACATCATAAAAAATTGTATTAAAACATTTTCTAACTAAGATAAAAAATAATGTACATTGGTCAGGTAACTCGGTTCCCTAGAAGGATATCATAGGTTGAAATTGGTAACATGGATTATGAAGAAAAATATAAATATAATGTTATATGGGAGAGTTGTAGAGAACATGATAATGATAAAGTTGAAAATTAAAAGAAAATTAAAATATAGTGATCTAGGGTCTATTTGATTCATCAAAAGTGATGTTAATAAGATAACTTTTTTTCAAGATCATTTTTGATGGAGTTGAGGAATTATTTATCTATATAAGAATATAATAAAACAAACATAATGGGTACATTTATGTAAGAAAAATATTATCCTTTGGTCATAATTTGAACAATTTATACTTCATATATTAAAAGATATAATCCTCATATACTAATGTAATGTATCAATCAATTAAACTAGATCAAAATATAAACAAAAACCATTTAAAAAATGATTATACTTTCCAAAATATTATTGTCTAACAATTTGGAAAGAACATTACTGAATTTACAACATGAACTTGTCATTAGACATTAATTAACATGAAGAATCTCTAAATGCTAGCATTCCAAAAAAGTGAGTAACATAATCATATATCCTCTAAAAATATTTTAATAACTTGAATCACAGTAAAATTATATTGGAAAAATGAATTCTTCCATATTCTATAAGTAAGACATAATTTATTGAATATATTCCTAAAATCCAAAAGTTTTTTAAACTCCATTTATGATAGCATTGACCACTTGTGGACAATTTATTAATATGATCCAAGGTAGTCATCATTTTTCCATATCAATCATTACATAGTCATTATCTCCACATTGAAAGCATATTAATTTTTTTCTTTCCAAAAATCATCTTTTTCTAAAAAGTTTTAATTTATTTTGAATAACGTTTTGTGGTTCCATTATGCATATTATATATAATATTTAATTAAAAATTATTGTAGTACAATCATTATATATGTGATAAATCATATGAATGGAACATAATAAATAAAATTTATTACAACATATTTCTTAGATCCAAATATAGAAGAACAATAATCATTCCACTCAGGCCAGGTCAATAGAATATGCTTATCCTTGATCCCTTTGCTTCTTTAATGGTATATTCCCCTGATTCTTATGTAATTCATTTGCATAGTTCCCCATATCCTTATATTTATAACATTAGAAAACAATTTTTTCCTTCTTTCAATTCCATTTTTTCCCTAGTGAATCTTTTCTACACACTTATTACAAACACTCAATACCTTAAATCATTTACCATTGTAATTCTCTAAATAGTTATCACATGTTGTAAAAATCCTACTTTCCCTTCCTCCCATTATATATTATTTGATCTTCTTTTATTTTTTCTCATACATTACACTATATCTATAGGATATGGAGAATTGTTTCGTTGTATTTATATCACATAAAACCATCTCTTCATATAATGAGAAATTCTGAGAAACCAACACCCTTTGACGATTTTGGTTAATACCTCCAATGAAGTTGTCTATTGTGAACTTTGTATTGAGTATATAATCTACATAATTCTTGGAAAACATTGTAAAGGAAACAGAAAATCTAAAAAACTCACTTCTTCATTTTCATTAAGCAATGAAACATTCTCTTCATTTGAATTTTCTGATCACGAGGGACGTATTTATCAATGAATTTATCCTTAATTTATTTTATTCAATGAGTGATATTTCTTCTTCAACTAATGTATTATGGATTAAGGATCACCATTGATCAGTATCACCATAGAGACAATAAACTTTATGTGTAATGTTTTCCATTTCACTACATCATAAGGCCATAAAATTTATTCCCAAGAGACATAATCCATTTATTAACTAAAATTGGATTAGTAGTCCCACTAAAATTGATCCATCATAAGATATACTCTCAAAAAAATTGTTTTATCCATTCAGTCATGGTTATTTTTTAAAACATGACTATGATTTCCTAATATATCCATAACATTATTAGTTTCAATACTAAATACATTGAAACTCTTTGGAGGAAAAAATCTATATTGTCCAAGAGTACTTATATCATTATTTCTTCATGGTTCCATATATAAAAAATGAAGCATAATGTATTATCTCATAAAATTATGAAATTTGTGTAACTATAAATTATGTATAGCACAAAACATATATTTATGCGTCGTAAAACATAGAATCATACAGTTTGGTTACATTTGGAAAAATTTTACTTTCAAATCCATCATAATTGTATGTAAATATAATGTTAACTATACAAATCGTATCCCCCAGGGAGTTTCAAACTCGGTGGGTAGTAAGGATTGTTCGATTGTACAATGTTACACTAAGCCTATCCTATAACTTCTTATCGGGGATTCTAATCCTAGGTACATTTATTCCAAAATGACATCCACTTTAGTATTGATACATGTGTGTATTACTAGTAATAATCCCAAAATATATATGTTACCATAATTTAAGGATATTTATCTTTACTTATTATCAATTTATATATTAGGTTTACATTCATTAATATTTTATTCTAAATCTACGTTCTATGTCTGTTTCTAAACTTCCATTGATAACAACTATGAATTCCTGACCCTAGAGGCTCGAATCCATTGCATTATTTTTTTACATTGGCATGATTACAACGAATCAAATACTAGAGGATTGATCAGTTCAGTAGACTTGGAAATAAATACTATATACATGATACCCATAATACATTAGAAAAATTAAATAAAACATGTTATATAATAAAACAAAGTAAATCATATCCTTGAATTATTATTTAAATAATATTTCTTCATAACATGTTGAAGGAAACATAATATGGTTGAGTTCAAATTATTAGTAAGTGTATTTAAAGAAAAATAAATAATTAATCAATAAGAATAAATTAGCATTTCAAGGTAATTAATTTAAAACACATTCCGTGTAAATAACTAGATAAGTAACAAATTAAAATTTGAAAGGTAAGAAACTGAAACACATTCCATATAATCAAGAAAATGACAATAGAATGTATCCATATATATCAAGAGACAAAATATCATTGATAATAACCAAAATAAATAATATATCTATATGGAAATGATTATTTATTAGATGTCAAGTATAAGGAACTTCAAAACCTATACTATCAATACATTTCTCAAGATGGTTAAAAACTATAGATATAATACCATTTAATTTAGATACTTGTTCATATCATGAGAACCTGTTGATGCATGGAGTGTCTATATACAGCCTGGACCCCACCAATCATTATTTTTATAAGTAATTAATTATATAAAAGAGTCGAAATAAATTATATGCTTTATGAAATATTCGTATGGAATGAAGAATATATATTTACCAACAATTCCCTCAATAATGAAATAGATGGTCAAGTAAACAACATATATATAAATGATATACTGTTTAAGAAATAATAATATTAATCACCCAATAATTTGTAAATCCAATGAAGGATAGTTAAAATAAATTGATTTTTTCATGTTAAAGTGAATAATCAATAAATGTATTGAGATTGAAAATACAATCATTAATAAATTTCTTGAGGAGAATAATGTTTAAAAATTCAAAAGTGTCTCATACCAATTTTGAACATTTAAATCATAATCCCCATTATGGTATGACGATAATTGAAACAAATAATTTCATAATAATAATTATATTAATTTTATTATATATAAATGTGAAGTATATGCACCCTATAAAAGTGAATTGAGCATAACAACAAATAGTCTCAATGGGATTCAAATTGAGATGAAATACTTTATTTTGAGTGTGACTTTTCCCATTTGTCTTAATATTCCTGAAAAAAATGATGTTAGTTATTTATTTGGTTGAGAAAAATTATAAAAGTTATTGTAACATTAAATTTAATTACTACAACTATTCAAACAACTACTTAAAATACTATGTCTACATCGGGATATTTTGACCATATTCAGTTTATGTGTCAATTTTCTATATATAGACTATGTTCAAATGGGTAATTATTTAAACATATCTAGAAAAATAAGAATTATATAATTATCATATTTAAACATAAATTATGATTTTAAAACCAAACATGAAATATTGTTATGAAAAATGAAGAAACGTTATAATCATGGAGAGAGAAGGTCGTACATATACAAGAACCACATTTCCATTTTCAGAGATCATTATTGAAAGAAGGTAAGTTAGGAAATGTATTTCCATAATTATAATCATATCATAAATACCATATTTGTTAATAATTTATATAAGATTATTGTGATGGAAAATAAATAACATCATGTCTAGGAGGGTGTAGTCCACACGTCCACGAACGACGTTATCACATTTTAAATGTGTCAAAGAGTAATAATGAAATGATTTATATTTTTAAATAATATTTATAGATTGGTAATTACATAATTAAATTAATATATATGTTGTTTATTTCACATTTTCTATTTTAAATAATCATTTATACATTCATATATTTTGAGATTGAATCACATCGCTTGTATAGGGTGGCAGTCCACCCTTCCAAAAATGATTTTATCACATTTACTCAAAATTGAATGTATAGTGGTATGTGTTATAGAAGAATTACATAATAATTAATATATAATAAGTATAATTTATATTATATAGAAAAAAAAATTCCTATATAATTCCCAACCAAGAGAGGTCCAGAAGTAAAAATTAATAACCATCGTTTCCGGATGTGGCAGTTCACTATAAACAAAAAAAAAGTATATTCCTGACCCATTATATGGTATTGTGGGTGATTTTAGGAGTAAAAAATAGAATAGAAATAACCTATTATATTTATAATAATATATTCCTCTATAATAACATAATATTAAGTGTTTAGGGGGTGGATAATGGAAATTAAACTAAAGAGAGTTTGAAAATATGTTACCTCCAAATTGGGTATCTCTTTTTGTTTTGAACACAAGGGATTCCATGGATGGTTTTATGACCAATTTTATGATTCTAGGTTTAGGCTAGAGATTTTTAGGATCTATATTGATAGATATTGGTTTAGTCATAGTGGCATTGGTGGTTTGAAGAAGTGAGAGGAGTGAGGACCTTTTTATAGTGGAGGAGTGGCACTCTTGTAAATTTTTGTAAAGGGAAATCCACCCATGTTTTTTCTCTTCCTCAAAGCTCCAATTATAGTAAAAATTCTACAAAATGGAGTATTGTGTTGAAATATTTCCATTAAATTGATCTTAGACAAGTTTATAGGTCATTTAGGCCCTTAAGATTGATATCTAGTCGGTTATTAAATTTAATTTTACTTTAACAATTGTAATTTATTTTAATTACATTCACTAAAATTTTGGTCAAAAATAATTTTTCCTTATTATAAATTATAATTTATTACTATTCCAAATATATAATAAGTTTTCCCAAATTTCAATCATAGTAGTGGTATAAATTAATATAAATTTAATCACACAGACAGGGTGCCAATGTGGGTTTTCAAAGTAAAAACATCGGAATGTTTGGTATGTTTTTATGCCTAATTTAAAATTGAAATTGATTACAATTACCTAAATTAGATTACATGATATTGATTTTTCTAATTAAACTTTAAATCCCTTTTAAAATATAATTTATCCATATATATAAATTATATTAAAAAGTTGTTTTGAATTGAAATTCATTGTTTTTCAGTATCCACTAAAAAACAAAACATCACAGAAAAGTACCAAAAATGCATGCTAAAGTAATTTCTAGGTTTCAATATCTAGGATGAGGTTTATTTTGAAATTATTATTTAATAAAACGTACAAAATATTTTACCTCTGTATTCAATCGGTTTTCGTACTCATTTATAAATAATTTGTAACCAATGAATTTGTTTTTTATTTATTTAAAACATTGATTTTTATTTGTTAGTTAACCCTTATCAAAACTATTAATTTAATGTCTAGGTAATATCATATTATATTAAATAATAGTTTAGTAATATATAATTGTTCTGAAATACTCAGTCTTGTATGTAACACAATTCATTTTAGGAAACTCATTTTTGCATGTGATGTACGCTAACTCCCTTTCCTATTAATTGAATGATAAATCATATATTTAATTAACATAAAATAGTAAGTATATTCTAATGTATGATATTTTTATATTCCCTTATGCACTTGGTGATTCAAGTGATATATTCTATCAATCACAACGCACTACCTTTTGAAATTGGGCATGTTACATTCAACGAGGGAATTTGAGGTTCAATGTTAATCCAAGAAAAAATTGTGTAAACCGTCTATGGAATATGATTATTGAATCCTCGATCATTCTCCAGTTCCTGAAGATCACAATGATCCTCATCTGAGATATTCATATTTCTTCTACATGAAGTCGTGACACATTTCCTCTACAAGTTCGACGACTCTTCCAAAACATGTGAAGATATCATGGTGTTCCTCCATCATTTAGATAGTGTTTAATGACCATGAGTAAACTTTATAGTGTTCCTTAAGTAGTTCGAAAACTCTTCACGATTATATAATGTTATGATGGTGTTCATTCATGATTACAACGTCACATCACAAATGCACAGACAATTGATAATGTTCCTTCACGTGCCTCATGGAGCCGCACTCATTCATAAATCCCATAAATAATTCACTAACTACATTAACTATTTTATAAACTTATTTCCTATAAATACCCCCATTTTATTATTTTATTCATGCTTACATGAACTTTAGGCTTCTTAATTTCTAAAAACTCATTAACCTCTTGGGCATCATGAAACAGACCAAATATGGATCATCAAACCTACATAAGCTTCATGAAACACCTTTTCATATGTTCCTAAAACCATACACCCTGGGTGTAGATGCCATTCTTGAATTCCTACACAATTCTGCGAATAAGAAGGACCTATGGGGCACTCCATGCTTTTTAAATAAATAATATTTCTCTAAACACTCTTCCCAAGAACTAAGAATCCATCCTAAAGAAGGTTCAACCAATTTTGTGAAGCCTCCTCCTCTGTGAATCCATTTCCTTTGATAAGAACCTACGATTCACAATGAAACTATCTGAGAGTCCATAATCTTTGGGAATCCTCTCTCCTGATCCAACCAATGCTACAACAATTATGTTGAAACCTTTTCAAGAAGGATGAGTGTCCAGATCCATCCAACCAATCCAAGATCTGTACTGGTTTGTCTCGAATCCCTATACAATTTGTGACATAAATTCTTGTGGAAAATTCCACATAATTTGTATCCCAAGACTCTCATATACATTTTTATTCTCATAATAGGTATGAAAAATCATGTTGCTTCTCATAATAGGCACACTGATGTGGATTATATGATTAAACACTCCTCCTTTCCACGAAACCTTCGAATTTATAAATCCATGCACCCTCTGATGTGTATGAGTAGTGGTCGTGTAAGCCCAAGGGCTATAGAGTGAGTCCCCTATGTATGAGCAACATAGAATAAAACTACCTATTCTCAACATCCTCAACACATGATGTTAAAATGTTGCTTCAATTTGGTAAATAAGAATAAGATTCTCTATGTATGAGTGGAATTGGATGGTCTCCACATCGCCTACCCTCGGATAGAATGATATCCTCCTCATTAGGAATCAGGTCCTCTGAAGGTTGCTTCCATGTGTATGACCCACACCATTTCTGGTTGACTCTTATTTTACCACATGAGTCTTTGATATAATACATCATCTATTATCTAACATCGATTTTGACTCACAATATATTAGAGGATATTAATATTGTTTACATATTTTTCATCACCACCATGGGCCTTTTTTGAAGATATATGCCCAAAAATCCATTAAAATGGGAATCATCCTAGGTGTATTCCAAAAAAAACCATATTATTCTTATTAGATTCATTCATGTGTAATCCCCAATAGCATGATTCTAAGGTCCCCTTTTATTAGGAATCCCCAGACATTACAAAAAACTTGGGATTTGATTCATAAAAAAATAGTGTATATAGGAAGTCTTCCTGAGGTCCAAAATCAACATCCATATCCATCCTATTTTTCTATAGGTAGCATCCTCAGTGAGATCATTCCTATATCATGGGATAACACATCTTCTTCAGGTCACGTAGGCATCTCAATTCATAAACCCCATACCAAATCCAAA
Source organism: Viscum album (assembly GCA_963277665.1). Lineage (NCBI taxonomy): Eukaryota > Viridiplantae > Streptophyta > Magnoliopsida > Santalales > Viscaceae > Viscum > Viscum album. The sequence goes on from OY728143.1 coordinate 1,696,043,930, forward strand.
CAACAAAAATCCTCTTTAAATGGGAATCTTTCATGTGTACAATTAGAACCTTCCCACATAGGTGATCGATTTGTGACACTATCATCCTTATCACATGACAGTAAATTTTATGGACTAATTTGGTCAGGACACCATAAACTATTGCATTAAAATATGTTGGTTTTGATCCTTGTATTCTAAATATGGTATGTAGAATTCTTATTTGTGGTTCAATCCCAACAAATGGTAAACCAAGGCTATCTCTCCTAGGGGTGTACCTCCTTGTTCCACCCCTAGGGTTGTTCCTATCAACCTTTAGGGTGTGGCATATTCCCATTAAGGCATATAACTCTAGGATCTTCCACCATGGTTAGTTTTGATCCATCAATCGATAAACCAAGGTTCTACCCCTAGGGATGATCCTCCCTGATCCACCCTAAGGGGTGTTCCGATCAACCTTTGATGTAACGACCCAAAATTTTATCCACAAGATTTCTCCCATCCTATAATTCTTTAATAAAACATACATAACATAAAATAACATAGATATGAAAATCAAAACTCTATAAATGATGAATGAATGAAATAAGAGTCTTTATCATAAATTAAGGAAAATATACACGTGAAATAGTTACATGACCTTTGGAATAGTAACATGTCTTTTAGGAATACTAATCTATCCAAAAGAATAGTATCCTCATCAATAAAATTATAAAAAATATTAGGCATCATATAAATTATTATATGATATAATTACATCATAGTATAAGTAAATAAATGATTTAAAAATTACTAATTAATTGTTGGAACTTTTATAAAAAAATATTTTAAATTTTATAATCAAAATAATGATTTAAAAAAAATTTTTTTTCATGTATACTTTCATAAATGAAAAAAAAATTATCATGATTATAAGATAGTATTATGAGGCCATGATTATATTTTCAAAGTGCAATAAAATCAATTATATTGTTAAATTCAATAATTTCCAAGTAAATTATGATATTAATTAAAATGAAAATTTCAAATATTTAGAAAATTATTTTCATAAAATGAATTTTATTTTATATTCTAATTTCTAAATGATATTTAGGGTGATTTTTTGGTATTTTTCTAAAATACTTGAATATCTGGTGAATAGTAAAACATGAAAATTTATGATAAAAGCTAAATACATGAATTATTGAGTCTTGGATGATGTACTGATAATCTAAGCCAAATATATATAACCATTGTTCCTTATTTTAATATATATACAGATAATGATCAGACTAATCATATAATTGAGCCAAAAAAAATAAACTAATTATTAAAATAATGAGAAAACACATCTCTTCTCCTGTATAAATACCACCCCTCACCACCTCTTCTACTCACACATTACATGTTTTGATAGTTTTCCAAATTCTATCAGAAACTATTACCAAGACACTTAAAAATTTCCATGTGGTTCATGTGTCAAAAACAAATAAACATATGTACCATAAGGGTGTCCTCGAGGAGGATAATTCAAGACGTAAAATCTTCATTCTTTTTCTTTTAATTTCATTTAATTTATTTTTTCTCTAATTCTATCCTCAAATTATGTATACAAATATTCATGATGACTATAATATCTTTTATATATTGGAATTATATCATGTTAATGTAATATCGATCATAAAATGCATTTCTCTCTCCCTCTCTCGTTTATTTTAAAAATGAAATCATTGCCCATTATTGTCAATATACAGAAATCATGGAAAATACATATTCATTTTCCATTAACTCCTTCATGGATGCTAAGGAAACAAATATAATATTTTTAAAATAATATAGAATTTATCTAATTACTTTTTTTATGTTTTGTAACTAACTTATTTATGAAATAATAAATAATGGAACAAAACTACATTGTGATGTTTGAAAACATCAAAAACAATATCTAAATGATTACCACTGACCTTTTATGTAATGATTCATCAATATACCATTTACAAAATTATTAATATAACCATTTAAACATATATATTTTAATTAATAAACAATAATTTCAATTATGTATAATTTTACCCATTGTACATAAACATACGTACACATATTCAAGTGAACCAATCATTAAAACCAAGAAAATTAACACACCTGAATGACATAATTGAACTCTATAACTCATCTAAAAGGTTAGAAATGAAAATAATAAAACCATTATAAATATGTTAAATGTACAATAGGTCTTTTATTTTAAACTTAATTAATTTAATATGATTATTAATGATATTAATGTTAATAAATCACACAGACATAAGGTAAGGGGATTGTCGAACATTATTTCCATTCATTGGTTGATCCATCTTTCATTAAAAATTTAATATGGATGTTATTTTATTATTCCTAAAATATGATTTAATTTTCCTACCATTTTAATTTATTGGATATAATTTCATATAAAATTATTTTATGACAAATGAAATTAATTTTCCAAGAGATCCATTCTTTCTAAAAAAACACATGTTTTACTTCCCTTGAGATTGTTTCTTCTCCACTCTAGATTGACACTTCTTATACAAAATATGTAATTCCTTATTTTTTTGTTACTACAAGACGTATTAATTACTGAATTATCATGAAATAAATTTCATTCCATGGGTTATTTTGTATCCCATATTGGTATATGTTTTTGTTGCATTCATGATAATGTAAATGTTATGATGTGATAGGTGTGCCTGAAATTATATACCACATGAAAATGTTATAATGTGATCAGTGTCCATGGAATTATATAATGATCTATTTCATTGGGTAATGTGTCGAATCTCATGAGATAATGATAAAGCTACCTGAACATGATGCCAGCTTTGTACAAAACTATGTGTGGTAGTTCACCACAGAGACATGACGTATCAGTTTTATGAATTACCACATTCCATGTTCATTTCTAAGGATTCCTCTCTAGATTATGATGATGATACAATGATTAGTTTATAATTATAATGATTATTCTATATCTCCATGTTATATTGATCCATGTTACTACATATCCTATTACAGGGATTTTAGCTCATCCCTTTCATCGATGTATATCCTTAGGTGATTACCTATACTAAGGAGAACATAAGATCCTCTAAGAACATAGATAAGAAATAATTCAATAAATATTTCATAATTTTTTTTGTAAATTTTATATAGAGTCCTATGTTTTTCCTAACACAAAACCTTTGGACCCAATGTTTTGTAACGATTTTAGGGTTTTTATCATTAAAATTATGTATTAATCATGTGTGAAGATGTCGGATCACTCTAGTTGATATTAGAGAAGGGTTTCTTTAATTTTGGAATTATGATTTGGTAACTATAGTCAAAACCCTTAGTATAAGACTATGTATATATTGATACCACAAGATATAACCTTATATTTATGTGAAAAAAGAAATTAAATAATTATTCATGATATGTGGAATTATGTTTTGTTCTCACATTTTCAATTTTAGAAATGGTGGAAACAAGGAGAAACCTTGCCAAAAACCCAAGTTAGGGACAATGTAGTGATATTTTATTAATGAAATGCTAAATCCTTGGGAGCTGGAGTTCAAAATATCATGGTGGTGCTTACCTATCTGTTTTATCCTATGAAAAATTACATGAACAATGTTGAACATCCTGCTTCTCCTTATAAGGACCAACTGGTTATCGATTACATTATGCGTCAATGACCACCAATATTTATTAGATATACTGATACACTATTCATAGAATAGTTGGTAAACTAAATGGAGATGTTAAATTATTTTCTTCTCTATTCTAATATGGAGAAGGTTACTCTAGTTGTTTATCATCTAGATGGTGAGGTTGACCAAAAGTGGGAGTTGATTAAGACTACAAAGAAAAATGATGAAATAGAATATATAGAGTGGGAAGAATTTAAGATAATGCTTCTTTATATGTATTTTTGTTAAAATATTCATAAAAAATGGAATGATAATTCATTATGTTGAATAAAAGGTAAATTGAATCTATCATGGCCAATGAAGAAAACTTCACAAGGCTTTCAGGGAACACCTTGGGTTTCGTTTCCAATAATGACAAAAAATAGATAGATAATTTAGTGGGTTAAAACCAGACATTCTAACAACTATATAAATTCAATAATTTTGGAGTTATGTATATATTGTTCGTTGTTCATTAAATGTTGATATGGAGTTTGGAGAATGGTCGCTAGGATATGGTGATAAGTAATATAAGATGGTGTTTCAAACATGTGGATCTAATGATAAGTGTGCAAAGAAATAATAAACACCAACATATACAGAATGAGGGAAGAATCATAATTGGAAATATGTAATAGGGATTCAAAAATTCGATAAGAGTGGGAGAGAACACCACCAATCCTATGTATATCGAAGAGATATAAAGAAGTTGACAGATGTAATGGAGGAAAGGAGAGCACCTGTAACATCTCAGGCATTTAATGAATAATAAATTTTTGTATATATTAATAATTTAGAATTTAATATTAATTTTTTTAAAGGTGATACTATGTATGATACAATACTTAACACACACAAAATTGTTTCTCTAAAAACATACGTTGTATACAAAAATGAGTTATTCTGAAAAATAATATAATATTAATATAATTATTTTAATGGGTAGTTAATGCCATACCATTGTATTTGTATGAATGAACCGTTATAACTATATTATGATTTTTCATTTTTGTAAAATTTTTCTGTATTTTTCCAATAATTTTTATAGGCTTAAAATGAGAATGAATCCAATTTTAGGCATAAAATACTCTAATATTTTTAAAAGGTAGTTTTACATCATTTTGATGGAGAACGCCTTTTAATTCCAGTTTTTTTTAACTTTTATATTTTCTATTTGAATAAATAAACTTCTTCTTTAGAGGTGAGACATCAAAATATATATTGCATGAAATTTTGGTATTCTTATTATAGGAATACATATTTTAATAAGTTAAAAATACTGAATCTTAATTCTAAATTGCATTTTCATCTAATTTAAATATATATTTATATTGTCCTTTTAAATTTTTTTAATGTGTAATAAGAATAATTTGTTATTATTTAATCAAATTTTTTTCATTGAAAGTTATTTCACATTTAAATTGGACATTAACACATATCAATATTTTGATTGTTTTTCTTCTTAAAACCCCACTTTTTGGTTTTGACAACAGAAATTAATTTTAAATTAATTAATTAAGCATTTGGGTTTTGAATCTTGAAAATTGGATTCCATATTTGTAATCAGATGTTCCAAACTATTTAAATTGTTAAATTTTATTTTTGGACATTCTGAATAGTAAATTCAGTAATTATTTTTATTTACCATGGTTAAGGGGTAAATCAGGTAAATAAGTGTTAAAAATATTTAAATTTTATAAAACAACACTAACATGTGTCATATTTTTATTAGATGAGATATTTCCTAACATGATCATCCTTGGATATGTTTTGGGATTACATGGTTCCACAAGGATGTGATAATGGCTTTTTAAAATATTTATTTAAAAGGAAAGGGGAAATCTATCATAAACTTGTTTCCCATAAGTAAAAAAATATAAAATTAGCTTATATTAGTGATATATTTTTTTATAAATATTAATTAGAAATCTAAAATGTTATCAAACATATTGGTATTTTTTTAAAATTTTGGAGATTATTTATATTAATTTAATTATGACATAATGACGATGCAGGGATTGCCTCATTAACAATAGAATTAAATAAATGATATTATAAATACTAAAATAAATGTTAATTTAACTTTTTGAAGAAATAAAATAATTTTTTGGTGGAAATTGAAATTTGAGCGATGATTCAATTCATTTTTTTGAAGGAATCACGTTTTTATTAATTTAAAAAAATTAATTAATAATCCATGTTAGAATTGACATAAAATAGTTTTTTTTAAATACTATTTTTTTAAATGATATAATAGTCTTAAAAATTTATGGCGTGTCCAAATAACATATATAATGTATAAAATGTAATTTATTATCCACTTGTGGTTCTCTTGTCATTTAATAGTAATTATAGAAACCGTATATTATGAAAATACACGAATTTGTGGTAAGAGATAATGTTGTTAACGGTTAAAGGTAAAAGATATGGTAATGTTTGTCACCTAGGCTTATATAAAACATATTGGATTAGAGTACATAGACCCATCCACATATTATCATCAAAATTTATCACTTTATTACAATTATAAATCAAAAATCAATTTATAATAAAATAATAATTCATTCCTTTTTAAAGTTCCCATCCTCCCTCTTATAAATGGCCACCATGTCTACCTATTTACTAAAACCACTCAATCCCCATGTATTTTCCAAATTCTACCAAAATATGCTCAAAATATACATCCATTCCTCTTAGAGGCCATGCATTGGGCATAAATTTATCATAAGGATACCTTTTTGTGAAAATAAAATTGAGATACTCGAAAAAGTTGTATTTGTTTGATCACCTATTTCAAAATTATTTTCTTCATCTTCTTAATATTAAGTTGTTTCCATAATAAAGTTACAAATAAATAATATTATATATGATTATATGTATTTGAAATTATAGGAAAACACTATACATACTTTTATCAATCCTACTAATAATAATTTCACCATGTGTGCATACATACGACTTACAGTCTCTACGCTATCGTGTAATTTTTTATTCAACAAGAATAAATTTGAATGGGTATAATGCTGATTATAAAATATCTAAATAATGAATATAAATTGATAATTATTCTTTATTATCAAAATACCATCCAATTCTATACTATCTACCATTAAATTAATGATATCGTCACTCATGCGTATGTACGGTTTACCGTATCCACAAAGAGATGTTATTCATTATACATTGCCATTATTAATCGAAGATTATATACATTAATAAAATGAATAAATTTGATATATGTTATATTTTTATTGACCTCATTCTTCTTTATGATTTACTTATAATATACCTTTATGATTTTTTTAATGTGTAAATACGATAATTTCATTTGAGGAAGTGTGGACTACTGCCCCCTCAATGTGTGATGACTCATTCAATCCATATGTAGAACATAAAAAGGATAGAGTTAATGAAATTAGGTAAAATATATAACCTAGATATTATACTTAATTATAATATTAGTAATTATCACTTATTTTTTATTTCATTAATATGAAAAAATTGAAAGTAGCGTTCATGCACATGTATGACTTGCTGTATCCATTAACGGTGCATTCCAATTCTTATCAATAAATGTTATTGAATATTATAAATACATATATTATAGATATATATTATTTTTAAATCCTGAATAATATTTAAGAGATGATGCATATAACAACCTGAAATTTTTTGAGAAATATTATTTTTAATTTTTTTTATGTCTTGTGTTGTACGCTACACCAATATTATCTTACACTACATGCAACATCTTACTATCTTGTAGTATATGAAAACACTATTCATGCCTTCTGTTGCACACAAGAGCGACCTTCCTCAATAGCGTGTGTTGTACCAATACTGAGTTTCACTAAACAATGATATATTGTTATAATATTATTATGAACTAGCTCTTATAAATATTAGTAACTACATTTTCAATTTTATTACATTATAATAGAACATGGTATGATAACAAAATAAAATTTTCAGTTAAAATAAGTATTTTTCAAAAAATACAATTTTGCCACCTTTTGAAAGTGCACCCACATTAACTCCAGTTTTGGACATGATTATAATTTCATTTTGACAAATAAAACATCTTCCTTGGAATCTGGATAAATAAATTTACTTTCAATAAATTTTTGAGATTATTCTAATGACCTTCATATTTTAATGAATGGTAAAAATATGCTAAATTATAATAAAAATAAACATTTTCCATTAGGACAATTTATATTGTTAAATTATAATATTGAATGGTTTTAAATTATAAATAGAATATATTTTTACTATTTAATATAATTTAAGTCATTATCATTAATTTTACATTGAATTCATAGGTAAAACATTTCAATCTTTTGCAACATTTTAACTTTTAAAACATTTTTTCTCGACAGCATGATTAATTTTAAATTAATTATAGAAACTTTTGTGTTTTGAATTTTGAAAATTTTATTCCAACTTTGGATTCATTGAGTCCAAATTATGTTGATAAGTTAATTTTTTTTGATATTATGAATAGTAACTACTGAAATTTTTATTTACTATAGTTAAAGGTAAATTAGGTAATTAAGAGAAAAAATAAGATTATAAAATTTTCCAAACACCTAAAAAAATTCTATTGGCTGTATAAAAGTTGACCCATATCACCTAAGTGTCGGAATAGATTCATTTCATGGACTTTTGACAATAAAAATTATATAATTATTATTAAAACCAAAGAATGTGACAACATGTCACTTTCTTATATCTTATAAGTATAATAATTTTACATTAGTGATAAACATCATAAAACATCAATCATGAATGGTCTCCAGAAATGTAATAAAATAATATTCATCATTAAAATTTATTTATATTTTTTAGGGATTAATTAATTATCATTAATGATTACACAATAGTGATATAGAAATTATTTTATTGATTAAAATATCAAATAAATAGTTTTAAAAATATTAAAAAAAATTTATATGAACTAATTAATGTTATAAACAAATTTTATAGATAAATATGACATGTTATTATTTTATTAATAATTTTTTTTGAATATATCCTCTATGTGGTATTTATTTAAATTCAAATAAATTAATAGTGTCATAATTGACACTATTTTAACTTTATATAAATAAAGAATTATAATATTGTTTAAAAACCAAAAACAATATTAAAAAATTTTAAATTTAAATTTATATGGTCTAAAATGTCATAAAGTATACAAATATGGACAATTCACAAAAAAATTTATTTATTTGTAACTATTTAAAATTTAGAATATTATTACTCCAAATAATTAAATAGACTAAATAAGCATAAATCAAGTTGATAAGGTTTAAAATAAATTTACAACATGTCTAAATTTTATTGGTTGATTACATTACAAACCTATCCCATCTATGATTTTGTATTGATTCTTTTTTGGATTTTTTTATTTGAGGTTTTAATTTATTTTAAAATAATATTTTTGAGGTTTCCAAAGGTTCCCCTCTCCTCCCTTATAAAAGTGAACCTCCCCCCTCTCTTCTTCAAAACAATTTGAGCCTTCAAGCTCAAAAAACCCCTACCCATTTCACATCTACACTTACATATAATCCTACAAGAGGTCCTAGTCTGCTTTAAACACCATATTTAGTGTCCTATTAGGAGTTTAATAGAAGGTGCATCGAAGAAGAGGTATTCACTTCTCCCAATTCTTTCAAGTTTATTTATTCTTCTACGTCCTATTATTTAGATGATTCAATATAATTTAATAACATCATTATGACTAATATACTGATTTGTTATTATAAATACTAACCAACCCCATTACACTATCTATCCATCCTATAGAAAAAGAAATTACCGCACGTGCGTATGTATGGAATACCATCTCCACGCCGTGGTGTAAAATCTTTTTCCACCAACTCCTTACTTGGATTGATATAATGATGTAAGGAATAACAATATATGGTTATTATAACATCATACTGATTATGAGTTATTATATCATCCTCTCAAATTCCATTCACTAATTAGGGGAAAGATATCATCGCTTGTGCGTACATACGGATTACCGTCTCCACGACGTGATGAGATTCATTCTCTATATTAACCATTCTTGAATGATTATAATGTCTATGTAATAATTAATCATGAATGATATGAAATAATAATGATACTGGATTTATGTACATATATGTTCCATTTACTTAATTCCATTCAATTCAATAGGGAAACGAATACATCGTTCATGCGTATGAACGACTTACCATCCCCATTAATGGTGTATTTCATTCTATTTATCGATATATAATATATATTTATATGATGAATATATATATGATATAATTATTAATATATATATATATATTTCATTTTTTACATTATGGAATTAATTAAATCAGGTTATAAGTAATAATATCAAGAACAACAAGTTCAAACACATACGATAAACGATACTATATTACCCAAAATGTTGCTTTAACATGGAATTAACCAATGAACAGGCAATATAAAGTAATAAGTGAATAAAATATGATATCATAAATATTATTATTGTTCTTTTAAAAGTTAATAATATGTTTAAACCCACTATACAAGTGTCTCAGACACACTAGGATGAAATTGGACATAAGGTAGGGGATAATTTTGCGATCTTAATTTTATATGAGATTTCTTATACGTATGTATTTACTGGGTTTGTATTTTTCATCCATGACCATAAAATGTTTTTTATAAAGTTCTTAATATTCTTCCATGTATGTTTGAAGTCATTTTTACCCCTCTTTGACTTTTACATTGTGTTATGGAAGGAATCTTTCTTTTGTTTACCATATAAAGAACTTTTTTTTCTGTTAAAAGTATGAGGAGAATGTTTTCTTAAATTATACGGCATGAACAGATTTTTATAGTTTTATAACAACTTATTTTCATGAAGCTTACTCTACAATATTTTAGGAATATTTTCAACAAAATGCATTTTTTTTTAAAATTTCTTTGCATTTTTTGAAAAAAACTGAATTTGAATAAGAAAAGATATTTTCCTCAAGAATTCATTTCAAGTGTTTTATCAAAACCATTTTCCATCTAAGATGACATTATATCATATTTGTATGTTTCATGTATAATGTATCTATGAATTACATGGTTTAACATATCTTTTGAGGAAGTGATCTCAATTTTTTAATATGGATTATGTTATGATGGGATGATTTTTATAAAACCCATTTTATTCATTGGGTTATGATGAATGATTTATGTTTATTTTGAGGCACAACTATGAATGATTTAATTTAGAGATGGGTGGGGCCTATATCTCCCTAAAATTCATGTGGTAATGATTTATATCTCATTAGGTAGACATGGATGGAATGGCATGTTAATCTGGTTCAGGGATACCAGACTGGAACGATGAGTGAACTCGATTCAGTACGGGACTTGGTCCACTATGATGGTCTTGGAAGCAATGGAATGGATACTATAGAAATCATAACATGTGCTTAATGGTTTCCACAATTACATGTTTTATTCCCATGATATTTTATCATTGTTAATGTTTTTTTATGATCTATGGATTATGCAGTGCCATGATTTATGTCATTACTCATGATTTTGATGTTTTAGGTTCATGTACATATGTTCAAATGTTCATGGATTGTCTTATATTCTCCATTTTAATCATTACTGAGAATTTGAGCTCACCCTTTTTATGTTTTCTTTTCCCCAGGATATAAATAAAGGTTATAGGTAACAAAACCAATGATGAAGATCTTTATTGGAGATGTTGAAGATTTTTCACCCTGATTAGAGGATTATGTTCTGAGATTCCAAAGTCACTAAACTAATATGGACATTGGGTGTCTATTTTTTGTCATGTATTAAGTATTCAATATAATTAATGTAATGTTTATGTACATAAAGCATTGGGACTCTATAGTTGGTATCAGAGCAAAGGATTATTTAACCTTTAGAAATTAGGATGAGAAAACATTAGATAAATCCTTAGAGATATTTCTAAGGTATGTATAGGGATGTCCCTAAGGATAATTATAAGAAAAGGTTATTTTCCTTGAATTACAGTAACGATCATATAATTAAACCTAAGAGGTGATATATTGAAGATACTCCCCCTTTATTATATTGTTTTCCTAGAATTAATTTTACCTCTCACACTGTTCCTTTTTTGGGTTTTAGATGATGGATGGTACCCAATGGAACTGTGTTGATCAATGTAATGGAAAATGAAATTATTTTTGTCTAGAACAACCAAATGAGATGTGAGATGGAGTCAAAACTCTTATTGTTATAATTACACAAGGTATGAATCATTCCGTACATCTAAATGAGGATAGAAAGGAACAATATTCTATCGAGTCCTTCATGAGGCTACGTCCACCTTCATTCAGTGGGTCTTCAGATCAACATGTTACTAAATAATAGATCAGTACCATTGAAAAGATATTTTCCATACTTCGTTGTATGGAGAATGAAAAATTCATTTTGGCTATTTACCGGTTATAAGGTTAAGCAGACCAGTGGTGGACTCTAATTAATAATAAAAGGCCCTATGTTGAAAATGAATCCATGGAATAGGACGAGATCAATAACTTATTTTTCAATAATTACTTCCCTAGTATTCTTCAAAAAAATATGGAAAAGGAGTTTCACGAGCTTATAAAAAGGATGATGAATCTTTTGGTATATACGAAGTGAATTTTACAAGGCTTTCAAGGTATTAATTTGTCTTTATCTTCCATCCTGAAGGTAAAGTTGATTGATTTTTCAGTGGCTTAAAACCAAGTCATTGAAGGGCATTAGCTATAAGAAACTACAGTAGCTAGGAAGAAATTGTGCATTTTACTATCAATGTAGAACTTGAAGTTGGTGTTACATATCCTTCTCATGGTTTTGACAAGAAAAGAATGATGTAATTAAAGGAAAAACCTCAGAAAAATGGTGAAAATAAGGTGATTGTTTCTTTATGCTCAAATTGCGGAAATAAGCATGTTGAAGATTGTCTAAAAGGTACTAGAAAATTATTCAAGTGTGGAAAAAAGGACATCGAGAAGTTGAGTGTCGGGGTAATGGGAAAATGGTTTCTAATGACGTGAATAGAGAAAATACAACAGAGAACTCTCCACCAACACATCAATGCTACAAGTGCAAGGAAATGGGGCATTATGCTAACCAATGCCCCAATCCAAGGGTTAATGATGATCAACATCAACATCCTCTTAATGAAAAGGACAAAGGGATGTCACATGCGATCCCTATTGGTGATGTTTAGTATGACAATTATGTGGTGGAATGATTATGTGATTATGTAGAAGGATTCCAAAATAATGTTATGGAATCTCATTTATAGTATTCTGGAATATTTGAATATCTATGTATTGATTTATTGTGGTTTATAATATTTATATGGTACCAGTATCCATGAAAAATGATTGAAATATTTTTTGAAAGTAGATGATATGAGCATAATGAAGGAATACGTAGAAAATAATATGTTTGATAGTATTAATGAGCTCATGACAAATAGAATGACAAAGATATATCATGGTATGAGTATATTGAAATTTTGGGTCTTTGGTATGTGGAAATAGTTAACTTTTGACAGCGTTCATGTTATCACTAAGGTTCAATGGGTATTCATTTTTAAGAGAATACATGATTAAGGTATTCACATTTTTGGAATCTGACCAACATGATATATCGTTTGATTGATGATGGTATTCACATGCTCTGTAGATGACATTTCTATTAATCGTTTACTCTACACTGTGATATTGGATATAAGTATTTTGGAAAATCCTACAGACTGGAATGAATTAAATTGGACATCAAATAGTATTGTTTAAGGCTAGAAACTTTTTCGATATTGTTCCTGGAATGTTATAATGGTGATGTTTTAGAAAAAGGACATCCTTCAAGACGGATGACAACCGGTAGTGTCGGAAAAGGTTGCGGGAATCGAACCCACAACTGATGTGTGACAGGCCTTTATCTCCCACCACTAGCCTACAGAAAGTCCATGGTTAGTAGAAACTAGTTTCATTTTGTTATGTAGTATGATAGATGAAATACATGTCCATTTTTTGACCCATATAGTATTATCTCACCATAATATTGACTTATGTATATAAATCTAGCTAAAATTATGTTAGAGTCGGATGGAATGACCAATCATTCAATCTTATGATCTGCCAACACTTCACAGAAGGAAAATTCAACTTCATTTCTATAAGAGATGAAATGGAAATTGTTCAAGGCACAAACAACAGTGAGATTGTATAAAAATCAATTAAGTATTTCTTTAAATTAAAAATTCTTCAAATTTAGAGAAATAGCCTTGAAAACCAAAAATTATGTCCTAGTACCCTCATATTCCATGATTTATATGGTACCTTAGATCATCACAAATTTATGTCTTTGTGATTGTTGGATTTTTCATAGCTATGTTCTCTACCACTTTCCATCAGAACATGATGGTTATTTATCTCTTCCATATCCATATATTCACCTATGTTCTCTTATTTGGAAACCCAATAATGAGTTAATTTGGGTAACCATTATGTTTCATAAATTATTTTTTTAGATAATGTTTTGGTATTCTTTTTTACGATGTGGGCTTCTATGAAAGAACATTCATGTAGTAAACCATTTATAACCCCGACGAATTTCGAGGGCGAAACTCATTTTAAAGGGGGTAGAATGTAACACCTTGAACATTTATAAGTAATATTTTTTTTAATTTCTTTTATTTCTTCTATTGTATGCTACACCAAGATTATCTGGCACTATATGCAACGCCGTAGTAGCTTGTAGTCTATGCGAACACTATTCTTGGCTTCTGTTGCACGCATGAGCGACCTCCCTCAATAGCATATTTTATACGCAATAATGAGCTTCACTATACAATGATATATTGATATAATATTATTATTAAATACCCATAATGAATATAATTAACTATATTTTCAATTTTATGACATTATAATAGAATATGGTATGAGAACAAAATAATTATTTCAGGTAAAAAAAGTATTATTCAAAAAATACAGTTTTGTCGCCTTTTGATGGCGTATCCAAATTAAATCAAGTTTATGACAAGTTTATAAGTTCAATTTGAAAAATAAAACTTCTTCCTTGGTATTAGGATATAAAAATTTACTTTGGAAATTTTTTTGAGATTATTCTGATAACCATATTATCTTGATGAATTGTAAAAATACGATAAATTTTATTTAAAAACAACATTTTTTATCGAGACAATTTATATGGTTAAATTATAATTTTGAATGGTTTTAAATTATAAATAGAATATATTTTTACAATTTAATATAATTTAAATCATTATCATTAAATTTAAATTGAATTTATATGTAAAAACATTTTACTCTTTTGCAACATTTTATCTTTTAAAACCCAGTTTTCTCTACTATGGGATTAATTTTTGATTTATTACTGAAACTTATTTGTTTTGAATTTTGAAAAATTTATTCCATATTTGGATTAATTGGGGCCAATTTAGGTTAATATGTTACTTTTAATTTATTGATATTATGAATAGTAACTACGGTAATTTATATTTACTACTGTTAATTGTAAATCGAGTAATTAAGGGTAAAAATACGATTATAAAATTACCCTATCACCTGACAAAATTCTATTGGATGAATAAAAGTTGACCCAAATCACATAAGGGTCAGAATATATTATTTTCATGGAATTTTGACGATGAAAATTATATAATTAATATTAAAACCAAAGAAAGTGACAACATGTAACTCTCTTATATCTTATAAGTATAATAATTTTAATTTAGTGATAAACATCATAAAACATCGAACATGAATTTTCTCTAGAAATATAATAAAATCATATACATAATTAGAATTTATTTAGAATTTTAAAGGATTAAATAATTATCATTAAATATTACAAAATAGTGATATATAAATTATTTTATTGTTTTAAATATCAAATAAATTTTTTAAAAAATATTAAAATAAATATTATATGAACTAATTAATGTTCTCAAAAAAATTTCTAGATGAATATCACATGGTATGATTCTATTAAAAAATTCGGTTCGAATATATCCTTGGTGTCGAATTTATTTAAATTCAAATAAATTAATAGTTTCACAATTGATACTATTGTTGTTTTATAAAAATAACATATTATAAAATTGTTTAAAAATCACAAAAATATTAAAAAATTAAAATATATATATTTATAAATTATAAAATTATGGATAATTCACAACACAAAAGTAGTTATTTATAACAATTTAAAATTTAGAATATTATTACGACAAAAATATTAAATATATTAAATAAGAATAAATCAAGTTGATAAGGTTTAAAATAAATTTCCCACATGTCTAAATTTTATTGTCTCATTAGATTACAACCATATCCCATCTATGCTTCTAATTTGAGTCATTTTGGATGTTTTTACGTGGGGTTTGAATTTATATTAAATTAATATTATTGAGGTTTCCAAAGGTGCCCCTCTCCTCCCTTAAAAAAGGGCACCTCCCCCATCTCCTATTCACAAAATATTTCAGACATGATGTTTGGAAAAACCATGCCCATTTCACTTATCCACTTCCATATAATCGTACTAGAGGTCCTAACATTCTTCAAAGCCCAAATTTAATGCCCTAAGAGGAGGTTAAGAGAAGGCTCGTCGAAGGAGAGGTACTCTCTTCTAAAAAATCATTCATGTTTATTTATTCTTCTACATCCTATAATTTAAGTGTTTCATTATAAATAAATAAAATTAGTATAACTAATATAATTATATGTTATTATAAATATGAAACAACCCCATTTCACCTTCTATCCATCCTACGGAAAATGAAATCATTGTGCATGCATACATACGAAATACTGTCTCCACGCCATGGTGTAATTTGTTTTTCCTCCACCACCTTACTTGGATGGGTATAATGGTGTAAATACTAACTATATAAGGTTACTATAACATCATACAGATTCTGAGATATTATATCATCCAATCCAATTCCATTCTATAATTATGGGAATGATATCATCGCTCGTGCGTACGTACAGATAACTGTCTCCACGACGTAATTGGATTCATTATACACGTTAACCATTCAAGAATGATTATAAATATATATAATTAGTAATAATGAAAGATATTAAATATTAACAATACTGTATTTATGTACATATATGATTCATTTACTTTATTCCATTCAATTCAATAACCAAACGAATACAGCGTTTATGCATATAAACGGCATACCATCTCCATGAACGGTGTATTTCATTATATTTAAGGATCTATAATATATATTTATATGATAAATTATATATATATATAGTGTTTTACATTCTGGAAATAATTAAATCATGTTATATGTAATAATATCAAGAACAACAAGTCCAAACACATACGACAAACAAAACTATTTTACCCAAAATGTTTCTTTAACATGGAATTGACAAAATAACGGGACAAATAAAGTCATAATTGAATCATATATGATATCATAAATATTATTATGGTTATGTTACAGTTTAATAATATGTTTAAACCCACTATACATGAGTCTCAGACACATATGGATGAAATTGGACATAAGGTAAGGGATAATTTTGCAATCTCATTTTTATCCGAGATTGCATATATGTAAGTATTTACTGTGGTTATATTTTTAATCCATGTCCATAAAATGTTTTTCATGAAATGGTTTATATTATTCCATGTATTCCTAAAGACATGTTTACCCATATTTTACTTTTACATTGTGTTATGGAAGGAATGTTTCGTTTGATTACCACACGAGGAACTTTTTTACTTTTCTGTTAAAAGTATGAGGATAATGTTTTTTTAACTTATACAGAATGAATATTTTTTTAATATTTTATAATGCCTTATTTTTATGAATAATACTCTAAAATATTTCATGACAATTTTCAATGAAATTCTTTTCTTTTGAAATTGCTTGTCATTTTGTGAAAAGAAACTGATTTAGAAGAGGAAAGGATATTTTCCTCAAAAATTCATTTCAATTGTTTTATCAAAACCAATTTCCATCTAAGATGAATGTATTTCCTACGTGTATGTTTCAAGTATAATGTATCTATGATTTTCATGGTTTTACTTATCTTATGATGAAATGATATCCAATTTTTATATGTATTCTGTTATGATGGGATGATGTTTTTAAAACCCATTTTATTCTTTGGGTTATGATGAATGATTTATGTTTATTTTGTGGCACAAGTATGAATGATTTCATTATGAGATTGTTTGGACATATATCCTCCTCCAATGAATTGGGTAATTATTTATATCTTATGAGATATAGATGGTTGGAATGAAAAATTAATCAAGTTTAGTGATACAGGACTGGAACAAGATGTGAACTCGATTTAGTAACGGACTTTGTCCACTATGATGGTCTTAGTAGCAATGACTTGGCTAATATGGAAATCAAAACATGTGCTTAATGGTTGCCACAGTTACATGTGTTATTCCCATGCTATTTTATTATGGTTAATGTTTTTTTATGATCTATGCCTTGTGAACTGCCATGATTTATGTTATTACTCATGATTTTGATGTTTTATGTTCTTTTCTTACGTTCAAATGTTCAGGGATTGTTTTATGTTTTCCATGTTTACCCTTACGTAGCATTTTAGCTCACCCATTTTATGTTTTCTATTCTCTAGGTTATAAATAAATGTTATAGGTATGAAAACCAATGTGGAAGATCTTTATCGGAGTTGTTGAATATCTATCACCATGATTAGAAGATTATGATCCGAGTTACCAAAGACACTAAACTAATACGATCTTTGGGCATCTATTTTTGTAATATATTAAGTATTCCGCAAATGTAATGTAATTTCTATGTACGTCAAGCATTGGGTATCTATAATGTACTTATGAACACATGGACATGTGCCCTTATACCATGTTCATTTTTTACTCAAGAACATATTAGCAACAAAACATCCGACATGAACTCAAATAATAAACTGATTATTGTAACAAGGTCATAAGTGATATAATAGAAATAATAAACATGAAAAAGATAATAAATTAAGTATAAATGATTAAATTTTTATTATTCATGAAGATAAATAATGAATAAGATAACATGGACTCCAGGTATGGGACATAATCTAACTCTCCTTTCATTGATGTATATTTTGATTTATATACAACCATCCTTTATACCGTGTGTTATCAACCCATTTGACTTTTAATTTAATTCAATTGTTATAAAAAATTATCTTTTTATAATAAATATTTTTACAAAATGAAAAAATGATTAATTCTTTTTATTTTATGTGGAGAAAATACCATTCCAACACCGTGAGAATTATTTGATATTTAACTTCATTTGCTAGTTGTAATGTTTTAAAAAAGTAAAGTAATGACCATATGCCTTTTTATGTATTTTTTTATTGAATTTTATTTAATTGATTCATAATATGAATATATTGATATGATATATTATGATTTCATTGTGTAAATGTTATTTTTTTTATGTTATGATTATGTTATGGTTCATTGTCATTTCTTATATATACAGGCAGCTAAATGAAAAACCGAAGGCGAGTGAGCCTGTGATATCTCTCTAGTGCATTCATTAACGTGATAGAGGTAAACATTAATTTATCTCCTAATAGATTTAGGGAATATAGTATGATGGGTATTCCAAATGTATCCATAATGGATACACCATCCATAGGTATTAAAGCTACAATGTAAGTATGTTTTGGATGAAAGAAGTTACCTTTATGATTTTTGATTTCTATATGATATTCATATATTTTATGATTTCATGAGGTATGTTAAAGGTAATATACTTTATGAGTGAAAATTATGATTTCATTTATATGTATGTATTCATGGACTAATACTTTCTTTCATTATTTTTTAACCCTTACTGATCATTTTATGCTCATCTAATGTTGTTGAAACAATTTTCATAGTGTATATGGAAGGGTAAGATAAATGAATAATTCAAGAATATTTTTATCACAAAAATAATTGTTGTTTTACTTAAAGATATTAATTATTGTGAGAAAAACTGGATAGAGTACAAGTGTCTACTTAGTAATATTTGAGATGTAATTTTTAATAATGACCTAATTATTTAAAACTCTAAACCAGAAACGATCCTCAATCTGAATTAAAGTCAAATTATTGACATATCTCAATATTATGTAATCTTTTAAGGATGGGTCCTTATAGATGTTATTAGAGGATGGTTTAGATAACATCGAGGGTTAGGATATTATTAATAGATTATCCATATATTATTTTTACATTATGGTAAAATTGAAATGATATAGAATTTGAAGATTACCAAGCTATTTTGTTTTAGTTATTTCGGTGTTCAGAATGGTTTTCCATAGAAGAAATAGGGAAGATATGCTGGGGAGAAATCTAGATGAAAACAAACTTCCATATTAGCAACCTGTGATGGACGGAATCTAAACTGAACAGATTGTTTCATTTATGACACATTTGACTCGGGCTATAAATAAAGGTTCTATCCATGTGTGAGATCTTCTAGATCAACCACAGGGAGACAAGATGGTAGTGTAAAATGTCATGAATCCAAATCCCCCGTTATTAAAAATATCATATGACCCTATTCTAGTTGTAGGGAAGATTAATGCACTGAAAACATGTTTTGAAGTCATGTGGTGTTCTGGACATCAAAAGCAATGTCTTTTTGTTTTCTATTTTAGAGTTGAAGTCAATCATTGGTGGAGGATTGTAAAAAGTATTTGGGAAAGTGGGGAGATTAATTATCTGTGTTGGGATGAATTCAAAGTTATGTTTCTTTACAAATGTTTTCCTATAGTGGTTCAACTTAGAAAGAAGAAAATCTTGTAATTGAGGTAGGATGATGACTCTATGGCTCCTTATAATGAAAAATATCATTCAACTAGAAAGTTATCCTATAAATTTTATAAGGGATCTTGATAGAAACGTCAATCATTTTTACATAGGATTAAAGACAAAGTATTTTAGGTAATTAACTTCTCATGAGTTTAAAAGTTTTTAATTTTTTTTCAATGTTTGGAGAAAGTGGAAATAATGTTTTCTGATGATCAATTGTCCTTTAAAAACCCTCAGAATAAGAGGTCAAGGTGGATGATGAAAGGTAACAACTATTAAAAAAAGTATGATGGTAAGGAACATAATTTAGAGGTTAGTGAAAATTTTGGTGTAAATAACACTGGGGAATTCCTTTTAATTTTTGATAAGTTCTATTGATGTGATAAAATTGGACATAAGACTCATAATTTCATGGAATAATATCAGGGTAGGGGTAATAAAAAATCCGATTTACATTCAGTAAAATGTTTGAAGTGAAATGAGATGGGTCATTATTAAAATGATTGTCCAATGAAGGAGTACAATAATGGAAATAAGATGTATAACAAGAATAAAAGTGTGGGGAAATCCATTGAATCTACTTCAATAGATGTTATTGCATAAAATGATGTAGTATCCAATATATTTTTTATAAATATTATTCTATTGTGTTATTTGATTCTGTTTCTACCCATTCTATCATTTCAGAGAAATTTTCTAGTATATTAAAAATTCCCTTAAAATAAATGAATCTTATACTTTTGGAAAAAAAACTGCGGGATATTTTAAAACAAAAAAGAAATTAAAAGAATCATCATATCCTTGTCTATGGATAGAATTTACATAGAAACTTTTTATATTACTCTAGTAGAGATTGATGATATTTTGTGTATGGATTGGATTTCCATTTATCAAGATAAGGTTTATTGTAAACCATAATAGTTTCTTTTCAGAAATAAGTTCAGTATTTGTAAAAGAATAAACCCTTACTAATGTTAAGATATCAGGAAGCTATTATACTAGTAAAATTAGGAAAATTAATTTTACCCTACAAATATTTATGAATACAAAGGATCTACTCAAATTAATAATGTACCAGCGGTAAATGAGTATCTTGATGTTTTTCATGATGATTTTCTTGGTATAATACCTGATAGGTATGTTGAATATACTTTTGACATGGTTACCTAGGCTAAGACAATTTCAACACCCCCTTATCGAATGGCTCAAATTTATCATTTAGAGTTAAATAATAAATTACAGGAGTTGTTACATAAAGGACTCATTTGAACAAGCACATCACCATGGGTTTCCCCTATCTTATTTTATTAATATAGATGGTTCAATGATACATTACATTCTTTATAGATCCATTAATAAAATCACTATTAAGAGTAAGTATCCTTTGAATAATATCGACAATTTTTTTGATCATCTCTAGGGAGCTTAGTGTTTTTCAATGATTTAATTGAGGTCGGGGTTCCATCACTTGAAAAAAAAATTATAAAATCCAAAGACTGTGTTTCATATTAGATATTTCCATTATAAATTTGTAGTTATACCTTTTGGTTTAACAAATGCACCTGTTTTATTCATGGATCTTATGAATTTAATTTTTTGTGAGATCTTGGATAATTTTTTGGTTGTGTTTATTGATGATATTTTAATATATTCTAAAATTAATTATGAGTATGAAATTCATTTAAGGTTTCTCTTTAAAACCATAAATGAAAATAAACTATATGTGAAATTCAAAAGGTTTGAGTTTTTCTTACAACAAATTTCATTCCTTGGACATATAGTTTCTAAAAATGGTATTATTATTGACCTTATTAAAATGAATGTAGTTAATGAATGTCCAAAACCCACAAATATAACTGTGATTCATATTTTTCTTGGTTTAGGAGGATATTACCGAAGGTTTTTTTATCCTTGTTCATGGTTATCAATCCCACTTACTATTTTATCTTGAAAAGGTGTAAAGTTCATCTAGAAAGTGGAATGTGATGAATTTTTTTATAAAGTGAAAAGAATATTAGTGAATGATCCTATTTTTGTACTACCTTCAAAAAATATTGAATTTTTTATCTACAGTGATGCTTAATTGAATGGATGTGGTTGTGTCCTAATGTAGAATGATCAGGTAATTGCATATGCTTCATGTCAGTTGAATGCACTAGAGTTAAATTACCCAAAATATTGTTTGGAATTACCATATATTTTTATTTCTTTAAAAATTTGTTCTCATCATCTATATTGAAAAAAGAGTGAAAAATATATTGACCATAAAATATTAGAGTATATATTTACATTTATATAATGAATAGTAGATAATGAATATGGATGTAACTAATCAAGGATTATGATCGCGTGATTAATTAACATCCTAGAAAAGCGAACAAAGATGATGATACGTTGAGTCGGAAACGTAATTCTACATTAACCATGTTATATTGGGAACATGACCCTTTGACTAAATATTTCATGAACATTTGAATTGAATTTTTGGTGTATGAAATTCCTTTTATTTGTTTCAGGGTTCTGTAAAATCATCTAAAGTAGACAGAATAAAAGTAATTATATAAGGAAGACAAATATTTGAAGTAAAAGAAGAAATTTGTTCAATGGGTAAGAATCCTAAATTTAAAATTGATAAAGACTGTGTTTTGATGATTTGAAAGAGATTATGTGTAACTTGTGATTCACAGTTTAAGAAATATTTTTTTGTGAAGCTTTTAGTTCTCCATTTTCAGTTCATCATGGAAGTACTGAGATGTAAAATGGTCTTTATGAGCATTACTAGAGAAATGAAATGAAAAGATATATTGATGACATTAAGATGAATTGTTTGTCTATTCAATAGGTTAATGCAGAATGAAAACCATAGAAGGGGGTGATTCAGCATTTTCAAGTACTAGAGTGGACATGGGAAGATATATCAATGGACTTTATTGTGGGAATACCAAATACATCTCAATTTAATAGTGAAATCTGGGTTATTATTGATCAATTGACTAAATCTGATCATTTTTTCACTATATGATATACATATTCTCTAGATCAGTTTTCATGATTGTTTATTAAATATATAATCTTGTTTCACGTAGTTACCCTCTATATTGTATCTAGTCTTAGTAATATATTTACTTCTATCTTTTGGAAACTCCTTTTTATGTCGTTGGGTACAAAATTACATTTTAGTACATCTTTTCATCCCCAATTAGATGGGGAGTAAGAATGAATAATTTAGACCTTAAAGGATATTCTATGTGGTTGTTCAATAGATTACAAGCGATTTGGGGATTATCAAATTTCCTTGTTTGAGTTTTTTGAAGAATAACAAATTTAATTCTAGTATATAGATGGAAACATTTGAAGTATTATATGTATATCGGTGTCAAACTCCAGATTTCGGGGATGAAGTATGTTGAATGATGTTATAGGGGAAAAAATTGGTAGAAGAGATGGTGGAAAACGTTTAGTTGATTCAGAAGCTCATGAGGGAAGCCTAGAGCTGGTAGAAAAGTTATGCGGATAACCAGAGTAAGGATATTTCTTTTGAGGTATTTGATCATGTCTTTCTCAATGCTAATCCATGGAAAAGTGTGATGTTTTTTGTAAGAAGGGAATGATGAGTCCACAGTTTATTAGACCCTTTGAAATCTTGGATAATGTTTTAATAGTTTCATATAGAGTGTATTTACTTCCAATTTTATCATAGGTACACAATTTTTTTCATGATTCAATCATGAGGAAGTATTTGTTAGATCTAACACAATTCTTGAGTCTGTACGTAGTTCAGTTGGAAGAAAATCATTCCTATAAGTAACAACCAGTCCAGATTCTTGAATGTAGAGAGCAAGTTTTGTGGAATATAGTGATCTATCTGGTTAAGGTTTTATAAAAAATCAAAAATTTTTAATAGGAAATATGGGAATATGAAATGGTTATTGGGGATAAATTCCCCCACCTAATTAATAAGGGAATAAAATTGAGAGGATGCAATTTACAAAAGGGAGAATGATCTAACATCCCATATATTTGTAGAATAATACATTTTCATATCTATTAATATTTTGGAATTTAATATTAATTTCTGATTAATGGATACACTATATATGATAGCTTACCCAACACACAACGATGAGTTTCTCTGAAATCATTCATTGTACAGAACACTGAGTTATAATGAAAAATAAAACGATAATAATATTAATATTTTAAATCGTAAATAACAGCTTTCTATTTAATTGGTTTGAAATAACATAAATAACTAAATTATGATTTTACATATTTTTAAATGGTGTTACATTTATCGATTAAATAATAGAGGATTAAGTGATAATGAATATAATTTTAAGCATAAGATACACTAATATTTATAAAAGGTAGTATTACCAAATGTTGATGTTGAAACCTTTTTAAATCTAGTTTTTGTCACTTTTTAATTTTCTATTTTTCAAAATAAACTTATTCTTTAGAATCGGCACATCAAAATTTACAATGGTTGAAATTTGGGTTTTTTTACAAAAATCCATATTATAATGAATAGTAAAAAATACTGTATTTTAAATGAAAACTACATTTTCATATAATTTATTTATAGAGATATACTTTCCTTTTAATTGGTTTTAAAGTGTAATTGGATTATGTTTTTATCATTTAATCAAATTCTGTTCATTGGAGGTAATTTTACATTTAAATTGGACATAAACACATTTAAATCTTTTGATAGTTTTTACATATTAAAAACATGTTTTCGGGTTTTCACATATTGGAATTAATTTTAAATTTATTATTGAAAATTTTGTGTTTTGAATTTGGAAAAATGGATTCTATAATTTTAATCAGAATAACTGATTTTGTAAATATGTATATTTTATATTTTGAAATTATGAAATGTAACTTGAATAATTATTTTTATTTACCATGGTGACTGTGTAAATCAGGTAAATAAGGGTAAAAAATATTATTATAATAATATAAAACTAACTTGTCATGTGTTCTAATCATATTGGATGAGATATGTCCAACCATGGTCATCCTTGGGTCGATTTTTGGTCCCCATGGAGCCACTTGGGTGTGATAATGACCTTTTATATAATTTATTTTAAAGAAAAGGGAAATATATCATAAACGTGTATCTCCTAACTAAAACAATTTTAATTTGGTTAATATAAGTACCAATTCTACTATAAATATTCATTTGAAATATAAAACAATTTCCTATATCAAGGTATTTTTCTTACAATTTTTAGATTTTAAATAAATAGATTTAATTATGACACAATGAGGATGCAATGATTGCTTCATTAATAATGGATTAATATAAAAGATATTACAATTACTAAATTAAATGTAATTTGAGGTTTTTTATTCCATCCAATATCTTTTTGGATTTAATTTACATTTTATGGATGAGTTCATACCTTGGGTTCAAAGGAATCTAATTGTTATGACTTTAACAAAAATCAATTATCAAATAGTGTCAAAATTGACATAAATTAGATTCTTAAAATATTAGAATTTTATTAAATGATATAATTGTACTAAAAATATTGTTATGTTACTTAAATAATATTGATAATTTCATCAATGATATTTTGGTGGTTCTCTTGGCATTTTATAGTAACTATAGTAATAATATATTTTCAACATACAAGAAGACATGGTATGAGTTAATGTTTTTAACTTAGGGTTAAAGCTAAAAGATAAGATTGAATTTGTGAACTAAACATGTCTAAAACCTATTTGTTGAGAGTATTTAGATCCATATTCTTGTTATCCTAGAAATATATCACTTTATAACTATTTTAATTATAAAATCCATATATAATAAAATAATATTTCAAGATTTTCTTAACGTGCCCCTCTTCACTCTTATAAAATGCAACCACCTCCACTCACATACTCACAACTCTCTTTCACCTTGTATGGTCCAATTTCTTCTCAAATAAGCTCTCAAATACTCTCCGGTCTTCCTAGATGCCAAAATTTGTGCTTCAATTCACCCTATGGAGACCTTTTTTGAAAATCAAAAAGAGATACTTCAAAAAGAGTTATTTGATTTATCAGCTCATTCAAAATTCATATCATCTTATACATCCTCTTCAAATGCCATTTACATAATAACGTAATAAATAAAATATCTTCTACAATATTATATGTTAGTATAATTCTGGTACAACCATATACCTAGTTTTATCCATCCTACAAATAATAATGTCACCCTGTGTGTGTGTGTGTGTATGTCTTACCGTCTCCACGTAGTGGTGTAATTTGTCATTCCACAAGACATGATTTGGATTAGTATAATGATGAGTATAATGGAATGAATAAAATACGACTATATAAATGAACTGAATTAATAAATATAATTTATATAATATTTATATTGACTCTATGATTCATTAATTTTAATATATAACATGTATTTGTTCTTTCTATAATGTGTAAATATGATAATTTCATTTGAGGATGTGTAGACTACCACCTCATCAATGCGATATGACCCAATCATTCCATACATGGAATCTTTAAAATATGGATTTTGTGAACTTATGTAACATATATAAAATAATATTACACTGGAATTATAATATAACTATTTATCGTTTAGTTTTCATTCATTTAATATGAAAAAGGATTGAATGTAGTGTTAATACATATGTATGGCCTATAGCCTCCATGAATGATGCATTTAATTTCTTATATTCAAATTTTAAGGACTATTATAAATACATATATACATGAAATATATTATGTTTTAATCGTGAGTACTTTTTTTTGGATATGATGTACTTATGACCACATGGACTAGTGAAATAATACCATGATCGCTTTCGACTCAGGAACTGATTATTGAAAAAACCTTTGACCTGAACTCAAATAAATAACTATTTATTATAACATGGTAATATGTGATTTAATAGGAATAATAAACATTGAAAAGGTTCTTAATCAAGTAAAATTAACCTAGGTTGATTATTCAGGATGATAAATAATTAACAAGAAAATTTGTACCAGTGGCAAGGGACTTCGTGTCAATCTTCTATCATTAAGGCATATTTGGATTTATATACACCTTTCTTTTATACAGTGTATAATAATCCCATTTTACTTTTAATTTGATTCAATGGTTTTAAAAGGGAATCTTTTTTTACTATGTGTTTTATCAAATGAAAAATGGAAGGTTTCGTTTTCACGTACATGGTTAAAACGAACTTTCTAATACCACAAGCATTATCTATTTTTTGAATTTCTCTAAAAGTCGTAATGAATTAAAAATGAAAAGTAAATACCATATTCCTTTTTAGGTAATTTTTTAATCAAAAATGGTTTTGATAATGGATTTATTATAACAATATATTGATTTTATGACTTATGAATACAATATAGAAATGTTATTTTCCTTTATGTTATGATTATGTTATGATTCTTGGTAATTTCTTGTGGATACAGGTGGTTATGTGATAAGTCAAGGGTGGGTGATCCCGTGGTATCTCAACAATGCAATGGGTAATGTGACATATGTAAATGATAATGTTTCTAATAAGTGATTTAGGGAATAGACTATGATGGGTATTCCAAACATAACTAGGAAGGTTACTCCATATGTAGCTGTCAATGCTATAATATATGCATTTTATGAATACCAAAATTTACCATTATGATTTATGATTTCTATGAGTTATTGATAAATGTTATGATTTCATTCGTAATGTGAAACAGCTTGTGTTATATGAGTGAAATTTATTATTTCATTTATTTTTTATTTTTATTCATGGACAATTGTTTTATTTTTATCTCTTTTAAACAATAATGAGATTTTTAATATCATCTAATGTTTTTCAATTGTTTTTCATAGGGTATAAGGAATGGTAAGAGAAAGGATAAATTCAAGAATATTTTTATGAATAAAATAATTCTTTTTTCCCTGAAGCGGTTTTATTATTTTGAAAAAAATGGATATAGTTGAAGTATATAATTTGTAATATTTGAGATGTAATTTATTCATAATGACCTAATTATTTAAAATTCCAAACCTATAAGTATACTCATTGTTAATTGAAGTCAAATTATTGACATATCTCATGAATATATAATGTTTTATGGTTGGGGTCTTATAGAACCACCCGTGGTATAATGCTACAAATATAGGGATAAATGGACCTATAAAATGTAGTCTAATAAACAACTAGTCCTTGAGGATAATAAGTGTCATCATCCACAAGAGAAAAAGTAGAATGGGAAGGATTATACCATCACTACTACTGGTGTGGATTATGAAAATAATGTCATAAAAGGTATGCTTCATATTAACTCAAGAATGGAAAAATTATTATTTTATTTTGGTTCTAAACATTAATTTATATGTTGTAAATTTTCCAGAACAATTGAATCAAACCCAAAAACCTCTTAATTAAATATATCCATAAAAAACCTAGTGGTGAAATCATTGCAACACAAGTGTTCAACAATTCACCTATTGTTGTATATGGTAATATTCAACCAGTAAATCTTATGATACTTCCCTTGGTATAATTTGATAATATAATGGGGTTGGATTGAATCTTGTTATTTATAGAACCCATCAACTATGGAAAAAAGGAAATATCTTTTAATATTCCATGTTATCTCATGTTCTTCGACAAATTTGACATATATCATGAATCTCCTTTGGAAAATCATTCAATAGTGTGGCTGTTGGTTGCCTTTAAAGAAGAATACCACAATCAAATGGTTGAGTCAATGGAAGGTATCAACCTATGGAAAGTCATATTGATGGGGAATATAGTGATGTATTTCCTGAAGAGTTACCCAGACATCCCAAATACCATTAGGTAGATTTATCAATAGAATTCATACATAGAGATACTCCTTTCTCAATATTACCCTAAAGGGAATCTGGGATCGAACTTCATGAGTTAATTAAGTAGCATCAGGATCATTTGGAAAAATGGTTCATGTGCCATAATGCATAACCATAGGGTTTCCTAATGCAATTTTTTGAGAGGAAGGATAGATGAATGAGAGTGCGTATCGATTATTAGTAACTCAACATGATATCCATAATGAAAAATTATCCTTTTCAAAGAATTAATGACTTATTTTTTCAATTATTATGTGCTCAGTACTTATACCAAGTGTATCATTATTCTGGATATCATTATCTAAAGGTGATAAAGTAATATTATCATATGAAATCCTTCCACACAAGGTACATTCACTATGATTTGTTAGTAATTCCCTTTTGAGATTTCTAATTCCCCTACGATCTTCATGTAATTGATGAATATGGTCTTTAGAAACTACATTCCCAAATCTATGGAAGTGGTTATTGATGATATTATCAATTAATCCAAGAGAAATGGGGAACATGACGATCCTATTTGGATTATTTTGGCAATATCGAAGAAGGATAATTTGAATTCCATGTTTATAAAGTATGAATTTTGGATGCAATAAGTCATATTTTTCGGACACGAGATCATAAGTGATCTAATTTCTATGGACCCTTGAAATAATGGCATTTGATTAATGGGATGGACCCACTACTGTTACATAAATCTATAGTTTTCTTGGATTAACAGGGTACTATAGATGTTCTTTGAGAAATTAATCAAGATATTATAGCCCATAAACATTTTTCACATTGAACTATGTAATGTATTTATGGATGTCGTAATGTGAGGAAATCATCTTGTTGAAAAATAAGTGGTTGATCAATTCACATGTACTCACATTATTGACAATTATAGAATGTTCTTTGGTATAATATGATGATTCAATGAATTTTATTGGTTGTGTACTCATGATTAATCATAATGTTATTTCCTATTCCTCATGGAAGTTGAAGATCCATGAGTAGAACTACCCGATGAATAATATGGTGCTAGAATATTTGATTTTCACATTGAAAATATAGTGAAACTAACTCTATGGTGAGAAATATGACAAATATAGTGATCAAAAGAGACTAAACTATATATTGACAGAGAAGGAGCTCAACATGCATCAATGGTGATGGTTAGAGTTAATAAAGGACTATGATTTCATTTTACAATATAATCCTAGCATGTCGAACAAGGTATCTGGGGATCATAGCTGAAAAGAAACTACTACTCTATACATGTTGAGGATTGTGAAAGGCCCCATATTTATGTATATAAAATGGATAGATTTGGAAATCATAATGGATAGTAATATATAATACATTTCCAAAATTATTTCCCAACCATCTATCCTCGAGAAGGTTATGTAACCATAATGGGATGATCTAGAGTTAGAAAAGAATGTGAATGATGTAAAGAAAGGGAAGCTTCAAGAGTTCCATATCAATGGTGATGTTTTGATATGGTTTGTAGTAGGTCTATGTGTGCCTTCATCACCTGGGATAAAGATGGAGATTTTTGATAATACACATACCAAAAATTTCTTTATCCATCATAGGAGTTCCATGATGTACCATGATCTTCGAGAGCACTATTGGTGGGAAAACATGATGTAGAATAGTATAGAGTATATCTCAAGGTGCTTGATATATAATCTACTTAAATAAGAGATAAAATATTAAAAGGGGATGATTCTACCAATGAATATACCATTATAGAAGGGGGGGAATGTCACTATGGACATTTTCATAGTTCTCCCAAAGATGTCCCAAGGAATCAATGTGATTTGGTTTATAGTGGATCAACACAACAAGACTGCACCACTTTATATATATTTAGGGAGATCTATCTCTTGAAAAACTTATTACGATATATGTTAATGATGTTGTGTGACATCATGGTGTTCTAATATTGATCATGTGTGATTGTAATCAAACGTTCACATCTAAATTTTGGAATATTCTTTAACATTATTTGAGTACGAAAATTAATTTCATCATGACCTATCACCCCCAAAATAGTTGCCAATATAAAATTACTATTTAGACACTCAATGACATGCTACGATAATATTAAATTGAATTAAAAGGTTGATGTGACCAATATCCCCCATTGGCATAGTTCTCATATGAAAACAACATCAACTAAAGTTTTCAGATGGCTCTATATGTTGATATATATGGAAAGCAATATAGAACTACAAACTATTGGATAAATTTAATGAATGAAAGAGACTTGGAAATGATTGTGTGCCAGATATTATAGAGAAGGTTCAAGATATCTAGAAACAAATAAATTAATCTCATAGATAGGAAAATCACTATGCTGAAAACTATCAAAGGTACTTGGAGTACGATGTTGGAGATAACATCTTCCTTGGAATGTCACCATAGTAGAGACTCGTGTAGATTAGAATGAATGGGAGACTTAAAATGAGTTACATTAGCCCCTTTGATATTCTTGATTGCATATATGTTGTGGCATATCGGTGTGCACTTCAACAATTTATGGATCAAATTCATGATGTGTTCCATGTATCTCTCCTAAAAAATTACATACGAGACCCTCACATTTACCAAACTCGATGGTGGTATAGCTTGAAGATGATCTCTCTTATGAGGAGAATCTTGTAATGATTTTTGGAATGGACTGATAGCTGTCTACAAAATAGTAAAACCCACCCAATATAAGTATTATGGAGGGACCAGAAGTATGAAGAAGCAACTTGGGAACCAGAAGAGGTGATGAAGGAGAAGTACATTGACCTATTAATGTAAAATGAAATTTTGAGTGCGAAATTTCAAAAGGGGGGAAGAATATAATGACCCAAACATTAAAAAATTGAATTTATCGATTATTATAATTATTTACTTTAGTAAAAATAACATAAAATAAATAGACATGGAAATTAAAACTATATATATTTAATAATAAAGAAAATAAGATGTGTTAATTTAGAAGTTAGGGAACTTATTCCAACAGAATAATAACTCAAAATTTATAACAGTAACATGAACCTATGGAATTATAATCCATACCATATAATAATAACCTCATCTAGGAAAGTCAAAATAAAGTCTAGGAATATTCTAAAAGTTAACATGATATAAATATATCATAGTATATGTAAATATATGTTTTTAAAATTATTAATTATGTGTTTGAATTTTTATAAAACATAAATGTTTATTATCAATCACATAATTAATATAATGATTTAAATGAAAATATATTTTCATAAAATAGATTCATAAATGAATATTGTTTTGTATTATGATTATAAGATAATATTATTATAATTGGTTAATTTTTCAATGTGATAGAAAATTAGTTATAATTTTAAAGTTAGTATTTCCCAAATAAATAGTGATTTTAATTAAAAACTTAATTTAAATGATTTAAAAAATTATTTTCATAAAATATAGTTGAATTTTGAAATATAATTTTTAAAAATTGTTATTTTGTACTTTTGGGTTTTTTAAAAATACTTGAATTTTTTGAGAATATTAAAATATAGTAATTTATCATAAATGCTAAATATATGAATTATTGAGTCATAAATAATGTATAAATAATAAAAGACCACAATATCGAACCCCAATTAATTAGATTAATATATTTAGTGATAATTATAAATCTATTCATAGTTTTGAGAAAAAATAATAAAGTAATTATTTAAATAACAAGAAAACACCCCTCTACTCCCCTATAAGTGACACCCCTACCCACCTCTTATACTCACACATTCCAATCATTGAGCCTCAAAAACATCTACCCAAAACTCTTCATGTTACCCTTACCCAAGTCAAATTGAATTTGGTTGAGACAGAAGACCAAACCTATGTACCTTAACAGAGTTATCAAAGAGGATATTTCAAGAGGTAAAATCATTAATCTTTTTATTTAAATTTAATTTTTTTTATTTTTATTTTATTATTAAATCCCAACCTCCTATATCAAAATGTGAATTATAACTATATTACCTTTATTATACTTTAATTATATCATATTAATGAATGATCCATCATCAGACTTCTCTCCATCTCTCTCTATCTCTTATTATAAAAATGAAATCATCGCCGATGATGTGTCAATTTACCAACATTGTGGATGATGCATTTTTTCCATTAATTCATTCTAAGATTATAATAAAACCACTATAATAGTTGTTAATTAATTTAAAATTTATGTAATAACATATTATAGGATATATAACTAACTTATATATGCAATAATAAACAGTGAAACCAAACTTGTTTTTGATATTCAAAAAATGGCCAACAAATAAAAAGAATTATCAATAACATTCTACCTAATGATTCATCCCCATAAAATTTTACCAAATGGTATATATAACCATTTAAACCAGTATATATTAATTAATCACATATAATACCATCTTTGGAGAATTATACACATTCTACATATATTTTATACTCATATCCTAGTGAACTGATCGTGAAAACCAAGAACATGAGCACTCTCGAACTATGGAATTGAACTCTATAACTCATATAAAAGGATATAAATTAACTTAATAAAACTATATTAAATATAATTCATTTTAATGTGTTAATTATTAATTAATTAATTAATTTAATGTTAATTTATATGATATTAATTTGATAAAAGGACTCAGGCATAATGTAAGGGGATTCTCGATCCCAATTTGCTTTCATTAAGTTATTCCTAATTCATGCCAAATTTTTGTATGAATATTTTTATATTACCCAAATTTAATTTCAATGTTCTTACATTTTAATTTCAAACAAATTTTTACCCCCTTGAGATTTATTATTCTTCACTCAAGATTAATTGTTCTTATACAAGTTATTTTATTCCAGAATTATTTTAGGAACAAAAATATTTATTCATGTATGTATTCTCATAAAATTAATTCCTTTAAATGTGTTATTTTATGTCCAATATTGAAATATGTTCAATTTTGTTTGTATAATAATGTAAATGTTATGATATTATGAGTGCACCCATAATTATATATCACATGGAAATTTAATGAAGTGACAGTTTGGAATATAATTATATAGAGCTCCAATTCTTTGGGAAATGCGATGAATCTCATGAGAAAAAGTGAATAAATGATTCTATATTTTTTCAAAACTATGTGTGGTAGTTCACCACTGAGACGTGATGTTTTATTTTTATGCATTAACATATTCCATTCCTTTATCTAATTCATCCTATCATGAATATGATGATGATCCTATTCTTATGTTATGGTGAAGGTAATCAGGATATCACTCCATGTTATGTTGATACATTTTGTAATATATCCTCATAATGTGATTTTAGCTAACACATTTCTCTGATGTACATCATCATGTGATTAATTTTATTACGGAGAAAAAAGGTACACTAAGAAGTTACAGATGAAGGAATTAAATAAATGGTTATGTGTTATTTTGTAAACATTATGTATGGTCAAAATTTTCCAAATAAACTGAACCATTAGATCTTGGTTGTGTAATGATTTTATGTTTTTTATATTTAAAATGATATAATAATCATGTAATAAAATGTAGGGTCACGATATTCATGGTGTGACTTATTATCTTTATGGGACATGTCTCCTAAATTTGCCTCCATGGGGCGTTCTGATCCATCCATTGATAAACCAAGGTTCTCCATCTAAGGGGTGTACCTCCCTGATTGACCAAAATTGGGGTTCTAGTCAAACATAATGGTGTGACATCAACATTTTCTCAGACACACCTCCTAGAAACATAAATAATGTGTTTTCATCTATCCATTGATAAAATTCTTAGTGTGGCATCATCTATCATAGGGATGAACCCACATGATCAACATTCATGGGGTGATTTGATCAATCAACTTCATCTCCATATGATGTTAAACCTATGACTACAAAAACATACATAATTCAAACCATGGGAATCCTATTATGAAATCCTTGGAAGATGTGTTCCCATAGTGTTAACTCCATCATTCCAAACATGGGATGGATCAGTTTAAATCCATGTAAGATATATGCTCGCATAATTAGATAACCAATGATAGAAATGGGATGCCCTAGGTTCTTCACATAAGAAACAACCATGAGATTCCCTCTTACATGTATGAATACATGTGACAAATGTTACATGTCTCCAGTAATGAAATCTGTAATGCCCCGACCCTAGCTACCCAGAGTCGGTGCATTATTACATAACATTGGCATGATCACAAGAAAGATCAAATCTCGAAAGACCGATTGGTTTAGTAGCCTTGGAAACACTAGATATATTCATAAGTTTTACATTACATCATAAAGTGAAAAACTACTACGAAAACATAATGTCTCCATAGTCCACACTATTATCCCCTCATAATATCCCTGCAGGTCATTCATAACTTACTTCTTCACATCCTGGGAAAAATAAAACATAGAAAAGGGGTGAGCTCAAATGCCCAGTAAGGATAACAATATAGCGGAACATTCAAAAATAAGCATAAACATTTAAGGCAATGCATTGCTAAAACAAAAGCCTTTTAAACTTGAACTTCAACATAGTATGGAAAAAGTAAAATGTAATAATGCCATTTATTTATTCACATGGATATTCTACTAATCGAATAATCACATGCAAAATCAATAACCACTTTCATAATGATGGAATTCATAATTCTGAACATTAATTTCTTTGTCAAGGCCTCGTCCCAAGACCTTGGGGCTAACTGTAACCGAAACCCAACCCGGAGTGCCTCTAATAACCGGACACTAACCCGGAGTGCCTCTATTAACTAGAGACCAAACCGGAGTTCCTCTAATAACCGGAGACCAAACCGGAGGGCTTACTTTTACAGGTCCCCAACCCGAAACATACTTGTCTAACACATTCATCTGAATGAAAGGTTGAAATATAACATAAACATTCAGATTAAAAATAACTTATAAAATGTCAATATTTTAAAACAAAAAATATGAGTGACATAAGAATAAATTATCCACAGTAAAAAATATCATAAAACCATCAATAAAATATGGATGTTTTGTATAATAACTCAACTTCAAATAAGCTTAAAATCCATCAAAGGATGTTGACATAGATGAAATCAAAACTATTTTAGAGAAATATCTCTTTTTTTTTAATCATTTTAAAATTATCATAATAATAAAATAATACATTCAATTTGAAAATATTATTATAAGATTGTAAGGGAAGATTCGACGATTTTATAATGGCGGAAAATAGCCACACCCGCCGTATAAGTTAAAAAAAACATTCTTACCTTAATTTTGTCGAAAAGGATAAAAAGCACCTTGTTTGGAAAACGATGGAAATATTCCTTTATAAACCTCTTATAAAAAGTCAAACAAGGGTATAAATTTCTTTAACCCATATTCTAGTAAATAGTAAAAATATTTTGGAATTCATTTTTAAGAAACATGGATGTGGATAATAAAGAGATCCGAGTAGATTATTACGTATAAACAACCTCGGATAATGAAGAGATTATGAAATAACCCTTAACAATTTGGTAACTTATGAAACATACAACCCCTGAAAGAGGTATCATACAATGAATATGTAAATATACATAAATTAGAGTTTATTACACAAAGAATATAATTATGTGCAGTACATACACCACACAAAAGGTGATGGTGGCAATATGGCATGAATCTCACGGAAATATGGAGGGAGATGAAAACCCCTTACCTTGTACTTTTACTTGGTTGGGGTAGGTTAAAATCCTGTATAATGGTGAAATAATTGTTATTAAATTATTCAAGAATCATATATATTAATATGATATCATATATGATCTTTTAACATTGATTTGTTAATAATATCTTTTATTTATCGTCGTTTCGGGTGTTAACTTACTCATTTTCTTTTATATGTTTTGTTACATAAGACGTGTTGGTTATCGATAGGTTGTATCATATTCATATCAAGAATTATATCAAGTCCTTAAACATATTTTTTAAATCATCAAATGATTATTATACTTTAATGGATACGGTGGAGAATGAATCTCATTACGTTCGTGGAGACGGTAGTCCGTACGTACGCATGAGCGAAAATATCATTCTTTTGATATTAAAATAATATATAAATGAATGGTATATCATATATATACAGAATAATTAACATGTTATATTTATTATTTACATGAGTTACACATCAATATTACACCCATCCAAATTATAATATATTGAATAACAATTACACTACGACGTGGAGACTGTAAGCCGTACGTACGCACGTATGGTGACATGTTATTCAAAGGGTGGATAGAATAATTAATATGGTTGTACCATATTTATAATAACATCACAGTATATATAAGATACTTTATTTATTATTTTATAATGGTAATAACAATGAATGAAGAAGTGGGAGAAGAAAGGAACTTGAAAAGGGGTGGTGGAATCATTACCTCTTCTTCAGGTTCTTCCTTTGGATTTGATCAAAAGGGCTCCATAGGTTGGATTTATGATCAAACTAAGGCCTCTAGGTTTTATTGAGAGATGTTGGGAGAGTATTTGGGCCATGTTTTGCCGAACCAAAAGGCTTTTAAGGTGTGAAGAAATGGGAAGGAAGAGTGCCCTTTTATAAGAGGGGTGAGGGGCACCTTTGGAAAAGCTAGAAATATTAGTTTATATTAAATTCATATTCGGTTTCTAATGGCTCCAAAGTTTATTATACAAAGGTTAAGGTGGGGATAGGTCTCAAACAACTCAACCAATAGAATTTAGGCACGTTTGGGTACTTATATAACCTTATCATTAATATTAACTCTAAGTTAATTAGTTTCACTTTTACAATGTCTATTTGTATTTTTATATTATATGGTTAATAAACTTACCATATACATCCAAGAGACCCCCAAGTGGTCCATTAATGACACACCTATCATGATGTAAGTCTCTTGGACGAACCTTAGATTTTTAGGAATTTAATATCAATTAATAATATAATATTTTTTTTAAAAACTCTTTTATGTCAATTTTGACACTACTCAAGAGTTGATTTTTGTGAAACTCATAAAAGAATTATTACTTCGAAAAAAGTTAATTAAATAAATCCTAATATGTCATATTATCCAATAAAATTAGTGTAATTCATTAAAAGTTTCATATTATATTTATTTGGGTATTTATAATATCAATTATTTTGATTTTTCACTATTATAGTAATTACTACATCATTATTGTGTCATAAATAAATTAAATTATTTAAAGTCTAAAAATTATAAATGAAATATAATTATGTAGTAAATCTTTTTATCTTTCAAATTAATATTTATAATCCAAAATCCAACATAAATAACCTTATGTACAAATTTATTTTCTAAAAGATATATGCATGTGTCATTTTTGTATTCATTTTAACTTAATTAAAATAAAGTGTCCCTATCACCTACAAGTGGCACCATGGGGTCCCAAAATTGACCCAAATATGCCTATTTCCGAAAATGTATCAAAAAATAATTCTAGGACACGTTTTATGGTAATTTAGTATTATTATAATATTATTTGTTAACCCTTATTTACCGGATTTACCATTAACCATGGTAAATAAAATATTTACCGCAGTAATTATTCAAAATGTCTAAAAATAAAATTTACCTATTTACACAATTGGAACATCCTGATTCCAAATATGGAATCCATTTTTCTAAATTCAAAATACAGATGTGGCAGAAATTAATTTAAAATTAATTCCCGCTGTCAAAACAAAAAGCGTGTTTTTAAAAGATTATATCTATCAAAAGATTGACACTTGTTTATGTTCGGTTTAATTGTAAAATTATGTCCAATGACCAAAATTATATTAAATGGTAAAAATATATTCTAAATATACTTTAAAACAACTCAAATTCATAATTTATCACTATTAATTATTTTGATTAAAAAAGTTGTTTTTCATTAAAATTTAGTAATTTTCACTATTCATCAAAATATTAAAGTTATCCGAAAAGTACCAAAATTTCACCTTAGGCTAAATTAGATATTCTGAATCCAAAAATGAAGTCCATTTTGAAATATAAACTATATATAATTTCAAAAAGTAGGTATTACTATTCATAATGGGTAGTTTGATTGGTTGTGGTGTGTGTTAGAACTCGAAGTTGCGTACAACACACGCTACTGTATTATTCAAAGGAAAGCGTATCGTGGAAGCCTGGATGTTTCATTTTAAATTTTTTTTGATGTCCCCATTTAGTCAAAAAGTTTAAAATATTTTATTTAAAAAGGGTTCACCATTAAAAGTTGGTAAAAGTGCAATACCAAAAATGAATTTGTTCTTACATTGTGTCTAAGAAACTAATCATATGGATTCTAAAATTATAAGGATTACATAATGTTTAAATTTTTTTTAATACTATTCATAACCTCTTTTGAATGGCTTGTTTGGTAAGTCATGGTGTAATTGAACTCAGTGTTGCGTGTAGTGCAAGTTATTGATTTATTTTGAAGAAATAACACACTATGAATTCTTGGGGTGTTACATTCACCCCTCCTTCAATAAATTGCGTCCTCGCAATTGGAAATTGTTCATCGAAAATAAAAGGTTGAAAATAGAAAATATATTTTTGGGAAAACCCACATCTGAAATTGGGTTACTAAAATTTAGTCTTAATATGAGGAAAATAGAAATCAAAGGGTCACCACCAAATTATGATCTCGATTAGGAGAACATTGGTGGAAATTAGAGACATATAATTGGAGGAAAACTTAAATATTTATAGGTAGTGATTGAGGTCATCAATAACAAACAAGTGTAAAATTGAGGTCCTTAAATTCATCCATCTATGATGATTTGAAATACCATCGGTTCAACAAAACATAGGGTATTAGGATAACACATTTTTGACATTTCAAAATATCATAGTTGAAATCCCACATCGAAAAATGAATTAATGTGGCCTCTATTTAAAATAAAGAGTGGAAAGTATGATGATTACCGAAAATAACACATACTAGGGTTCCATGTAGGAAAATATGGATATGGAAGAAAAATCTAACCATCAATTATCTGATGGAGAGTGGTAGAGAACATGGCTATGAAAAGGCCAACAATCCCAAAGCCATAAATTAGTGATGATTTAAGGTACCATCTAGGACAACATTTTTGTTCTAAGTTCCATTTCTTAATATTGAGAAATTTATTTATGAGATTGGCTAAGATCATAAGGAGATATACTTACTTTATAATTATAGTTTTATCCATTAATAAATTTCTACCACAAACTCATCTGTCACTCTAAAAGATAATAGAACGTAAAAAATTCTATTTACACTATTCGTATAGGGTTCCAAAATAAATGAATTTATAATTCATCTACAATATATTTAAATAAAAACTACATTATTTAATCCAGGACATATCGTCGGCCAGTGGTAGGTGATACACACTTGTCGCCCTTCGGTTGCGGGTTCAAGTCTCGCAGCCTTGCCGGACGCGACGGGTTGCCGCTCGACCTCCGGGTTGTCTTTTTATGGCAATCCAAAATAATCCAAACTAGAACTATCCAAAATACTTCTGTCCAAACTCACATTCCAACAGTTATAAGGAAGGAAAACATAATGTAGATCCTTTTTACCCCGTATTAGCATATGAATACCTTCATCATGTATTCTTTTAATACACTGAAACATCATGAATTACCATATTCCTTATTCATGCTCCCTTATTCCATATAGAATGCTGGATATACTTCATCAATCCAAAAATGTTTTAAACCCCAACAATGATGGAATATACAAATCATTAATCAGTTCCAAGGTAGTCAAGAATATCCAATATAATTTATCCAAAACAATCATGTATTATTCTAAAATCACTACCTCGGTATCAGAACCATATTATGGTTTATCCTTCTCTCAACCATATATTTTTAAAAATTTAACCTGTTATTGAGTCACTTTTCTATGTTCCACACAATCTCAAGTCCTTAATGAAATAGTACTGCAGTATAATCCTTATATACTCCATAATTATTATAACAAGTACATTGTTGATACAACACTCAAATGACATAATCAACATAAGAACTCTAATCTTTCCTCTTCATCTGTGGTAGTATCATAACTTGATTATTATCCAATAGCATCATTTGAGGCATAGTCTGATGACTGGGACATAGTTTCGCGTAGTGTCCAAACTCTTTGAAAATGAAGCATTGTACATTTGAAACCATTTTCTTACCATTGCAATCATGTACTTTTTGCCCTTTTCCGCCACACTTATAAAAATCTCCCATTCCTTTCAGACAAGTTCCAGGGTGTTTCTTCCCATAGTTATCACATATGGGAAAATTATTATTTTCCCTCTTCCCTTTATCCATCGTTCTCTTTTCCATCCTTTTCTTCTCTTGCTTCCCTTCAAAGCCATTGGACTCAGTAAAATCTTTACTTATCTTATCAACACATGATATTATTTCTTCATATGATGATAAACATGGGAGACTATTTCTCTTATAAATTCTAGCTTAAGACCATGAAAGATATGATCCTTCATTCTCTTTGGATCATGTGCATTGTTGGAGTTCTCATTCCTTCTACTGGGCGCCATTTCTAAACAATGTCCTACACTAGATTAGTTTATGAATAACAATACCTAATCCCAAACTTGTAAGACACATAATATAAATTAAATAGTTTTTGGATATAATCCATAATCATAAAAATTTCTCCTTTGAGGAAGTAAATCCACATAAACCCTTCATAATGGTTTGTAATGAAAATGAGAATTATCCTAAGCATATCCCCCGAGAGTGTCGTAACCCAGAGTGCAGCAAGGCCCGTTGTCGTGCACCAGTTCCCGTTCGAGTCTAGCTCAAAGTGGTGTTTTTGGGTTTTACCCCTAGGTACATCTGTGCCAGAGCCGCCTCTACCTGCTCGTATCCAGACAGGGATGTATTTCTCGGAAAACTCACAAAATCTCCACAATACCAAAATTCTAGGAAGTTATTCTATACTAATCATCAAAGTTCATCTTAGGTCTACATGATCTAATCAGAGTTTATCTATATCTATCTTCCAAGGTTTGTAATAAACTTCCTCTGATACCAACTGTAACGCCCCGACCCTAGTTACCCAGAGTCAGTGCATTATTACATAACATTGGCATGATCACAAGAAAGATCAAATCTCGAAAGACCGATTGGTTTAGTAGCCTTGGAAACACTAGACATATTCATAAGTTTTACATTACATCATAAAGTGAAAAACTACTACGACAACATAATGTCTCCATAGTCCACACTATTATCCCCCCATAATATCCCTGCAGGTTATTCATAACGTACTTCTTCACATCCTGTGAAAAATAAAACATAGAAAAGGGGTGAGCTCAAATGCCCATTAAGGATAACAATATAGCGGAACATTCA
Source organism: Viscum album (assembly GCA_963277665.1). Classification (NCBI taxonomy): domain Eukaryota; kingdom Viridiplantae; phylum Streptophyta; class Magnoliopsida; order Santalales; family Viscaceae; genus Viscum; species Viscum album. The sequence continues at coordinate 1,696,086,696 of OY728143.1, forward strand.
AAAATAAGCATAAACATTTAAGGCAATGCATTACTAAAACAAAAGCCTTTTAAACATGAACTTCAACATAGTATGGCAAAAGTAAAATGAAATAATGCCATTTACTTATTCACATGGATATTCTACTAATCGAATAATCACATGCAAAATCAATAACCACTTTCATAATGATAGAATTCATAATGATGAACTATAATTTCTTTGTCAAGGCCTCATCCCAAGACCTTGGGGCTAACTGTAACCGGAACCCAACCCGGAGTGCCTCTAATAACCGGACACCAACCCGTAGTGCCTCTAATAACCGGAGACCAAACCGGAGTTCCTCTAATAACTGGAGACCAAACCGGAGGGCTTACTTTTACCGGTCCTCAACCCGGAACATACTTGTCTAACACATTCATCTGAATGAAAGGTTGAAATATAACATAAACATTAGGATTAAAAATAACTTATGAAATGTCAATATTATAAAAAAAAAACCATGAGTGACATAAGAATAAATTATCCACAGTCAAAAATATCATAAAACCATCAATAAAATATGGATGTTTTTTATAATAACTCAACTTAAAATAAGCTTAAAATCCATCAAAGGATGTTGACATAGATGAAATCAAATATATTTTAGAGAAATATCTCTTTTTTTAAATCAATTTAATAGTAACATAATTATAAAATAATACATCCAATTGGAAAATATTCTTATAAGCTTCAAAGGGAAGATTCGAAGATTTTATAACAGCGGAAAATAGCCACACCCGCCGTATAAGTTAAAAAAAACATTCTTACCTTAATTTTGTCGAAAAGGTTAAAAAGCACCTTGTTTGGAAAACGACCGAAAGATTCCTTTATAAACCTCTTATAAAAATTCAAACAAGGGTATAAATTACTTTAACCCATATTCTAGTAAATAGTAAAAAAAAATTGGAATTTATTTTTAAGAAACATGGATGTGGATGATAAAGAGATCCCAGTAGATTATTACGTATAAACAACCTCGGATAATGAAGAGATTGTGAAATAACCCTTAACAATTTGGTAACTTATGAAATATAAAACCCATGAAATAGGTATCATACAATGAATATGTAAATAAACCTAAATTAGTATGTATTACACAAATAATATAATTATGGGCAGTATATACACCACACAAAAGGTGATGGTGGCAATATGGCATGAATCTCACGGAAATAAGGAGTGAGATGAAAACTCCTTACCTTGTACTTTTCCTTGGTTGGGGTAGGTTAACCTCCTGTATAATGGTGAAATAATTGTTATTAAATTATTCAAGAATCATATATATTAATATGATGTCATATATTATCTTTTAACATTGATTTGTTAATAATATCTTTTAATTATCGTCATTTCGGGTGTTAACTTACTCATTTTCTTTTATATGTTTTGTTACATAAGCCGTGTTTGTTATCGATAGATTGTATAATATTCATATCCAGATTGATTTCAAATACTTAAACATCATTTTTAAATCATCAAATGATAATTATACTTAAATGGATACGATGGAGAATGAATCTCATCGCGTTCGTGGAGACGGTAGTCCGTACGTATGCATGAGCGACAATATCATTATTTTGATATTAAAATAATATATAAATAAATGTTATATCATATATACATAATCATTAACATGTTATATTTATTATTTACATGAGTTACACATCATTATTATACCCATCTAAATAATAATATATTGAATAACAATTACACCATGAGGTGGAGACGGTAAGCCGTACGTACGCACGTATGGTGACATGTTATTCAAAGGGTGGATAGAATACTGAATATGGTTGTACCATATTTATAATAACATCACAGTATATATAAGGTACTGGAGTTATTATTTTATAATGGTAATAACAAAGAAAGAAGAAGTGGAAGAAGAAAGGAACTTGAAAAGGGGTGGTGAAAACGCTACCTCTTCTTCAGGTTCTTCATTTTGATTTGATCAAAAGAGCTCTTTAGGTTGGCTTTATTCTCAAAATAAGGCCACTAGGTTGTAGTTAGGGATGTTGGGAGAGTATTTGGGCCGCTTTTGGACGAACCAAAAGGCTTTTAAGGAGTGAAGAAATGGGAAGGAAGAGTGCCCTTTTATAAGAGGGGTGAGGTGCAACTTTGGAAAAGCTAGAAATATTAGTTTATATTAAATTCATTTTCGGTTTCTAATGTCTCCAAATTTAATTATACAAAGTTTAAGGTTGGGATAGTTCGTGTACAACTCTACCAATATAATTTAGACAGGTTTGGGTACTTATATTAACATTATCTTTAAGTATTAACTCTAAGTTAATTAGTTTCACTTTTACAATGTCTCTTTGTATTTTTAGATTATATGGTTAATAAACTTACCATATACATCCAAGAGACCCCCAAGTGGTCCATTAATGATATACCTATCATGATTTAAGTCTCTTGGCCGATCCTTAGATTTTAAGGAATTTAATATCAATTAATAATATAATATTTGTTTTAAAAACACTTTTATGTCAATTTTGACACTACTCAAGAGTTGATTTTTGTGAAACTCATAACAGAATGATTACTTCGAAAAAAGTTACTTAAATCAATCCTAATATGTCATATTATCCTAGAAAATTAGTTTAATTCATTAAATGGTTACTATTATATTTATTGGCGTATTTATAATATCAATTATTTTGATTTTTCACTATTATAGTAATTACTGCATCATCATTGTGTCATAAATAAATTAAATTATTTATTGTGTAAAAATTATAAATAAAATATAATTATGTAGGAAAGCTTTTTATCTTTCTAATGAATATTAATAATCTAAAATCCAACATATATTACCCTATGTAAAAATTTGTTTTCTAAAAGATATATGCTTGTGTCATTTTTGTATTCATTTTACCTTAATTAAAATAAAGTGTCCCTATCACCTACAAGTGGCACCATGGGGTCCCAAAATCGACCGAAATATTACTATGTCCGAACATGTATCAACCAATAATATAGGACACGTTTTCGGGTAATTTAGTATTATTATAATATTATTTGTTAACCCTTATTTACCGGATTTACCCTTAACCATGGTAAATAAAATATTTACCGCAGTAATTATTCACAATGTCTAAAAATAAAAGTTACCTGTTTACACAATTTGACCATCCTGATTCCAAATATGGAATCCATTTTTCTAAATTCAAAACATAGAGGTGGCAGAAATTAATTTAAAATTAATTCCCGCTGTCAAAACAAAAAGCGTGTTTTTAAGAGATAATATCTATCAAAAGATTGACACTAGTTTATGTTCGGTTTAATTGTAAAATTATGTCCAATGACCAAAATTATATGAAATTGTAAAAATATATTCTAAATATACTTTAAAACCACTAAAATTCATAATTTATCACTACTAATTATTTTGATTAAAAAAGTTGTTTTTAATTAAAATTTAGTAATTTTCACTATTCATCAAAATATTAAAGTTATCCGAAAAATACCAAAATTTCACCTTAGGCGAAATTAGATATTCCGAATCCAAAAATGAAGTCCATTTTGAAATATAAAATATATATAATTTCAAAAAGTAGGTATTACTATTCATAACGGGTAGTTTGATTGGTTGTGGTGTGTGTTAGAACTCGAAGTTGCGTACAACACACGCTACTATATTATTCAAAGGAAAGCGTACCGTGGAAGCCTGGGATGTTTCATTTTAAATTTTTTTTTGATTTCCCCATTTAGTCAAAAATTTTAAAATATTTTATTTAAAAAGGGTTCACCATTAAAAGTTGGTAAAAGTGCAATACTGAAAATGAATTTGTTCTTACATTATGTCTAATAAACTCATAATATGGATTCTAAAATTATAAGGATTATATAAAGTTTAAAATTTAGTTAATACTATTCATAACCTCTTTTGAACAGCTTGTTTGGTAAGTCATGGTGTAATTGAACTCAGTGTTGCGTGTAGTGCAAGTTATTGAATTATTTTGAAAAAATAACACACTATGAATTCTTGGGGTGTTACAAAATCTATGCCTAACATGAGTACTCTCTCGACTGAAGGATGCTTCCCTGTCAAGACCAAACTAGAATGTCCATATAAAAGTAGTGTAATTTAGTAGTATTTAAAATGATATGGAACTAGGAATGAGTTATTGGGACATGACATAACTCTATGAGGTAGATTCAAACTAATTTATTTGTTCCAAGGATGAATCAATGGAAGGAGGAACCAACATCCCAACAACCCATTTTGATAAATGCTAATAAATCACAGTTGAAGGGGATGAAAGTCACCTACCATTAGAAAGTAGGAATATGGGTTAACAATCATTCTAGTCCAAATTAACACTCAAGAAGTAGCACCATGAAATCAGGGGAAATATCAATAGATAACAAAATTTGAAAATCTTCCCATCAACATGTGAGTTATAAGCATTTGAGACAACATCATATTATCATGTCACTAGATTAATACATCTGGTTCTTGGTCCCATGAAGAAAACTATTGTCCCAACATAGAACTCACTATAAATTGGGGTAGTAAACATTGGTAATTCCTTATTTTATGACATTAATAGTGTGGATTCCTCTCAAAATTCCAAGATTGGATGATGCTGGACATTGGGAATTGATTTCCTTATAAATATAATGATGGAAAAATCCATTTTCTTTAAAGTATCCTAGCCAATGGAAACCAATTACCCAACACCCATAGGCACTAGGGCAGGAGAAATGTAAATACATAAATCATGCATGACACCACATCTAGAGTGACATCAACAATTACCATAGATTTTTGGAGCCAATGCCTTGTATCACCGTTAGAAATCATCTAGAGAATGATAACAGAAACCCTCACACAACGGAATGAGTAGAAAGGGGTCATTAACACAAGGGACATGGCCCATTACGACCTATAGGTTTCTGTACCTCATTGATAGCACCTCATCTAAGGGTTGCACGTTGATAAACCCAACCACATTTTAATATAAAAATTATATTCATTTATTTCATTGGTTTTATCCTATGAATCAGTCCCCAATACTGGGGAGGTGGGGGAATTCGTGAGTCACCCAGACTATGACTACTTCTCGAGATCTATCAACGAGCAATCCGACTAGGACATCACAATGCCAGATATGACCAGTAATTTAGGCTAATGAATGGTGTTCCTCACCACTTATATGTTAGCTCCAATATGGACCACTCATCTTCAATTTCAAGTGTATGATTTGGAGAATTCCAAGTGATAGGTATCCTCTTCTATTGCTTCAGTGTCTATTTCCACCACCAACACATTCCTCCAAATCCAGGGGATAGATGAAAATGGAACCATTTTCACCTAGTGGCAATAGAGACCTTAAACACCTCATATTCTAGCTGGGTTGACTCTATAAATTTATGGCGGCACTATAATCCATTGTCATTTGGCCCATTATGGAGATATATAGTATGGAGATCCTACACATACCATCACTATTAAAATAAGAGGTTGTCCAAGCTCTCACTATCATCTTGGAATTCATCCCCATTTTCATATCGATCAAATCATAGGTCCTCTATATTATTTATATAGTTATCATTAAGGTCCTCCCCACACTTATGCTTCCCATGATGGATGTATTCTCCATGTAACATCTAATTAATCCCCACTCCTTTAATCATCAACATGTCGGCCCTCCCCAGGTTTCCACTAAAAAAGAGGAGTAACTCCTTTGTATTTCAACAACCATTATGGAGGTCTTCTGCATTTTTAGCTCCTCAAAATAGAGGTCCTCCCCATTCCCATTTTGATCATTGAATATATCCTCCACATGTGTCATCTGACCAGTACGGAGGTCCATCCCATGTTATTATTATCATGTATCAAGGAGTCCCTTCACATAATTTCCCTTAAAAAAGTGGATTTCCTCCCCACTTCATCAATATCCAAAGTTGTGGTACACCCCACTCCTTCACATTTCATCATAGAGTTCCTCCCTGCTCTGACAGCTGCTAATATATAGGCCGTACCCATATACCAACCTTCTAGAGTGGATTTCCTCCCCACACCAACATTAATTAAAGTTGAGGTCATCAACGTTTCATCAGTAAACAACATGGAGGTCACCCCTATGTCGTAGAATTATACTTCATAGATGGACCATCAAATGGTACATGAATGAATCTCTATCACCAATGACAAAATCCTAGAATGAACCAAGTCATCATCGAGACCTTAAAACGCTCAAATTAAGATGGGTAATGAGAGTTGATGGTGGATCCTTCACCCCATTCGTTAGCATCAAAGTCTACAGAAGGAACTCCGAAGGTGAGGTTCTCTATACCATAATGTCAAATACATTGGATCCTAGAATCCCACTATATGTAAATATTGGTAGAAAAAGATTTGTGACCCTTATAGGGGTTAACGGTGCAACCATCTTTGTCTTAACCAGTCACCATATCCCCCACTATGAATTATCATGACAAGATGTTATGGTCTGGGATGACTCCTTTATACAATGAGTTACCTAAGGATCCACTTAATAATTCCACTTCCATTTCACTTGAGGTAGCGGTAAACACCTATTCTTATAAGGATGTGATGATGCAATTGTATCCATCTCCAATATATGTTCTAGCATGTAGAAAAAAGTTAACCCATACAATGGATACTCTTTCATCCAACCAGCTACCACACCAATTCAGATTGGTACAACCCATTCCTCATTTTGTTTCGATCCAAGAATAGGCTAATCAAAAGTAGTGGATCACCTATAAACAAGAAATACTATGGGAGAATCTGGAATTTGATTGGTTTTCTACAGTGTTTTGGCCAAATGAACCTTCCAACATAGACTTTCTTAAGTCACTCACAGAGGGTCGAGCCGCATGATTCTGCCAAACCATTTGGGTGGTGCTTCACCTCCTTTGAGATATTTTTTGTCTATCGAGGAATTTAAGAGAACTTTGATGAAATTGATCATTAGTTTTTAATGGTTGTTTAAGAAGTACTTCTAATGGATGAACACCCATCATCACCCAGCAAGTATTAGACCCTCTAAGGGATATGCATCAAGAGACTCATAGGGATTCGTAGAATCATTATAGAGGCATATTTACATTTTTTCATCCAAGATTTGGGACTATACATTGGACTCCACATTATCCCTATCCAATTTTAGTAGGAACTACCTAGTGATATTGAGGATTTCCCTCTAGTTTTGTTTTGGTAAATATGGTTACTCTCGATTTTTCCAAGGATGGGGGCACCAATGTAGGGTTTGATGAGGAAACATGACCCTTTGGGTTGCACAATATCAAATAAAACCTCAAAAAGGTGTTTATACTCACTTGAATAGGTAGAAACTCATCCATAGAGATCCATATAAATTTTTTTCATCTAGTTAGAATATCAATAACGGAAAGGTAAATCTCAAGACCTATAATGTGTATGATAGGGAGTATAATATAATGTTTGATCATTTGATTTATTCCATTCTCCATCAAGTGATAGATAATAATTTTTTTTGATGACCTCATTGTTGAGCTGTTCCTAGATTAAAGAGCTCCTTGATATGATCATATTTCTCTTCCACATAGGCAGTAGAAATTACTCCTTTTGTTGTTGTCCCAAATTCATTTTAGTGATCCTATGCAGCCATACCATGTAGGTGTATGAGTTTATTACAAGAAACTATGATATGAGTTTCTGAATCATCCTGACTAGTATGATAATCTTCCTCAAGACCCATATCGAGCCTCTCCATGAGACTCTAAGAATACCATCCATGTTGAAAATCCAATAAATCAATGATGATTATGAATCCTTATTATAATAGGGACCCTCAACAAGATGATATCATACCATCTCTCACCACCCATCTCAATTCCTTGGAATTGAAGCAAGTGGAAATTCCCCATGACAGAAAGTTATACCCAACAATGGTGGTGAGATGCAAGAACCCCTATATTATTGGAACCCTAGATTTTCCCTATTTAACAAGATGGGTGACCCAATACAGTATTTGGACCACTATATCTCGAGCTGTGGGACAATGTTGGGCACCATAGAGCTATAGGAGAATAGAAAGATCTACTGTTTTGTATAGAAATTAGAAGGACCTATGTTAGTTTGGTACGTCTAGTATCCCATTGGGTCTATCAAGGGTTGGAATGATATTAGTAGGAACTTCCTCTACATATTCATCAAATAACATGCAATAGAATCATTGAGTACATATTCAAGTGAATGAAACTTCGTGAATATTGTGTTTAATATTTTTTTTACAAGTGGAAGTGACTCACGTATTTATTCAATATGAAACTGACTGGGGAGAATCTATTAAAGATGTGTGTGGGGGAACGTCAAGGATGACATGATCCCAACCCTCATCACTATGAATGTCCCATGTGGGTTTTATGATTTGTTTCTAATGAGGACTAATTCTTGGAGGATGTTTTGAATTGATTTTAGAAATCATGTCAAATTACACATCCAACTCCTATAAGAAGGGATGTCAAATGTGATATTGTCACCATTGTATAGGTAGATTTCCCCAAGCCCTTGAATTTTAAGGCCTTTTTTCTAGTAGAGCCTCACAGAGTGTAGTATCCTCCTCAACATCTATCTCACCCAACATAGAATTCGTTAGCACTACCCCAGTATGAACAACATCATATGAAAGATCATATGGCTCTAATACCTCTAAAAAATCTTACCCACATCAGGAAAAGGCTTCTAGAGTTACCTTACTAGAATGAAGAAACTAAAAATACTCTTTTAATGATGTACAAGTTCATGGATACGTCCTTAGTCTTCTGGAACATGGGATTCTGAATATTCCATCAGGTATGATGCCCCATGACGATGACTAAACTGATCACCCCAACCATTACCCTTATCATGTGATCCTTCAAAGCAATATCAAAAAATGATATTTGTTCAAGTTTTAGCTTCAGTACCTCGTAGAAAATGGAATTTTAATGTCAGGAAATCTCATGGAACATGTGTCACACATCTCCTCCGATCTGAAAGGTGATAATGAAGGCGAATAGAAGTATGTTTCCAAATATCTGAGTCAAATTTATGATGACTGGTCAGCCCACATGGTATTATCTCTCACACATGGTGTCATCTATTCCCACATAGGCTATCCCAAACCTCCTGAAGTGGTTTCACTATCCAAGGATGACGCTTTTAAATCCACTTGATAGTTTCTAAAATATCATTATAGTTGGAACCGACAGCAGAAGGGAATTTATAGTCTCCTTCCATCTCTATACCCTTCCCACAATATCATATATTTCATACCACTAGAGTTTGGAATGCACCCTAGTGTTATACTTGTATTGGAGGACCCCTATGGTGATGAGAAGGAATTTTCATCTATGAATGTTGTTGAGTTGACAGATCTATTTGAACTTCTGGATGAAAAATAATTCCCTAAAAATCATTTATAAGCCTCATGTCAACACCATAAAAGGAATGGTTGAAACAATGAATCCAATAGCATGTTCAGGTCCACAATTCAAACTAAATGGTATATGAAAACAAAACCAAATAGATGATTCTACATGGATCTCAGTATAAATATCCCACCCAGCCTCCTCTGTGGGAGGTTTATTTGATTTGGGTGTGGTCCAATTCTTCATGATAGTTTTAGGGAGTTTCAATGATGGGTTATGATGTTCTAGTGTGGCATATGGGTGGTGATGTAGAGATTCATAACTCCATTATGAAACAGTATAAGGATCATCGAATAATATTAAGATTTCAGACATATTTTCCATCCAGAAGATATATTTGGTTCATCAAAAGAAGAGGGTGTTGGTTCCACTAGATATAGGGAAGGCTGAGGGGACCTGTGGTGATGAATCCATGTCTAATAGGGTGGCTGCACCTCATCTAGAGGAAGCACCTGAAAAATTGTGGATACCATTCGAGGATGCTAATGAAATTAGATGTTCAAGGTTCATGAATCCTCAAAAAAAGAAACTACAGTTGGGAATTATCCTAGAATGACTCCAAGAGTCATAATCCAACTATGTTGGTGGGCCACTAGGTCGTAGTAAAATGGTATAATCAAGAGGCCATCCAAAGCTAGATCCAATTAAATTGTATGGTGATCGATGTGTTGTCTAAATACTTGGATAATGTAATTGAAGATTATAAAATTTACGGGACTGAGTTTGATGATGAATACCATTAGTATTTTTAGAGGACAATGTGAGAGGTAACCATAGTAATGGCCTGTACAATTCAAGGATGAAAAGGGACAAAAATATAACTAGGACTCATGATGTTGTATCTTTACTAAAGGGAAGAAATGAAAATGTATCAATGATTACTTGTACATTCCAAACCCAATGGATAATATGTCAGAAAAAAATTAAATCCAGGGAGATGGAGTGCATGAATTCTTTTATTGTTAATATGAATGGAAACCATGATGCAGTGAAGCCCAATTTTAGATGGAACAATGTGGATAAAACTGTTGTTGAGGAGTTAAGTAACGACAAATCCCTGAGACGGATTATTCATTTGGATAGTGAAATTGTAGTGGGAGTTTCTTAATTTCAATTCTACAGAAGCAGAGGCTAATAAGAAAATGGTAAATTAACTTCTTTTGGTTAATAATGGTGACTAGGCTTCCTGAATTAATAAACAAGACCTTCTACTAATAATGGATTTCAATTAATGAAATATAACAAAGGGGGAGTACATATTAACATGGGAAAAGATGGTTGATCGCATTGAGCACATTGTTAATCACAATATAGATACACATGTGAACAATCTCTCCTAAAAATTATTTAGGGAGGAACTCTCTAATAGGATTATGTACTATTTCAATGATTTATTTTGTTTTATTATGAGGTATATCCTCCTAGTTGAACTTATTTCATTTCTCACTTGGGTGAAAGTACTCCCACATTAAGCGATGGTTTCTCCACTACTTTCAATGAGTTGTACTAGGTGAATCTTGGCACTATTAAATAATTGAATCTGACACTAGTCAATGAAATCATTTCCCCAGGGTACCACCAAAGTATGTGTCCTTCCTGAATCATCATAGTGATATATTTTACTAGAGTAATGATAAGATTCTAGGAATAGAACCTTAGTTCATTATCCAATTTCATGGTCCTCAAATCAGACACTTTAGATTCAATTAGCCTCCTAGGAAAATTTAACATTCGTATATTTCCATAGTCGAGGCCGAATCAGATAATATTATTAAATTCAAATTCATCAAAAAGATTGATACCCAAAAATAGCGTTCCAAAGTCATTCATTCTACAAAGAAGAATGGGAATATAAAATTCTATTTCAACTTCTAGGATCTCAGCTGTCAATGATTGAAAGATTATTTTCCCCTTATAGTGATGACAGTGTTAATTTATTCAATAGCTAGTTTATAGGATCTATCCTCCATGAATGGATATTTTTATTTCAATTATATCAAAATGGACCCCTAGGATGAGGATTAAACCTTCTTCATATCAGCACATGGTACATTTTTTTAGGTAATTACTTTAAGTTTGAAGAATAGAGAGTCCACTTATCAGTGATCTGTAAACCACATCTTCAAAATGATCCTAGAGATTCTAATGGATTGATGCATGGTTGAACAGGAATTAAAATATCTCTATCATCTAGACCATATAAAATATCCAGATAAATTGATCAACTTCATTTACTCATAACATTTGAAGATGAACCCCATGATGTTTGTATTCTGTGTTACCTATGGATAGTTTATTTTCATTATCATCAGATATAGGTGAATTTAGATCTATATAGATAAGATCACATTCATCAGCTAGATTCATCCTCTGAGAAACCATTGAGGGCATTGATATAAAAACCCTTCTCTTTATTAGACACATAAACTTGATTTGTTATACAAACTCTTCACTTTATACAACATAGAATATCGATAGGTCTAGTTTCTTTAGGGATTAGGAACATTAAATAAAATAATAAAACATGAAATACACATAATTATTGAAAAAGTCTTTTACATAAGCACAAACATTACTTCGTACATAGCATTGCATGGGACAACCTAGGGTCATGTATAAGAAAAGAGTGATCTATAAAACCCATTAAGGTAGAAAAAAATGAATAACATGAAGAATATAGTACATGTTAAGAAATAGTAATATAAATGGAGTATAAGATAGACATGAACATAAAGGCATGATATACAATTATTATCATAACATCAGAATGTGGAAACAACATTTAACCCGATATTAGCATGATACAAGGCCAATTACACATGAAGAATGAGTATACCATCATTGAACATGAATTAGAATGATTAAACCCGCATTGAACATGATGTATCTTGATACTAGTCACTACCCAGTGCATTTGATTTCTATCGAGGTGCACCCTTCTTAATTATTTTATTTCCTGCATAAGTGTGCCACATGAATCATATAACATGGAAGCTTTAAACATCATAAGTTTTTCCATGATTAAGGAATGTGGAATAAATACATGAATGTACCATTCAATATTTATATGTTAATAAAGTTGGATACCCTTGATATATGCATGGGTGTGGTATTCACTACAAAATGATATTTTCTTGGACAAAAGTGGTGCAATTTCGGCAGCATAACAGTGAGACATTAAAATATATAAAAATGGTTGATGATATAGATATGATAATCTCATCATATGTACAAGAATTGTATAGTAGGGGGTTATATTTATACAAGTAACAATATATGAAATTTAATTTACATTCATAATACAAAATAATTACTTGAATGTAAAAGAGAAAAGGGAAATTCCTAATATAATTTCAGCATGGTAACGAGTGTACATTGGAGGCATTAATGAGAGAGAAAGTGGTCTCGAATTATTCAAAACATTATAAGGTTATTATTAGTGAAGTTAGATATCATACCCCAACAATTTTAATTGAAAACAAAATGGTATAACAACACAATGAAATTTTGACAAAAATGAGAAAGAAAGAATTCCCTTTCTTGAATGTGTGATACCAAGGTATGGGAGGGGCTTTAGAGAGGATTCTTGGGAGCATGAGGCACTTTTCAAGAATTATAGTGAGAGGCAGTCTGGGGTTGGTAATCTCCAAAGGTTTAGAGTGAAGAGAAGTGGGATCTTGGGTAGGTTTATATAGGAAAAGAGAAGGAATTTGTTATTATTTAGGTTTGGGACACTACACATTAAACTAATCAAAACCACAAACCATCCCATGGTTTTTGAAAATTATTTTTTCCAAAGGGGAATAGAAAAAATTATTTAAAATGGACAATGTGAAAACATATTAAAATACATGGCTTGCTTATGTGGAGGAGAGTCACACTCTCAATGAAATTAATTTAAAAATATATAATGTTTTATAAGTCTTGAGGGTCAACTATGTCATTGTAAAATAAATAAAACAAATATAAAATCACATTATTTTAAAGGTAAAAAATATATTTTCCAAACATACAAATTATATTATTTTATTAAATCACTATTGGGTCATTATTATTTCATAAAACACATTATATATTTAAATGATATATATTTTCTAACAAAAAATTCTACTGTCTCAGAAAATTAAGAAAAAATTCACCTTGGAAACAATTAACATTCTGATTCCAAAAATAATATTCATTATATCTAAATAATTTTCTATGTATGTTAATTTTTTACTTTTATAATTAAACCGACATTTATAAAAAAGTCATAGATTTTGACAAAAACAACCCTCAAAACATAATAAAAATAGCAATTGTTTTAATGAAATTTTTTTAATCATTTATAAAAATTAAATTAGTTTTAATAATATTTTATTATAATATTATTTAGTTCAAAAAGCCTTTAATTCATCAAAATATATTTCCTAAAATATTATTAACTTAAAATACAATTTGTGTTTTAAAAACTACTAATAATGTTACTATAATAAAATGAATGTATATTATTTATTCTATAAAAAAATAATGCACATAAAAATTATTCTAGGGGCTTGTTACATAACCCCTTAAAAATCACATAATACCTAAGGGTAAGGTGTGTGATTGTGATGGGATCTTAGGGATGCCCATATAACATCGCTCCAGTGGTAATCTCTATTAACATCAACTTCCCCCGAAGATGATTCTGTTAAAGAATAAATTGTTCAAGCTCAGCTTGGGCATTATCAAGAGTGAAACCCAAGGATGCCACCTCTTTTTTGAGCTCCGAATAATGGGCTTCATGTGGATCAATTCTTCTGGATGAGGTTATCACTTCCTCTGTCTGAGAAAATTACATTTTTTAAAGCCATGTCTATAGATTCTCATGTGATCATTGTTCAACAACTTTATCAGCAACGCTAAAAACTCATAAAAGTATTTTTAAATCCAAAAACATAAAACCATGGATTTTATTATTTTATATTACCATTTTACATAATATGACATTTAATAATATCAATACAAATTTTCATTAATGAATATTTGGGTCATTAAAATCTTCCCCCTTCAGAAATTTCTCCATATAAATTTAATTTTCCCTTAGTAAAATAGACGTGGGAAAATATGCTTCATCACTTCCTCTGATTCCCATGTTGCTTCATCAAACATCATCTTTCTCTACAAAACATTGGCAAGGGGAATTGTCTAATTTCTAAGAAATTTTTCCCTATGATCTATGATCTTATTCAGATTCTATTCATAGGAGAGGACATTATCCAACAGTACCACATATATATTGATTACATGTGATGGGTGAGGTATGTACTTCCTCAAGAGTGATACATGGAACACACAATGTTGTTGAGATATGTTCGGTGGGAGTTCTAGTCGATATGCAACTACTCCAATGTGATCAATGATCTCAAAAGGTCCGATGTATCTTGGACTATGATTTCCCCTCTTCCTATATCTCATAACCCTATTCCACAATGATATACAGAAGAATACCATGTTTCTTACATCAAACAATAGTTCATGTCAATGATTATCAACATAGCTCTTCTGTCGACTCTGAGCATCATTAATTTCATTCTAAATGGTCTTAACCATCTCCACCATTTTCAACCATTTTTAGACCTAGGTGTTTTCACTCCCCAACTTCATCACAACATGCTAGTGTTCTGACCCTCCTCCCATAGAGGGCTTCATTAGGATCCATTAGGAAGCTTTAGTTAAAACTTTTATGGCAATAGAACTCAACCAGAAGTATATATTGTTCTCATCCTCCTTTAAAGTCGAGTGAGCATTCCCCCTGCATGTCCTCATGTGTATGAATAGTCTTCTCTGAATGGACATCAATTTGAGGATGATAAGACATACAGAAGTTCAGCTCATTATTCAGAGCATGTTGAAGACTCTTCCATAACATAGAGGTGAATCTTGGATCTCTATTATATATAATGGATAGTGGTAACCCATGCATTCTTTACACTTCTCTAATTTATATTCGTTCTAGTTGATCCAAAGATAAATCCTCTCAAATGGAAATGAAGTGTGCAGTCTTTGTAAGATGATCCAAAATGACCCAGATAACATTGTTTCCTTTGGATGTCTTCAGAAGTCCGGTGACATAGTCTATGGTGATGTTCTCTCATTTCTATATTGGTATGGGTAATGGTTGCATCATCCCATTTGAATTTTTCCTCTCATCCTTCACTTGCTGACATACTAAGCAATTTGATGTATACTTAATGATCTCCTTCTTCATGTTATAGCACCATTAATACTCTTGGAGATCTCGATACTTCATTGGGTTTCTTATGTGAATGGAAAAATTTGAACTATGTGCATCATCTAAAAGTTCTTTCATTATCTCCAGATTTTATGGATCACATAGTCTTTACACGAATCTCATTATTCCTTCTTCATTAACATTGAACTCTGAGGAATTCTATTTTATGATAGTCTCTATTCTCTTTTAAATTCCCACATCATCTTTTTGAGCATCCATTAACTGTTCCAAAAGATGCGAGTCTCAATCATATGTGGAAGTATTTTTTATTTCCCCTTATTTATGATTCTCATGTCCATCATCAACAATATTAAGAATATTGGACCCTTTACAATTCTCATCAATGATATAATTGATGGGTACTTTCTACATAGTGCTTCCTCCACCTTGTTCGATTTACCAGAGTGGTAATGGATTAAAAAGACATAGTCCATGGACAACTTTAACCATCATTGTGGGAACATATTCAATTTATTTTTGTGTGAATATATACCTGACAATTTTATTATATGTATATATGTCACACTTCTCCCCAAAGAGTTAATGGTGGAAAATTTTTAATGTGATGATTAATGAAGCAAACTCCAGATCAAGTGTTGGATAGTTTTTTCATGAACATTGAATTTCCTTATAGGATGGGCTATGACTTTGTAATTTTTCATTAACAATAATCCCATTCACTTCTTCGAGGAATCACTTAATACCGTAAAATGTTCTCCACTTGTGGGTAATGTGAGAAAATTCCCAATGGTAAGCCTCCAATTCAACTCCTTGAATATCTTTTTTTATTCATCACTCAAAGAAAACTTTAATCCCTTCCAAGTTTGCTTGTGTTGGTGCCCAAATATGGAACAAAGAAAAAGGCCCCATGATAGCCCCACAAACAGCCTCGCAAAGCCCCTTCACGGAGTTCCCTACACCACAGCCACCACGAAGCAAAGGAGAAGGGAGGATCCACGAACGCATTTGTCATTCGAAAGCCCACCACAAAGAAAATGAGGCGGGAGACTCCGCGAATGAATTTGACATTCGCGAGCCCGCTGCGAAGCCAAGGAGGCGGGATGCTCCACGATCCCGGTTGACGTTTGTGACCTACCACGCAGCCGCCTGACCCCTCTTCGCACAGCATGAGCCCTGCTCCGCGGCGCCTCGTGCCTATAAATACCGGACTCCCCCTGAGATCTAGAGATGGAAAATCCGACCTTTCAGATTCTCATCTCACGAATTGGGAAGCACTCTTCCACTCGAAGAACCATGAGTTGTGTGAGGTACTTCTGCTTCGCGAAGTGCCTCCCCCTTTTCTTGTTTTGATCCCCTCTTCTGAGAGGGATTCCATTCACTAAACCTAAGGTATTTAACGAAGTAAAGGGATCCCCAAGGGGACCCAAGTCATCGTGGAACGTTTATTCTTCGTGAAGCACCCATCATATACACTTGATCCATTTACAAAGGCATGATCACTGTACTTCACGAAGAACATCACATTCCAACACCTTGCTCCGCGAGGAACCTTTGCTTTGTGAGGTTGTGCTCCGCGAATGCCATTCCGCTTCACGAAGCACCTCCCATATGCAAATTACCCCCAGGATAACGTAAAGGAATTATACGTCGTGAAGAACACCCCTTCGCATGTTCCCTATGTCAGGTAGAGAAACAAAGATCCATAATGCCCCTGCCTATGGACCCCTCTACTAGGAAAACCCCTTTCCTGTGAGACCCTCCAGGTTAGCACGATGTGATTTCAATGTCCCCAGGATGATACCTCTCGTAAAGTTGCTGCGACTAATGCTTCTTCGCCTAGGCAGTCTAATGGATATTGCATCTTCGTATAGCCATGCTAATGTGGACCCCTCAATGGTTCTCTCCGTGAAACCCCATTAGTACAGCCGTGTCGATACCTTCCCTCCCACAAGGAGGAGATGGTACTGATTATGTAAGTCATAAGGGTACGGAGTAAACCCTCCTCGTCTAAGCTGCAGGATGTTAAACTACCAAGCACCATAGTCCTCAACACATGACGTTAAACTATCACATCGGGTCGTGTGTCTCACGCGGGGTTCCCCCACCTTGTACATTCTTCATGACCCCTCATCTCCACAAGGGATGATATCCTCCTTCTGGGAGTGGCGTATGTCTGCGGGAAAGGGAATCCACCTTGGTGTAAGCCCCTATCCCTTCTGGCAGGAGGTAGCATACATGCTCCTACACACTTCCTCGGTGCCAATGATCATGATGGGAGATGGGGACAGGGGTTATTTTCCCCCTTTCCCTCTCCCACAGTGTTTTGTTTCCATAGGTCCTCCATCCTGGAGTATGTCCTCGAACCCTAGGCAGCCTTAGAGCATAAGCCCCACTAATCTTCACTTCCCACGAACAAACCTTTTGCAACATGATCATCAGGTCTCTACTACCTCTTGTTTCTCACTCTTAGAACGACTCATCTCGGCTTAGAGTAAGCATTGACCATGAAACTATCCCCGTTCCTCATGATGTTAAACTGTATACCTGAACTACGAGGACTTTGATCTAGGTCAAGGCATGGTACTAGGAAGCCACCACAAGGTTCAAGCCCAACAACCATTAGCCCCGACCATCTCCGTGTTGGTGCATCAAGCCCCAAAAACACCTTGGGAAGCCAAGAGTGTAAGCCCCGCACCATCCCAAACTATGTGAACATTGATCCATGTCATGGCATGGTACATAGAAAGCCTCTATGAGGCTCAATCAGAACAACCATTGGCCATGAACATCTCTGTATCAATGAACCAACCCCCATAAACACCTTGGGCAACCTATAGTGTAAGACCCACCCCATCCTGAACTATGGGGACATTGATCCATGTTATTGCAAGGTACGTAAGAAGCCTCACGAGGTTCAATCCCACCACTAGTGGACCCACGAGTTCACCTTCACGTGGGTTCACTAACGAACCCCATCTCTTGAACTATGTGGTATTTGATCCATGTTAAGGCATGGTACGTAGGAAGCCACCCTGAGGTTCATGCCCCCCATCCACCTGGACCAAGTTCCATTTTCACATCGGTTCTCCGACACACCCCATCCTGAACTATGTGGTTTTTGATCAATGTCAAGGCATGGTATGTATGAATCCTCCCTGAGGTTCAAGACCATCACCCATTAGACTAAGGTCCTTATCCACATAGGTTCGCCGACACCCACACCCTGTCCTGAACTATGAGGACTTTGATCCATGTCAAAGAATGGTACGTAGGAAGCCTCCACGAGGTTCAAGCCCACCACCCAGTCATTCCGACACCCTTTACGTCGGTTCAACCCCCGTCCCATATGATGTTAAACTATATTACCCACTGCCAGTACTACGCGGGCTTTGATCCATCTCAAGGAATGGTACATAGGAATCCTCATGAGGCACAAGACAAAAACTATCACCCATCATGACTCTTACCTGGGCCGTACATCCCGATGAGATCATGCCACTTCATCCCCCCCCCCCCGCACAGCATCTAGGGAGCTGCTCACATGTTGGCCCAATATCGGTGTTCCCCCTAGTGGGTTTAATCAATCCGGTCCACTCTAATTAGTGTTCTGATCTGTCTGATCAGTCCTCGTTGGACGTTAAACTCGCGGTATACCCTATTTTAAACATGGGAAGCTGAGGAAAACATCAAATACATGCCTATGGAATATAATCACCCACGTTAGATGTGGGATTACTCGGGTTTCTGTACCCACGATAATCCCTATATTAATGGACAGAAGAAATACACACTAATCCCTAGCGTCCAGAGACGCTAGTGGTGCCTAGCTTGACTACTCCCGTAACCGATGGTTGCTTCCCTGAACAAACCCCTTGGAATTTCCTGACAGAAGTAATGCAATTAACTAGTGTCCATGAAAACAAGGCGCCAGGAAGAGTTTCGCGAACAACGTATTAAATCTATGAGGGTGACCCGGACTAGGTGACAAGATATGGGGAGGAATCCACAGAAGGAAGAATTGGCATCCAATCATCCCATTTCGATCAAGGAGCAGACGTCCCTGAACAAGGAGAAAATGTCACCTGTCTTTGGAAAGTGAGAATGCGGGGATCAAAAAGCGGTGCATGTCACACTCAAGCAGATGGACGTGCGTGCCCTAGCGAAATCGTCGGAAACAACTTGGTATGTGGGTTTGACAATCATGAATAATTTCTCAAAAATCGGCAATAGTAGCCAGCTAAACACAGGATGCTATAGATATTTGTCACCAATGTTGGCCTCGGAAATCCCTCAGTTTTACCTATCTTGCACGAATCCACATATATCCCATTTTTTGTTATGATATGTCGGATGAATGAGACCTCCTGGAACATTAACTCACACAGGTTGTCCTTTTCATATTGCTTCTCCTTTCGCAAGGACTCTTTTTTAGTGCTTAGATGATCCACGTGTTCCTTCTTGGTTTTGGAGTATAACAAAATATCATATATAATGTTTACCAAATATTTGACAAGGAAATATTTAAAGACTATATTTATCTAGTCCATGATGATTTTTGGAGAATTAGTGAGTCTGAATGGAATTAATATGATTTCATAGTTCCCCTTTCTTGTTGAAAACTAGTCTTGGGGATATCTTCCTTCTTCACCCTTACATGTTAATATCCCACCCATTGATCCACATTGGAGAAGTATTGTGCTTCATGTAGCTGATTGAACAATTCAACAATTCAGGGTAGGGGATACTTGTTCATTATCTGGATTTTTTTGAGCTCACGATAATCATTGAAAAGGCACATTCACCCATCCTTCTTCTTGACGAAGAGGACTGGTACACCCCATGGTGAAGCACGTTGGAATATAAACCCTTTATCCTGATTCTCCTGTAGTTTTTTCTTTATCTCCTTAAGCTCCACAATAATTATTTTATATGGAGTCATGGATTTTGGAAATTAACAAGTTATAACACCATTTGATAATTCAACGTCTCTTCTAGGAGGAAGACTGGGAAATTCCTTGGGAAACACTTCAATGAATTCCATCAAAACAGGCATGTTTTCAAGGATGGTTACATCCTTAGACTCAATCATCTGAGACAGATAGGAATCCTCGAAGATCAGTAATATCAAATCTTGAGATGATGGTGCTAAGTAAGATTCATCCTCCTCCTTGCACTTGTATAGATTTGGGGGCTGCTTAATCATATAGAGATTGATTTCCCTCTCACAACAATTAATGTTGTCTATATATGTGGAAAGACAATGTAGTCCATGAATTTCATCAAATTCCACCAAAGGGAGTATAATGAGGTTTTCTAGGATGTTCAGTGTACAAATTATGATAGGGGTGTAGTTATGGACATCAGATGCAATGGTATACCTATTTTCCATTCTCACCGACATATTTAGATCCATGATTTGTGGTGGTGTTGGGATGGTTATACTACAATTTCAGAATATAAAATAATTCATAGAACCCTAATCAACAAGTATGTTTTCTATTCTTGAATGAATAACTATCGTACATGTCACCACTTCATTGTTTGTGTTCACTTCAGTGGTAGTGATTGAAAAATATCACCCTTTCTTCCTTGGAAGTTTTTGGTTTCCACTAAAAACCATTGTATTAGGGAGCTGGTTTGCAGAGTTCAAAGGTTCTTTGTAGTTGAAGCAATGAAAAATTAATTAAGGGATGAGCGGAGAATTTATATCCTCTATCGTAGCCGTGAGTTTTTCATGTCAGAAGTTAATTTCTAGGTTCCCTTCTCTTCCACACCTAAATCATTTCCACATCCCCTTCAGGAAATTTCCAGGGTGCTTATTTCCACGTCATTGGAATGTGGAGTGTTGAATTTCTTTATCACCATTGGATTTATCCATCGAACTGCTGGAATTAAATTCCACCTTACACTTCTAATCCCCATGATACCATTGAGATTCATCAATCTCCATTTTGAATTTGAGGGCACATCATAAAATTTCTTCATAGCTATCAGTGTCACTGATCGCTAGGGCTTTCTGTAGTTTAGGTTTTATCCAACCAAACAAGCCATCCACATTACATTTGTGGGTAACTACAAAACTAGAGGCATATCATGCAATCCATGTGATGTTTTCCTCGTATGATCTAATGTATTCATCATCTTTTTGTCTTGATGGAAAAGAAGCCTCTTTCCATTTTTTCTAGAGTGTGCGAGGAAAATATAATCTATTTTTATTCCAGAAATCCTTCCATTCAAATTCCTTATTCTCTTCCTTAGGCTTCTTATTTTTTACCAATGTCAACCATTCATCAGCTTCGATGTACATATGATAAGATGTGAGAAGAACCTTCACTTGTTCGGAACATTTAATGATGGAGAAGAACTTTTCAATGGATTTGATCCATTGTATAGAAATGTAGGGATCATATGATCCATTACAACTTGGAGGCCTTTGTCTCATGATGCTCTCGATTGTGATAATTTCTTTTTTATGGGGAGGGGGGTTTAACTTCCTTCTTGAACCATGTTTCTATTCAAAACATTATTTGATTTATAGTGTATCGTGACAATGTTTATGATTCCCGCTCCCGTATGATTGTCCATCTCATTGGAAAAGTTATCACATTGATCTTCACATTGGTTGTTAGCGCTAGTCCCCATATTAACAGCCATTGGATGGAATAAAAGGAAATGTAGTGTCAACAAAAAAGGGGAATCCAATGACCAAAAAGGATAACTTATACATTATATTTATTTACATAACATAAAAATTAATAGGATTCAATATATGTTATCCATGATGTACATCCACAAATTTATTCATGGGGTCATTTTTTTATTACCTTAATAATGGATCCTACTATGCTTATGAATTCACCCAGGCATATCCCCCCGAAGTGTCGCAACCAAGAGTACATCATGGCCCATTTTCGCGCACCATTTCTCATTTGAGTCTAGATCAAAGCGGTGTTTTTGTGTTTTACCCCTAT
The DNA here is from genome assembly GCA_963277665.1 of Viscum album. Taxonomy (NCBI): domain Eukaryota; kingdom Viridiplantae; phylum Streptophyta; class Magnoliopsida; order Santalales; family Viscaceae; genus Viscum; species Viscum album. Next base: position 1,696,109,334 of record OY728143.1, read on the forward strand.
AGACTTCTATGCCAGAGCTGCAAATACCTAATCTTATCAGAATAGGGACGTATTTTCTTATTAACAACTTACTCATTACTCACCAAAGTTTAGGGATGACTTTATTATACATAGTATTATACCTAAGGCATTTACTAGGATTTTTAATCTCAATCCCAATAATAAGTAAACCTTCTCTGATACCAACTATAACAACCCTACAATTTGTTACACACTTAAACACAATTTATTATAAATATAGAGGATCAAGTGTTATGTTTTATTTGAGGCTTAGGAACATTACATACCAACATAAAACATTAAATAAAAAACTTTATTGATAACATCTTTTACATCACCACATAGATTCCATCATACATAGAATTGCATGGGATAACTTGAGGACATTCATAAGAAAAGGGTGAGCCATAAAACTCATTAAGGGATCAAATAAGGTATAACATGAAGGTTATAGTACATGTTAGGAAATAGGAATATCAACGGAGTATACGAGAAACATGAACATAAAGGCATGATATAACATGATTATCATAACATCGGAATGTGGCAACAACATTTAATAAGATATTAGCATGATCCAAGACCCATTGCACAAGGAGCATGACTAAACCCTCTTTGTAATTGAATTATCATAAGTAAAACCTCATTACACATGATGTATCATTAAACTAATCTTTACCCAATGCATTGGAATGCCTTTCGGGCACACCCTTCTTAATCATTTCATTTCATTCATAAGTGTGCCAAATGGATTATATAACATGTAATCATTAAACATCATAAGTTATTCCATGATAAAATAATGTCGAATACATACATGAAAGTTGTATTTAATATGTATATGTCCGTAAAATTTAATATCATTGATAGATACATAGTTATGGTATTCCCATCACCAAGGTTTTTTCTTGGAAAATCACGGTGCAATTTTGGCAACATAACAGGGTGACATACAAATCCATAAAAATGGTTGATGAGATATAAAAGAGAATCCCAATGTGGAATCACTTCATATGTAAATGAAATGTACATTAAGGGGGTAATATATTTATATATATATATTTATGTATGTATATATATATTTCCCAACATATGTAATGTAATTCAGCTTAATAATACAAAATAATTGCATGAATGTGAATGAGAAGAGAGAAATTCCTTACGGAATTTCGGCATGGTAACATGTGTACATGGAAGGCATTAATGAGAGATAAAGATAACTATAATCATTTCAAACATAAGGATGGTAGTACGATAGAGGTTCTAAATCATTCCCCAACATTTTTAATTGAAAACATAATAGTAGAACATCATAATGAAATTTAAAAAAAATGATAAAGAAGGAATACCCTTACGTGGATGTGTGATCCCAAAGTCTTGGGAGGGGCATGATAGTGGCTTATTGGGATCTTGGGGAACCTTGTGAGTATTCTTGAGAGATGAGGTCAGGTTTTGGCTGAGCACCAATGGTTTTTAGTGAAGCAAAGTCAGATCTATGTTGGGTTTATATTGGAAAAGAGAGGGAAATATTTATTATTTCGGTTTTGGATAGTACACATTAAACTATTCAAAACCACAAACCATCCCATGGTTTTGGACCATGGGTGTTTTTCCGATGGAATTGGAAACAATTATTTTATAAGTCCAATGGCCATATTTCTTAAAATACTAGGCTTGCTTATCTGGAGGGGAGTCACACTCTCTAGGAAATCAATTTAAAAAGTTAAAATATTTTATAAGTCTTCAAGGGTCCACTAAAGCATTGTAAAATATATAAATTAAATATTAAATCACATTATTTTAATTTTAAAATAAACATTTGTCGAATATACCAATTATATTATTTTATTACATCACTATTGGGTCATTATGATGTCAAAAATCACATTATATATCTAAACAGTATTTAATTTTTACGAAATACTTTGACTATCATAGAAAATTTTGAAAAATTCACTGTTGGATAATTTAGGCAACCTGATTCCAAAAAAAATATTCATTTAATCTAAATAATTTTCTAAATATGTGAATTTTTACTTTTATACTAAAGTCAAAATTTATTGAAAATTAATAGGTTTTGAAAACAATATCAATAATACCTCAATAAAAATAAAAAATGTATTCAAAAAAATGATAAGATCATTTATAATATTTAATTTTGTAATAATAATTATTTATTAAAATATTATTTATTTCAAAAAAAATTAATTCATCAAAATATATTTCTTATTTTAATATTAACTTTAAATATAATTTGTGTTTTAATAAAAATTTACATTCTAACAATAGTAAATTGAATGTTTTTGATTTCTTTTGTACAGAAATAATGCACATAATCATAGTTCTAGGGTCTTGTTACATAACCCCTTAAAAGACCAACATAATACCTAAGGGTAAGGTGCACGATGGTGAAAAACTCTTGGAGAGGATCAGATAACATCACATTGGTGGTAATCGCTATTTACTTCCACATCTCTAGTAAGAGATTATGGTCAATCTTAATGTGATCAAGCTTGGTGTGGGTTTGGTTAAGAGAGAAGCTCCATGATGCCACTTCCACTCCGAGCTCCAACAAATGGGATTCGTTTGGATAAATTCTACTAAATGAGGAAATCTCTTCCTTTGAATAAGTAAATTGTATTTGTTAAATCCATATATTTACTCTAATCATATGATAATTTTTTAACCACTTTATTAGAAAAGGTAAAAATTATTAATAGTATTTTGAAATCCAATAACATAAAACTATGTAAGTTCATATTTTTTATAACAATTTTACATAATAATACATTTATTTCTATCAAGAGAAATTTTGATTAAGGAATGTTTGGGTCATTACATTTGAGGACATTAAGGCCATGTTTAATATATTCATGGATTCATTATGCATCGAGCAATAAAGTGTATGTACCTTTCCAGGATCAATAGAAAAGGTATATTAAAGTAGTGGGATTAAGAGACCTAGATCAAATTTGAGAAAATCAAGCAGTATCTCCTACAACCTTTGGTTCTGATCCCACCCATCTTTGGGAAGTCTTTGGTCCTCTACATTAGTACCCTAGATTGATCCCTCAAAGACCTTCTCTCCATAAATAAAAATCAAGGTAGAGGGAACAACTTAAAATATCTCAGTAGAACTATCCTTTACACAAAGACTATTTATTCTCCTATCAATAAGAGTTTCCTTGTACTGGTATTTACATTATAGAAGTTCTAACATTACATACAACATCACAAGATAGAGATGTCTTCTTGAGTAAAACCTCTAACGCATATCCTAAGTCATCCCATACTGACGGGGTGACTAAAACGTTGGATAGTGGTCCTTCATCAGTTTTACATCGTGTTCATTCCATATAAATTCTTTAAGGGTTAGGCATTAGTTGAATTTACATCGACTGATATGGCTCAAAAATGATCACCTCTCAATATTTATTTCCCATTCAAGGCTATCTTTTTAGTTGATTAGGATATTCCCTGATATCAGAGTAATTTTTAGGCTACCTCCCAAAGCCCTACTGGTAGTTTGATCAACGATAAAATGTTTATTAGATTTAGCATTTGGATCGTCTTTGTCACTCATGCACTGGGTGTCATATCATATTCTTTCGTGCTTTTAGAAGGCTGTATCAACAATGATGTAGTGTATCAGTCTCTCATCACTGGTCTTGAGAAGGCCCTAGGGATTGATGTATCCCACTTATATGTAAATTTAGAGATCACGTTATTCATAAAATTGATTAATGTTGATTATATTTTCAGTAAACTAGCTATTATTCCCCTTATGGAGCACAGTCACTAGCTGAAGGAACACGTCCATTCTCATCTAGAGGTGAACCATGTTCCTGTATCACTGAATAGATGAGCCTAAACCTTAGATAGTCTTGAATCCTCTCTTTTTAAGCCTAACCAAGAAGACTTGTTCATTTATGTGTCACATTAGAGATTCATATATATTTAAAATCCAAAAAATGGGGACAACCAACTGCTTAAATGGTTGACCATCATTTCATTTGCATTATTAACTTTGAGTCCCCCCCCCCATTGTAGAATAATACTCGGATTGTACAACCCCTTTCATCAAGTATCTCCAATGTGGCTCTCTCCCACCAGATCAAGTAGATTGTGTAACAATCCTATGATGAACAATGAATTTAATCATCCATAGTCATCCAATGATCCAATACACATTGTGAAGAGGTGTATTTACGAAATCCTTCACCATTGAGTACATGGAGAGGAGATTCCATAGGTTATGCATGATGTTCATGACGGGTCCAGTGGTTCCCATCAAGTAGAATTGACGCTCTCCCACTAGATTTGGAGCATGTGCTACTACTGGCCCACCATGGTCCATTACTGCATTGAGTGTGCCAAGAGGCATCATTCATTACATATTCATTATATATTTCTTCCTCAAACAACCTAATCTCATAGACATCACCATGTATTCTTGTTTCTTTGTGGTTTGGGGACACAATGTTTTGGGTCCCTGTCTTCTAAAAATAGCTACCCATTACAGATTCATTCTGACCAAAAAACCATTCTTCTCAAAACCGGTTGAATAAATTCATCACATAGAAGTCAAATATTGATTTGTGATTAATGTTTTGACATCCCAAATCATCCATCTGTTCAGAGTTCGTGACGTTTTCCTCAATGAAAATGGACTTAGATAACATGGTTGTACACCAATTACCATATCGGATAAAACCATATGTCTCTCTATCATGTGTAAGAAAATTGAATGATCAAGGCTTTAAATAATATGATCTATAAAATTCTACAAAATATGGTGGGATAGAATAAGAAGGGTTGGGTATAAAAACTCACCAATGCCCTCAGGTCATAATGGAAAATGACATGAAGTTCCACCTTGGAGACTCCATATTCCCTGGTGTATGGAATAGAGGTATCCCATTCAATTTAGATTAATCTATCATCACTCTAAAAGTTTTTCTATGACCATAAAATTACAAATAAAATGTAATAATTCCATCTATCCGATCTAGAATCTGTTGCAGAGAATAAGCATCAGGCCTTGAACAATCTATAAAGGCCCCATAAAAAAGTTGAATAGCTTTTTAACATGAAGGTTTACCTCATTTCATTCCTCCAGGGTGATTTTATACATGCCCTAATAATGTCAATGATACCAGGAAATATTCCACCAATGTTCAAGCCTACTAGGGAAGGACATTACATCATTGAAAAGCTATGTTCCAATTATGGATAATATTTATTTATCATGTTTGGAGAGTGCATTATTCCTCCAACCAATGTGAGGTTCCTAAAATAGTACATCACATAGGGATAAAATGTGTCCTAGATTCAATATGTTAAACTTTGTAACATATATCATCCTAATTATATGATGTGAAACTGTGTATCAATATCCCCATGTTAGGATGTTAAACATTTCACTAGTTCTAAACTCTATGATATTAATCTGAGATGCTATTGTCCCTATAACAAGTACATAAACTATTTATAAATGGTTCAAGCCTCACGAACATAAACTAGTAATCCCAGTCCAGTCATCATGACTTTGAACTATATATTGGATTTCTATCGGATGTGTTGTTTGGAAGTAAGGCTCATAGGAACTCATTCATATTGGTCTATTACTCCTCCACAGAAGGAAAATTTCTATAAATAAATAACCTTATCTTAGGTCTTAACACCATGACCTTAAACAAAGAGTTCAAGTCCCGAGATCCATAACATGAACTATATGTGAGTCCTATCCAAAATATATAGTGCAGTGATGTGCCTCGTAGGCGATAATTCACATCAGGTTTTTCACCCCATCACACTACACATTTCTATATGGGAATATACATATAATCTATCTAAAATATATGACCTCAAACTAGGATTTTCATCTTAATCATATGATGTTAAAATATGCTCTTGGTCCAAACTATATGACCTTAAACTAGGAGCTTATATTCAATAGAAATTGACCTTAAACTATTTATAATAAAATCCAAGCTTTGCGAATTTAATCTATATGTAGAATTATATTTCGAATGTGTTGTGTGCCATTGGGCCTTGATGGAATTCATTCATGTTTGGTTTCCCAAACACTACACTACACATATTATATTAGGTAATTTCCCACTTTTTTTGTCTTGAATCCTTGAAATTAAATTGAGAGCCTATGGTCCATGTGACATGACCTTAAACACTTTGCAATATTTCTATCAATTTTGACCTTAAACTAGTTGCATCCCCTATAGTATAATCTCCCTGAATTTAAACATAAAATCCTAATGTTTTCAATACTTGAACATTAAAAATGATTATTCCCCCCATATTGAGATGGAATTACTTTTACTAAGAGATTATGCTTACCCAATTTTAAATCAGGATGTATTATATGATATTTATGGGGTGGTTAACATATGCTGCACAATTCCTTGAACATGTGATGTCCTATAATATCCATGGGATTCCTCATATTCCCTCATCATGTAGGATCACTCCTACCATCCTTAGCATCATTCCACACTGTGTTCCAAAACTACATGTGGCATGAGTCCCATCCTCATGGGATATGTACATATTCTTGAACATCTCATATGTTGACCCAGCCAAGAATTAATAATCCCTTTATCCATCTAACACCATTTCATGAGTCCATACAACACAACGTTAGATAGATTTATCGAGTCCAATAATTTTGACTTTAATTTGTATTTATATTTTTACCTTATTAAGTGGTTTGGTGTTTGACCTCCTTATTCCTCATTCATGTTGGGTCTTCAATATACCATGTTGCATATATGTTGCCAAATATCTCCATTGTCCAAGCTCTATGACCATAATCTAGAAGCTTAGGTCCACACATAACTTCATTAGACTGTCTATCAGTATTCCATTTGAGTGTGTTTTGTGACAGAGATCGCAATAGGCCTCATTTATGTCTAGTTTTCTCTATCACTCCATGCAGATCCCTTTCATAATAATTCCCCCATGGTCATTAGTAAATGAAATTAAACTGTAGTCTTACTTGGGAAATTATCAAGATTCCTCTTAAATAAAAGATGTTGTAGAAGCAGTTTAAAATCTAGATCCTCATAAGATTTATATGGGATGGTTAATAAATGTTATCCTATTCCCTGAACATGGGATTCCATATGATAAGTTTTGTACTCCACACATTCCATCTCTATAGTGGGTCACCCCACTAGTGTTGGTCGCTTACCACACTGTGTTTCTAAAACTACATGTGGCTTGATTCCCATTATCATGGGATACATAGTAATGCCTTAACTTCTCTTTTCTAACACTAATTAGAATGTGATCACCCCTTTAGAGTCATGGCCTCAATTATAGTCCAACCACTATGACCTAGAACAATATTTGGTTATCCTTAAAGTGTGTATATGGTATTTAAACCTACTTGTATCATTACTCTCTACTTTTACAACTATTATGCCATGTTAATATCAATAGAATGAACATTAATTCCCATAGTTTGTGAAACAATACTTTAAACAATTATCCATGGTCCAAACTATTCTGCCATAAACCGTGTACAAAGTCCTAACCGCATAACATTAAACTATTAGAGGCATCCTAATCACATAAAATTAAATATTACCAAGAATATTTCTTACCATATGACATCAAACAACATGCCTATCACCCTCATTAAATGACGTAATATTTTAATGTATCCTTGACCCTCATTCAAAAGGTCATCTCGTATGGTTCTATCCATCTACCGCATATTTCACATTATCATATGTCTCTATATATATAAGATAACACACCCTTGAAATATGAGTTTGGCTTTTTTTAGACCAATATTCCAACACCCATGTGCTTTAATAAAAGATAGAGTAATTATAAGAGTTTCAAAGTCCATTCAAATATTCCATAACCCTATTTACATGTTTATAGGCCCCTTGTTTGGATACATGTCATCTGCTATGTCATAAGTGACCCCCTAATGGAATGGGGTCTGTAAAAGTATCACATAACATCCTAGGACAATGCACCATAATTTTTTGGACGAAAATATCAGAAAGGTTATTTTTTTTGGAAGATGTTCCGCGGTCGACCCTCATTTATTTCACCCCATCACATGATAAGCGATATGGATGATGTGTTTCAAAAATCATTAACAACTATCCTCCATCATGATTCCTCCATCCTTATGCTCTTGTTTTTGGGAATTTTCATTCACACCATTCCACTTCCCATTGTTTATATTGAATTCAACACCCCTGGCATTACCTCATTCATGCACAAGAGAATGTTGGAATAGAAAATAGACTATTCTAAGAGATTCATTCTCTAACTAAAAAATCTCAAAGACCAAGAACTCTCATTGGTCAATCATGAATACAATACCTTGAGTTTTATATGATTTCCCATCACTCTCATACAAATAGTTTTCACATGGTCATCCCTTGTTTCCCAGATTGGGGATTACCCATGTGAGATTAGTGATTAGTTGTTGGTTGTCTAAAATATCTGATCAAAGTAAGAAATAAAGGAATGTAAATCATTTTGATCATTAAAATTAATCTAAACCAATGTTTCATACATTCTTCCACATATTAGAGACTATCATATAAAAAATTACCCCTTCATTGATACCCATTAATGATTGAGAAGTCATTCTGGACCATCCTTTTCTTCATGGACCAAATGATTCAGTACTATGACACTAGGTATTCTTTCTCCTCATCAACCATAGAGCAGACATAGTTGGCCCTGATTCACAGCCAGTCATGTCGACCTAGAACTCAGCCTCTTCCTCTTTCTTATATAACTATTTATCCTTGACAACTTCCATTTTATCCTTAAAATAGCTAATGATCCCACCCTGACTGATACCAATCATTGCGGGCCATTGTTCCTGCCCCACAAGATGGGAAATTTAAAATTTTTCTTTCAAAAGAACCTAATATCGTTCAACCTTTGGTTTCTTCTAGGATAGGTTGTGCTCCTACCATTCTACACATTCCTTTTATATAATAATTATCGATCAATAACATGAAGAGGGAAAGAATTAACCCCACTGATCCTCAGACTCACTAAAGAATTATAAGGAGATCCCACCCATTGTGGCTGTTCTGTTATCAAAATGTGATTGATGAAATTAAACACATTCTACCTCACTTTTAGATGGGCAGCCTAGTTATCCTATAAGACATCTCATCTAGAATATTAAAAATGTATTGATGGTATAGGCTCGTATAGTGGTAATATCTACAACATGGTATTGTAGAGATATTCTAGGTGCATGCCTTTATCCATAACCCACCGAATAACTATCTCTACGGATTCTTCCTCACCATCTTCCTACCAGTAACATAGGCTCCCATTACACCTAGTGGAATCACCATGGAGGATATCACCATTCCAAGTTATTTGGATACCCCTATTGGTGGAACAACCTAAGTCTCAATTCCGACATCCACCATTGGTGGTAATTCTAGTACACGTGCATCAAATGAATCATTTCAAACTACTATAGACTCTGATTTAGTCATGAGACCTTCCTCTAAAACATCAACTCTAGTATTTGATTCTTGTGGATCCTCTTTCATCAGATCAACTACCCAAACTCCTTCATCCATCCACATTGGGGGAATTGGATCAACCCCGTTCACCACGGTGTAGTCTCATCATTACCCTCCAGTAGTCCATATTTGGTATTCCTAACCTATATAGCCTCTCTAAACTTATCCATCAAGATATTATCCATCTCTATCACCACCACATATTTCATGACAACTGCCATAGTGGAAATCCTCAATGGATGATTTCCCACAACCAGAATATCTGATATAGTCCCCATAATCACCCCTTTATAGATTGAGGATCCCTCACCTTCTAAATAAGATATGTCATGAACTTCACCTACATTATCTCTCATTAATTATTTCATATGTAAACAGAGGATAATGTAATGATCTTGAAGATTGAGTGGTTTTTGAAGGCATGCAAATATCAGTGAGTTTACCTAGATACAAATAAGACACATGTATCCTTTTGAGATCTAGTAAGCATCACCCACATAGGAGTCATCTGATTCTTCAATTTTAGCTACACTGGCAACCACACATCTTATAAGGGTAGTTAAGAGGGAAGACATGTTTAACATTTTCCTCACCCAATCGCTCAATGGACACACAATACATTAGTAGTAAATTACATCCTCCATCTCTATCATGTATTGAAATGATTTAGTTTAGGGATAATAGAATCATTCCACTTCATGGTTTGGTCGATTGAGGAATATCCCATCTGTAATGAGATACTGACAAAACACTAAGAAGTGGTTATCTACTTGTGATGTCCCCATAGCTTTTAGGAAAAATATACACCGTGTCAATGGGAACATTTGGGTGAATAACCATTTCCCTAGCCCATCAAAATGAACCATCCGGATCACCCGAGAGGGATCCCCAACTTTTGGTGACCTTCTACCTAGGATCATCAAGCATGGGGTTGTTTCCCTCCCTGCCACTTTTTCCTGCATGAGCCCATGAATTACTAGAACCACTATTGTTGTCCTACCCACATGATGAGTTATACCACTATAGCACCCTCCAAAATCTGTTCCGCCATGCCCCGTGGTTTAGGGACCACCCCTTCATTGGATCTTGTGGCCTAATGTCTTAGAATAACCCCAGGATAGGCATTGACCCAACTCTGCATATACTCATGAATGACCCCATATGTTGTAGTCAATGACGTCATCTCATTCCTCATATTTTTATCTTCACTGTGAACATTCACCATAGCTACCTCATCCCAAAAGGGTGACACTAATGATGCACCTCTGAGTGCCCCTTCAGAGTCACTCACTATAGACATAAAAATTTACTTGCAAACCGGTGTGGATTTTATGGTTCATATTATATCTCTCAGTCGACTCTTTCTACCGATACAGTAACTTTAAATGATAGAAGGTACGATCTCTATTCCAAGGTCATTGTTCCTTCATCAGTATCCACTATTTTTATTATGGGGAAAAATGAAATATGTAGTGCTCCACCAACCGCATTTCTCTATCAACTCCACCAAAACCAACACAAATGGGATAATTCCCAAAATATTCAGGATTTTTGGCCAAATATTTTTTGAGGGAGGATAAATGCGGTTCATGTTCTCATAACCTCCCATGTGTGCATCCACCCAACTACATAAAAAGTGAAAAGTCCCACACACATGCATCAATGACCTCCATTCAATGACATGTTGATGTTCCTTATATAACTTCAGTATTACTTGAAAATATAGGTTTTTGTTCTACTGAAACACCAGATTCTTCTCCATTATGTTGGTTCTTGGTCACACACCAATGTGTGCATCACTCACTAAGAGAATCCATATATAGATAAGCACTACAATGAATCCAACCATCCTAACTATGAGTTGAGGATCTATATTTACATTGTATCCTCATAAATACCCTGGATCACCTCCAAAATCTACAAATAGAACTCATTTTGACTTATTGATTTCCCCCCGGACATGTATAGGGATGGGAAGACAAATTTTATACTGGATCATCTCCATCAACTGGTTCTGTGCAGGTTCATTCAAGAAATATCTAAACCACTAGTAGAAGGGAATATCCCTCATATCTAGTTTCTCTTTTCTAGTGTCCTACACCATATGAAGTAGTGACATCTCTAGAGCTAGGAGATTATCATAGTCTTCCCATAAAATCTTCATGTGGATTAATTCATCAACCATAACCCCCAGGATCCGGATCCTGGAAATGGTGATGGTCCTAGAGGCTGACTCTGAACTCACTATGTTGCAAGTGAAATGTATTTGTCCATAGTGTCCATCATCTCACAAACTTGGTAATGATCTGATATGGATAGTAAACATTAAAATGTGAATACCATTCCACATCATAATTTCCTACTCACATCATCTCTACCTAAAATTCAGTATATGATGCATATTCCTAATACGTCTTGGCCCACTAATCTGTGATGTTTCAGCCCTGGTGAAAATATCACTTGTCGTTTCATCCCGTGTGTGGATCTACCAAACCCTCCTTAATGTTTACATGATACTATTTTGATGATGAAACATCCCCATTATTATATGAATTTATGGTTCTCATGTTTTTTATATATGGTATGACTTTAGGAGTGCTTGATCCATTCAAATGTGGCCTATATCAGCTCTGTTCTACTAGAACAACCCCAATGTGACTCTAAACTAGTATGTCAACTCATCCCTACTCACCGATGAAATGAATACCTTGCCTCTTAATCTAAATCCTAATAATGATAGTCTATTTCACATAGTAATTTCTTCTTAGGGCTCTATAATTATATCCAATAGTTTTTCTTGGTCCAAGGAAAATTTTATGCACTCCCCATTCATGAAATCGTTGACCACAGATTCCATAAAAATAGTATTGACTATTACATCCAAAGAATACATTGGATATAATAATCAAGTATTTTCAATATTTAATTCATAAACTATGTTTACAAAGCATGTTCTTGGTGATAATGTTTAAGAGCACTATGTTTTATGGCTTGCTTCGCTAAGATTATGTTCAAAAAGTATTTTTTTCTAAGGTGTGTCAATTTGGAAAAATTTCAAAAGTCAAGTTATCTATAGTATTTTTAAAGGTATAATTTATAAAAATTAAGATATTCCTTAAAAGAAATATATGTATTTTATTCACGAAATAGTTTAGTAACTTTTCTGACCCCACCCTCTTCTATCTATAGGTGTATGGTTGGATTTATTATGTGATTGCCTCCACAGAGTGGCATTGAGTGAGGAGGTCTTTAACTGAGCTTCATGATCGAGCTTATTGAAAATAAGTGTTTATCAAATTTGTGGAAATTCTCCATGAAAATATGACCCTCCTTTCCCTCATACTCTACAATTTAGAGGTGTGGAATTTTATGATGTTGAAATATGCAGGTCATAGGAATGGGTGAGGAAGGAATAGACGGTTTGAAGTCAATACATGCCAAAATGGCCCAAAACCCCTTTTTGGAGTAGGTTTCATGAAACATAAATCCTTTATGTAAATCTAGGGCTTATGAATATCCTTGTATTAGAATTTATCTTCATGATTGCATGAAGCCATAATGGTGTTATTCTGTGAGCCCGACAAAACTTTTTGAATGGTGGATGCCACGATGGTGTTCCTCCTTGACTCTAACGACACGTTGTGACCGTAGAACCAATTGATAGTGTTAATTCGTGAGTGCAATGGAGACACAACAATTCTTGAAGCCCAGAAAATCATTGCTTACCACTCCCAATATTTTATAAATATCATGCCTATAAATACCCCATCATTCTGATAATTTAAGAATGGTTACCAGACCTTTCGTCTTACTAATTTCCCCAAACATGACAACATCTAATGAATCATTGACAATACCAAAAATGGATCATAAAAGCTACCCAGGCTTCACAAAACCCCCATTCATGTCTTCATAAAAGCATCCAACCTAGGTGGGAATGCCTTCCATGTAACAGCCCAAGATTTTATAAAAAATATTCTTTTTAATTTTATTTTGTACGCTACACCAAAAGGAGCTTGCAGAACACGCATCCTTGACTTGCCTTGCGTTACACGCAATCGCGACCTTCCTCGATAGCGTGTGTAATACGCAATACCGAGTTTCACTAAACAACGATATGCTATTAAAATATTATTAAAACTAGCCGGTATGAATAGTAATAACCACTTTTTAAAATTCTGTAAATCTTATTTTTCAAAATGAACTTCATTTTTGGATTCGGAGTATCGAATTTAGCCTAAGGTGAAAATTTGGTACATTTCGGATAACTTTCATATTCTGATGAATAGTGAAAATTACTAAATTATAATTAAAAAACAACTTTTTTAATCGAAATAATTAATAGTGATAAATTATTAATTGGAGTAGTTTTAAAGTATATTTAGAATATATTTTTACAATTTAATACAATGTTGGTCATTGGATGTAATTTCACATTTAAACCAGACATAAACAAGTGTCAATCTTTTGATAGATATTGTTTCTTAAAAACACGCTATTTGTTTTAACAGCGGGATTTACTTATAAAATTAATTAATGCAACTTCTATGTTATGAATTAGGTAAAATAGAATTCATTTTTGAATTCGGAATATGAAATATAGCTTAGGATGGAATTTTGGCATTTTTCTGAAAACCTTCATTTTTTGATGAATAGTGAAACTACTAAGTGGTAGTTAAAAAAACTGAATTTTTCATAAAACATAATTTTACCGCTTCTGTGAATGGAATTTCAAAAATCCGAGAGACACGGTTGATGTCAGTAAGTAAAATGTGGTTCAATGAGATGAAAATAATTTTTGGTGAATAGTAACTTTTTACTTTTATTTACCACGGTTAAAAGTAAATAGGGTAATTAAGGGTAAGAATGATATTAATATTACCCTAACACGTGTCCTAATTCTATTGGAAAAGTGTATCTCGACCAAAAACAACCTTAAGTGTAAAATATTATCATTTAGGCCCACTTGGATTAGATTAGGACATTTATTATTATTTAATTCAAAGAAGAGTTAAAAGAGTTAAAATCAATGTTTATTCACTAAAACATTTTTAATATGGGGTTATACATAAGATAAATTCGACTATAAATATTCATTAGAAATATAAAAAGATTTCCTATATAATGATATTTTATTTATAATTTTTAGACTTTAAATAAATTAATTTATTTATGACACAACGATGATGCAGTAATTACCCTTTTAAGGAAATATTAACATAATTGATGTTATAAATACTCAAATGAATGTAATTTGAGACTTTTTATTAATTCCACTAATTTTCTAGGTTACTATGATATATTAGCGTTGATTTAAGCAACTTGGTTTGAACATATAATTCTGTTATGACTTTCACAAAAATCATATATCAAATAGTGTCAAAATTGACACAAAATAGTTTTTAAATCAAATATTATATTATTAATTGTTATTTTATTCCTAAAAATCTAAGGTTCGGCCAACTGACTTAGATAAGGATATATATATTAATAATAAACAATTTGGGGTTCGTTTGGCATGTTATAGTAAGTGTATTAACCATATAGTGAAAGAAAACAAAAAGACACGGTAAAAGTTAAATTATTTAACTTAGAGTTAAATCTAATTGATAAGGTTACAATAAGAACCTAAACTTGTCTAAATCCTATTGGTTGATAGGATTTCGACCCATCCCCACTTTAGCTTCGAAATAAGACCTTTTGGAACCATTATAAACCGATTTTTACTTTAATATAAAATAATATTTTGAGATATTCCTAAGGTGCCCATCTCCTCCCTTATAAAAGGGCACCTCCTCCCCCTCCTCCTCACACCAATTTGAGCACTCAAGCTCGGCCAAACCCTGCCAAAATCTCTTCTCCACTTCCCTAGAAACATCCTAGAGGTTCTGGTCTTCCTCAAAGACCAATTTTAGTGCCCTAATAGGAGGTCTCAAAGAGGCACTTCAAAGAAGAGGTAATTACCGTTACCAATTCTTTCATCTTTATTTCTTCTTCCACTTATTCTTCTTAGGTTGTTTCATTATGAAGTAATAACATCAGTATCACTCATATACGGATATGTTATTATAAGTATGAAACAACCCTATTTCACCATCTATCCATCCTATGGAAAAAGAAATCACCGCGCGTGCGTACGTACGGAATACCGTCTCCACGCCGTGGTGTAATCTATTTTCCACCATCACCTTACAAGGATGGGTATAATGGTGTAATGAGTAACTATATATGATTATTATGAAGTAATATTGATTATGAAATAATATATATATACTCCAATACAATTACACGATCATAGGAACGATATCATCACTCGTGCGTACGTACGGAATACCGTCTCCACGATGTGATGCGACTCGTTCTACATGATCTTCATTTCATAATGATTATATAAATGAATTGAATGAATGAATATGGTATATACTACACTAATACCATTCTGGAAATGAATTATCTATAATCTAAAGATAAGAATAAGAATTTATTCGACAAAACACGCATAAGAACAAAAAGTTATAAAGACCCGAGTAACAAGTAACAATGAAATATTACTAACAAAAAGCTAATAATATGACCATATATGATATCATATCAATATGTATGATTCTGAAATAAGTCAATAACATTATTTAAACCATTATACAGGAGCTTCGGACACGAACAAAGCAAATCGGACCTAAGGTAAGGGAAATATCACAATCTCATTTTTATCCGAGATTGTTTATTCGTAAGTATTTATTGGGGTGTATTTTATCATCCACATCCATGTTCCATCAATATGTAATATTGTTTCCATCCACTTACACTGGTTTAAATCCAATTTTACCCTTCGGTGAGTTTTTAGTAAAGAATATGAAAGGAATCTTTTGTCGTTTTTCATACGAGGTACTTTTTGACTTTTCCAACAAAAGTACGAAGAATGTTTTTCTTTAACTTATACGGCAAGAATGGATTTTTAAAACATTATTTCCAAGAATCTTCCTTTATAAGATTTCAAGTTTATTTTTGATCAACTTCTTTTAGTATGACATTTTAAGAAAAGAAAATTGTTTTTGAATAAGAAAGGATATTTTCCTCAAGAATGGAGTTCAAGTGTTTTATCAAAATTATTTTCCATCTAAGATAATAAAGGGTTCTGTTTTTATCCCTTTAATTACATTGATTTGATTATGTTATGAGGGAATTATTTTTATGAAGTCATTTGCCTTATAAGATTTGTTTTATGATGTCATGATGTTTCAAGAATCCCATTTTTGTTACATGTGTTATGCGATGATGTATGATTTATGATTATGTGGCACACATAAGAAAGGATTCATTATAAGATGGGTGGGACCTATATCCCCCTCCAATGCATTGGGTAAAGATTTTATATCTCATGAGATAGACAGGGCTGGAATGGTAGGTTATACCGGTTCAGTGAAACAGGACTGAAACGAGGGTTACTCGATTCAGAAAGGGACTTTGTCCACTAAGATAGTCTTGGCAATGAGTCTTGACTAACAAGAAATGATTTTCCATGATTATGTGTGCATGCCACAAAGTTTCAAGTTTTATGTTATGATTATGGGGATCTCATTTTCACTTCTATGATTTATTCCATGTTAAGATATTATGATCTCTTTTGCAGGTTTTGATTTTCAAAAAGATATGATATGATTTTTATCTCCTTTATTTTCCCTTGCTGAGCATTTGAGCTCACCCTTTTATGTTTTCTTTTCCCCAGGATATAAAGAAAGGTTTTTAGGTAAAAAAAGGAAGATCTTTATGGGAGATATTGAAGATCTTTCACCACGATTAGAAGATTACGTTCCGAGTTTCCAAAGACACTAAACTATTACGATCCTTGTGTGTGTGTTTTTGTTATGTACTAATTATTCCGAAAAAGTAATGTAATGTCCATGTACGTCAGGCTTTGGGTCTCTACAGTTGGTATCAGAGGAAAGGTTTAGTCAACCTTTGGAAACTAGGATGCGAAAACGTTAGTGAGATCCCTAGAGATATTTCTAAGGTATGTCTAGGGATGTCTCTAAGGTTAAGTATACGTATAGGTTATAGTCCTAGAATTGCTCTAACGATCTTAGAATTTAACCTAAGATGTTAGATATTGAGGGTACTACCCCTTTATTATGTTGTTTTCCCTAGCATGATTTTTGCCTCTCACACTATTCTTTTGGGGTTTTAGACGATGGATGGAACCCGAAGGAACCGTGTTGATCAATGCAATGGACAATGCAATGATTGTCCCCCTGAGCAACCAAACGATATGGGAGCTGGAATGCAAAATCTTGTAACCATGCTCACACAACTTTCTCAAGCTATGAATCATGCAGGACTTCCAAACGAGCAAAGGAAGGAGCAACATTCTGTTGAATCCTTCATGAGGTAGCGTCCGCCTTCTTTCAGTGGGTCTACTAATCCATTAGTTGCTGAACAATGGATTAGTACTACTGAAAAGATATTTTCAGTTCTTCAATGTTCTGAACATGATAAAGTCATCTTAGCAGTATATCGTTTGGAAGGTGAAGCTGATCAATGGTGGAATCTTATCAAGAATACGAGGCAAAGAGATGAAATTGATTCCATGGAATGGGACGAGTTCAAGAACTTGTTTTTCAGTAAGTACTTCCCTCGTATTCTTCGAACGAAGATGGAGAAGGAGTTTCTCGAACTAAAGTAAAAGGATGATGAATCTGTTGGTATATACGAAGCGAATTTTACAAGACTTGCAAGGTATGCATCTGGCATTATCATCCAACCTGAAAGTAAAGTTGATCAATTTTTCAGTGGCTTAAAACCATGTCTTCGAAGGGCATTAGCTATAAGAGACTTCAGTAGCTATGAAGAAATTGTGCGTTGTGCTATCAAGGTAGAAATGGAAGTTGGTGTTACATATCCATCTCATGGTTTTGACAAGAAACGAAAGATGGAGTTCAAGGAGAAATCTCAGAATAATGGTGAAAAGAAGATGAATGTTTCATTATGCACAAAGTGTGGAAAGAAGCATGGTGGAGATTGTCTTAAAGGGACTAGAAAATGTTTTAAGTGTGGAAAAGAAGGTTATCGAGCAGCTGAGTGTCGAAGTAATGGAAAAAGGGATTCTAATGAAGTGAATAAAGAAAACACTGCAGAGAACGCACAACCAACACTTCAATGCTTCAAGTGCAAGGAGATGGGACATTATGCCAATAAATGCCCTAATCCAAGGGTTAGTGATGATCGACATGAGCAACCGCTTAAGGCAAAGGACAAAGGGAAGTCACCTGCGATCACTATTGGCAATGTTGAATATGACAACGATGTGGTGGAATGATTAAGTTTTTATGTAATGGGATTCCAAAATAATGTTGTATCATGGAATATTGGAATATTTATGTATTGGTCTAACGTGGTATTCAATGTGATTGAGATATTATGCGCATAATGAAGGGAAAACGAGAAAATGAAATGTTTAACAGTATTCATGAGCTCATGATTTATATAAGGACTAAGTGATATCATGGTTTGAGTATATAGAATTTTGAGGATTTTGGTATGTGGAAAGTGTTAACTTTTAACTACATTCAAGTTTTCACTAAGGTTCAATGGGTATTCAAGAGAGTACAAGATTAAGGCCTTTGAATGTTTGGAATGTGTCCAACAAGATATATCTTATGATATATGAGGATAAATGATGGTATTAAATCTCTGGTAATCGTTTTCACTATGTTATGAGAATGGACTGCAGTATTATGGATAGGACTAAAGATTGGAATGGATTATGTTGGACATAAGTTAGTATTGTTTAAGGATAGAAGTCTTTTCGATATTATTTATGGGATGTTATAGTAATATAGTTTTAGAAAAAGGACAACCTGCAGGACGGACGACAGTCCATCGCTTCGTACAAGGCTGTGGTAATCGAACCCACAACCGAAGTGCGACTGGCCTTTATCGCCTACCACTGGCCTACAGGAAGTCCCTGTTTAGTAGAAACTAGTTTTATTATATTAAGCAGTATGATATTTGAAGTATAAGTCCATTTTAGGAACTATATATGATTAATCTCACTATAGATCGACTTATGTATATAATTTTTGCTAACCTTTTGTTTGAGACAGATGAAATGACCCGTCATTCTATCACATGATCTGCTAACACTTCACGAATAACAAATTCAACTTCATTTATTTAAGAGATGAAGTGGAAATTGTTCTAGGCACGAACAATAGTGAGATTGTACCAAAATAAAGAAAGTATTTATTCCAATTCAAATTTTCAACTTTAGGGAAATGATCTTGAAAACCAAAAATGTTGTCCTAGTGATCTTATACCTGATGAATCAGATGGTACCTTAGATCGTCACAAATTTATGGATTTGTGATTATTGGCTTTTCCATAGCCATGTTCTCTACCACTCTCCATCAGAACATGATGGTTAGATTTCTCTTCCATATCCATATTTTCACCTATGTGGAAACCCAATGATTAGTTTATTTGGGTAACCGTTACGTTTCATACTTTTGTTTTTAAAAGATTGGTTTTGATATTTCTTTTTACGATGTGGGTTTCTATTAAAGAAACTTTCAAATAGTAAACCATTTATAACCCCGACGAATTTCGAGGGCGAAATACATTTTAAGGGGGGTAGAATGTAACAACCCAAGATTTTATAAAAAATATTCTTTTTAATTTTATTGTGTACGCTACACCAAAAGGAGCTTGCACAACACGCATCCTTGACTTTCCGTGCATTACACGCAATCGCGACCTTCCTCGATTGCGTGTGTAATACGCAATACTGAGTTTCACTAAACAACGATATGCTATTAAAATATTATTAAAACTAGCCGGTATGAATAGTAATAACCACTTTTTAAAATTCTGTAAATCTTATTTTTCAAAATGAACTTCATTTTTGGATTCGGAGTATCGAATTTAGCCTAAGGTGAAAATTTGGTACATTTCGGATAACTTTCATATTCTGATGAATAGTGAAAATTACTAAATTATAATTAAAAAACAACTTTTTTAATCGAAATAATTAATAGTGATAAATTATTAATTGGAGTAGTTTTAAAGTATATTTAGAATATATTTTTACAATTTAATACAATGTGGGTCATTGGATGTAATTTCACATTTAAACCAGACATAAACAAGTGTCAATCTTTTGATAGATATTGTTTCTTAAAAACACGCTATTTGTTTTAACAGCGGGATTTAATTATAAAATTAATTAATTCAACTTCTATGTTATGAATTTGGTAAAATAGACTTCATTTTTGAATTCGGAATATGAAATATAGCTTAGGATGAAATTTTGGCATTTTTCTGAAAACCTTCATTTTTTGATGAATAGTGAAACTACTATGTGGTAGTTAAAAAAACTGAATTTTTCATAAAACTTAATTTTACCGCTTCTGTGAATGGAATTTCAAAAATCCGAGAGACACGGTTGATGTCAGTAAGTAAAATGTGGTTCAATGAGATGAAAATAATTTTTGGTGAATAGTAACTTTTTACTTTTATTTACCACGGTTAAAAGTAAATAGGGTAATTAAGGGTAAGAATGATATTAATATTACCCTAACACGTGTCATAATTCTATTGGACAAGTGTATCTCGACCAAAAACAACCTTAAGTGTAAAATATTATCATTTAGGCCCACTTGGATTAGATTAGGACATTTATTATTATTTAATTCAAAGAAGAGTTAAAAGAGTTAAAATCAAAGTTTATTCACTAAAACATTTTTAATATGGGGTTATACATAAGATAAATTCGACTATAAATATTCATTAGAAATCTAAAAAGATTTCCTATATAATGATATTTTATTTATAATTTTTAGACTTTAAATAAAGTAATTTATTTATGACACAACGATGATGCAGTAATTACCCTTTTAAGGAAATATTAACATAATTAATGTTATAAATACTCAAATGAATGTAATTTGAGACTTTTTATTAATTCCACTAATTTTCTAGGTTACTATGATATAATAGTGTTGATTTAATCAACTTGGTTCGAACATATAATTCTGTTATGACTTTCACAAAAATCATATATCAAATAGTGTCAAAATTGACACAAAATAGTTTTTAAATAAAATATTATATTATTAATTGTTATTTTATTCCTAAAAATCTATGGTTCGGCCAAATGACTTAGATAAGGATATATATATTAATAATAAACAATTTGGGGTTCGTTTGGCATGTTATAGTAAGTTTATTAACCATATAGTGAAAGAAAACAAAAAGACACGGTAAAAGTTAAATTATTTAACTTAGAGTTAAATCTAATTGATAAGGTTAAAATAAGAACCTAAACTTGTATTAATCCTATTGGTTGATAGGATTTCGACCCATCTCCACTTTAGCTTCGAAATAAGACCTTTTGGAACCATTATAAACCGATTTTTACTTTAATATAAAATAATATTTTGAGATATTCCTAAGGTGCCCCTCTCCTCCCTTATAAAAGGGCACCTCCTCCCCCTCCTCCTCACACCAATTTGAGCACTCATGCTCGGCCAAACCCTGCCAAAATCTCTTCTCCACTTCCCTAGAAACATCCTAGAGGTTCTGGTCTTCCTCAAAGTCCAATTTTATTGCCCTAAGAGGATGTCTCAAAGAGGCACTTCAAAGAAGAGGTAATTACCGCTACAAATTCTTTCATCTTTATTTCTTCTTCCACTTCTTCTTCTTAGGTTGTTTCATTATGAAGTAATAACATCAGTATCACTCATATACGGATATGTTATTAGAAGTATGAAACAACCCTATTTCACCATCTATCCATCCTATGGAAAAAGAAATCACCGCGCGTGCGTACGTACGGAATACCGTCTCCACGCCGTGGTGTAATCTATTTTCCACCATCACCTTACAAGGATGGGTATAATGGTGTAATGAGTAACTATATATGATTATTATGAAGTAATATTGATACTGAAATAATATATATATAATCCAATACAATTCCACGATCATAGGAACGATATCATCACTCGTGCGTACGTACGGAATACCGTCTCCACGATGTGATGCGACTCGTTCTACATGATATTCATTTCATAATGATTATATAAATGAATTGAATGAATGAATATGGTATATACTACACTAATACCATTATGGAAATGAATTATCTATAACCTAAAGATAAGAATAAGAATTTATTCGACAAAACACGCATAAGAACAAAAAGTTATAAAGACCCGAGTAACAAGTAACAATGAAATATTACTAACAAGAAGCTAATAATATGACCATATATGATATAATATCAATATGTATGATTCTGGAATAAGTCAATAACATTATTTAAACCATTATACAGGAGCTTCGGACACGAACAAAGCAAATCGGACCTAAGGTAAGGGAAATATCACAATCTCATTTTTATCCGAGATTGTTTATTCGTAAGTATTTATTGGGGTGTATTTTATCATCCACATCCATGTTCCATCAATATGTAATATTGTTTCCATCCACTTACACTGGTTTAAATCCAATTTTACCCTTCGGTGAGTTTTTAGTAAAGAATATGAAAGGAATCTTTTGTCGTTTTTCATACGAGGTACTTTTTGACTTTTCCGACAAAAGTACGAAGAATGTTTTTCTTTAACTTATACGGCTAGAATGGATTTTTAAAACATTATTTCCAAGAATATTCCTTTATAAGTTTTCAAGTTTATTTTTGATCAACTTCTTTTAGTATGACATGTTAAGAAAAGAAAAGTGTTTTTGAATAAGAAAGGATATTTTCCTCAAGAATGGAGTTCAAGTGTTTTATCAAAATTATTTTCCATCTAACATAATAAAGGGTTCTGTTTTTATCCCTTTAATTACATTGATTTGATTATGTTATGAGGGAATTATTTTTATGAAGTCATTTGCCTTATAAGATTTGTTTTATGATGTCATGATGTTTCAAGAATCCCATTTTTGTTACATGTGTTATGCGATGATGTATGATTTATGATTATGTGGCACACATAAGAAAGGATTCATTATAAGATGGGTGGGACCTATATCTCCCTCCAATGCATTGGGTAAAGATTTTATATCTCATGAGATAGACAGGGCTGGAACGGTAGGTTATACCGGTTCAGTGAAACAGGACTGAAACGAGGGTTACTCGATTCAGAAAGGGACTTTGTCCAGTAAGATAGTCTTGGCAATGAGTCTTGACTAACAAGAAATGATTTTCCATGATTATGTGTGCATGCCACAAAGTTTCATGTTTTATGTTATGATTATGGGGATCTCATTTTCACTTCTATGATTTATTCCATGTTAAGATATTATGATCTCTATTGCAGGTTTTGATTTTCAAAAAGATATGATATGATTTTTATCTCCTTTATTTGCCCTTGCTGAGCATTTGAGCTCACCCTTTTATGTTTTCTTTTACTCAAGATATAAAGAAAGGTTTTTAGGTAAAAAAAAAGGAAGATCTTTGTGGGAGATATTGAAGATCTTTCACCACGATTAGAAGATTACGTTCCGAGTTTCCAAGGACACTAAACTATTACGATCCTTGTGTGTGTGTTTTTGTTATGTACTAAGTATTCCGCAAAAGTAATGTAATGTCCATGTACGTCAGGCTTTGGGTCTCTACATTCCATGAAGGACTACACCCTTTGTGAGGTAAGACAACCCTGTGGGGAACCTGAAGCTTCACTAAGCATTTCACATTCATGGATCATTATTCTCATGAACTAGGACTTCATACTGAGGTAGGGTCACCCTATTTCGTGATTCCTGCACCGTCATGAAGCCCATAACCTTTGTAAATCACTGGATATATTCAACAAACCTATCTATGAGGCCTTATAATGTTCAAAACCACTCTCCTAGGCCTCCCTCTTTTACCTCCCTTCTATTGACACCTCTTTGAGAAGGTTGAGTTCTCGTACCCCATAAACTAATACTATATATGTTTAGCTACACCTCGAGACCCTATGAAACATGATCCATCCATTCCTGGGGCCCACCATTCTTTATGTGTAGCTTCAGACTCTAGAAACCCATTTAATTCTTAAAATAGGTATAACAATATTTTTTTATTCTTTTCACAGGCACAGAAATGTGGAATTTATGATTGAACACTCCAACTTAACATTACTCTTCATTTCCAAATCCATTCCATTCCAAAAGGTGTATGATAGGTGGTTACATAATCCCAAGAGTAAGGAGTTAGTCAACCATATCCAAGATGGCTGATGTAAAACTATCTAGTCCCAACATCATCAATTTATGACGTTAAAATATGGATTCAGCATTTCAAAAAATCCAAGGATGATCCATGTATGAGTGGTAGGGAATTATCTCATCACTTCCTACCCTAACTTGCAATAAGATCATCCTCACAAGCAATGAGAGCCTTCATGGTCATCTTCTGCATGTAAGCCCCACACCATCACATGATGACACTTTTTTGAGGACATGATAATCACATCCACTACTTACTCATATTTTCCACACTTTTCATGAATCATGTGGTCTTAGTGGATATTCATGATCGTAAAATCCTATCAATAAACACAAGGGGACTTGTATGTATATATAATCCCCAACGTCCATTACAATGGGAATCCTCCTGAGTGTAACACCCAAAAACCATACTAATCATATGGGTCATGTTCATGTGTATACCCCAACCACATCCTCCCATGAGCTTCTCCAATGACTATGCCCCAACCATTACAAACAACATTGTCTTTTATTTCCAATTAACTAGGAAATGTAAGAAGCCCCCCTAAGGTTCCAAACTGACATCCACATCCATACTAATTTTCTCTGGGTCACAACTATGTTGTGATGATGCTTGTCACCTCGGATATTGCATCTCTTCTAGGTCCCATGTGTAGCCCAATGAGAAATCCTCACACCAAATCCGTCTATGATAAATTCTCTTGAGAATGGAAGATTGAATGAAAAAACATAAACCATCCCTCATATACTCTTCCTCAAATACATGAGAATCCATACTACATGACACCAAACTACATTGACTGATCTAGTCACATGGCCTTAAACTGCAAAATAAAACTACATGGGTTTCAATACTTGTCTTCGAAATAGGGTATGTGGGATGCCCCTTTGAGGTTTAGTCCTTACCTATGTTAATATAAGGTTCTACCTCCAAGTGATTTACCTCCCAAATCCACACCAACAGTTGTTCCAATCAACCTTCAGGGTGAGAAATATTTCATTTATGGGAAAAAACTCTCAGGTCCTCCTCCATGTGGCATTTATATCCATCCATCGACAAACCATGGTTATCCAGCCTACTGATTTACCTCCCCGATCCACCCTAAAGGGTGTTCCAATAAACCTTCTTGGTGTGAAATATTCAATTTATGGGACATGATTATTGGATCTTCCTCTACAGGGAATTCTAATCTATCGATCAATAGACCATCATGGTACCTCTTTGGGATGTACCTCTAAGATCTATCTCAATGGGTGTTTCAGTCAAACTTAATAGTGTGAAATATTCCCTTTAGGGGATAAAACACCTAGATTTACCTCCATGAGGTGTTTTTGTCCATAGACTAAGCAATATCTAGGTGTGACATCTTCCCACCTATCGACATACATCCTTGATCAGCCTTCATGGGTAGTTTTGATTGATCAAATTTTTCTATACAATATGTTCAACTTGTGACCCCAAATTCATACCACATGGAAAACATGTGATGCCTGATGATAAATTCTAAAAATATTTGTACTCATGGCATCAGCTACATCATGTAAATCATGGGATGTCTGAGGCGAGATAATTAGAAGATAGAATCACTTGTCATTAAATGCCACATGATAGGTAGTGGATGCCTTGGGTTCTACACATATGATGCATCTATGAGATTTCCTACTATGACGAAGAATGAAGATGACTAGTGTTCCCAGCGTCCTGACATGCCGGCTATGCCTAACATGGATATTATCTTGAACATTTATTGATTCCCTACCAAAAACAAAAAGGAATGTACAGATTAATGTAGTGTAATTACCCAACATCTAAAAAGAGACGTCTCTAATAACAAGTTACACAAATATGAAATAACACTATGAGGGAGACCAAGATTATATGACAAGTTCCATGGAGGAAACCCTTCAAATTGGAACTAACAACACATCATCCAGTTTCAATCATAGAAATAGACACTATTGTTGAAATGGATTAAAGACACATACCTTTGGAATGAGAGAATTCAATGTAACAAGAACACCTTTGAACATTAACACACTTGCAGTGGTCCTAATGAATGTTCTATAAATAGTCTTTTCATAAGTATATATAATTTCAAAGCAGTTTTGCAACCAATTAAAAGGATTTAAATAAATGGAGTAAAATTTTCCAATTATAGTAGAATTTTTTTAATATATTGAATGATTTTGAATTAAAATATTTTTTATGTAATACATTGTATTTATAGATCTGATTTGGCCGGGAGAGGTATGACCTACAATATATATAGTGAGATTATAATCTTATAAATACATGAGAAATAGACACATACAATATTTATTTATATAAAATGTATTATTATTATAAATAAGAATGTAAAATCATCATAATATCTACACATTGGATACATTCATGTATATACATATGACTCCATGTTTCTCATTACAATTTTTATGAAATCTGATGAATCATTGATAATTATTTTATTCAACTTTTGTGTGTTATTGAAGATCAATTACATTTGTCAGTTTCATGATACTACTAAAAAACAAAATATTTCACAATAAAATAACTCTCTATTGATTTGTTGGAGAATTAGACACTCGAATTCAGTCACACAAATGATGTAGTATTAACTTCTCATATTAAGTTCTCAATAAATTAGTTCCTTGTAAAACAATGATAAGAACTGGAAAATCCTTATTCTAAATGTATCAATGGCCTCTAATAATTTTTGTAAGTCCTTGATAAAAGGAAATACTAGAGAAATCTCCAAACATGCTGAGAGGGTATTGGTTGAGTAGACTAAGGGATCTTTGGGCCCTATACCACTATGCATTATTGTGTTAATATCTTTATTTATTTCAAATGCATACTCGATTTTAAGTGATAAAAAAATAATCACTACATATCAATAAGGAAGCATTAAATTCATTAAATTTTATAAAATAAAATATTTCACCCCTTTTCTATCTTCATATTATTCATATCTGACACAATAATTGGTATCAAAGGTTGTAATTCATTAATGATTTTTCAAATTTGTGAAAATGTTTTCTACATAATATCCACAAAATGAATCAGAGTAAGTGATAAATTGCTATATTTATCTATTTCAAAACCCCTGAATATTCTATTCCCAATATTTTATGTATGAGTACTAGGATATTTACTTATATCCTACACAAAAGGTATGGAAGTGTCAAGAAATGTAGAAAATTATGTGTTATAAGAGTTTTTTTATCATGGTAATTTGGAATATTACTTTTGGGTATAACAATCTTAATTTAAAGTTTCCGATGAAGTAAAATTTCATAATGGATAATAAAAGGGAAGGTAGTCAATTACCTTTTCTTCTTATTTTAATAGTAATAAATATGGATGTTGGAATACTCACATGATTATATATTAAAAAAATAATGGAATATGAGTTTATTTTAAGGTTTTATAGACTTAATAAATTACTAATGTGGATATGATAATAATGGTATAGTGATGAACAAAGCGAATATGATATCAATTCAACAGAAATGAATTATATTGTTTGTGGATTAAGAACTGTTGAGTTTAGTGGAGTATCTCAGTGTTCTATAAACATTGAAAGGTGGAAAACTATTTTTGTTTCCCATGAAGGAACAGAAAATGTCTGAAAATTAAGGTATAATAATTCAAAGTAAAAAATTGATACTTTCAAACTGTATTATTGTGAAACCATAACTCAAATGAATGAGAGAATGTCTAACATGGTAAATAATATTTCAGTGTTCGGAGATCAAGTTTTACTATGAGATAAATAATTTGAAGTGATTAGAGATTTACCTAAAAAATGGAATGGTATATATTTCTCTATAAGATAGTCCAAACCAGTTATGAAATTGATAATTAAGGGATCAATTATAACAATGATGATGTATGACGCTAAGATGCTAGCTAAATCTAAAAATTGTGTTTCTATCAAAAATAATGAAAAAAATGGATATATCATATGATTCAATAAGTATAGAATCAAAAAAATAAGTATTAAATATCACGATAATATTTGAATATATATAAGTAAAGTTTTTTGAGATAGCTAGATTTTATGAGTGAGAGGAATGAAGGACACACAATGTCTGAATGTCCAATGATAAAATCTCTAGGAATATATATTTATAAATGGAACAAAAATAAATTTGTGAGGACAAGATATAATAAAAATTCTATTTCAATTAAAGAATATTCTATAGACATGGATGTTGACTATAAAAATATAATGTAGAATCTATGTCTTATGGCTCACAATGAAGAGATAAAATATTCTCTCTCTAATATCAAATTCAGAAAAAGATTATTTATGATGAAACTAATAGATATTATTTCATGATTCTTGAAAATTATGAATGCCTAAAAATATACAATTAAATATTAGAGAATCTTATCATTATCTTTCTATAAAAAAATATAAATTTTCAAAATAACATGAAAATTTGACATCTCATACTTCCAATGATTCATGTTATCTACAGAAACATTAAATAAATGAATTTTTATGTGAAGTAAATAATTTAATACAATATCCTAGTATGATTATAAAAAGATAAAATTATCTAAATCCAAATCATGGTATAAATAAAATTCATAATTGAAAAATTGGATTTTATAGTGATGGTAAAATACCAAAAATTTATAGGAATATTTTGATCCTAGTTAAAATAGTAAAAAATATATATACTCATAAATGTTCTTATTATTGTATTAATAGACATTATGAGAATGATTTTTTCTTTATAAATCCTCAAAATTATTTTTTTAATAAAAATTATTTATCAAAAGACTAATTTAATATGAATATTAGAATTTCCATGAAAAATAAACATATTTTATTATAAAAAAATGTAATTGCTAAAACTAAAAAACTGAAAATCATATGGTTACCAAAAGGCACTTATTTTTTATGATTTTATATGAATAAAAAACTGAACGACATTTTTAATTTATTAAAGTGTTCGAATGGCCAACATATGGAAATTTTTAATAACGAAGTGATCTACTCTAAAAGAGTTTGTTATAAAAAATCATAAGAACTAGAATCTTTGATCTGAGAAGTATTTCATTATTAATTACATATATATATATTCTATTATTTCATTAAATATTTTATATAGGGAGAGGGTGAAACCATTCCAGACTATTGGAATCAAGCCTCGGTCAATTTTGATTGTATAAATGAATTACTAAATCTTCAAATAATGATAAAAATTAGTTTAGATAAAATAGTATTTTTTAAAATTATTGAATGGTTTTATTTTTATTTTTTAATCTTCCAAACCTACTATCAACTTTGTATTTCATGATCTTGAAATTGTTAGTCATTTCACTAACGTTTTTTAATAAAATAACATTCTTAAATATAAATACTCATTAAATTATTAAAAACTAATAGTTTTTTTTATTTTCAACTCAATAATGTGAAGAAAAGTCTATAGAGTTTCATAAAAAGGTATCATTTTCTCAAAAAAACCTTAAAATATGATTCTTAAATTATGAAAAATTATTTATTTATCTTCATTAAAAGATATCGTTCAAAGACTTCAATAATAATATTGAGAAAAATTAAATGATCATGAACTTAAAGTTCATAGTAATGTCTTGCATAATAAAAAATTAATGTTAATACTTATTTTGTTCTGTTAAAAAATAGACACTTTAATATGTAAAGAATTCATATAAAAAATTTCTAAAAAAGGATAATGAAGTTCATGGTTATAAAAACCCATATGTTTCTTTACCTCAAATTTTCAATAGTGAAATGCCATATGAAGAGATTAATTTTAAGTATAATATTTTGATTAAAAAATAATTGAAGCTACATACTAATCTGGATGAATCTAGAAATTCATATAATGAGGTAAAAAATATTTTAGAATGTGAAATAATTTTCAGCTTCTAACTAATAATTTGAAGCATTCAAAAAGGAAATGTTAATTTAGATGGTTTTTCTCAGAATTAATTTTTTTACTAAGAATGACCTTGGTAAACTAAAATCAATCTTAGTTAAAAAAATTTCCTCTTCTCATATTTATAAAACAACAATATAATTTCAAATTAGAATAGAACAACTATCAAAAGTTTTAATATATTTGAAGGAAAATTTATATGTTTTTAGTGTTAATTTCATTGATTAAATCCATCCTAAAACTCCAATAACTCTTCATTATTTTTGTTTATTTTCAATATTTTATCTTTTCAATAAAATATTTTATTTAATTAAAATGAATAATAAATGTTTTTATTTTATTTTTTATTATATATTTAAAATTTTGATTGTAATGCCTATCATAGGTAAGCATATATTTAATGATTACATATTTATCTGATTAAAACTAATAATTTAGTATATTAAATTTATTAATAAATAATCTTATTCTAATTTGACATGTCGATAAAATTAGTTTAGTTTTTTTAATACTGTGGATATCTTCTTCAAAAATTTAGTCTCTTAGGTGGAGTTATTTTAATAACACGTCACAAAAGATTTACTAAAAACTAATTTAACACATATATTCTCCTTTTTTTATCTTTATTTTAATAACACGTCACAATGGTTAAATTACATATAATTTAATTATTGATAAATGTTAAAATATATTCTTTTAAAAACTTGTTATAACAATAATACTTATTTTATGATTTTTTTCATAGTGTTTTTTTAGTCATCATTAATGGGGTGGTTGTTGAGCATGTTTTTATTCAACCATTTCATTAATTTATTTTTAGTTTTGAAGCTCAAAAACACCCACATTTATGTTACTAATATGTTTTCATAAGTGATTTTTATAAATATAATATTCATTGGAATATTTATTCTGGAAACATATACATGTTGTTTATTTATTTGAGGAGAAAATATTTTTTATTGTGTTTTTAACAAGTTTTAAAGTTATTATGGAATCATTGTTCATACCCTATATTTGAAAGCAGATCGTAAAGGATGGAATACCCAATTTTGTAATAACTTGTATGGATTAAAAACTCTATATTTGTAGGAATCCCGATATTTAAGGAGAAAACAAATTTATCTTTAGCCAAACATTTTTAAACAACAATGTGTTGTCAACCCTACTTTTGGACCATGGACATTATGCAATAGAGCCGTATGTTTCACTCTTCAATGAATACTATTTTTATTGAATGAAATTTTCCATGATTTTGGAAATGGTCTCCCTAGAAGTAAATATCATTCCAAATATTTTTTGTGACCAATTAAAATTTAACATTCATAGTGGACTGGATTGTTCTAAATTCTTATGAGTCTCATTAATATTTTTAAAGTCAAATATTCTCGATTTAATATTTGGTATTTATTAAGCTGGTTTGAACTGAAGTTGTTCGACCTATAATATAAAAATTTATATTGATATATATGAATATAATAGGAATATTCATATATAATATAGTGTTATATGCAAATATGCTTGCTTGTAAGTAAAAATCATATCTTCACCTTCAAAGCTATACTTTGGAGAGACACATGTTTATACATCTATCTAGTTGATTATTCATTACTATTTGACAAAATAATGTACTAAATTAAATAATATTCTTTTACTCTATTTTGTTATTAAAGATAAATTATATATATCAGTTGCATGTTGTAACTTTGAGAAAAATCTATTTCTCAATAAAATCAACATCTATTAATTTATTGGATTATCATATGGTTGGATTCAGTATTTGAGGTGAAGGAGTATCAGCCTATCCTACTAAGATGCCAATAATTCTGTTTGTTGTTAAAAAACCATAAGGCATTGAAAAATCCTTACTGAAAAGGCATTAACTACCTGTACTCAGTAGTGGAAGTCTCTAGTAAAGGGACGTTGAACTGAAATCACCAGACTCATTAAGAGAGTATCTTTAGGGTGGAATAAGATATACTTTTTTCCTTAAACAATTACACATAATTGTTTTATTTTATTTACTTATTTCTACAACATAATCTATTTTAAGAGTGAAAAATAAACAATTGATACATCTCAAGATGGATTCATTGATTTCATTCGAGTGTTTAAAAGATCATAATTCACCCCTATCTCTTCATCTTATTCATATGTGACACAATAGTTTTCCAAATTTAGGATGTTTCCCCACATGTATTACATGATATTATAGATTGTGAGTTTTTTTTATTTTCACTGAATCTTTCAATACATATGTTCAAAAATGATAATGTTCATTCAATTAATAATTTTTATAATCTATTATAGGTTGGGTATGAACATTATAAGATTTGATCATGATCATATAAAATTTATATTATCTTATGATTTTATATGATCATGGATTGATATCTCATATTAATATACTTACAGAGAATCATATATGACCCTTGTTTATGTTTCATTACCTGGGTGATGAAGAATGATTTATATAGGGTATGCCTATGAGGAGTACTATGTGAGAAGATCATTGTGGGTGATGTCAAAGATATTTAACAAAATAATAGGATTGTATATATATATATATATTATTCAAGTACTCTAAATTTTTCTATAGAATATGTAGAATTTTTATGTATTAATTATTCATATAAATAGATATAATATTTTTGTATGAAAATTCAGGGCCATTATAGTTTGTATCAGAAAAGGTTTTCAACAATTTTTGAGATTAGTGATAAATTTTTTTTGTAAAAATCCTAGGTATGAGAATAAATATTGGAAAAAGTTCTAAAATATTATAATGATCATGAATAATAATGGATTAAACATAAGGTATGATAGATTAAAAATTTATAAGCAATTTATCTTGATTATGTCATTTCCCACTATTATAATTTGATTCCACACTATGTCTATTGGGATTTATACAATGGATGGAACAATGAGGATTCATGTTTACTGTGAATGTGATGGACCATTGAATGATCTTATTTATGAGAAACCATTTGAATTGGGAATATATAGGTGAATTTTATTTATTATTCATAATCATTAATCTCATAATATGATCAATAATCTCATCTTTGGTGAGTTTTGAAAACTATATAATATTAGGAAGATAGAGTTTCATGGTGACCAAATAGTAAATAAATATCAATTTCCCTCGAGTAAATCATGTGGGAAGAGGCACCAAGGATAATGTTTCAGAGGATCCAGAAGATGCCTTGTGTGTGTAAAATAAGGAATCAAATCATGTAATTTAAAAGGAAAAGTTAAATTTTTTTATCACACAACGGATGAGAATAATTTTATTCTTAATTTATCATAAACTATTAAATGTTTTAAATGTGAAAGGTGTGGGTATTATGGAAATAGAGACCCTAGGGGGAAAGATTATGAATATTATCATAATGTTTGTATGAGTAATAGTTATAAATATAATGATGAAGAGAAAATGAATGACATATTTTATGAAAGATGTGTAAGTAATTAAATAAATAGTTATGGTTAATTTTTTAATAAGTAATTGGAAATATTTATTGTTTATATTCAAGAATAATATTATATATATAATTTTATGGTATTATGGAATAATGAAAAAACAATGGATTATTCTTTTGAATGTTTTCATTATGTATTTGAAATTATATATTGAATGGTACTGGTAACCATGAAAAGTGATTGAGGTGGTAAGGTGATATTTTAGGAGATCATTTGACTAAGGAATAATAGCCCTTAATATGTGAATGATGTTGGGATAATATTTAGATAAATAGATGTATTATTTTGACCAAATAAATGGGATATTATTTACGGCCTTGGGAATTATTAGTAATATAATTACGAGGCTGTTTATGGATAAATTTTATAAAAAATTTTAATTTATTGTATGGGGAAATAGATTATTTTCGAATGCATACATGTTTTCACTAGGGTTTTATGGAAATTATGGTTATTTCCTTGATTTAAGAGAATAAATGATAATTATCCTCACATGTTTGGGGTGTGACAATTAATAGTTAATTCCTATTTTTTAGGGAATTAATGATATGTTTGTTTTGAACATTTCGATACATTTTTAAAAAAATTTGGATTTTATTAATTTGGAAGACAATTTATTATGTTTTTTATGAATAACTATGGATGAGGTTTTAGAGATTAATGTATTAAATAACCCTATAATGATTTTTTTTCTAATGGATTACCTATTATAAACATGTTTTATGTTGATAAATAGATACATAATGAATGAATTTTTATCCCATTATGGATCTTATGATCCACTAGTTCATAAACATTATAATTTCAACTTCATTTCTCTAAGTATGATATAAAGAGGAAATTGATCTAGGGATGACCAATGAATGATATTGTAATTATGAGATTATATCAGGTACAAATACCTTCTTAAATTACATTAAAAAAATTCCATTACCATTATTTATTATGATATCAATTTCCTTTATCATACCTATTTCTTCTATTGTTTTGGTGCCATTATCCTTACCTTAGACTTATTATCTGTCACTCTCTATCATTTCATAAGGATGGGTTTTTCCATCAAAATCCATATTTTAATTATCTAACAATTTTTACACTATGTGGAATCATAGTGGTGCATTACTTAAAGTAACCTTTATGTTTCAAACTTTACCTTTCTAAGGGATGTTTTATTAATTCATCAATATGATGTGGGATTCTTTGAATAAACTGTAAAATGTTGAAAATATGATGATTGGGTGATGAACATCAAAGGATAAATTCTGTTTATGGGGGTATATAGTTACAACCAAATATTTTATAGTATTTCACTTTTTAAAATAAATTAAATCTATTTGATAGCTTATGTTTCATGGAACACCAAGCATAAACAAGATCTAAAATATTATTATTTTAACACAACCATTCTAACATAGCAATTATATTGGAGTGAATGAAAAGTATGTACCATATTATGAAATATAAAATTGTTCACCTCCATTTTTTTATTAATTAATACTTTCGAAATATAAACTTTTTTTTAGTAAATCCATTTTATTCTTCAAATATATGTTTTCTTTAAAAAACATTTTTTTTAATTTTTATGAGAAAATAAAGGTATTTAATTTTTAAAAAATTTTGAAAACAAATTTTATAAAATTAAAATAATATTTTGATTCATAATATCAAAATTATCATAGGATTTATTTTTGAAAATTTTATGTAAAGTTTAATTTTAAAGTGAATAGTAAATAAAATCTGTTTTATAAATCCCTCCTTTTATTTATATTTTAACTTAATTTTATGATAGTAAATTTATCTCAAAGTTAATTATGAAATTTTTATTGATACATAATAAAATTAATTACATTTAAATGATCATTGAACCTTCATAATCACTCGATGTAAATCAGATATCAGATATACTCATTTGATTTGTGTTACACAGATGTGTATACATGCGAGAAAAAATCCCCAATTAAATCATATCCTTTTAAATAATGGAAAATAAAAGTGTTATAGTATAAAAATTACTATAATTTTTAGTAGTAATAAGTAAAAACATATATAATTTCTATAAATGATTGTTCCATTGACTTTATTGATTTTTTTTAATAAGGGAAAGCATTGATACGATTCCTAAAATCCCAAAAAAGAATATTATTGAACATAACCTATTTTGATCAAATTGATGTTTTGGGGATACATACTCAATGGTTCCCAAAAATTAAATAACTAGATTTTTTAGAGACAAAAAATAAAATTAGTTTCAACAACAATATATTTGATTAATCTCAATCACCATAGACTTATATAATTTCCTTTTTTAGTATTCTAATCTTTATCACTGGATATCGTGTATTTAAATAAATTTTGTATTTGATCCTAGGCATGGGACATATGAAATTCTTAACACATTCATATCTACTATACAATAATAGTTGATATAAACTCAACATCATGTTATGGTTATTCTATGACAATATTAGATATACATTAGTATGTGGGTCTTATCACTTAGTTAACTACTAAAATGAAAAGAAAAATTATCATGTATTAATTGCATTAAAAATTTATATTTGGGGATAATATTTATCACATAGAATGATGTATGTTTTCTTCTATGAGAAATCAACCAGAAATAAAAAATATAAATTTTATGTTGAATTGATTTAGCATGTTTTTTAATCCACTTTTACTTCAAATATCATATCCAAACTATATGGTGTTATCCGTTGGTGAAGATGTTTTATATATAATTTCATAGAATTCAGTTGTGTCGTAATGATATCATAATAAAAATCTTGTGCATTCGATATTTCCTTTAACAAGTAAATAATATAAGATTATTACCACTAATTCATAATTTCATATCCATAAAAGGAACCTTATATGGTTCATTCCCCACATCATCCTCCCTAACGTCATCTACTATTACTTCATCAGATAAACTACCATTCATAAAATCATGGTTATCGTTTGGAATATCTGTTATAGTTCCTTCTATTGGTTGATCATATTTTTGATAAATAAATTTTTTATAAGATTCATATGAGAATATAATGAATGATAATTTTTTGAATGATCGTCTTTAAAAAATGTCCCATAACATAGTTTTATATTATTACATCACACCTCATGAATAATATAAATTTGAACATATAATTCCATTTCTCCATTTCAACATTGCTTCCTAATAATGATAATGCATCCACCCAATCCTCATCCTTGTGAAGAGGATACTCAATGATCCATATATGATATGAATATTGGTATTGCTGATATAATATTGAAGTAATATCTTGATCATCTATATGTTTGAAGTGACTATGAATCATCTGATGTACTTCATCCAATATATTTAACAGATGAATATTTTATACTCTTAGAGGTGGAAAGAATTATATAAAACAAATATCAGTAAAAAATACAACACCATTCGTTTATATTGATGTATAACTGATTACCTAGAATGAAAATTAAATATAATTCAAATTATTTGTAAACTAT
The DNA here is from genome assembly GCA_963277665.1 of Viscum album. Lineage (NCBI taxonomy): Eukaryota > Viridiplantae > Streptophyta > Magnoliopsida > Santalales > Viscaceae > Viscum > Viscum album. The sequence goes on from OY728143.1 coordinate 1,696,146,974, forward strand.
ATTAACAAATGTTTAAACTATTTTAATTAGTCATGATTAAAAAACTACAACTTTATCTTGATAGTTTTCTTATGGATTAGATTTTCATTATTGGAAAAATAAACCAAATCCATTAGGGGCTCTATGAGCCACTATTAACTTAGAATTCAGTAACCACCAGTCGCATTACAGACATGGTGTAAAAAACGAACATCGAACAACAATTTATCTTTTTAGACACACATTTATTACAATGTTACTCATAGTCTAGTAAGGGGGTTTGGGGTTTAAGATACATAACATTTTTATAGAAACACACATGTACTTATATACATAAGGATAGGTGTGAAATTTAGTACATAAATGTGGGAATGAAAATGAAATTATTGAAAATTTTGTTACCAAATAAAAAAAACATGACATTAAATTTCAATCAAACATTTCTCAGTAAACTCAATATAAATAAATTTTTACATATTTAATAATCACAAACAAAATAAAATTCAATAAGGAATTTCAATCATAGATCGGTTAGTCATGTCAAGATCACTCATCATACAATACTCTGAACATGTTGTTTTGGGTTCCTTAATATGTTCTAAATAATCATAATTTGCCAATAAATATATCTAATAAATAATAAATATCCCTTTATATACATATATTTCTTTCTAGATAATCATGATGATTTGCTACTAATAAAGGTCCCTATCTATAGAAAAAACCATGTTTGATATGAATAACCTCACCACTAATGTATATTGATGAAAACATGATTACCTAAAAAAAATATTTGATATGAAATTATATATATATATATATACTTCATCCTCAAATGATAAAAATATATTAATTAGTTATGAATAAATAACTATGACTTTGTCATCATAATTTTTCTATGGATTGGTTTTTCATTATTTGATAAACCAACCAAACCCTATGATGAAATTCCTAATGCCACTATTATCGCACATATAAAAAACTACCAGTATTCATTCAGTCGTGGTGTAAAAATACAACATTAAACATTAGAAACTATTTTCATTCAACCATTAATTATAATGTTACACACATGGAATTGAGGAGGTATAGGGGTTTAGGAAACATATCATTTTTAGATGGATATGAATGTCGTCACAAACATGGAGAGTGGGATGAAAAAAAATCACATTAATGGGTAAAGGAAATTTAAATTATTATAAATTATATGAACACATACGAAAATTATGACATACAATTCCAATCATGAATTATCCTATCATCTCAAGACCAGTCATCACACAATACTCTTAACATGTTTTTTTGGGACACTTATTCTATTATACATATTTTAAACTTAACTATAACAATATTTAATAAATTACAAATATATACATATATATATACACATTTATACAAATTACTTTTTCTAATATTAATATATATATAATTATTATTTTCTTAAATATGGATAGTATTATTTTTCAAATATTATATTCAAATAATACAATATATATTATCTAGGTAATGAATTGCATTTTTTGGTTAATTTATTATATAAATGTTTTTATTTTATGATTATAACTAACTTATTTTTAAAAAATAAATTACTAGAATAATCTTATTTATCTATAAATCTATTAATATATTGTACATTTATTAAATTTTAAAACTAATTAACATATATATACATTTAAATATATTCATGTATATTTATTTATGTTTTCACATATAATTGTATATATATTTTTAATCAATTGTATTCCCATAAATAAAATTTTTACTATTTTATACATAACTTCTCTAAGAACATTGGGGTCTAAAAAAGTGGTATAAGAATCCCTAATAACATTCTGTTGGTTCGGGTTTATATCCCATCCACAGAAACTTTTGGCCCGCCTAATTGAATTGGTGTGCATTATGGTAGAATCAATATATGCCAATGCAATCTTAGACCACATAACAATAAAGGGTATCATATGATTGGACACCCTCATGAATGCATGGTCTTCACAAGTTGTTAACATTTATTCTCGAAAGAAGGTGGTAACACATAGCATCGAGGCAGTCTCTAAAGAAATAAGTAGTGGTGTGTGAGCTCAGCATGGTGGTTGACAATAGAAGAAGAGCCCTGGAGGTTGTGATTTGTATGGGTTGGTGTAGTTGGAAATAATGGTAGGATGAGGTAGTTTTTTGTTGTTTAGAATCCTCTACAACAAGGGACCACAATTAAAAACTCGAGGATGATAGATGCCTCAGCCTACCGTGGGGTATTTGGGGTTGGTCGTCTTAGTCGGCCAAATGTAAGTCCTATTCGGTGGGGTATGTAAAAAGGGTTGGCCCTGATTTTCTCATATATATATATATATATATATTATAAATAAGTTCAAGGTGTAATCAAGACTATTTCTTGGGGGTGTTATGGACGAGTTTACACCCTTGTGTTGTGTTTGTGTGTGTCTGTCTGTTTTAATAACATTGTGTCCCCACAATCTGATATATATATATATACATATATAAATATAACTACAAAAAATATTATCAATTGTATATTTTTTAATGATAATAAATAATAGTAATATAATATATAATTAAATAAACATTAAAATATTGTAAAAGTTTAAATACAATACAATTAATAAATCATACATATATATTTTGAAGTAATTAAAATTAAAAAAATTTAAATAATTATATTTTATAGATAATTTCTTGTTATAGTAATTATTTACAATTAATATACATTAAAAATTATTAATAGTTAAATGATTTTTAGTATTATTAACAAAAAATAATAATATATATATATATATATATCCAATAATATGTTGTATATATAAATAAATTTAGAAATGATATATGTTACAACATAGATATATAAATAGTTATATTCAATTATGGTTTTTAATATTTTTTGTAATTATTATTAAATATATAATTTTTATAAAATATTGAGGTAGATTCAGTTTATTTATCCATGTATATTGAAAATTATTTGACAACTATATTTTATTATATATATATACTATAAAATATAACATATACTAATTAATATGATCAAATCTAATTATTTATAATTTAAATTAAAAATAAATAGTATTTTTAAACAATAATAGTTCACTTAATGTAAATTACTTATTTTATACATAGAATTTAAATTATGAAATCACTATACTTAAATTTTCTAAATCATTGAATATAAATTAAACCATAAAATGTACAATAATTTTAAAATAAATTTAATCACACAATGAACATTAATTTATACATTCATCCAACCATAAAAGTTAAATAAATCAATCATCAAAACAAAATAAATAATGCAATGATACAATAAAAATTTTCAAATCAAAATTTTAACTTCTCTAGTGATAGAAATATATTATTTTGAATTAGATGAAGTATATATTTTCTAAAAACATATGGTATGAATAAATTAATAGGAGGGGGAATACAATTATATCATTTTTCATGTGATTTTTGTAAACTATTCATAGAAAATCGGACTTTCGATATGGTTTTACAACAACTTCTTCCAAAAGATCCTTGACCGACCACGTGTCCTGATACAGTGAGAGTTTCTTAGAGGAAGTTGTTTCTTCAATTTTTAGTGCTCGATGACCCTTCTTTTTTTGTGAGAGACAAATTGAAAATCTAATATGGTAGAGGATGATAAAAATCTAATGGTAAGGATATAATCATGATAGATAGTCCTCATTGGTGGTTCTTAATGGCGATGGATTATGGAGTATAGTTACAGTAGAGACCTCCTAGATTTTTTAATTCTTGTGATGGATTAATCAACCAAAATTAATCTTAGAGGGTTCTTATAATTGAGATTTCGAGTATGATAATATGTTTTTGGAAATTTTTCTTATGTTTTTTTGGAATTATCCAATTCTACCTTCATTGTCCTTTTCATGTTTCTTTTGCACAAATTTTACTGGTTATTCCTATGGTGATATATATATTTTTTTTGTTTCATATACCTTGAATTTATATTATAGGCATCCATGGTTATATTTTCATAATATTAACAAAATTATAGTGGGTGGTTTTCTATCTATCTAATGTGACCATAGTTTTTTTAACCAAATAAAATCCCACATTCCCTTTTCTTCAACTAATTTTTTATTCTCAATCGGATTGTTTTTATATTGTTTCTTCTAAAAACATTATAATGTTTTTGTTTAATTTCTTTTTATTTTTTAATCATATCTTGTGTTATATTATATTTATTTATGGTGGATCATTTGAAACTTCCTCTTACTATTTTTAATTATTTGTCACTAATGATATCCTGTGAATTGTATGTGGTATCAAAGTATTGTTTCTTGATTCTATTGATGTATTTGAAAATATTAAAGTTTGATATGTTTCATGATGAAAATTATTTCAATATATGGAGAGTTAAAAGGAGTGATATCCTTTTCCACAATGGACTTGATGATGCCTTGGAAGGTTATAAGAGAAAAAGCAAAATTATATCTAGTACTTGATAGACCATGAACTCTTTTGAGGATTGTTTCGGTGCGGATGTGCGTCGGGTTTCTGTTCCGACGCTGTCCCACCAGGACGCGTTCGCGCGTGCGCCCATCGACCCGAGGGGATGGGCGCGCGGCTTGTGGCCCCGCAGTCCCGCTTTCCAAAGGCGGGCGGCATCTGTCCCTTATTCAGGGGCGTCTGATCCTTGATCGAAACCGGGATGATGGGATGTCGGCTCCTCCTTCCGTGGACGTCTCCTCGGAACTCGTTGCCTAATCCGGGTCTCCCTCATAGATTTAAGACGTGCTCGTGAATCTCTTTCCCGGCGCCATGTCTCCATGGACACCGGTTAATTACGCTGCTTCCGCCCGTACGTTCCAAGGAGTCTGGTCGGGGCAGCAACCTGCGGTGAGGAGACCAGGTAGCTCTGGGTGTTGGAGGCGTGTCTTAACACTGCGGCTCTGCATGTCTGCCTTCCGTCTCTAATAGGGCTTCTCGAAGGCGTGATGGCCTGAGGCATCCCGCGCTTGGTGCGGGGAACCGTGTTACCTGAGGTTTTCCTCAGCTTCCCATGTTTAACACGGGGTATGCCGCGAGTTTAACGTCCAGCGGGGACGGCATCGGACTGATCAACACGAGAAGTGGATAAGATGACAGAACCCCTTGCGGGGAACCTCCGATGCTGGGGCCAGCACATGGGCGGCTTCCCGAGTGAAGTGGAGTGGAATGAAATGGAATGACCCCACCAGGATGTGGCGGCCCGGGTAAGGATCAAGATGGATGATGGAGTGAAGAGCTTGGACCCCGTAGGGGCTTCCTACGTACCGCGCGTTAGCGTGGATCAAAGTCAGCGTAGTTTGGATATACAGTTTAACATCATGCTGGACGTTGGCAAGCCGACTCACAAGGAGGTCGAGGCTGCCGGGCGGAGGATTGAACCGAACCACCTCGCACAGAGGGGGATGGAACGGCCGGGTGGATCAACGCGAATGTGAACCCGGGAGGGGTCCACTGATGGACGAACCGACGTGAATACGACCGGGACGACCAGGTGGTGGGCTTGAACCTCGGAGAGGCTTCCTACATACCCTGTTTAGGGGACAGGGATCAAAGTCCACGTAGTTCATTCTGTCGGTACTTACGCACTGAGGCAGCCCGGATGCGGCAATGCTCAGTTGGAGAGGGACTTGGGCCAAAGGTAAGAGACCTCGATCCCTGTCACACCCTCTACTGGCTTCGGCAGTGGGGAAGCACAATGGATATACACACGTGCAGTCTCCCACAAGGGCAGATTCATAGGTGAATCGCCGCGAATGTGAACCCGGGAGGGGTCCACTGATGGACGAACTGACGTGAATACAACCGGGACGACCAGATGGTGGGCTTGAACCTCTGGGAGGCTTCTTACATACCCTGGTTAGGAGACAGGGATCAAAGTCCACGTAGTTCGTTCGGTTTGTAAAACTCTACCCCCGTGGGCGAAGGCCACTCCAATCCCGACATCCCTACAGAGACGAGCGGGTGGGGGCCACATCCAAACCGGGAGGACCCTGCGTGCGGGGCACGAGATCGGGTGATGCGGACAGTTTAACATCTTGCCGGACGAAGTACAGTTTAACGTCGTGTGTTGAGGACGAAGATGCTTGGCAGTTTAACGTCTTGTCGCGCGGACGAGGTGCAGTTTAGCGTCATGCAGGACGAATGCTGAACAGTTTAACGTCTTGTAGCTCGGACGATATGCTAGGTAGTTTAACGTTGTGCAGCTTGGACGTGGTACAGTTTAACGTCATGTTGGACGAAACACATGGCAGTTTAACGTCTTACAGCGCGGACGAAGTACAGTTTAACGTCATGTTGGACGAAGATGCTTGGCAGTTTAACGTCTTGCAGCGCGGACGAGGTACAGTTTAACGTCATGTTGGACGAAACACTTGGCAGTTTAACGTCTTGCAGCGCGGACGAAGTGGTGCCGCCAATGGGTCCGTGTCACTTCGCGCGAACCTGGAGGGCCGCACGGGAAGAAAACACACGGTGCGGGCACCCGGGATGAGGATCATCGGGTGCCACGCAGGCGGGCACCCTCAGGGGTCAAAGGGGGCGACCCCGGCGGATTGCGCGCAAAAGAGGAGCTTGGCGCGCAATACCGCGGGTCGGCGCGCAAATGGACGGGCTGGCGCGTAATTGGGCCATAACTTTGCGTGCAGATGATTGAGATTGCGCGCACCGGGCCTCGGATAGCGCGCGGGGGTAATGGCTCATTCTCTAACGAATGGGCACTTTGAAAAAGGGGGGGGTGCGCGCAATCGGGCTGGATTGTGCGCACCTGGGGGCAATTGCACGCAAGAGGCTTCTTTTGCGTGCGAAGGCCTTTGGGTGAAGAGTTAGTTCAAAGGAAAGGATCCAAAGGGATTACGCGCGAAGGCGAACCCCGAGGCTTTCTTGCGCGAAAGAAAGGAGGTTACCTGAAGATCAGCATTGTGCGCGGAAGGGGTTGGATTGCGCGAACGAGCGACTCTTCGAATTCCGGCAACCTCCAAAACGTCAGGGGTCGCCTTATATTTATAGGCAACCCCGGGCGCGGAATCTGGTTCGCGGGCGCGCAATTTCCTTCTCGGGCGCGGAATCGGGCCCGGCGCGCAAGGGAGTCGCGCGGGCCACGGGCGCGCAAAATTGCGCGCCGGCCCAGCGCATTGCGCGCATCCCGGGAGGTTTGCACGCGGCACTACAACTTTGCGCGCGGGTCTCCAAAATTCCGCGCAAGGCCTCCGGGGCCTCCAAAACGTGCTTCTGACTCCAAATATGACCTCGCTTTCCGCATCCGGAGCTTCGTTTGGGAGCAACGGACTTTTCCGGTGTCTACAAAAGCCCCCCCTCGGAATCTGATCGGCGAGAGGTCGCAACGATCGGGTTCCGAGGGAGACGCCGGAATGCCGAAGTCCTGGGTGGCGCGGGACTGTGGCGCGCAAAAAGGGCGTCGGGCGCGAAATCCGATGTCTCGGTCGCGCAAAGCGCTTTCCGCGCAGCGCGGACAGCCGGCCTCGCCTATAAATAGGGGCCCTGGGTCCCCCCGTACCGTACACCAGCCTTCCGCGCGATAAGCATTCAAGCTCTCGTGCGCGAAATTGCCCTTTCCGGCGCGGAATTCACCCGTTCGTCGTGAAAACCTTCCGGATTTCGGCCTGTTTTTGCGCGAACACCCGGGGTTTTACGCGACAGATTTCCCAATTGCGCGCCATCCACTAGGATTGCGCGCCAACTCTCAAACTTCTCTACCAGCCTCTTCCGATTCCGCACGCCTCATCCCTTAACCCACACGACTCTCGGAGCTTCTGAGATGGCCGCGAATCAAGGGAATGAGGGGGATGCCGCCATTCGCAGAGCTGAGATGGCGGCGAACGAGGAGGTCTACGGAGCCAAGGAGATTGTTTCCAGCAATCAGTCCTTGTTCGACTTGCTGACGCCGGCCCAGAAGACATATCCGCTGTCGGACAACCTGCCGATCTGGAACTTTGGCATCCTAGATGAGGTTCCGGTGCCAGGGTTCGAGGTTGATGCGCCACGGACCTGGGTGACTCGGGAGGACGAGCTTCCCCGCTATAACATCACCAACAATGGGAATCCTGCCAGGGAGACCAGGCACTAAGATATCTATGTCCTGAACCCGAGGACGCGAACCATCGTCGGGAGTGAGCCTACTGCGGAGAACTCTCCAACCCTCTACTCGAGCACATATCGCCAGAGTGTCACTGACGACACCAAGGGCTGGCTGAAGGACTGGGACTTGCGGTCTGGGGGCAATTTCACCAGTGAGTGGGCCTGGGCATTCTGGGTACGCCACACTTGCGATCACTTCGCGGAGGAGCTGCGGTACATCGGCCTGTTTGAGGCGGTGTGGACGTCGCAGTTCCACTTCTACCAGCAGTCCGAGCTCGGGCCGGAGCTGTTCACCCGCTGGTCCCCAGATACCAACTCCTTCCATCTTCACCATGGGGAGGTTAGCATCGGTCTCTGGGACATCCACTACATCGGAGGTATCCCACTGGAGGGTTACCAATACGATGAGTTCCTGCCCCCGAAGAACACCAGGGATGACAGGTCACGGACTCCCATTCTGACATGGCATCTACTTGACCTGTCTACGCAGTGGCTCGGGATCATGGACTTCCACAAGGACATAGCCTACAAGGAGTGGTTCGGCCAGTTCTTGGAGCATGACCCAGCGGTCAAGATGCCAGGAAGGGGTGAGCGGTGCCCGACCGCGGCTCTGGGGAGCCGGAACGGGTCGTACTGGCGGGTCCTGGAGACGGGCGACTACCGCTCATGGGGGTACCGCGTCATCGAGGCCCGGGACCCAAATGTCCGGTACGCGGCGTTCCTGGCCGCCTTTCTGAGTGGGTGGCTCTTGCCAGTGCGGGACGCGAGAATGGGCGTCCGCCCGACGACACTGGCGATGGCGGGCGCCATGGCCGCCAACAAAAGATATAACCTCGGGGTCCCGGTGCTGGCTAAGCTGTACGCCATCCTGGGACGCATCTCGCGAGGGGGTCGCCACGAAGGATCTATGGGCCCTTTCAATTCTTCCACGGCTGGGTGGCTGCTCACCTTGGTGGGTACACGTTTCCAAACGCCATCATTCCTCCAGGCAACGGCCTGCGACCCTCCCTGCTGAACATCGCGGGGGTCACTCCGATGACCCTAAATGAGGAGGGAGTGAGGATTCGGATTGGAAATCACGCCAATTTCAACTTCAGCCCGTTCCCCACTCTCGTTGGCAAGATGATAGACAATGGGCAGGGTCCGCTGGAGCAGCACGAATACTTCCTGAACATGCGGGGCGGGGTGCTCGTGGCTCGGATCGACGGGAAGGTGATCTGCGAGCCCTACGTGCCAACCCGGTTCGCCCGGAAGTTTGGGTGCCTTCAATGGATGCCGAAGAGGGTATTCACTGCTGTCCAGTAGGAGACGAACCCTGGCGTCCTTCGCCAGATGTGGCTAATGTTTGCCGCTTTCGGCTCTGGTGAGGTCATCACTCTCCCTCCTACCGGGGTCGACGCAGGCTTGGAAACCGAGTACGCTGAACACTGGGCCATCGCGTACCCCGAGGGGCTTCTACGGAAACCAGTTCGGCGACTCGAGGTCACCCGTGAGGAGACCGGGCGTCAAGGAAGGAGGCGAGGCGCCGTTACGCGGGGGAGAACGGAGGCGCGCCAAGCAGTGGAGCCGGCGCGAGCAGGGACTTCGGCGGCGGGCACATCGCAGGCTGCCGCTACGACCTCGGCGCCCAAAGAGGGGGCATGTGCGGTGGTCGAAGAGCGGCCCGGGAAGCAGGTAAGGCATCTTCTCGAACCCTCCCACGATGCAGTCTTCCCAGCGCTGTGGTCGGCCTGGATGACCCTGCGGCAGTCGCTGGGGACCGAAATCATCTGGCAGAAGATAACCAGCGAAGGAATCCACCTGCCAGAGGTCGGGCGCCTTCAGGTCACCGACAGGGTGAACTTCCACCGGCGGTATGCGTATCTGACGGCCATGGACGAGTACGCGCGCCAACGTGGTCAGCGTGCGGAGCCGTCCCTTCTGGTGAAGGTGATGCTCGGTCTAGAGCCTGCTCCAGAACAGATGCCGCCGGAGGAAGATGACAGTAACGACGACTCCGAGGAAGAGGAGGAGACGGGGGAGGATGAAGGCTCCGAGGGAAGGTCCCATCAGGGGAGCCCACGGGAGAGCGGCAAGGTGGCCGGCTCTGGCAACATTGATATCACTGAGCTCCTCGAGGTCCGCTTCTATCCCTACTCAACCTGCTTCATCCATTCTCTTATGCAGCTTATAACCCATTTCATCACTTTCCTCAGGAGTGCACAGATGTTGGTCAGGCATCCTCAGTAGGAGTAGGAGAGGCGCCAGCAGGACAAGGCGGGGGCCAGGCGCCCATCATTGAATTGACAAGCGCTGAGGGGTCCCCTTCTGCAATTGCTCCTGCGGCGGCCAGGACAGCGGAAGATGACGCCTTGGATTCCCGTAAGTCTCCTTACTTTACTGTTGGTGCTTGCAGTTGACGCTCCGTGACTAACCACGGCATGCCCCACGCAGTGATCTCAGTACTGGAGGCTCGTCGGGTTGCCGAACCCGGGCCACCCACGAGTGAACTAGTGGCAGACATGCCGCCTGCTCCGGAACAGACTTCCCACACCGAGCCGGCCCCACCAACTGCTGATCAAGGGGTTGCGGACGCCGGAGGTGCTGCCATCGGAGAGAGGTCGGGGGCTGACGAGGGTGTCAACGCCACTGGGGCGAGAGACGAAGGTCGCCCAGATGTTGGGGAACCTATCCCCCGTGAGGACATCCCAGGGGCGGACCCCGCAGCAGACCTGCTGGCTGCCTTCCCTGCCTACCGGCCTGCCGACCCCGAGGAGATGGACGACTCGGATGCGGAGGCGTTCGAGGAGAGCCGGATAACGCGACGCAGTGGGTGGAAGTGCATCCAGCGCTTCCTCAAGCGAGACCCATCGGAGTGGCTGGGGCGCATGGGATCACTTCAAACCTGGCTGTGCTTCCTGTGTGCCGGGGGAGCTGATGCTCAACGCCTCCATCTGACTGTCCGTGATTTCATGGCCGAAAAGATGCGCGAGAGCCGCCGACGTTCCGACGTCGCACAATGTCGGGACGTGTCGGAGAACACGTGGGCGCTCCTCGTGGCGGATCAGGATGTCCGGCGTCTCGAAGGGCAGGCGGCAGAGAAGGAGGCCTTCGTCGCAGCGTGGACTGAGCTTGTGGAGCAACTAACGGCCCAGCTGGTTGACGCCCAGGTACAGCTGACGGAGGCGGGCCAACAGATGAGCACACTTCAATTCGAGCGGGAGCATGCACGGGCCAGGATCGGCGAGCTGCGTGCTGCGACCGCCGACGAAGAGAGGGCACGCAGAGAGCGAGAAGCAGCTCTGGAGGCCGCCAGCCAAAGGGTAGCGGCGTTGGAAAGATTCATTCAGCACGCTAATCCCTAGGGGCTTTGTTTTTCCATTCCCAGAACATTTTGCTTCCGATACTCAATACTTCGATCCACTTGTATGAACCAATATATTTATCTGCATCTTTTGGCTTAACATGCTCAACCAAGATTCATTGTCTTGCGGGAGCGTTTAACAAAACTTCAAGCATCCACAATTGGGCCTGGATTTCTAAAGAAAAGAGGGAGGTCATTCCAAGGAAAGGATACCTCAGACCTAATCAATGTATCATCCCCCCAACTTGTTCCGACACACGAGCGGGACAACGCTAGGGGCGTTAAGATTTTATCCGAACATAGGGAAATGAGAAAGGTTGAATCGCATGTCCCGAATTCAGAAATCCACGACGGTCGGCCTTCCAGGAAATGCCCAAGACGGCAAGCAGAGAATGGATCAATCGACCATACTACTGCAATAGACGGACATAAGGTCATATTTGCAGGAGGCGGATCACATGTCATCATCAATGCCACTTTGGGGGTTCCTTCAGACACAAGGGTGGAAATCCAGATCAACAGGGCATGCGAAGCGTGGGGCGAAGTGACGATTTGTTCGGACAGAATCTAACGCTCTCAAAATTGCGCCACCGTGGGGAAAGCGTATTAGGCGGATGCACTAATCTGGCCGTGAATCACCCCAATTCTCAGACAGAACCTCTTTGACGAGGAAACTGTCACTTCCCATCATTACAATGGGGCATCCCGAGCTGAATCGGGGAGAATATCACAACTGCACCACTCTACCAGAAGCCAGGCCAGACGGTCGGCGACGAGGAGGGGCGAGATTTAGCGATCCCTGAGGCTGGACCCGAGTCGAGATGCCCGGGCGTTCCTACGTACTCCATCGGGCTGGAGATCAAGCCACACGTAGTTTTGAAAGTGCAGTTTTAACGTCATGCGGGACGTAGAACCCCGTTTGGGGAGATCTTAGTTTAAGGTCGTAGAGCTTGGACCAAAGGGGCAGATCTTAGTTTAAGGTCATAGAGCTCGGACCATAAGAACCTCAAAGTACGCCACATCGTGGTCCTATCCCCTAGATATGCAAAGATGAACTGAGGGATAGTGTCAAGAGTGTCGAGGTTTCGCCTGGTCAGAATGGGAGGTGGAAAATGTAATGTGAATCATGCGGACATTCACTCAAGGACTGGGGGCACCGGCGTAACAATATGGGAGTACTGCCGACCGTGGCGGAAAATCAGCATCAATATCGCACTGACCGTTGATGGAATGAGGCAGCAAACGAGCATCAACCGCTCAAGCGCAGGATTCATATCGATTTGCTGCCTGAGGCCCTTGGGGGCACCAGCCCGAGTCGGTGGGAGAGCACTGAGGCATTGTGTCCTGACCGCTCACGGGGGCTCCACCCAGGGCGTAGGCGATGGGTCCGAATGAAAGGGAGCACGAAGCCTGAAAAGTGGAAGAAACCTGACCAAGCTGAAACTGACCCTCCTGGAAATAAACCAGAGTACTCTTGACACCGGTGGACCACTGCAAGGGGTCGAGGGACACGCCTTCAGGGTGACCCGAAGGCGGCGGATTCCCCGGAGAAGGGGGAATCTCTAAGAGGTGGGGGGCTGGGCCCGAAGTTTCAAACATCCGGGCGTTCCTACGTATCCCATAAGGATGGGAATCAAGCCACACGTAGTTCTTGAAGCGCAGCGCAACACAATCGGGCACCAGCGCGGGGAGGGGTGCGGGACTGGCCCTCGCACCCAAAGAAGCGGTATTTGATATTTCTTGTTTGTCCTTAAAGATGGATGGTTTTTTTTGTGCAGTGACATGCCTGTGATTAAGAAATCCCTGGCGTCGCCACAATAATCAAGCCATGAAAGGCATTGATAAATGTCGTGGTTATTAACCGGCGCCCAACGTGAATGTCCCCTGAGGAGAACATCACGATGCAGTGCCGTTTTTCGTCGGGCGGCCAAGACGATCACAGTTTACGGTCGCGTGGTAAGACCAGACAACACAGTTTATGGTCGTGTGGTTCGGACCATGGAGGAATCCGCTTATTGCGATACGGAAGACCCAGCGGAGGTGGGAACATACCCAGCCCTGCGGTCATGCACGATTCCTGGAGAAGGATCCTGGGATAGGGGCATGCGTATGTCCATCACCCGAGGGGCAGAGAAGCTAACCTGCAGCTATACTGGGCCCAGAACACGATTGTTCGGGCGACTCCTTCCTCCTTATGGGGACGAGGGTCCAGCTACACATGGCCCTTAGGGAGGACATCAGCATATATCCTTGGTGCTCAGATCGTGGGAGCCTCGAAAGACACCATTACCCTGGTTGGCCTGCCTAACGTGTAAAGGTGTACTGAAGGTTAGTATGAAGAGAGTGTCGAGATTCCACTACAACGCACAAAGGCAGAGTGTGATGAGGACTGCGCAACCAATTTTCAGAGCCTGAAAGAGCCGACATAGCGATCAAGGATGTCGCTGACCATATTCGCAACACAACATCCGATCGCGTCAGCCTAGGATGGGGCAAGAAAACGAGCATCAACCGCAGGATTGATATCGATTTGCGGCCCAGGACCCGCCGGTAAATCGACCCGGAGCGGTAGGAGAGCACTGAGGCATCGTACCCAAACCGCTAATGAGGATCCCTTTGAGTGAAGGCTCGAACAAGAGGAAGCGCGAGGCCCGACAAGCAACACAGGACTTGTCGGGATTGAATCCGACACTACGGGTCATAGACCTGAGTACCCAAAACATGTTAACAGATCACCGGAAAGGGTCGGAGGACTCACCCTGAGAGCAACCAAAAGACGGCAGATCCCCGTGATCAACCAAGAGACGGGGCTGGACCTGAAACACAAGCGTCCAGGCGGTCCTACGTATCCCATAAGGATGGGAATCAAGCCGTATGTAGTTCTCGAGAGGCAGTTTAACGTCATGCAGGACGATGAGGGGTGTGAGGTAGTCCCACACACGGGGGAGGCGTACGGCGCGGCCAGTAGACCAACGTGAATGAGGACATAATCCCCCGCTCACGCCACACGCCTCGCACAAAAAGGAGGGGAACTTGGGCCAGAGGCCCAACGCGGGATAGAGATTCCCGGGAAATGGGGCTGGGCCTGAAACATGGATGTCCAGGCACTCCTACGTATCCCATTAGGATGGGAATCAAGCCGCACGTAGTTCTTGAGGGGCAGTTTAACGTCATGCAGGATGAAGATGCTTGGCAGTTTAACGTCTTGCAGCGCGGACGTGGTACAGTTTAACGTCATGTTGGACGAATACTGAACAGTTTAACGTCTTGTAGCTTGGACAGTATGCTAGGCAGTTTAACGTCGTGCAGCTTGGACGAAGTGCACTCAGGAAAAGTACTACTTGAGGAACCTAGCGTTGGTGGGAGGAGTGACACGCTCACCATCCATAGTCTCTAGGGAGTACGCGCCATTGGGATAGACCTTGTGGATGACAAAAGGTCCCTCCCACTTGGGCTCCAACATGGGTGGCTTCCTGTCGGGGATCATTGGTGCTCTTAGGGCCAGTACTAGGTCACCCTGCAGGAAGGAGCGGAGGCAGACCTTCTTATTGAAAGCTCGAGCCATTCTCCTTTGATGCCTCTCCAAGTTGTGCAAAGCGCGAAGCCTATTCTCATCCAGTGCTTCCAACTCGACTAGACGGGCTTCAGCAGCTCTGTCCGGTGCTTGCTGGTCGTAGACCGTAGTGCGCAAGGATGGTAACTGGATCTCGATGGGCAGGACGGCCTCATCTCCATACACCAGGGAATAAGGGGTCATCTTGGTGGAATTGCGATCCGTCGTCCGATAAGCCCAGAGGGCGTTGGGGAGCTTGTCTGGCCAACTCTTCTTGTTCTGACTAACCATCTTTTGCAGAGTGTTAGAGAGGGTCTTGTTAAACACCTCAATCTGTCCATTCGCCTGCGCATGATAGCGAGATGTATGGTTCGAGCGAATGTTGTACTTGGCGTACAACTTCTTCAACTCGGCTGCTCGGAAATTGGCTCTGTTATCCCTGAGGATAGCGTGAGGCACTCCAAATCGATAAATGATGTTGGAAGTCACGAAGTCAGCGATCGAACAAGATTTGACCTCTCTGAGCGGAATCGCCTCTGCCCATTTTGAGAAGAAGTCTGTGGCGGTTAGAATGAACCGACACTAGCGAGCCGTCGCCGGCGGGTAAGGTCCCACAACGTCCAGACCCCAGACTGCAAAGGGCCAGGAATACCTAGTGGTATGGAGAGGCTCCGGCGGCCGATGCACAAAGTTCGCATGAACCTGGCACGCATGGCACTTCCTAGCATACTCGATGCAGTCATGGATCATGGCGGGCTAGAAGTATCCCAACCTCCGAATCTGGTGGGACAGCTTCGGCCCAGTCTGATGGGCACCACATGAACCAGCATGAACCTCTTGCATGACTCGTGGGATCTCAACTCCCTGAAGGAAACGGAGGAGAACACCATCAAATCCGCGTCTATAGAGGATCTGCTCCAGGCCGGGACTGCTCTGGAGGACAAACTGCGATGCGCGGCGTCGAACTCGCTCGCGCTCGGCCCGATCCGACGGGAGAATGCTATGTTGGAGGTACTCAACCAAAGGCGCCCTCCAATCAGAGGCTGATTCGACTGCCATATCTGGGGTACTCGGGGCTCCGAGCACAGGGGAAACCGTGGTGAGATTACTTACCGATGGGTCGCGATCTCCCTCCAGGATAACGGGAGTGATGAGCCTGCGGTGCGTCACGCGGACGATCAGGTTGTCCTGTTCAGGCTCTGTGAGTGATGCAGCAAGGCTGGCCAAAGCATCTGCTCGACCGTTCTGCGACCGGGGAATATGGACAATTTCTGGCTGAGAAGGGAACTGGGCCATCAGAAGGAGGGTGCACTCCAGCAATGGCACAAGTTCCGGCTTCCTGACAACATAGTCACCATTGATCTGCTTAACGACCAGCTCGGAGTCCCCTTTCACACACATATGGGGCACGTCGATCTCGAGAGCCAACTCGAGGCTAGTGATAAGGGCATGGTATTCCGCCTCATTGTTGGTACAGCCCTTTGATAACAGGAAAGATTATGGCAGCACGACTTTCTCCAGGGTAGTGAAGACGATACCCAAGCCCACTCTGTTGAGCTTAGGATTATCGAGTCTTCTACCGGTGGGGCTCCGGGAGGCACCGTCAAAGTGCATCTGCCAGCATGGATCGGCATGATCGATCGAGAGAATGGCCTCATCAGGAAAGCCTAGATCCAGCGGCTGATCCGCGGAGGTCGGGTGAGCAGCCAGAAAGTCTTCCAATGCTTGCCCTTTGATGGCCTTCTGAGACACATACCTGATGTCGAACTGCTGGAGAATCACAGCCCATCGCGCTAGACGACCAGTCAACATAGGCCGGCTTAGGATATATTTCAACGGGTCTACCCGAGAAACCAACTGTACCTCATGGTGCTGGAAGTAGTGCCGTAATTTCTGTACGGAAAATACGAGCGCCAGCTAGCTCTTCTCGATGGGGGAATACCTAACTTCCGCATCGAGGAGCATGCGACTGAGGTAATAGAGGCTATTCTCTGTTCCCTCGTTGTTCTTCTGGGTGAGAAGGGCACCCAGGGACCGTTCCAGGGTAGTCACATAGAGGACCAGCGGCTTCCCGGATACAGGCGGCATCAGAACCGGAGGTTGAAGCAAGTACTGCTTGATTTCCTCGAAGGCGGTCTGACACTCTTTATCCCATACATAGGTGGCACCTTTCTTCATGAGCCGAGAAAAGGGCTTACACTTGCCGGCCAGATTCGCGATGAATCAGCGTATATAGGCTAAGTGGCCTTGGAACCCTTGCAGTTCCCGGATGTTACCTGGGGGAGGCATCTGGCTAATCGCCCTGATCTTCTCTGGGTCGATCTCAATACCCCGGTATCTTACCACAAATCCAAGGAACTTTCCGTAGGTGACCCCGAAGGCACACTTCAACGGGTTCATCTTCAGGCAGCGAGACCCGAGGAAGCCGAACACTTTCTCAAGATCTTTGAGATGGTCCTGACGCTGGCGCGATTTGACCACCAAGTCGTCGACGTAGCATTCCACCAGTGTGCCGATGATTGGCTTGAATATGCGGTGCATCGCCCGTTGATAGGTGGCACCTGAATTCTTCCGGCCGAAGGGCATGACCTGGTAACAAAAGATACCTTGGGGGGCCCTGAAGGCAGTGAACTCCTCATCCTCAGGGGCCATCCGGATTTGGTTGTATCCGGAGTATCCATCCATAAAGGAGAGGGCTTGGAACCCTGCCGTGGCGTCAATCAACAGCTCTGTCATTGGAATGGGAAAATCATCCTTCGGACAGTGGCAGTTGAGATCGCGGAAGTCGATGCAGACTCTGATCTGCCCGTTCTTCTTCCTGACCGGCACAATGTTGGCCAGCCATTTGGGGTACTGAACATCCCTCACGAAGTTGGCTTTGATAAGCTTGTCAACTTCGGCCTCAACCATGGCACCGTGGAATGGGTGCATCTTCCTAGGAGGCTGCTTGAACCCGCGATGGTTCGCCGGGAGACCAAGGCGGTGGACGGCTACCTGAGGATCTAGCCCCGACATCTCGTCATAGCCCCAAGCGAACACATCACGGTGCTGCCTGAGGAAGTCCACGTACTGCTGCCGCTCCTCAGAGGGCATGGCGGCATTGACCAACGTGGGTCTTGGATCTGCTTCGGTTCCAAGGTTCACCTGTACTAACTCATCGACCGTGGGGGAGACGCCCTCCTCAAAGGCTGGGGGTGCATCTTCCACGTCCTCTCCACTCGGGGAGGGATCGTCCACGGGAGAGACTACGTTGGAAACTGCATTGGGGCTACCAGATCCTGCTGGGCCGCTGGTGCTGGCATGGGCGGTCGAGGTCATCTCATCAGGAGACTCACAGGCCGTCGAAACCATGGCTACGTCCAACCGTTGAATCGGGAGGACGTAAGCGTCATCCAAGCATGCCCAGGGATCACCTGCAACAGCGACAGGCTCAACCTCACCTACCAGGATCTGCTTATCCTTGCTCTTGTAATAGTCCGCGTCCAGATAGCGGGCTTCACATGAGGCAAAAGGAGAGGCATCTCCCTGAAGCACGCCTACTCGACCGTTAAGGGAGTATTTGAGGCATTGGTGGTATGATGAGGGAACCGCCGCGTGAAGGTGGAGCCATGGCCTGCCCATCAATGCGTTATACGCAGTGTCTTGAGAGACTACCATGAATTCGGTGTTGGCAACCAGGTCACCGAACTGGGTCTTCAAATGTATCTTGCCGCCCGGAGTTTGCTCGGTGCGGTCGTACCCCTGGATCCTGAGGTCGGAGGGAATCAGGTCATCCTCAGACAACCCCAATCTCTAGAGCGTCCGAGTTGGAATCAGGTTAATCCCGGACCCCGTGTCGACAAGACAACGCCGGACTTCAAGACCATTGAACTGGACAGTGACATACAACGAATGAATGTTCCCCTGTATAGGAGGGTCTTCATCCTTACCAGAGAACGAGATAACTGCCTGACATTCGGTGTCCTCAATCGTTTCGGCGTGAAAGGCCTCTACAGCCACGACCTCTGTCTCAAACTGGAGGGGGCTCTTCAGGGCTTCAGCGAGCGCCTCGCGCATCTCAGGTGACATGCGTAGAGCCTCAAGGATGGAGAGCCTTGCTGGGATGTCGGCCAAGTGCTTCAGGACATCATACTTTTTGGCCAAGCGCGAGCCCCTGGTTGCAGGAAGTTGCTCTGCGGTTGGTGGCATGACGGGCCTTGCCGGTTGGACCGGCGGCCGACTGGTACTTGGCGCATCTCACTGTTCATTGGTTGAAGCTCGGGAAGTAGTCACCGTACTGGGGTCAGGAGGCCGGGATGGACTCGTGGCAGGACGGAGCTGGTCGCGGCGCGGCTGAGGCGGTTCTGCCTGGTCCCACACCACAAACAGTGGCGGAGGCGAATCTGTCATCCCCGGATGGGGGGGGGGGGGCTGCGCGCGCTGAGCTCGGTTATGAGCCTGCTGCCTAGTCTCAGTGGCGTGCACGGCCTGGCTGGAGGTACCAACTATTGTGCCCCAGCGACTCATGTTGTTGCGGTTCCTCCGACGGTGGCGATGACCGGGGACACTAGGGAGGTCCACCTGGTGTTCTTCAACGTCGGGAACCGAAATGGGATTTACCAGCTCGACGGTATTAACCGAAGCATACCCAACACTGTCATCGGACGGATCATCCATCACTGGGCGGATCCGAGGAGGGATCCCCATCTCCGGGGGAAAGAAATCCCCGAGAGTGCGGGATAGTGGCGGAACTGGAGGGGCGCGCTCTTCCTTCTTGCGCTGCCGCCGTTTGCTCTTCTCGGAAGAGGCAGGCTGGGACGACGATGCCGAAGCAGCACCCGCAGATTCTGGGGGCTCAGGCTGATTCAAGCGTGCACAGATGATTCCATGGGCGCGAATGATCGTCTTGCAGGCCATCCAGTTATTATACTTCTGGGATCCGTGGTCGGAGACCAGCTGCCATTCGTCCTCATTGCCACTATCGTCATCTGATCCCACGAACACGCCCGCCACTTGTGCTGGAGCTGGGCCCAACCTGATTACATTGTTGTTAATCTGGTCTTGGAGCCAGTCCTTAAACATGTAGCACCGCCGGATGGTGGGCCCCAGGGCCCGATGGTAAGGGCAGTAGCAGGGGTTATCCGTGAGATGTGCCTCCTCTGGCCTCCAACACTCAGGCAGTCGCACAATCCTCTGCTCCAGGGCGCTCCGGAAATAACCGGGGACCTGATCCTCGTGAAATGATTAAGTCAGGTATCGCGGGCCCCTGGGAGCGTGGTCTTGACGAGGGGCTGGAGGGGCCTGCCGAGGAGGTGGACCCTGATTATCTCGCCTAGGTTGTGGCGGTACATTACGCGGAGGGGCCGGCCGGTTCTGGGGCTGCCGCTGCTGGGCCGGGAACTGAGCCCGTGGAGGCGGATTCCTGTGAGGCTGTGGAGCTGGCCTCGCCGGCAGCAGCTCCAACGGCCTGGGGGCCTCTATCTGGGCAACAGCAGCGGGCTCAGCCCTACTGACTCTCCTTGCAGGAATCATAGGGGCAGCGGGTGTGCCTGACTGGCCTGTTGCAGGGCTTCCTCAAGACGTTGAGCTTTGTCTGAGAAGTCCCTGAACCCTCCGGGGTAATTCTGAGTGATCAAAGAAGGGACCAGCTCGGTCTTGACGTTCCCGATGCACATTGTCAGCAACTGCTCCTGAGTCAATGGCATGTCAAGGGAATACGTGAGACCCTTCCATCAGGCGACGAAACCCGCGACTCGCTCATCAGGCCTCTGCTTGCACTTGAAGAGGTCTGCGATACTCGTCTTCCAGGTCGTGGAACTGAACTGGTAGAGGAATTGTCTATGAAGGTCCTCCCAGCTAGTTATTGACCCGACGGGGAGCTGGCTGTACCAGACAAATGCTGGACCTTCTAGTGTCTGGCCAAAGCAGCGAAGCTTAGCGGCCTCCTGCTGCGCCGGAGTTCCCAACATAGGCCCGCACCTCGAGTTGAAATGGGCCAAATGCTGTGGCGGATCTCCAGTCCCGTTGAAGGGGGCGAAAGTGGGGTTCCTGAATCCCGGAGGTGCCGACAGGTCATCCACCCAAGCTGGGTATGGCTTGCCGTCCGGTGGGATCGCCACTTGCCGAGTCTCCAAGGCTTCCAAGCGGGCAATGAGTGCCGCCATCGGATCGTCTGGACATGGGTTCCAGTCCTGGCGAGGATCTCTAACCACGAGCGCATTGCATGGCCCTTCAATCGGGTCGTCGACCGGGTCGTCGAACTCGGCAGCTCGTGGGATGGCGGGCGGAGCGGCCCTTGGGGCAGCGGGAGGAATCCGAGCGGGGTCTCTCAGGTAGTCACGCCGCTCGGGAGGGTGCAGTGAAACATACCGCGCCCTCTTTCCATAGGCAATGGCCTCTCCCCTGTCGGCAAACACGGCATAATCACGGTTGCCTGGGAGAGCCTCATCGAGGGGTGGTTGTTCCTGTTCTTGCTGTCCTGGCCTAGGATCACCGTAGTCAGGCCGCTGCTCTGCAGCGCGCTCGGCGAGGAGCTGGTCAACTAGATTCTTCTGCTCGGCGAGCTGTTGACGTAGCATAGCCTTCTCGGGTTCCTCATCCGCCCTCTGCATAGAGGCAGATGAGTCGGCAGGCTTTATAGCCCCGCCGTGCTCTTTACCTTTGCTGACGTTTCGGCTCAACGTCAGTTCTTCAGTGGGTGTGGGGAGACCCAGGAGGTTCCTCTAGTGACGAGTAACTCTCACCGATGGATCCAACGACGGCTTGTCTTCGGGGGGAGGGCCCCCGTCGAGAAGTTCCAAGTCGTTCCCCTCTCCCGACAGGTCAGCCATATTGACCGTTTCCGTCCCTGGGGATGTACCCTCAGGGCCACCCAATGAATCGGGCTGTCGGCGAATCGCACTGAAGCGTAGGGAAGCATACTATCCCCATCCACGGATATACACGTGGGGAGTGGCTCCCTCGATAACTTTGCGGAGTACTTGAAAACACTCAACGCATCGTTGTTGGAGGGCCTCGTGGTGCCCAAATGACCCGGGGTGCCGAACCGCGGGGAGCGTGGCCAGGTCAATTTGACGGCACTGCTCACCAATATCCTCCAGGTGTGCTTGAATCCCGGGATATGGCATTTTTAGGCGGTGAAGACGGGAGTGAGTCCCGGAGAGTTCGGCGGAAGCATTCGAACTCATCCGGGGTGAGTGATTCGGGTGCATCAAAGTCCGGTCCTGCGACTGGCCAAAACATCTCAGGGAAGTGGCCCTCTGCAAGGACAGTCCAGAAGCTCCACGATTCAAACTCGGGACCCAGGTCTCCTTGGTCCTCTTCAACGACTGGGAATGGACGGGGAACCGGCAGTGGTGCCGAGGCGGGCCACCGGGCCGACGGGCTGGCCGGCGGTGAATACGGCGAGCAGGTCGATTGGCCTCCATATCCCGGGCCGCCCTCTGAGGGTGGCGGTGCCCCAGCTACCACATCACGATAGGACGGGCCGGCGAGCGAACATCCTGCTATAGCGTCGGTGCTCGCCGAGGGTGCACTAGATCGTGGTTCGACCGTCGGTCCCCAGAAAAAGTCTCCGGGTTCTCCGATCGAGGCAGAAGGTGCTTCCGGAGGGGCCGGTACCAACCGCAAGCTTGATTCTTGGGGGTCTATCAGGCCCTCACTACTCCGGATATACCTTCGGAGAGAAGCGGGGATCGTATCGATCTCGCTCTCGGGAAGTACGAGGCTGACGTGCCACATTCCTACCCCTGCCCCTGACTGGCGGGATCGGGGGGAGGGCTCTGTCGCCGAATCATACTCTGCCTCTGTATCAGAGAAACGAACCGGTCGGATCTCTATCCGGAATTCCGTAACATTCCTCCCTCTACGTCGACGCCTCGCCTTCCTGCCCCTGGGTGGTTCTTTGGGGCATGACTGATCTCTGTCCTGGCGTCCTCTGGCCGCACCGGTGTTGGGGCCAAGAGGACTGGAAACTAAGGTGCGAGGAGCACCGGGACAGATATCAAAGGGGATGCGGGGAGAGATGACTCCGGGCAGGCCTCCGGGCCGGCGTCGGAAGGTGGGATGACCCATGCCTCTTGGATCGGCCACACGGAGTAGACCCTGTTGGTGAATAGCGCTACCGCGAGGTGGTCTGCGGTGGCTATTGCATGTACCAGCAACCGGGAGAGTCAACCCAACCTGCCTTTGGGGCGGTCGGGGCCTCGATCCAGGTCGGCATGAAAGTGCCCCTGCTCAGGATGCGCAGGGGCCTGGTGACTGGAGCCAGCAGTGGCTTGAGCCAACGCGGCCACTGTTTCTAGGGCCCCAAGGTGGGCATCCTCTTCCGCTCGTGCCCGATGTTGGCGTCAGGACAAACGAGTCGGGATGAGCGGCGCGGGCAGGTGGAGAGCCCGTTCTTCGACTTGAGAGGCATGGCGGCAGTGTCACCGTGGCCTGATAGGAGCCCTCACCGCGGATCCCTGGAGCGAATCTCGGATAAGGTGGTCCCGGACATCCTCCACCTCATCCGCATAGGGGAAGGAGCTGTCGGAGCGTTCCGGGGATAAACTCCTGAAGCGGTTAGACGTCGAGGTAGGTAGAAGTGCCTCCCTGCACGCCCCTCGGGGGCGGCGTTGGTGGTGAGGTGCAACTTCCTCGAGGTCTAGGCGAGCCATGTCCCTGGTGGGGATGACTCCCTCTTCCTCATATCTCCACACCAAGTTGTTAATCACCCTTCTCTGGATGACCTCCGAGGGGGAGAGAGGGCGTGGTTGCCCCGCAGTTGCGGCTGCTGGGACGGCCATGGAACGGGCGGGACCGCATGGATTAGCCGCGTCGGTGTTTCCCCTACCCCTGCGCCAGTGGGCGGGTGGAGATCGGGCACTAGATTGGGCGACTTGATTTCTGAAAGCAGGGAGAAAAACCCATTAACAGTGACAGGAAAAGGAATCGACAACCAACCATTAGTGCCACGACGCCTTCCGTGGGGGGAACCCAGGCCATCGACGTCGTGAGACGGAGTGCCCGATTTCCCTTCCCCAGCCCCTGGCAGGTTCCGTGCCCCAGTGTTGAATGCTTGGCCGGGAAACATGCTGGTCTTCCAACACCTCTGAAAGCAATTGGTCTTCGTATTGAAGAGAAGAGATTCACGTCGGGTTCACCATTTTTCTGTTTCGTTGCGCATGTGCGTCGGGTTTCTGTTCCGACGCTGTTCCACCAGGACGCGTTCGCGAGTGCACCCGTCGACCCGAGGGGATGGGCGCGCGGCTTGTGTCCCCGCAGTCCCGGTTTCCAAAGGCGGGCGGCATCCATCCCTTATTCAGGGGCGTTTTCTCCTTGATCGAAACCGGGATGATGGGATGTCGGCTCCTCCTTCCGTGGACATCTCCTCGGAACTCGTTGCCTAATCCGGGTCTCCCTCATAGATTTAAGACGTGCTCGTGAATCTCGTTCTCGGCGCCATGTCTCCATGGACACCGGTTAATTACGCTGCTTCCGCCCGGACGTTCCAAGGAGTCTGGTCGGGGCAGCAACCTGCGGTGAGGAGACCGGGTAGCTCTGGGTGTTGGGGGCGTGTCTTAACACTGCGGCTCTGCATGTCTGCCTTCCGTCCCTAATAGGGCTTCTCGAAGGCATGATGGCCTGAGGCATCCCGCGCTGGGTGCGGGGAACTGTGTTACCTGAGGTTTTCCTCAGCTTCCCATGTTTAACACGGGGTATGCCGCGAGTTTAACGTCCAACGGGGACGGCATCGGACTGATCAACACGAGAAGTGGATCAGATGACAGAACCCCTTGCGGGGAACCTCGGATGCTGGGGCCAGCACATGGGCGGATTCCTGAGTGAAGTGGAGTGGAATGAAATGGCATGACCCCACCGGGATGTGGCGGCCTGGGTAAGGATCAGGATGGATCATGGAGTGAAGAGCTTGGACCCCGTAGGGGCTTCCTACGTACTGCGCGTTAGCGCGGATCAAAGTCAGCGTAGTTCAGATATACAGTTTAACGTCATGCTGGACGTTGGCAAGCCGACTCACAAGGAGGCCGAGGCTGTCGGGCGGAGGATTGAACCGAACCACCTCGCACAGAGGGGGATGGAACGGCCGGGTGGATCAACGTGAATGTGAACCGGGGAGGGGTCCACTGATGGACGAACCGACGTGAATATGACCGGGACGACCAGGTGGTGGGCTTGAACCTCGGAAAGGCTTCCTACGTACCCTGTTTAGGGGATAGGGATCAAAGTCCACATAGTTCATTCTGTCGGGACTTACGCACTGAGGCAGCCCGGATGCGGCAAAGCTCAGTTGGAGAGGGACTTGGGCCGAAGGTAAGAGACCTCGATCCCTGTCACGCCCTCTACTGGCTTCGGCAGTGGGGAAGCACAATGGAGATACACACGTGAAGTCTCCCACAAGGGCGGATTCATAGGTGAATCGCCGCGAATGTGAACCCGGGAGGGGTCCACTGATGGACGAACCGACGTGAATACGACCAGGACGACCAGGTGGTGGGCTTGAACCTCAGGGAGGCTTCCTACGTACCCTGTTTAGGAGACAGGGATCAAAGTCCACGTAGTTCATTCGGTTTGTAACACTCTACCCCCGTGGGTGAAGGCCACTCCAATCCCGACATCCCTGAAGAGACGAGCAGGTGGGGCCACATCCAAACCGGGAGGACCCTGCGTGCGGGGCACGGGATCGGGTGATGCAGACGGTTTAACATCTTGCCGGACGAAGTACAGTTTAACGTCGTGTGTTGAGGACGAAGATGCATGGCAGTTTAACGTCTTATTGCGCGGTCGAGGTGCAGTTTAGCGTCATGCAGGATGAATGCTGAACAGTTTAATGTCTTGTAGCTCGGACGATATGCTAGGCAGTTTAACGTCGTGCAGCTTGGACGTGGTACAGTTTAACGTCATGTTGGACAAAACACTTGGCAGTTTAACGTCTTACAGCGCGGATGAAGTACAGTTTAACGACATGTTGGACGAAGATGCTTGGAAGTTTAACGTCTTGCAGTGCGGACGAGGTACATTTTAACGTCATGTTGGACGAAACACTTGGCAGTTTAAGGTCTTGCAGCGCGGACGAAGTGGTGCCGCCAATAGGTCCGTGTCACTTCACGCGAACCTGGAGAGACGCACGGGAAGACAACGCACGGTGCGGGCACCCGGGATGAGGATCATCGGGTGCCACGCAGGCGGACACCCTCAGGGGGTTAAAGGGGGCGACCCCTGCGGATTGCGCGCAAAAGAGGAGCTTGGCACGCAATACCGCGGGTAGGCGCGCAAATGGACGGGCTGGCACATAATTGGGCCAGCACTTTGCGCGCAGATGATTGAGATTGCGCGCACCGGGCCTCGGATAGCGCGCGGGGGCAACCGTTCATTCTCTAACGAATGGACACTTTGGAAAAGGGGGGGTGCACGCAATCAGGATGGATTGCGCGCACCTGGGGGAAATTGCGCGCAAGAAACTTCTTTTGCGCGCGAAGGCCTTTAGGTGAAGAGTTAGTTCAAAGGAAAGGAGCCAAAGGGATTACGCGCGAAGGCGAACCCCGAGGCTTTCTTGCGCGAAAGAAAGGAGGTTACCTGAAGATCGGCATTGCGCGCGGAAGGGGTTGGATTGCGCGAACGAGCGACTCTTCGAATTCCGGCAACCTCCAAAACGTCGGGGGTCGCCTTATATTTATAGGCAACCCCGGGCGCGGAATCTGGTTCGCGGGCGCGCAATTTCCTTCTCGGGCGCGGAATTGGGCCCGGCGCGCAAGGGAGTCGCGCGGGCCACGGGCGCGCAAAATTGCGCGCCGGCCCAGCGCATTGCGCGCATCCCAGGAGGTTTGCGCGTGGCACTACAACTTTGCGCGCGGGTCTCCAAAATTCCGCGCAAGGCCTCCGGGCCCTCCGAAACGTGCTTCTGACTTTAAATATGTCCTCGCTTTCCGCATCCGGAGCTTCGTTTGGGAACAACGGACTTTTCCGGCGTCTACAAGGATATTGATAGTAATATTTTAATGAATGTTTATTCACTTTATTTGGAACCTTGGTGTAATTTATCTATGAGAAGTGGTCTATGATTTCTATTCTAATGAAATCTGGTTGAAGTTAGAGTATCTTTCATGAAAATATATCTATTATTATGGTTACAAAAAAATGAATCTTTATATTTTAAATATGTTCCTAGTAACAACTGTTTTAACCGTTGTATATTTCCTTAATAATATATTTATTGAAATAGATAATTCCGATGATATTTCGTATGAGGACCATAATTTTTTGTTATTGAATTCCATTGATAAATCACTTAATATGATAAAATATTCCTAGACGTATGGTATGAATTCAATCATTTGATAAGATGAAAAATAAATTGACTTGTATAGGGTTCTTCAAATTTATAGTCTGAATTTAGATTGTAAAGAGGTAAGGTCTTAGCCAGATTTACACAATGTGTTGAGTCAACTAATGGAAAGAGAAAATATAATAATTATGGTAGTTTTTTATATGGTTATGAACTATTATTATGTATATAACAACCACATTAATATACACACCCTTAAGGAACCATCTAGGGATAAAATGACCAATAAAAAAGTGGAATACAATAATTTTAATAGTACTGGGATTTTACAAGTCTATATAGAGTCACTTATTATAGAGTTGGTTTAGCTCTAGTTTTTCTTTCTTATTTGATATTAGGACATGATCTGTATCATATTTTGATCTTCTGAAATTTGGAATTGATAGTATGTTTAAGGATAAAATATCATGAGATGTTTGGGCTCTAGTAGATAAATCTATCCTATTTATTTTTGTGTTATCTTACTATGTGTTTTTGGGCTCATTTAATTCATCCATTAGAACTATTTCAATTTTGAGAATCTTTATACATGGAATTTATTTTTTTCATGGTCTCTTTCTATTTGATGAATTGCGTACTGATGTATTTACCATATGTTCCCTTGTAGGACATTGTAATATTTTCAAGAATATTTATAGAGCCTAGTACTGTGACGGTGCAAGATTCTGAGGCATGGTGAGGCTAAATTTGATATGTCAAATGTATTATATATATATATATATATATATATTAATATCACATATCTTTATTTTTCCTAAATATTTTAAAAACATCCATCTGAAGGTCTGGATCAAAAATTTGAGACCACAATTTAGTTTAGAATGTGGTATTTACCATAAGAAAAACCTAAATTTGTTTGTTGGTATATATTTGGATGAGGTAGCAGTTTGAAGACACATTAAGTATATTAATTAATTAAATAATTATGTTAATTCATTTAATACCCATAACCAAGTTTACACTATAATTTTTCCTATTGTAATTCACTGATGTTATCCAAATAACCCTGGGAGATTTGAGAGGATATTCAGAGATTTCATCCTTGTTGAATCAGAATCAGATGAGGAATGATGATCAGATCAAGGTAGATCAAGAGTAAGATAATGCTATATGTCTTATCTATCACTATATAATATTTTACTCCCCAAATATAGATCCATAATAGAGTTATGTATCTTCAATTTTGGATTCCTCCCTTGATTAAAATATTGAGCATGGATATATATATATATATATATCAATATGTGTGTGTAGGAACCCGAAACAAACTTGAGAGAAATGAGGTGAATATGGTTGACATGTTTTTCTTTTAAATCGATGGATATTTTTCCTATGTTGATACGAATATGCTAAAACTATCTAATTAAATCATGCAGTAATCAAACATTCACATGCAGAGAGTCAACATAATAGCTGGTCATGGTTCCCCACTAAGGGCTTTTCCAAGGAGTATATCCAGATATTATGTCAGTCGTACTTAAATCCACTAATCTTCACTGTTTCTGTAACATAAAAGTTCATATAGATTCCCTATATACTAGGACCAATTGCTTAAAAATATTTTAGGGAAAACACACTACCTCCATTAGAGTAATTTCATCAACTCCCCCTAGATCACACCGTTTATGTATGTCTTACTCATTCTAACGACTTGAAGGTCACATCAGTAGATTGAAATTTATGTATTTTTCCTTGGATTGCATTATACTCTATAAGGAAATTATTCCTGAGTTGATTCACATAAAATAACAGTATACCTAAATCATATTTTCAACACTACTATTCATGAATCACCTTCAAGAAGGTCACAAACTTCATTAATAAAACATACTTTACAGAGCCCTACGTCACAATGGAATAACCAATCATTTAAAATATCCTTTTTCAAATATACATATTAATTGGTCATGAACAAGATACTCTTTTCATGGTACCCAAGCACACAAGGATTTATTGATTCACACATCTCTTATCCTTTTTGAATTCAGATTGATTTGGCCTTTTCTCTAATAAATTTCATTTAAAATAATGTGGGGGTAGCTCGGTATTTATAGGATCATCTGTTTATGATGATACTAATCTTTCAACTGATATTTCATGAAAACAAAAAACCCTATTCATGATGCACTTCAATTCATCATACTTGAGTTAAATTTAACATCTTCTCAGAGCTTCTCATTATCAAAAAGAATCATTGTCTACCAATTGTTCACTCGTGATCCTTAGATTAGTCATGAGGAATATTATACTTCAATCGTGTATTCATGAAGCTCCATTTCATTAGCAATCCCACCTTTTGTGAAAACTAGGAATCATGAAGCCATGTATACTCAAAACTCATTAATTGCAAGACTAATTCCTTTACCATATTTGTTATGTGTCTATCCTAGAAACTACCTTTCGCGAAGCATTCCCCATCCTTCTAATTTTGATCCCAACAATTTAGAAAAAATAGTGAAATGATACCACCTTCAACATTGTATACAACATGTAATGTATGAACACTTTCAATGAAAATATCTATTGGAAGTAAAAGAACATATCCAATAACGCTCTAAACACCAAGGAACCTAATCCAAAAGAATATCTCATTCCACATGATTTTATTGGAATAGTTGTAGATATTGAATTGAGTTATAGATCATATGTTATGGTTGTTTGATGTAAGACTGCGGAAAATTCCCTATTCGAGAGATTCTATGGAAACGTATGCATTTTCGTGCAACATTCCCAAAAAGTGGATGAAATTCCTTCATGGACATGTAAGTGAGTTGTTTAAAAATGGAAATGATAATTGAGTCAGATTCCCCTCAATCTAAACAAGTGACCATGTATCTTGGGCGCAAAAAAGATTTATTTCATTAAAGAATGAAATCATAATCATATAAATAGAATATTTCAGGAAACATGTCTCCCAAGAAACTTGTGCACCAAATAGGAAGTCCAATGGAGAGGCCCCACACATTTGTGATCTGTCCTCTAGGGACAATGTAATATTCATGAATATACCTAAATTTTTTTTCTAGAACACAAACATGTATGCTGAAGAAAAACTTGCCCTCTACCACGGAGAAGCATAAAAATTTGTTTTCAATCTCCCTACAACAATATTACCTCTATGAAATGCTATAGTACATGTAACAGTGTGTTTCTTACACCGGAACCCCCCCCAGTCTGAATGTCTGATAGAAATACCGAAGAATTTTCTAATAACATATAGGCTCTTACTAAGATGTTTGCATGAAACTATTTCTATATGGAATCCAATTGTGCCAAAAATCCAATATTTTTCAAATCCATATTTGTATGGAAATAAAAATCTTTCACAACATCATTTTACACATAATTCCTATTCTTGTGTATATATCTCAATCATTTTTTTAATTATTGGCCATCTTGAGGGAAACCCATCTTTCCCGTAGCCCATCTTTTGTGCATCCCATTTTGAACACAACCCATCTTGTATGCAACAGTGTCTTGGAATGTGCTTGTTTGTTCATACAATTAGGGGTTTCCCCATACCCCCATGAAAAATGGATACTCACACTATAAACATTATGGTATGAGTTTGGGATATTTTTTCTTACAACCTTATGTAGGACCAACTTCCACCCCTCGAATACAATGAATTGAGACACTCCTCCACACTATTTGAAATACCATTAGTACAACTCCTTCTATTGGACTCTTTCCCATGTCACAAGTTGAGACTCTCTTCTTGGATTCCATATGTAACTTGATTCAAACCATTCCTTATGTATCTCAGAAAACCTCATTACCTAGATGTCATGTTGGGTTGAAAA
The DNA here is from genome assembly GCA_963277665.1 of Viscum album. Lineage (NCBI taxonomy): Eukaryota > Viridiplantae > Streptophyta > Magnoliopsida > Santalales > Viscaceae > Viscum > Viscum album. Next base: position 1,696,178,092 of record OY728143.1, read on the forward strand.
AGAAGGGGACACTCTTGAGTAAGTCCAACACCAGACATTTCCAGGAATATTGGACCCGACATTCTGCACTACCGGACCTTAAACTATAGAATACCCTATAATTCAAGAATAGTATGCCTCATGTGATAATCATTATATTACGTGAGAATTAAACATAAGACTCCTTGTAGTCCCCACTACAATTCTTTAAATTATTTCATACCTTATATAATAAAGATATGATTCCCCAATGAAACACGTGAGATTACTTATGTGGTAAGCATAAAATGAGACATCATGAGAATAACATCAATCATCTACTATGGGATGAATCATCATGTTTAATCCATAATCATATTCCTTGACCCTATAATGTGTTAGGATGTCCCAATGACCTTACATGAGGAAGCTAGAATAGGATGTTCGATGCATAAGCCCCACTCACCTAGTCCTTCAACAAGGAGTTCAACTATAATCATACCACCTAAAATTGAAATGGTATTCCATCATGGAATGTCATTATGAAGATAGGATATGAAGCTTTCATGCGTAATCTCTATTCATATCACTGCTCTTCCATAGTGGCACCTCATAAGCTTACACACATAAGCCCCATTCACACCATTATCACCTCATATCAGTATCCAAGAAGCTTCTATGTGTAAGACTCATTCACATCATTACCACTCCATTGTGGAACCCAAAAAGCTTACATTCATAATCCATATTAATATCATTTCTACTCCATATCATCACCCATGAAACCTCCACACGTAAACTCATTCCCATTATTATTACTCCATATCTGCACCAAGGCAACATCCAAGCTTAATCTCCTTTCAAATAATTCCTATAGAAATATTCAAATAGAGTTAATCTTACATGTATCCCCACACCAACCATCGTCAGCACTCCCTTCATGATGCAAGAATCCTTAACACATGACATTAAACTACATGGATCGTTATGTCACATGACCTAAAAATGTGGAATCAAGCTACGTGGGTTCTGATCCCTTCCTTCTATTTCGTTTACATAGTACAACTCCATGAGGTTTGATTCCTATCAATGGTAAACCTAGGTTCCCCCATTCTATGGATGCACCACCTCGATCCACCAATAGAAGAGTTCTGATCTGCCTTCATGGCATGACATCTTCCCTATGCGAGACATATATCCTAGATCATTCTCTAATTGATGTTCTTGTACATTTTCATTCATGGTGTGACATTTTCATTTATTGGGGCCCACCTCCCAGATCCACCTCCACCATTTTTTCTGATCCATCAATCTGTAAACCTTTCAGGTGATCCCTCCTTGGGATGCACCTCCTTGATCTACCTCCATGGGGCATCCTTATCACCCATATCTTTAGGATTTTAAACCTCAAATCTACCTCAAAGGGGTGTTTTATCCCAAACTCATGTTTTCCCTCCTATGGATGTACCTCCTTGTTCCACCTCCCTGGGGAATCTTGATCCATAAGTTTACTCCTTAAAAATGTTAAACTTGTAGCTTGTCTCATGATTCTACCACATCTTAGTCATAAAATGGCTGAGGTCAATTATTCGAAATATATAAGACTTAGGCATCACCTATGTCGCCCTAAAAAAGGGATTCATGAGTTAAATGCCTTGTAATAAATATGTCCTCATTGTCAGATACCTCCAGATCGAAACATGATTCCTTAGTTTCTAGGCATAATATTCCTCATAAGTGATTCCCTAAACGAAGGGAGAATAGTGGTTTCCAACACACTAAACATTCAGTGATTCTCAAACATAGATGGTGTTACCATCTACTACAAAAAATGGTTTATTCCCTTTCTTACCAAATCAATGTAATTAGCTGTTGTAAAAATGACATGGAACTGGGATTGAGATTCATGATTAGAACTCAAATCTATGAGAGAGACTGGGACTAGGAGACAATATCTAGGGAGTAATCAATGGAAGAAGAAACCATCATCCCTTCATCTCATTTTGATTAAAGATCAAACATCACCAACCAAGGATTCTGAGACGGCCAGCCTTTGGAAAGTGGGAATGTGAGGAAAAAAACTCACATCGCCATGACAATGTGAACCTCATCTATGAATGCATCTGAAACACTCCCTCATCAACCATGTTTAGTCAGGAAACAAACATAAACAAGACACCATATCCAGAAATAAAAATCCTTGGTTCCATGATTTTCACCCTTTTGTTTGTAATAAATCTATAGATAATTTATATAAATCACCATATGACATCAAAACATAAAATGAAACAAACAACTCATTGAGAACTCTAATTATGTGTGGGGAAATATCAGTGTAGAAAACACGAGAAGAGGTATAAATTAGGGTCTAATTTTTTACTATTCTAAAATACATCGATGAAATTCTCTGGGAAATATGAACTTATTTTTCATAACACCTATTTCTAATAATGGCACAAAATAATTTCATGGAATTTCAAAATTTTGAAACCAATAAACCTTTAAAATATTGAATTTTTCCACTCTCCACTTTTGTAGATAAACGAAAATAACATGTATATATACTATTAAGGATCAAATAAGTCTCACATGGATCGTATATATCTTGTAAACATGTATAACTAAAAAAAGGGTAAAAATGCTAACAAAATGGGGGTAGGGGACCAACGATAACATCCTCAAGCATTGGGATATGGATGAATATTGAGGATCAAAAATTATTTCTTGACCACATGGGCTGGCAATGGCTTAGTCAAAATTACCACCACTTGGTCATCATTTTCAACATGCACCATATTAATCAAACATTGTTTAAAATTTATCATGATGAATTGATATATGATATCAATATGTTTTGAATGGGATTAGGAAACCAGATTATAATAATATTGATCATTCACATGTTGTCACATAAAATCATCATCGGTTGTTTAACCTCATTTCCAATATTAGTAATTTGTTTCTTTATTCAGTTCTAGCATTTTTAATGGATAAATACTCTTCTTAAGTCAAAATAATATAATTAGATTAATGATTCTTGTTCAATGAATCCCAAAATTTATTTCCAATGAAAAATGCTCTACAACTTGTGTTATTTTTATCAACCACATCTCTGTCCCAATAAGCATCAAAAAAAGCTGGAAATTCATTATATATTCTTGTAGGAATGTATATATCAAAATTGAAGGTACCTTGAAAATACCTCATGATTTGATTAACGGATTCAAATGATATTCCTTTATATTACATTGATATATGGATTCAAATAATTTTTCAAATATGATATAAGGTTGTGTTATAATCAACAATAATATGATTAAAATGATTCTATTATACATGGTTGGATCTGTAGACGCCCCAACCCCATTCAATACATGTTTTTTCCAACTCATAATCAAAGTCAACATTAGTTTGGAGTCAAGTATGTTGAATTTATTTTTCATCTATTATGATTATTTTTTCTATGAAATTATGGTTTAATAGTTACTCTAAATCACGTACATCCCCAATAAGTACGTGTGTACACCGATCATATGCTTTTCAAATTCTGGTTTTATGTGATTATAGAATTATCTCAATGATACCTGCATGCGTCCACAAATAAATAATTTCATCCAAATACAATAGCACTATAAATTGATATTTATCATAATTATTCACTTGGAGATTATGGTCAAAACCTCATCTTTTTAATTTGATCTTATTATGATAATCATCATATCATGAATTCCACACTAGTTGTTTCTGTTTCATACTATTACGATCATTCTTTAATATGAAAACCATAGTCTAATAATTTATAATCATAAATCCCCCAGTTTGTTCAATGTAGACATCTTCTTTAAGAAATAAATTTTAGAATATTGTTTTCAAATCCACATGTTAAAAATTTTAAACTCTCTAATTTTATCTGGAAAAGGAATTCCTACCCCAATCCAGTCTAGATACTAGGAGAAAATGTTTCATCTACATCAATGGATTGAATATGTTCATATCATTTTCATACTAAGCATTCATTTCTCAGATAAAATTTCAATGATCAGTAAGATTATTTTTAAATATCCACTTTTTTCCAATCCCATTTTAATTTTTGTGTCTTTTGGAATGTTCCCATGTCCGGTTTATGTCAGCCTAATACATTTTTTCTTTCATGTTTTTATCCCTTGATTCTTCCTTTACTTCTCTTTCAAATGAGATTGCCTCCATAATTGATAGGATGGAAGAAAGTTATTAATTCCACATTCTATTTGTCTTTTTGAGTGCATTCCAATCTCTAATGATGGTGGATTCATTAATTTCTACTCTTTATCTTTCCCCAATGAGATGATGTTTTTTCTCCATGGTTTCCTCTTCAGATTCTTCTTCAAAATCATCTTCATTTTTTGATCCCTAATTGTTTTTCAAGGGATCATTTTTTTTCATTTGAATAGCTTCCTTTTCCACATTCTTTTTCATGTTCAATCATATAAACATATGATCTCCTTGACATCCTTATGGTTCTATATTCAATGATCCATACATCACTGCTTTCAAAAACTCTTCCAATATGTTTATTGTCACATTTTTTGGATTTAATATTTATTGAATATCCAAGGAATATTGCCTTGTTTACAACATCACCATACATTCCTTGATTTACTTATATGCTTAGGATGAAACTTTAATAAAAAAATAGAAAATAACATTGTAGAATCCTTTCTTCTAAAACATAACTCAAATGGTGTCTTTGTTTCTCCCATAAGATTCCATGTTTAGTTTTTACTGTACACTTCTACTTAAACAACCTATTTCTATTAATGAAGAGAATTATGACTCTCATTCAGTATAGTTCTATCAATTGTTTTCACATATCGATTAATATGTTCAACAACTCTATTTTCATATGGGTTTCTCAAAAAATATAAGGCATTATTAATTTTAAGTTATTATAGGTAAATTCAAAATTTAATTGATGTGTATTGTCATCGGTTATCATATCATATAATCTTCACTGTGCAATAGATTTAATTTTAATCAATTCGATGATTACTCTTCATATAACCAAGAAAATTATATTTCAACTACATAATCATTAAAAAATTCACTATATTATAATGATTAATAAAAACAATTAAGAGAATCTGTCCATATGTTCCATCTACATTTATTGGACCACGTACATATATAAGGATGAGATCAAGAAGATTTGATTCCCTTTTTATCTTCATCCAATATGACTTCCCAACCATCTTTCCACATATTCAATCATCACATCTATTTTCTTATTCATGATTCAGATTGGGATTATCATTGACTATATTTATATTAAATGACTTTTCAATGGTTTATTGATTAATTTTACACATCCTCTAGTGCCAAAAGTTGTTTTCTTCTTCAACTATGAAGTAAAAAATGTTTTCTTTACTATCTAACTATTGCAATTTTCTATATATTCATTATTAATTTCAAGAGGAAATTAAATTTACATCCTGTGAACGTGAATCCCATTTGATAAAATGTTACTATTAGTCTTGAGTCTTTGAGTTGACTCACAGTCATAAAATTGTGAAGCTAGCCATCCATAAAGAGAATTTACTTTTTCTTAAACTCAATATTTTCTAGTTCTTTACCTCTACCACCTTTTATATTTAAATCACGATCATTACCAAAAAGTGTTGTTACATCAAAAATTTTCCTAAAATTATTCAATAAATATACATTTCCAATCATAATGGATGACTATCCGCTTTAAAAAAAAGGTATATTTTTTCTTTGTATCATTGAGATTTATTTCTACAGGGTCATATTTATCAATTTTATTATTTTATTTCTATGATATACTTTATTTAGTGGAGGATTAATCTGAAATTTACAATTTATTATCCATATTAATGGGTTCATCATACTAATATTTTTCTTCTAAAGGAGAATACATTTTCTCAAGAGAAACACCAAATGGTTGGTGGGTATTGAAATCTCTCTAAGTTATATATGTAATGTTCATGTCATTCCACTTCCTATCATGAATAACATTGTGGAAATAGTTAGAACAGTGAAACAAATATCCATAGAAACAATTTCTTCAATATGATGAGGTATATGGTCTTAATCTCCTTTATTGACTTCCAGCTACTTCCCCATTCATATAGATCCTTTCAACATCACCATATGAAAATGTATGTCCTAGAAATCCACATAATTAACATTTCATAAGATGAAATTTCTTTTCAATTTAATTTCTCTTAATATATAATTCATTACTAAAATTATTTGAATATATGTCATTTATGGATACTTGAGGATAATTTTCATCTATCTTTTTTATTTTTTTGGAGGGATTATTTTTTTGAACACCAGGTACCTTTGAGATATGTCCAACTTTCTACTTCCCTCATTTTTGGCCGGTTACATTTATTACCTCTGATGTTTCTAAATCACAATCGATTTATCTTTTTTCTATAATTATGTATCTATAATCATTATAGGCCTTCTTTAATCCATTGAAACCTCATTTATCTCTTTCTATTAGATTTTCATCAAATAATCTTCTAAAGAATACTTTCTTCTTTATTTATCTTTATTTTGATTCAATATACAATTTTCTCTTTATAGTAACAAACCTATTATTCATGTACCACAAATTTCATATCCACCTTTATCACAAATAAATCTGGCTACCCTAGTATGTCGATAACTGACCTGGAATAGACATTTCTGGAATGTCTTTTTTGATACCCATGGGTTGAAAACTAGCAACCTAGCATTATAAAATATACAAGAGTGAATTATTTTCCACAAAAATGTTGAATTAAAATAAACAAGATATTATGCATATAAAAGAAACTCTACTTGGAGTAATGTGCCAAAATTTAACAATGCATAAAAAATCAAAAATTAATAAAATCCATGTACCAAAATAGAATAAAATACCCCAATTCCATAAGGACACAACTCGCCAATTCCAAAGTTTAACAGTTGGATTCACCACCATGTGATCCCTCCCCCTTGCTTGAAATTACAAGGAGATAATCTACAACAGTCGAAGGAACAAGTAGGGTGTGAGAATATGGAACTAGTAGGGTCCAACCACGGATTCCATATGAAATTCCCAAAACATAGATTAACCAAAATAGTACTTCCAATTTAAAGATAAATTGGTTTGACATTTTGAAGCATATTTAAACAAATCATGTTATATAATTCAAATGATGGAAAAAACAATTATGAAAATTAAATTCATGAGATGATATATTTCTAAAAATGGAATAAATAGAAAATTTATATTAAAAAATTTATATAAATTCAAAAGGCATGTATTATAGTATTATAACATTTGCAGATATTTATATCTAAAATATAAATAACATGAAAGCAACACGGTCATCTTCCAAATAGGTGCAATATTATTTTAGATATAGGAATTAGTGCCCTATAAATGATATCATAGATATGTGTAAAACATTCCCCCATCACATTGGCCCAACGTGACTCATCATCATCCCATCCGGGACGTGACCCGTTACATGTATGTTTTCGAACATTTTAATAGCATAGAGTGTATCAAAATAACTCACCAACTACCTTTGGATTTCATGTTCTACTACACAATCAATGATCTGAAATTTATATTAAGACTATTTAAAATAATATTAAATCACATTCTTCCATTTCAACACCAATTTTCCATTTAAATACAAAAATGGTTATAATAAATAAACATGCATATTTAACAAGATATCCCCAATAGGTTTGTTTGAAATTTTTTTCATCCACTGTCAAAAGTTTGAAATCTGTTCAAACCCAATTTCATAATTTTAAAATTCATTTCCACAATAAAAATAAAAAATTAAATTGAAATTTATTCCATAAAAACTACAATTTAAATGGAAAATTTGTAATCAAAAAATCTTCATTAAGACACCACATACCAATGAAATTGGGGGATTCCCAAATTCTCCTCTAAAAACCATTGAAAAACTCCATTCTCACAGGAATTAGATTTTATTACATCAATTGGAAAAAAGTTTGAGAATCTAAATTCAAATCATGAATTTGAAAACAAAAATTCAATTTGTTTACGGTTCATAAATTTGAGTAATCAGGAAGAAACCACCTATCTTTTTTCAGAAACTCAACCCTTCCAATGACACCCATCAATGAGAATAACAGTTTTGAAGACCTCAAAACCTAACCTAGAAATTAGATTTAAAATTTTGGAAAATTAGTCCATCAATTCTTGGATGATTCATTGAAATCCCGAAGGAGGAGAAAGAGTTATAGACACCAATCCTGGTTGAAAACATACCTTTGAATAACACAACACCCACAACGATGATAGAGTCTCAAAGGAGAGGATCTGGAAGGGTTGAAAATATTCCTGATATCATGGGTAAGGCATTGTATAGTGGGAGAAGAAATTAGAGAAGATATAAATGAAATATATTGGTTGTCCTACCTATTTAAAAACACATTCATGTTTTTTATAGGACATGTAAGATAAATACATTTCATGAAATAGTTAATTTATGAAATCACTGAAAAAAAAAAGAATTTTCCCAAATTAAAAACCAAAACTATGAATTAAAAACTAATATTTTACTCCCTCATTATGTGTAAAGACACATTATTATGTTTACCCGTCACAACATGAAGCCTTTAATAACTTATTCGCAGAACCATTACGTAATGTGTAACCCTCCAATAGCCTGTAGCAAATGGAGGGTTAAATGTTAGAGGGAAAAAATATCTTACTTCACCATTATAGGTATCCTAGAAATTCTTTGTCACCCCTACCTAGTCAGAAATATGATAATGCACGACAAGGTTTGATTCATACATTCCATGACAGTGATGGTATTTTAAAACCTCCCAACTATAAATATTTTTATCCCTAGAAAGCCTATAAAATAGATTCCATGCCAAAACGATGGTACCATTATTCTATAATTAGTGTCTCATGTTCCAATGTCTCTTGATTATCAGAACCATGATGTCGGAGTACAAGAACCAATTTTATCATCCTCCAAAGATGTAAGATGGTGTTAGAATCAACTATCCTGACTGGTTATTCAGTTAAAGATAAATCAAGTTCAATATCAAGATTACTCCAGCTCAAAACGTGAGACGAATCAAAGAGATACACTCCCAACTGTGATACATGGAACATGTTATACAATGATTTTATCTATGGTGGAGGTGCTAAATAGTATTTAATTTTATGCAACTGATCAACAACATAAAAAAGGTCGCACAAAATGAGGAGAAAGCTTCCCATGCCACCCATGACGTCAATAACCCAACTAGGGAGAAACATTCATGAAAACATGGTCACCAATTAAAAAATATGTAGGTCTATGAAGACATAAAATATAATACTTATATAGGATTTATGTCATCAACATTATTTGACAAACTAACTGAATATTTGATATTGTCTCTTGTACCAAACATTTCCTATCCTAGGAAATTTTTCCGACCACCTACCAATATGACAAATACATGCATGAGAAGTCATAAAAGGCCTCAAAAGCACCCATTATGATTATTTACTGATAACTATTGTTAAAAGACAACTTAATAATCATAAAGTGATCATACCAATACCCACCAAAGCAAGATCACAAGAATGAATAATACCCTCAAGAATCTGTATAGATCTCTCTGTTTGGAAATTCGACTAATGATGGTAGGCCATTCTCGAGTAGGCCTATGATCCTTGTGCCTCAAGAAGACCTATCCAAAAGTGAGAATTGAACTGAGGATCCCAATTAGATTCTATCTAATATGGAACGATGTGCAAACGAACAATCTCTTTCACATAGTGATTTCCCAACTCCTCAAAGTTTTGATGTATCACAAATGGGAATGAAGTGACCTACCTTCGTTATTATGTCAATAAAAACTCATATATAATTATTATTTCTCTAAGTTTGTGTCATCCCAACATGAGAGTCTATAGAGATCTCATCTTATAAAGAAGTCGGGTCTAGAAGTGGCTGATGCAAACCTGAAGTTTTTTGTTTCTTGTCCTTCACCGGTTGGCTTGTATAACAACGAGAAACTAATTCAATAATACCTAGCCACATACATGGCCACAAGAACTTCTATTTCATGTCATATAACATCATATAGGATCTAGGGTGCACATACCACTTGGAGTTATGATAGTCCCTCCATCAAAGTATATCTTTTCTCTAATGATACAATGAAGTGATCTCAATGGCATTGAACACCCTCATTGGAGAACAACAACTGGGAAACTATCTACCCCACACAATGATAGTCTATAATGATATGGAATTAATCATAAATCTATTGATCTTGAAGAATCTACTCGATAAGAGTATATGTCAACTGAATACTGGACAATGAAATCATATCCCCTTTCTTCAGAACTCCAATATGAATCTATGAAGAAGATCCATTAGATATTGCACTTCCAATGATTGTTTCACGTCTTTGGTTGGGTGTTTCCAACTCAAATAATCATTAATTACATTCCCTTTCCCTAGAGTATAGGTGATGTTGATGTCAAAGGACTGTAGGTTTTCTACCTAATTCCTCTGTATGAGATATAATTCTTTTCAGATAAGATATAACTCACGATTTTTGGTCTAAAAACATGATAAACCTTTCACCATAATGGTAATGCTTCCAAATCATAAACATGTGCATCAAAGCTGCACGTTCAAGTTCATGGGTTTGACAATTTTTCTCATGTGTCCTAAAATGATGAGATCTATAAGAAACTACGTGATTTCCCTATATTAGAACAAAACCTATTATTGAAATCAATGCATCATAGAATTCCAGATAGCTCTGTTTCGCCTGTAAAGGAGTCAAAAGTGGTGTAGTAGTCAAAAGACAGCTAATATCACGAAAAGGATCCTGACCTTTCTCATTCTACGAGAAATTCAACCCTTCAAGTTAGAGCAGTCATCAGATAATCCAATATTGTGATGTCCTTCAATAACTAGCTATAATATCATACTAAGACCAAGAAGCTCTAAATCTTGAAGACATGATGTGGTTGCATATAAGTCATAACAACCATTTACTTCTCAAGATCAACTGATATACCCTATTTAGACACAATTGTTCCAAAAATTTCACTTCTTAAATCCAGAAATCACAATTCGAAAGAATGGAATAAATTCATTGAGTTATCAGTAGGCTCAGAACTCTTCTCGGATGATGCACATGATCCTCCTCACGGTTGGAGTATATGAGGATGTCATCTACAAAGAATATAACAATAGAATCTAGATATTTATGGAAAATCCAATTCATCAAATCCAGGAAAACTATATGAGTATTTTTTAGACCAAAGGGAATAACAAGGTACGCATAATGACTATACATACTACAAAAGGTAGTTTTCTAGATGTCGCAGTCCTTTATCCCAAACTTATGATACCTTGATCGAAGGTCAATATTTGAAAACCACTTCACCCCCTTATATATATCAAACAGATCACCAATACCTTGAAAATGGTATTTTGTTTATTACAATAACTTTATTTTTCTTCCAATAATCCACAAATAAGAGAAGATAACAAGAAAACTTCATAAAGAAGAGAAATGGATATACCCAAGGTGAAACAGTAAGGAGTATAAAGCCTTTCTCAATATGATTTTCCAACTATGACATTATATCTTTCGGTTTAGTTGGATCCATGTGGTAACAAGCGTTTAAAACATTTTGAGTAAAAGGTATTTACAGAATAGAAAACTCAACTACCCTTACTAGTGAAAAACCATAGAAGTATTAATGAAACACTTCATAAAAATAGACAATGGATGGGTGGAGATTGTGGTTCAAAGATTCCCACTCTATGTCAAAAGAAAGAAATGATATTACATTCCCAAACTCTGGATAAGAATGTGTATATCTACTTGAACTCGGGTCCCAAACTCTTTGAATGAGAAGAGACAAACCACTAGGAAAAGTAATGTAGTACCATTGAAGATAATGATCAATTGAGGAATTATTGATAATGATCCAATCCAATCTGAAATAATGGTCAGGAGCTTTCATATCAAGAACTAAAAAACTCTTAGCTAGCTCTACATCTAATAGAGAGTAGACACCATATGGGCTATTGATACCTTGTTATCTGTTTATTCCAAGGGCTGTAGTCATATCCATTATACAAAACAAAATATCCTTAAAAATATTTAGATGAATAAAAATACGGGTAGAAATAAATAAATGAGACATACCAGTTTCAGATATAATAGTAATTAATGAAGGTTTTAGAGTAATAGCACCACTCACAGTGATTGGACTTGTCTCTAATTCTTATAGAGACTCTTCCACTATATGATGTTTCTTCGTTTTGGATGATTACAGACTGAACCCTTTTATACATGAGGAGTCTAATTTCTATATTTATTTTGGAGGAGTTAATGATCTTGTTTAACTATGCAGAGTAGAAAAGTTATTGAAGAATCTATATTAATTCAATGAACATCTATTGGATTCACATTTCTTGGGTGAATTAGTGAAAACCCTTACAGAATGTCCTAGATATCCAAAATAATATAAAATTAAAGACTTCCTTATGACACTGTAAGAGGTCTAGAATAACTTTACAGTAGATAACTTCCCCAACAATCATCACGCAATTAATTTCCATTGAAATAACTAACGCTACAACTGAGAGAAAAAGAAACTCTTGTCGAACCTGACCATCCAGGTATGTCTATATCTACCATCATCTCTATATTAAATATATTAGTATAAGTGGGATGATTTAGAAAGAAATCATGAGAAGGGAATTCTGATTTAAGCCCAAGCTAAAATAGTCGAGCCTTCATTCTTTCATTAGATATACTCTTTGGTGAAAATGGCATGCCCTATGAAATGTGATTTGAATACTCTATGAAGTTTCTATAGGCCTGCTAAAGCATGAAAAACAATACATGCTTAGCCAACAATATTGAGTTTTGATTGAACTGGATAGTGAAACAAATGTTATGTATTTCCATGATAATACATCATGTTTCTTTCCACTCGCCATCATGTCCCACCATCTCCTACTGAGTACTTCCATCACGAATCTGGAACACTTTACCTTCATCTAGTTTGGGGTCTCCATGAATTCAAATAGTTGTTTTATCTTACCCAACCATTCCTCATCATGTTTAGGATTAGTGGACCCATTGAAAACTGGTGGCATATGGTGAATAAACTCTTAGGAATGATTTGGAAGAATATCCCCATGATGATCCACATGTGGATCCTGAATAGGGACTAGAGGTGGTTCCTGTCCTAGAGCATACACTATATGAAAAAACACGCAAACCATATTTAGATCCATAACATGATTTGCTTGATGAGTTTTTGCATCGACCTCTTCACGGACCCAATTCACACATCTTCTCAATGGAATGGTGCTACAAAACAACAAAATACAACAAGGAAGACATCAAATTAACACTCAAACTGAGCTAGAAGGGATACTATCCCAAACATATGGGAAACATATATTTGGATTCCAATATATCCAAATTATTTTAGGGAAAATATTGAACTAATCCACAAGACATATTTCTCTAACCACCACTAGATACTGATGGTTTATTTCAATTATAGCGGGTCAGGCAATCAATCACAACTACCACCTTAGTGCTAATAATATTTGAAAAATTCATACTATCTTTAAGAAAAAAGCTCAACCTATGTACCTGATACGACATTATCTTGAACCAACCCTGGTTCTATAGTAACCCGATAACACAACTAGACCTGACATAGCATGAATGGTGTTCCTAATCCCCATGGGTAGGTGGCTTTCACCTTGCATCATAAAACATTCAGGTGTGAATGATTTTCCACTAAAAATGCTTAATTAAAAGAAACAAGATAGTATTCATAACATTGAAACTCAATTGGTATTAATCAACCCAAATTCAATGATGAATAAACAAACCCAATATACTATAACTAGGGTACTAAAATAAAGAAAAATACACCTTGTAAATAAGGACACAACTCACCATGTCTAAAGATCAACAGTTGGATCCACCTCCAAGTGAACCCATACCCTCACTCGAACTATAAAAGAGATAATCTATAACGCCCAAAGGAACAAGTAGGGTGTGAACAAAAAATCCTTGAGTGGTCTCTCCAGGGATTTCATAACATATTCCAAAATTTTAGATTTAAAAAAATAATTATTTCAATTTTAAAGATAAACAATTTTTTCATTTTGAATGAAATTTAAACAAATCATTCTATACAATTAAAATGATCAAAAATTCATTAAGAAAACGATATTCAACATATGGAATATTTATAAAACAATTTCAAAAATAAAATATTTATATAAAATATTTAATATATTTTTAGTAGATATGTAAATTTGTTTTACAACACTTGCATACAGTTATATAAAAAATATAAATAACAAGTGAACAACATGGTCATCATCCAACTAGGTATGATAATATTCTGGCTATAGGACACAACACTCTATAAGTGATCTTAGAAATATGTGTATACACATGCCCCATAACACTTTCCAATGGTTACTCATCACCATCACATTGTGGATATGTCCAACGTCACGTATGTTTTAGAACATTGTAATAGAATAGTGTGTGTCCAAATAACTCACCCTCTATGTATGTAATTCATGTTATATTACACAATCAATTATGAGAAATTAATTTTAAGACTACATAAAAAATATCATTCTTCAAGTTTACTTCCGATTTCGCATTTTAAACCCAAATGGGTTTCCATAAAAAAAACATGCCTATTTTACAAGATAAACCCATTGGGTTTCTGTCAAGATATTTTTAGCCACTCTCATAAGTTTGAAATCCATTCAAATCTGATTACATTATTTTACAATTCCTTAACAAAATAAAATCCAATAATTTAACTAAAATTCATTACATCAAAACATTTATTTAAAATTGATCAATTTAAATTAACAAATTTACATAAACACCTCAATTTCAATGGAATTGTGGATTTCCTAAATTCTCTTTCCAAAAACATTGCAAATCTACTAATTCACTACAATTGGATTTTATTAAATCAATAGAGAGAATTTATGAAGATTTGAATATAAATCCATAATTGAAATAAATTATATAGTGCAAGGTTGAAAAATTTGCCTAATCCGGATGGAACCACCTATATTTATCCAGAAACTCATCATTCACAATGAAACCTATCAATGAGAATGAAGGTGTATATCACTTCGAAGCCCAATCGAGAAATGTGATCCTACACTACGAGGAATGAATCAATCGATTTCAAGATAATCTATTTAAATACTACTATTTGAGAAAGAGAGAATGACAAAGAATGAGGGACAAAACATACATGGGAATCAAACCGCAAGCATAATGATGATAGAGCATCGAATGAGAGGATCTGGAAGGGTTTAAAAGTTTGATGATCTCCGGGGGAAGGCTTTAGGTCGAGGGAGATTTAACTAGATAGGATCAAAAAAATTGTTCAATCATGCTACCAGTTTGAAAACCACATTCATTATATCACATGACGTGCACTACCAAAACACATCAGGAAATATTTAATTTCTTAAATGGTCGAAAAACACATTGCCTTGAATTAAAAATTGATACTCGAATTAAAACAAACCTTTAATTCACTATCATCATGTAAATACTCGTCACTATGTGTACTCATTATATCATGCTACATTTCATGACGTGTTTTCAAAACCATTACACGATGTGTAACCTTTTTACACAACTTGTAACCCTCCTAAAACATATAGAAAAAGTCAAGTTGAAGGTGATATACAATAAATCTATGAATTTACGATTATAGATATCCTCCTAATTAATTATCAACCCTTCCCAATAAACGTAATGATAACCGCTAATATGTTTTGAGGCACACATATCTGAATAGTAATGGGATGTTACTATATTCCCTAATCTATATGTATGTTCATTGATGAATTCTTCCTATTCTTAATTCATGAACATAAATTCCACAAATTATTTTAATCTTTTAATTTATATTTTTAATGTTCTCCTCCTCCTATTTCTAGTATATCAATTCTCCTTCATGCCAATTAACATACTCTGATGACTCTTCCAGAATGGCTCTCTTCGTTTTGTTTCACTTTCCTTATATGATAATCTTATCTAGAGATTTTTCAAGATCCACCTTTAGATCAAAAATTCTAAAAAAATATCATGTTAATCATTTTAAGGTTATAAATTTCCAACTATATCCAACATGGATTCTTGTGTTGATTAAATATTTGTTTCGAATATCTATATGATCTTTTTGTTTTGGAAATCACAAATTACTTTTTTTTATCATGTATGTTTTTTTACAAATCGTAATCACATATATATTTTTTCAAATTTATTAAATTCTTATCATAATCATGTATGTTGTTCAGTACCATTGTTTTATATGTTATTTAATATCATAACCAAATAATGTATTTCATTGTAATCATAATCATAACTAGATTATATACTGCATCGTAATTAGGAATCGTAACCAGATTATGAAATTCATCATAATCAGCAATCCTAACTATATTATGTATTGAATCATAATTAGGAATTGTAATCAGATTATGTACTATAATGTAATCAGGAATCATAACCTGATTATGTACTGCATCATAATTATTAATCGTAACAAGATTATGTAATGCCCAATAATCAGGAATCGTAACCATATTATGTATTGTATCATAATTAGTAATCATAACCAAATTATGTATTACATTATAATCAGGAATCGTAACTAGATTATGTACTATATCTTATTCACATGCATCATAACCACATGCATTGTAACCATGTGCATTGTGATGAGGTCATGTACCACATCATAATTATTCATCATAACCAGGTAATTTATTGTATCATAGTCATGAATCATAACCCAGTTATTAATTATAATCTTATTGTGCATTATTTTCAAGATTCATGACAAGACTAAATATCGTGCATCATAACCATGTTAAGAACTATAACCATGTTATAAATTGTAATCATGATATGCATTATTATCATGATTAAACTAGTAAAAATGTAATGTATTGTACTTTTGAAATGCATTAAAGTCTTATAATAAATTCAATACAAATTACATGTTACTCATACTCATTGTTTCATAATTTTTTACTAAATAGATTTTAACTAAAATTACTTCATTGAATTTGTTATTTAGAAATCAAAATGATGACATGTATTCTGTTTGATTTGGTTGTTGTAATGATAGGTGTCCATTTCCTTCTAATTTGTTTAGAGAAATATGACTATTGGATGAAATATGACTGTTGGATCCTGATTCTTATGAATAAGAGGTCATTTGAACTAGAATACAAAACTATTAATTTCATCATATTTAGAGAAAGATGATTTGACATCTCTATTGATTCGAGCGATAGCCTTGAAGATACAAGAAGTGAACAACTAGTTCATTTTCATGTATTTCTATATGTTATTTATTTCTGATTTGTGAGACTAATCATTGTGATAACAATGGAGGAATTCTGGGGATAGGAAGATGTTTTCCAATCATCTTATCGAAGTCTTTAAATTAACTAAAAGATAGAGTTTCTCAATATATACATAATCAAGGGATTCTGGGGATAAGGAGACAAGCATTCAATCATCGTATCGAGGGATTTAAATTTATTGAAAGACATACTTGTCGATTGCCTTCTTAATCGAGGGATCCTGAGGATAAGAAGACTAGTGTGTCGATCATCGTATCAAGGGATTTCCATGGTGGTGGTATGAGATATCTTTTATCCAATGTGAAAGGATACCTAAATTCTTGGGAAAAATAATTGTAATACTTTTACATTTCCAATTATATGTATATTAAAAAGGCAATTGTATTTTTTCTTATTTCTATTCAAATTAATTTCAATTATAATTGTTTCAATTATGATTCATTCTTTACAAATTGTATTAAGAGATTATTTATTATATATGGTAGAATAACTTACATTTTTATTACTCTGATCATTGTATTAAAATAAAATGATATTTGTTTACAATATTTGTAGTATAACATCATATCAATTCCATAAAATCCGCCAAATATATGGTAAATTGTATTTATTGTGAATTATATTAGGTTAAGACATCATAGACTAAGCTATTTCTTAAGTATTTAAATACATTGTTTTTAAACATAATATTTTCCCCTATTTTATTTTTCCATCTTATATACATATAAATTTATATTACATTCAAAAAATTTGTATCAAAAGAAAATTTCCATTGATTTTTTACTTGCTTTAATTATTTTACCTCAATTTCATTTCTTTTAAAAGTATTTTTTGATTACTACTTAATACAGTAAGGTATGGAGTGGAAAAGTATTATTTTTTAAGTTGGACTCAATGAATATTGGATCAATTGACATCCTAAATCCTACTAGACAATCTATTTTTGATGAGAATTGTTATTAGTACTAGAGAGATTGAATGAATAATTTTTTTATTAATACTGGAGTTGAAAACTTTGTCATGCTTAATGGAGAATCCAGAATCCCAAAAAATGAAATCAGTACCTTCACGAAGCAAGGGAAATTAGAATATCAACTAAAATACAAGGTATGAAATAATTTATTATGTTCTATGATGAGGAATATATATAGTCAAATATCATCAACTAATGTAGAAAATTGTATCCGAAAGAAATTAAAATTCACACATTTTGGTACATCCAAAGATATAGAAACAAGAAGAGCAATGCTTCAACCAAAATATTATGGGTCTATTTTTCCTTATGGTGAACCAGTATGCAAGGTGAAACAAAGATTTATGACAATTTTCATGACTCAAAAATCTATGGGTGAAAAGAGTCAAGATGATGAAGCACATGTGTATAAGATATTTTATATAATTCCCAATGAATGGTAATAAAAAGGACAATGATTGATGAGAACATGGAAGTTACTCAAATAACTCTTGAAGAGTTATTTGGAAAAATTATTTATCATGAAACAAGGATAAAGAGAGATGTTGATCTTAATAAGAGTAAAAATAGTAATGGGTGTGTAGCTTTTACTACTCCATATAAAGCCTAGACACTAGAATGAGTAAAAATATCCAAAGAAAAGAAAGATGTTGTTGTATCTGAATCAACTGATATTGAGCAATATGAGAATGAATTATCCAATCATTTTCAATGGATGAACATGATTTTGGTAATGAAATATTTTCAGTATATGTTCAAAAAGAAATAGGGAATAGAAAAAAATTTGTAGCTCAGGTTTTATCAATGAAATAGGGATGGACATATTAGACACTATTTTCCGTTGATTAAAAGAAAAGACAGGCATGATAAAAATTCTAAAACAAATGGGAAAAAGTATTATAAGTCTAATAAAAAGAATTTCTTGAAGTAAAATGATACTTGGAGTGAAATTGGGAGTGATTCATCAGATGATTCATCAGAATATGAATCTTCCAAATTGAAGAATATTGGAATCATATCTAGACTACCTTTTGAAAATCATTGTGTCGTGGTTAAGGTACACAATGTAGTCTCTCTTATAAATGTTTCTTTAAATTCCAATTATCCTGATGAAATACACTATTAGTATTTAGATGAAGAATCATCCTCGGTAGAATAGAATTTACCTTTTACTACAGAAGTATCCATATTATCCAAATTACATGAGAATGACAATTCAAACCTCAAGAAAAAGCATGATAAAGAAAACTCTAGAATAAATATTCTTACAAAATAAATATCAGATCATTCAAAAGATCTTCATAATAAAACTCTTGATTTTGAAAATAGGTCAAAAACCCTTATAGAAGTATGTTCTGAGAAGGATAAACCTTTTAAGGACTTTGATCTACTTGATTTAAATTAAAATGTTTTTGAAAATAAAAACAATTCCATATCAATGTCTTATGAGAATGATAATTTAATCATTAGAACAAAATCTAAAATATTTTCAGAAAAGAAACATTTATAAATATTCAACTTGGTAAGGAATGAATTTTATATGAATTATTCTCTAATTCATCCTCTTATACATTGTTCTGGAATTGGTTACACTCACTCAAAGCCAATTTTTAGTCATTACTATATTGTTCCTCAAAGTGCCCCATTTTGTACTAAATTTTAATTTGGTGGATTTAGTCGTATTCACCATTACATTCAGAAGAGTTACTAAACATTGGAGAAGATAAGTCTATATTGTTAATATTGTTTTGATCTTTCCAAAAAGGGGGATATTGTTGTGTCAAAATGTGTTTTGACTATCTCTTTGATCTTTTTGTTTTTGAAATCACAAATTACTTATAGTTTATCATGTATGTTGTTTTACAAATTCTAATCGCATATATACTATTTTTCATGTTTATTTCATTCCTATAATAACAATGTATATGGTTCACTCACATTGTTTTGTATGTTTTTTTACATCATAACCAGATTATGAATTGCTTTGTAATCATGAATTGTAACCAGATTATGTACTTCATCGTAATCAGGAATCGTAAACGGATTATATATGACATCATAATCAGGAATCATTACCAGATAATGTACTACATCATAATCTAGAATCATAACCAGATTATGAATTTCATCAAAATCATGAATAATTACTAGATTATGTACTACATTGTAATCAGGAATCGTAACCAGATTATATACTGTAACGTAATCAGGAATTTTAACCAAATTATGTATAGTATCGTAATCATGAATCGTAACCAGATTATGTACTATATCATATTCTGATGCATTGTATTCACAATATTTGTAAACACATGCATCGTAACCATGTACATTATGACCAGGTCATGTAACGTATCATAATTATTCATCACAACCAAGTTAAGTATCATATCGTAGTCATGAATCATAACCAAGTTATGTATTATAATCTTATTGTGAATTGTTTTCAAGCATTGTAACCATATTAAATATCAGGCATCATAACCATGTTATGAACATTAACTAGGATATAAATTGTAATCATGGTATGAATTTTTATCATGATAACCATAGTAACTGATTTTTTTATTGTACTTTTGAAATTCATTACACTCTTATCTTAACTTCAATACCAATTACATGTTACTCATTCTCATTGTTTCATACCTTTTTACATAAACTTTTAATCCAAAAAGATGTTTTTGAATTGGTTATTTACCAATCAACATGATGTCTTATATTCTATTTGTTTTGACCGTTGTAATGCCAGGTGTCCAAATCCCTCTGAATTTTTCAGTGAAATATGACCATTGGAGGAAATATGATTGTTGGAACCTGAGACCTATAAATAAGTGGTCATTCGAACCCAAATAAAAATCTTTTTCATTCATTACTATCTAGAGAGAGATGATGTGACTTATATCTTGCTTCATTTTAAAGACATAAAGATACAAGAAGTGGATATCTTATTCCACGTTATTATATTTCAATAAGTTCTTTGTTTCTCCTTTGTGTGACTGATCATTGTGATAATGATCCAGGGTTTATGGGGATAAAACGATGTGATTTCGTTCATCTTATCGAGGGATTTAAATTTTTTGAATGATAAAGGTGATTATTACCTTATTAATCGAGGGATTCAGGGGATTGGAAGACAGGAATGCAATCATCATATCAATGTATTTCAATGGATTAAAAGATATTGGTGGTGATTACCTTTTTAATTGAGGGCTTCCTGGGATAGAAATACATGCATGTCAATCATCATATAATGGGATTACCAAGGTGGTGGTAATAGAGAGCTTTTATACTAAGTGAAAAGATACCATACTCATTGGGATAAAAAAATTGTAATAATTTTACATTTATACATCTGTATGTATTGGAAATAGAAATTTGTTGTTTCATCTTTCTATTCATATTCATTTAAATTGTAATTTATCCAATTACGATAAATTCATTACATATTGTATTTAGAGATTCAATATGATATATGGTAGAATCATTTAAATTTTTATTATTCTAATCATTATATTTAATTCAAATAAAATTATTTTTCAATACTTATTGTATTAGATTATATCAAATCCATCATATCCAAGACCTATATGGTCAATTTTATTGATTTTTAATTGTATTAGTTCAAGAACTCTTAAACTATGTTGTTAATGAAGTGTTTAAATATAATTTTTTTAAACCTACAATCCCTACAACTTGTATTATGCCATATAATATACATATACATTTATATTATGATCCAACAGCTTGGGTTTATGATTTAAACTTTGTTTAATCATCCTCTAAAAAATAATTATCATTTTTCTCCTCTTTATAAATGAAACACATTACCTATAATTTCTTTCCAAAATTGAGGTCTCCCTTTTGGGAGGCCCTATTCTGAGGCTTCAACAAGATTTATTATTAACTTTCAACCGCAAAAAATTTTCGTTGAGAATATTAAGTAGATTTTCTATACTATACCACACAAAAAACATGCCAACAGAAGCCTTCCTTCAAATATACCTTTTACTCTCTTGATTTATTGGAAAAAAAATAAAAAAAATCATCTTACTAGTTATATATATCAATTATTTATCTGTAAATATTTCGTTTTTCTATGGTATTTAATTTTATTTCCTTTCCTACTCGAGTTGATTCATCTTCTAGTTTCACTCCCATTTCATATGCAACCATGCTTCTTAACATATCATCATGAGAAAGCATTGAAAAATCTATTTCCTCAAGGTATGACACATTTGGATTGTAAATAAGAATAATTATTCTAAATATTTTCTTGAGAATTTTAATATATTTAATTTCATCACCATGTTCTTGAATCGCTCTAACAACTTCAGTAATTTGGTTAAAAAGAATTTTGTATTTTCAGTTGGATGCATTTTCAGATCATCACAAATACTATGAAAAGCATAGATTTTAGCCTCTATCACTTTTTTATCACCATCATATATATTTTCTAGTTTCTAACACATTTTATTGGACAAATTAAAACTCATAAACTTCCGATAAATTAGAAATGATATAGCTGTAGTAATAGTATTTTGTGTTTTGGCATGTACATCAAGAGTTTTCTTATTTGTTTTAGTTATCTACAGTCATGATGCACTAGTGATCTGAATCCACTAATTTATGGAAAAAGAAATTCCAAACTATCGGATCTCAAATGAGACCTAATCTTACTCTTCAAAATCTCTATTTTTCTTCAATCAAAAAGTGGGACTCCCCTAAAATCCACTAAATTCGTCATGTAAACAACAAAGGACATATTTAACTCTAAAAAATGCAATATCATATATAACTTGTATGACCCTAAAACACCATGATAAGTGACAGATGAATTATGTTATCATATTTTTCATTTAAAGTAATAGATCTTATTCACAGTTTGGTATAAAATTGTTAATCATATCTAGTAGAATCATGTAGTAATCAAACATTCACATCTAGAGAAACAACACATTAGTTTTCCATGGTGCACCACTAAAATCTAGTTTCAGGAACATAAACATACAATGCTTAATTGTTAACTAAATCTAATATTATTCACTATTTGTGGAATAAATAAGTCCAAATATAGTCATATTATTCCAAGAAAACTGCCTTTATATGATTTTACAGAAACGACATTGCCTTCCAATGAACAATTCCATCGACTACCCTAGATCATTGTTTTATGTTATGTCTTACATATTTTAACAACATGAAGTCACCATTGGTGGATTGGAATTTAATTCTTTATCCCTAACTATAATTACATTATTCTTTCATTGAATTCATCAGTTGATGCACTTGAAATCACTATTCACATAAACTAGTTGTTCAACACAACTATTCACGAAGTACCTTTGCAAATATAATTCATGAACCTCATAAACATCTTGAAGAAAACTATCTTCATGGAATAATAATTCATCATATAATAACCAGTCATCCTAAAATCCTTTTTATAGGATACCTATGCATTGTTCATTACAAAGACAACCATTTGGAGATTCATGAGATCACAATGAATACCCTACTTTTGAATCTATTACAATTTACAAATTCAGATTAATTAAACCTTTTCCTCAATTATGTTCTTGTAAAATGAAGTCGGGGTAGTATCTTTTTTATAGGCTCATCCTTTTTTCTATATCATAATATCGAAAGTAATTTATAATTAATCATAAAAAATATATTCATGACAATTTTCAGTTCACAATGCTATAGTAAAATTAACTCATTCACAAAGCCTATCATAGTCACAATGAATAACCTCCAACCCATAATGCACTTGTGATTCTGTTTAGAGTCACAAAGAAAATTATCTTTCCATTTTGTTATGAGGAAGCTCCATACCTTTATGAAGCTCAATATTTTCCCGAACCCATTGTTTATTGAATAAAAAAGAAAAACATGACTCTGTTTCCAAAAATTAAAGTACTTGGTTCCATTAGTATATATATTTTTCTGTTTTTTGATATTTACTTTCCTACCCTATTTAATAAAATTTATTTGATCCTTTTATTCCATTTATTCCATGATCTCATCTTAAATTCCTATCATGGAAATCATAGGACAAGAATGATTCAAAAAGGATGTTTTCCACTATTTTTTATTGTGATTTCCACCATTTTTCGTCATTTTATTTCTAATTGGTCTATGAAGTTAGTATTCTACATTTCGTAAATATTTTTGAGCGTGGTCAAATATTATGATTAATGGAGCATGTGGTAATGAAAAATAGGACGGTTATTTGGGGATAGATTGAGATTTTTATATTATATGGTTATGATTTCTATATATTTGGGATTCAGGAAGATAATGTCTGATGGGTACCACATAAGATACATGGTACACCATCAATGGTGATCGAAATCTATTTTTATGCCACTAAAATATTGGAAACGATGTATAGAGGAGACCCCCACTGATTTTGTCCTTTCAACTAGTGATATTTGTGATGAAAATCATTGATCTAGAAACTATATTGGAGAAGTTTAGTTTGTGAGGAAAATACTAATCTACTTTGTGTAGTCCATGAACACATGTTGTGTAGCCATACCCAGTAACAACATCTTGTGTTCATGGAAGATAAGTATTACACATTATGTGATTCTAGAAACACAAATCTTGTGGGGGACCCACATTTATAAAATACATGTTCAATCTATGAATGTATAGGACCCCATGAATGATGACAATCCATGTACTTTGGTAGTACATGGTCATGGGTAGATACTTAGTCCCATTTAGGTACACATCCAAGTACATGAGCATGACTCGAATAACCCAAGCATGGTTAGGATAACATGGTAGGCCCTGGGTAGTTGAGACACTATATGTGGTTCCCTTACATGATATTTATAATTACATGGCCTTCACACCATGTCTAGAGAAGAACATGGCCATGATGAAAAGTGTGACCACACATCTTGTATACCTATGAAAATATTTTACCTTTCAAATATTGTTAGTTTAGTCTCAGATTTTATCCAATGATTATGTTATCCTATGTATTTTCCCATGTTGAATTAAATGGTATACTTTTTATTCAATTTTGAGTTACATCATTCAATTTTCTGAGTGTGAAACTTATTTACAACACACTTCATGATTGTAGTGATTAGTGAGGAACATCATAGAGTTATCAAGGTTAGTACTCCATTATCAACCCAATGTGTAGGTTCCCCATACTATAAAAGATATTATAGGTTCATTAATATCATATCACACTAAGTACTGGAATTCACTAATTCATTATACATATAAAGATGGTACTCTACTACATGGGAGTGTTTCCTCTTTCTATGAAGTGTTAATCCCCCATATTAGACCTTCCATGAGGTTCTGGTCCTATGTGGGAGTTTTGTTTCCCTCATTTGTGGAGCACAGAAGTGAGGAGTGGGCCCCTACACAAATATTTTGGCGAGGGTTCATTTGAAGTGAGGAAAAGTTGTTGATGTTACAGAGTGTTGGGCTTACTCATCGAAAATTATTGGGTTGTGAGTTTAAGATCCCATTTCAATGTTTACTAGGATACTTTTTGAGAATATCTATATTTATCTGTTCATTTTAATTTCCTAATTACATTGGGATGAGCCTAATATTATTGTATCTTTCTATATCTCATGTTTTGTTTCAGGGAATCATACTAGGTATGTATATTCTCAACCATGTATGTTATTTTTCCATACATATCGAATCTTATACCAATGAAATACATATCAGTGGTGAATTTGGTAGTGCATACTGATGCATGGTGCATTGACCAAATACGGTGGTTAGGATTGGAGATTAAATGTCAAACACTCATAGATTTATTCTTTTCCATTTTTTGTTAGTTGGGGACTTTATATCTTAATGGTTGTGTGTTTCTCTCCTTAAAATGTAGTTTTTATGTTTCATAGTCTAATTCATTCCATAAAGGAAATTGCATGAATTGTTTTACTCTATATAGTATATACTATATTATATTAATATTTTTCACTACTATGTGAAGATGTTAGGGTGTATGTGCATAAGAACATTAGGAATCGACATCCCATATTATTTATTCCTTATTGGAACATGTTTATATCCCCTATCATATTAGATATAGTCTTGGGGTTGTGACGGCTCAACCTTCCACAAGAATGTCTGGCCACACTGGTTTGAGTCAATATTGATTTTTATCATAGGTGTTTTTTCATCAGGATGTGTTTGGAGTTTTCCCATTATGAATATTGGTTTTCAAATTATATAATTTTTTTCGGAGTGTCTCGAGTGTATATTTTAGTCTAGGGAACCTAGAATTTATGTAGTGGATGATGAATCCATACAACAAGACACTAACAACCTTCTTATTGACTCAGCTTACTGAGTCAACAGTTTAATAGAGCAATAGTTCATTCATTATATATAATTGAGTCTTTTAACTATGATTATTGAGCTACATATGTATATATATATATATATATTCAAATTTTCTTATTGTACATATTGAACGCATTTATGATTCCTCGATAAATTTATCCATTTAGTTTCTGATTTAGGGCAATTATGAATATATGAGGTGAGATGAGTCCTCTATTTAGGGTCCAACCCACATGATGTTTTCTAATATAGTTTAGGGACAAGAACCCCCACCTATTGAGCAACTGATAATACTGGATGTTTAGGCCAAAGAAAAACATAGCCTTAGAACACTCTATATGTTCCAGCTTCTAAGACCACTAATGTTCTGTGGCGATCCCAAGATCTAAGTAGTGGAGTACTATCTTGATTTGGTGGTTTGAGTCTTAATGTTTGTTTAGACATTAATGGATTAGATGGTTTCATAGGAATCGAGTCATCTCTATAGATCTACTTAGTGCTAGTGGATTTTGGTTATATAGACCTAGGAGGAGACAACGCTCTCATGTTCTGACATCCAAATGTATATATGTGAGGAGTATTTCCTTTTATGATTGTTCTCAGTTCAGACCTATGATCTTCGTGATAAACTACATGGTATCATGTTAGTGGATGAGTACGATAATAGGTTCACTGACCAAACATGGTACTCTCTTGATATGGTATGAGATTATAACGACCTGATTCCACTCTTCTGAACTTAGCGATAAAAAATTATGTTTAATATTTTTATTTGAATAAAAAATTACACAATAATTTATAAAAAGGAGGACCTTTTACCAGTATAGGTTCTAGAGGATTAGGAAAAACATTACATTTATCAGAGTTGAAATAAAAATAAAACAACTTTCTACTATGCTTCTGCACTCCCTAACTCAAAAATCGATGACATCTGTAAATAACCCCCTATGATACCTGTGAAAACTATTTTTAAAATAAAAGGGAGAGAATTCAATTTACGAGTAAGTTTATTTTGGAAACCATTGGAAAATACATTTATTTAAAAATATCTCTTTGATAATTCATTTGAAATATTCAATTAGAAATACATTTCTAAAATAATGCTTTGAAAAATAATTATACATCGAAAACACATAAAATCAATCCAGTGATTCGGTTGAAAATATTAAAGAAGCTCTTAAAAATACAACAACTAGGGCCACACGAAACATTGAAAGCTATTTTGTGCCTACCCACTTGAGGGAAGGATTCACTCTCCAATTCCCTATCGTATTTACAAAGTTCGAGTACTAGTTTTTATAAAATGCTTTATTCTTATCTTGCCTAATATATAAATAATGTTCATTGTTTTTCTAGATTTGAAAATATATTTATAATCATGCTTGTAACAAATAAATAGTAATCATTACTTCAAATTTGATATTTGACTTTGTGTTCTCAAATCACATGATACATGGCTTTGCATAATCACATTGAAGTTTAATCAACATCCATGCACATGAAATTTCAAAGACTTATTTATTAAATTTCTTTTATGCATGAAGGTATAAACTAATAACATTAACAAACATATAATTCTATCTTCTAAAAATTAATCAATAACAATAGATAATTATGTGACATGCACAAAAATCATCAAATCAACATTTATTTACTAAATAAAAACATTCTTTCATATGCACTTACTTTTTATGGAACATGACATAAAAATATGCATAATAATAGAACTCGAATTAGAAACCAATGATATTGAACTCTAAATAAATTATTTATATTTTTTTGTTATTAGCATATACACATGTATCTCACACCCATGATTATATACTTGGAAGGTTACATTGAAAAATAAAAATTCAATATATACACACACACACATAGAAATATATATATATATATATATATCATGCATAGTCATTAATATATATATATATATGTATATATCATCCATGATAAAAACACACCTATTCAATTTGTGAGTTAAAAGTATATATTTGGACTTCATAAAAGTATATAACATGGAAAAAAATTACATAAATAATTAGAAAAGCACATGAATAGGGATTTGAATTTGAAATGTACAAACACTCCTTACGCAAATATAAATAAATATCTTGAAAAAAACTGAATACATAAATTTATAGTCTTGTTTCATATCATAAGACAATAATCCTTTTAATAAAATAATACCTTATGATAATTTATCAGTATTTTGAAATTTTAAAACATGTTGATTTTTCTTTTGAAGAACCCATGAATAAAATAAATTTCTCTTTAACAATTGTAATTTGAGATGAAAATAATTGAAAAAATAAATATACTAAATCCGTTAAAAAAATTTAAAAATTATTCCTTTTAATTTAACTGGGTAATTCAATTAAATTTTGATATTAATGGAAAATAATTTCAATACAATAAATTAGTGCAAATCAGAAAAATTGATAGCATGAAATAGAGTCCCTTAAAACAAGTAATTAATCAATAATCAACATGAATAAATAAAAATCATACCAAACATACCTCTAAATATTTGTAATATAATTCACCAAACTATAATTTATTAATGTTTTTAAAAATATGTTGATTTTTTATTGGAAGAAACCCATTTGTAAAATTGAAAGAATCAAATAATTTGACACAATAAAAATTAAAATCCATAAAAAAAATTTATGCGTAGATGAACTATTTTTCTTCTTCTTCTGATTAGTAACAGTCAACTCTCATACACGTAGAATTAGAAAGTATAATAAGTGGAAATGAAAAAAGAAGCTACAACTTGGTTTGCCAGCCTAACATATAGCGTTCTCTTAATATCCCTTATTGTCGAATAGAACTTCATTATAAATAAGAGTTATCAAGTGTAAAATTAAATTATTATTTATCAAAATTAAATGAAATTTGAAAAAAAAAATGAAAATGACATCAAACAGAATTCAATGAATGAATATCAGATGAATACGCAGAAAAATAGCTAGTTGAATAAATTAGACGAAAATATTGAGAAGTTGACATGAATTATTAAATCAACATATATATAGTCTGAAAAAATAAAATTATGATATCTCCATCGTAACTATGTTTCAAAATATTCAATAGAAAACAAAGCAAATAAATAGTGGATTCAAAAAATAAATCTCATCGCAAACATAAAACAGTTTCTAGAAAATGACGTGAAACTGAATTAGACAAAAAATGGATAAAACACAAAATATATATAATAATCTAAATCGAATGAAATTGATGAAAAATAGATACAAAAATAAGTGGTATACACCTGTTTGATGAAATTAAAATTTCAAGATAACAATACAAATATGGCAATAGGAAGAATCAAAAAAATATAACTGTATTTAGGGAAGATTCAGATAAGGAAATTTAATTTACTAACACCTACTTGACGATTTTAGAATTAGATAATCGGAAGAAGATAATGAGAGGGTCCATAATCTGCTCGAACCACATCCATCATGTTAGACCCTAAACCAAGTTTGGACATGGTGTTTGGAAACCTCTAAATGAAATCAAACATTTGATGACTCATGAGCTTCCATCAAAGGTCGACATAGCCCTACCGAACTCAAACTCGCATTCTCTGAATCCTCATTCAAGTTCATCCTTGGTTCTTGACGAAAAAGACTTACCATTACAAATTAGCTTCAACCTGGACTATCTCTCAAACTCGACGAGACCCATAGCTCTGCTTCATCTCACATGGGGACTCCCATGTATAACCCTAATTCTGCCTCCCTAAAACATAATTGTGGTTATTAAATTTCATATTTTTATTCAATCTGTTTTAACATTTATATATAAATATACATTTTTTTGTTGTTATTAAAAATCATAATTCTAATTTCATAATTTTTTTTAATAATTTAAATTAGTTATATTAATTTGTTTAGAAACTCGAATATTATAAAACAATTAATAATTATTATTATATTTATCATTGATTTCATATTCTATATAAAATTTTAATAATAATAATTATTTTCTTAATTTAAATTCTTCAATAAAAAAAATTATTTTCATATCAAATCATAATAAACATGACATATATAAATTTTATATGTTAAAATAATAATCATATTAAATCCTTTTAATAACCATAAAAATTATTATCATTATTTAACATCCTAAATAATGTAAATGATATATTTCCTTTAAAATTATTTTTCTTCCCAAATATTTATAAATATACTTGTCTATTCAAAACATTGTTCTTCACATAATAGAATGTCAGTTTTAAATATTTTTATATACTAAGACAAATATTCTATGATTAAAATATTATTTCTAGGTTAATAATTTAATAATTATTGAAACTGAACATATCTTGGTTGTTAACTTATTGATTATTTTAATTAACTAATGAAACATTAGTTAATAAATTATCATTATAATGTTTTATTATTTATTTTATTAATTATTAAATTTAATATTTATTTTCATATTTTGTTTTACATTGAATAAAAGTTTAATAAAAACATAAAATATTTCATTTTACTAAAACTCGAGATGTTACATTCTCCCCCCCTAAAAAATTTCCTCCTCACAATTCATTGAACGAACTTACAAAAATTTTGAATTTCCATTTTCATAATTAAACAACTTCTAATGAGACTTATATATCTAAAGAAAACACTACCACTATGATTTTATTTTACTCATAAGTCAACATCTAATCTCCAAATATGTCTACACATTGCCTCTGATACCAATTGTAACACCCCGAGTCAACTCTTCTAGACTTAGTGCATAAAAATGTACTGTAATTTTGTTTATGTCAATAAATATTTATACAACATTTTATACAAAATATGGCCTTTTACCAGTCTTGGTTCTAGAGGATTAGAGAAAACATAACATTTATCATAGTTGAAACAAAAATAAAACAATTTCCCATATGCTTTCGCACGCCCTAACTCCATATTCAATGACATCTGTAAATAACCTCCTATGATACCTATGAAGAATCAGTTTAATATAAAAGGGTGAGAATTCAATTTCTTAATAAGGTGTTTTGAATTCCTTTAATGAATCCATTTATTTAAACATATCACATTGATAATACATTTGAAATATTCAATTAGAAATATATTTTTAAAATAATGCTTTAAAATATAATAATACTTTGAAAAAACATAAAATTTATCTAGTGATTCGGTTTAAAATATTTAGCAAACTCTTAAAAATAAAACAACTAAGGCCACTCGTTATATGAAGGTTATCTTGGGCTTATCCACTTGAGGGATGGATTCACTCTCCAATTCAATATCTTATTTACAATGCTTGAGAACCAGTTTTTATAAACCATTTTCTTCTTAGAGTTCCTTATATTGATATATATATATATATTATTTTCATAGGTGTTTTAGTTTTAAAAATATATTTATAATAATGCTTGTAAAAAATAAATACTAATATTTATAAAAAATTACAATTTTGAATTTGTATGCACAAATCACATGATACATGGATTTTCATAATCACATGGATGTTTAATCAACATCCACGCACTTGAAATTTCAAAGACATATTTATTTAATTTCTTTAATGCGTGAAGGTATAAACTAATAACAATAAAAAATTTAAAATCATATCTTCTACAAATTAATTAATAACAATAGATAATTATGTGACGCGCACAAAAATCATCAATGCAACATTTATTTTCTAAATACAATCATTCATTCTTATGCACATACATTTTAAGAAACATGACATAAAAGTATACATAATCATAGAACTAGAATTAGAAACCAGTGATCTTGAACTCTAAATAAATTATTTTTATATATATTTTTTATTATCATAAACACATTTATCTCACACCAATTTTTATGTTACATGTATAATTACATTGAAAAATGAAAATTCAATATATATACACACTCACACATACATACATACATATATATATATCATGCCTAAAAATGAAAATCTATATATGTTAACATATGTATATATCATGCATGAGAAAAACAAACATATTCAATTTGTGAGTTCAATGTATACATTTAGACTTCATAAAAGTATAAAATATGTTAATGAAATTACAAAAATAATTAGAAAACCAAATAAATAGGGATTTTAATTTTAAAGGAACAAAGTATCCGTACAATGATATAAAATTATATTTTGAAAATAAAAAAACTATATACTAAAATATATAGTCCTGTTTTTATCATAACACACAAATAATTCTAATAAAACAATACCTTATGAAAATTTGTGAGGATTTCAAAATTGTAAAACATGTTGATTATTATTTTGAAGAACCAATGATTTAAATAAATTTCTCTTTCACAATTGTAATTTTAGAAGAAAATAATTCAAAAAATAAATACAATAAATCCCTTACAAAATTTTTAAAATAAATCATTTTCATTTAACTTGGTAGTTCAAATAAGTTTTGATATTAATGGAAAATAATTTCAATAAAATAAATTAGTGCAAATCATAAAAATACATATCATGAAATAGTGTCCCTTATAAAAACATAATTAATAAATTTTCATCATGAATGAATAAACATCATACCAGATATACATCGAAATATTTTTAATATAAATCATCTTACTACAATTTATTATAGTTTTGAAAAACATGTTGATTTTTTTGGAAAAAACCCCTTAGTAAACATGAACTAATCAAATGATTTGACACAATAAAAATTAAAATCCCTTACAAAATAATATGATTAGATGAACCCTTTTTCTTTTCTTCAAATTGGTACCTATAAACTCTTATACACTTAGTATTAGAAAGTATACAAAGGGGAAAAGAAAAAAAGCAACTACTACATGGCTTGAATGAATACTAGAGGAATACGAAGAAACATAAATAGTTTACAATCTTAGATGGAGAAATTTACTAGTCGACAAGCATTATTAAATCATTATATATAAATCCCAAAAATAAAATTTTGATTTCTCAAGTGTATCTGGTTTTTGAAAAGTTCGATCGAAAACAAAGAAAGTCAATAGTGGATTCAATAAATAAATCTCAATGCAAACATAAAAAAGTTTCTAGAAAATGAAATGAAACTGAATTAGGTAACAAATGGATAACACACAAAATATAATAGTCTATATAAAATGAAGCTGATGAAAAATAGATACAAAAATCAGTGGTATATTGGTGTCTAATGAAATTAAAAATTCAGGATAACCTTAAACATATAGAGATTGGAAGAATCGAAATAGGAAATTGGATTTAGGGAAGATTTGGATAAAGAAAATTAATTTACTAACACCAGCTTTCATATTTGTGAATCCGATAACAGGAAGAAGATAATGAGGGGATATCCAATCTTCTCGATCCCCACAAGTCACATTAAACCCAAAACTAAGTTCAGACATGGTGTTTAGAAACCACTACATGATATTGAACACTGGACGACTCATGAGCTTAGATCGAAGGTCGATGTAGCCCTACCAAACTCGAACTCACATTCTCTGAATCCTATTTTGGGTTTGACCACGACTCGTGAAGAATAATACAAACCATTATGGCTTAGCCTCAACTAGAACCATTAATCGAACTCAAAGAGACCCATATCTCCACTACATCTTGTGCAGGGACTCCCCTGTATAACTCTAATTCGGCCTCCCTAAAATATATACACAGTTATTCAATTTCATTTTTTTATTCAATATGTTTTATAGTTTGTAAATATATATAATTTTTTTTGTTGTTATCATAAATCATAATTCAAATTTCATTAAATTATTTTACTAATATTAATTTTTTATATTAACGTTATTATAAATTCTATTATTATAAAACCATTAGCAGTTATTCTTATATTTTTCATTCATTTAATATTATATATAAAATATTAATAAATAGTAACAATTTCTAAATTTACATTCATTAATATAAAAAAACTTATTTTCATATAAAATCATAATAATCATGACATATATAAATTTTCTATGTTAAAATAACAATGATATTAAATCCTTTTATGAACCATAAAACATATTATCGTTATTTAACATCCTATAGAATACAAATGATATATTTCATTTAAAATTATTTTTCTTCTCAAATATTATAAATAAGATTTTTTATTCAAAACAATGTTTTTCACATAATAGAATACTAGTTTAAATTATTTTTATTTACTAGGAAAAATATTCTAATATCAAAATATTATTTGTAAGTTATTAATTTTATAATTATTGAAACATAACATATCATGGTTGTTAATTTATCGAATATTTTAATTAACTAATGAAACATTAGTTAAAAAATATTCATTATAAATTTTTATTATTTACATTCCTAATTTGAAAATTTAATATCTAATTTCATATTTTTTTACATTGAATAAATGTTTTATAAAAACAAAAACAAATAATAATTTAAATAATTCATTTTTCTATAACTCCAGATGTTACAGAGAAGGACACTTTTGGGATAGGAAGTTTGAGAAGGATATCTGTAGATATATTGGAGCTACTATGTTTTTCATATGGAATCCCACTTATGAGAGAGTTCTAGAGTAGGAGATTTTGAATGAGGGACTCATAGTAATGGGATGAAGGGTGGCTAGTGCTGATGGTGGGCATAATGTGACTAAGTCATGTGAAACAGTTAGTAGGTGTGACACATCGAGATCTTTGTAGATGAGTCGTTCTTATTCTTGAAATCAAACATTTTGATATGCGGCTCAATGATCATGTAGAGGATATAATATTCTTAGCTAGGATAATGATATAATTTCAGTGTATGAGGTTACAAAGATTGTTATTGCCCAACCAATTATTATTGATCAAGAAAAACAGATAGTAGACATACAACCACAGAAGTGGTAGCACTAAGACTAGGCATCTCCCAGAACTAGATAGGGTGCCCCTTTGGGAGGTGGTTCTAGAAGAGGATCATGAGAAGCTCTGGAGGGAGGAGCGGTGTGTGAATCATGATGTTATAATCTTCAACCATCTCCACCACTAGGTGGCCCATTTCAGGCTTGAGGAGCTAATGGTCAGGTCCACGGGCAGTTATTGGCCATTAAGGACTACAAACAGGTAACACATGAGATGATTCAAGGTAGGATCTATATTTATTATAATATTTCCATAGAAATTGAATAAAAAGGTGTGAGTTATATATTTACCTACTTATTCCTTGTGTGAGAGTTATATCTTCAATCAGAGACATTGGTCTAGATGGCATGTCAACAAGGTTTAACATTGATAGATTTTTCAATATCAATTATATGTTTGTAGTGTGAGTTATCACTTAGTGAATATAGTTCCTCATGGCACATCTTGGTCATAATGATGAAACCATATCATGTAATAATGTTAATGGATTGGTAGTTCATGGTTCAATCCTAGAATGACTATCATCGAATTTGGATCAGATGCCTTCATACATATGGGATGAGATTATCCATTGTGGCCATGAAAGATCATATGGATGTGTGAGTGGGAATTTCATGCATGAGGCTACATCCCATCAACCATCACTTGCATATTTTTTCACATATTATAACATGATATTAATACATAATTAATCCTTTTATTATAGATGACTTTATGGGTGTCTTCCCCATGTATGTTTGGGTACTATCTTAGTTGGTGGAGATGGACTTATGAATTGGCTTACACCTCAGGATCATACCGATATAATCTATATTATATCGAATGTCCCCTAATGATATCCATGAGCTGATGGTGTACTTGTAGGATGATCAATTGAATTGTATTATCATACCTAATAAGCCCCCTAGGTATCTCTGGTTTTATCCTTGAAAATTGTGGATCAGAGCTTATAGATTTTGGTTGATGCTTATCATTTAAACCAAGTAATAAATAAGAACAAGTAACCCTTCATGGGGATTTAAGACATATTTGATTAGTTTTGGTGTGATATTTGGTTATATAATATCGTTCATAATTCTGATAACAACCAGTTCAGGGTTTGCACGGATGATATTCAAAATATGGAATTCTGATGTCACTACAGACACTATTTGTTCCTAGATATTTCTTTCATTATGATGGATTCCTCTGATGGATTCATGGAATTGATGAATCATCTTTTCCACCCATACTTGGACCAATTTTTGGTTAACATCATTGATGGAAATATCATTTAAAATGTGTATGTGGAGGATCATGTAGATATCTTGCGGATGCATCTAAACGTACTCTAGGAGCCCCAACATTTTGGTTTTCTCTCAGAGTGGATGTTCTGGATCTTTGAAGATCACACCCTGGGACATGTAATTTCTGAACATGGATTAGTTTTTGATCCATCAATGATTGTTCAATGATCTCTTGGGATCCCCCCAATATAATTTTGGAGGTGTGAAGTTTTCCTAGCATGTGAGCATAGTATAGGAGGTTCATGGTGCAATTATCCATGGTTGTACCCCCTTTTAATACCTTAATAAGAATGGTAAGTTTTTTACCCAGACCAAGAAATTTTTGAGATCATTTAAGGACTTAAATATGAGGCATATTAGTGTTCCTTTATTGATACTAATTAGAGAGTTTGTGGAGTACATAGTGTATTACGATTCCTCTGAAGCTAAGATTAGCACCATGTTATTCAGATGTAGGAAATTATCTCATATTGTTCTAGGTATTTGATACCCCATGACAATAAATCCATGAATATTTTCCTAGAGTTATGTGGTAGTATTCAATCTAAATATGTGCAGGAACTATCTTTTAGGGGAGTGATTTTTTGTTTACTCAAACAATCAGATCCATAGGTATATCTTAACATAGAGTGATCCAATCCTAAGACAGATGCACTGTTAGGAGTTCATATAGGAATATGACTTCAAGATGGATTATACATTTTTAGAGGTAAATGTGAGGGAGTATTCCCCTACTAGGAATTCATGTTCTCATTTAGTGGTGGAGGTGCCTGAGTAGTTAGTTTAATTGCAACAGACCCTAGTAGAGGATATGGGTGTACCTTATCATTATCAAATTGTGTTGACTCCTCCACTTCTCCAGCGTGTGAGGGGGGCATATATGGGGGGCATCAATTGTGAGTTTTTTCATTATCATTAATGTTATGGACATTAAGAAGATGGATTTTATGAATTAGTAGGAATAATCCATTCTTTTCTAGGGAATGCGGGTGGTTCTAATCACAATGTGAGAAGTGTTGATGACGGTGTTTCACACATATCCATTTTTTGTACATCCCATTATGGTAATGATGTAAAATGACATATAGAGGTATATTTTTTGGACTGGAATGAGGGAGAGTGTCACTGAGTTCAACTCTTTCTTCTCACATATCAGCAGGTGAAGGCTAACCATATGGATCCAATTTTTTTGAAACATACTCTATATATCCTTTTATGGAAATGATATGAAATATAAATGGACATTGTTACATAGATTACATAGATAACAAGAGGCAATTATTCCATATGTGTGATAGTTGAATCTTTTAACAGGACGACACCCATCCTTTCCATCCAGGAGAATAGTTTTGTGGAGTCTCTTGGAAAGTTGTAGATGAATTATATTGTCTAACTACATGGGGTAATATCAATTGTTTTATTTGATCAGGTTATGAAATTTATTTCATGTTTATGTAGGGTATTATAAGAGTAATTCAGAACTTAGTTGTGGATGAGTATGAAATTTTAACCCCAGATAGATGGGAAGACTGAGCACACTATCAAAGTGTTGGATGATGTACCCTGGGATTATGTTTTGAGATTTGGATAGAGTTGGTTGGATCACTTATTATCGGAATAGATTATTTATTATATCAACTATCATTATATGATCATAATGGAAACATTAAATGCTTTTTATGGGAGACCATGATGTTTACCCTTGTGTTATACCTCGAATGATGATAAAGATCTTGTTGTGCTGGATATTGTGGAGTCAAAAATGGAGAAACTCTTGGTGATACACAAATGGATGAGGATATACTATATTTAATGTATGTCTTATGAATATCTATGTTTTTGGAACTTGATGTTTGGAAAGGGAGACCATGTTTTCTTAAGAGACTCTCCATGATGAGGACTCTAGTGGTTTGGTTGTATAAGCAATCTGTCCCTGAGTCTCATCAGATAATTTTTGACCCTATAGAGGTATGTCAAGGTTTCAAAATTCCAATGATTATTCTCATAGTTAGATTTGATTCATGAAAACTTCCATGTGCCACAACTGAGGAGAAACGTGCAGGATCCAATCCACGTTATTGAACAGGGTGAGATAGACATCGATAATGGATCAACAATCCAAGAGTATCGTATGGAAATCAAGGATAGGGATGAGAGGATCCAATAAGGGTAAACCATTCCTTTGGTTCATGTGTATTAGTAGAATGGGAACATGAAAAAGAGCTCATGGGAGTGGGTGAGCACAATAGATGCTCAGTATCCACTCATTTTTGTTTTGTTGGTGATTTTTGGGGATGTAAAGACTTAATGGGGGAAATAATGTATTGATCATGTTTTTATTCTTCTATGAATTCAAAATATGTTAAGGAATTATTTTTCAGCCAAGCACTAAGATGTTGAGAGATTTCGAGTGTTGGTATACCCAACAATAATATATTAATCATATTAAATATATTAATAACGGGGGTGCATAATTACATTGAAAAATTTGAATATCATCCAAATAGGGAAATTGATCCGAAATATGTCACCATAGTTGAGTCCAGAATGTGGATTTTAATTTATGTATTATATAAATATAATCTAGACTAGAATTTTGGATGAGGCAGTCATTGGAGAGTATATTAAGTGGAATAATTATATAATTTATTTACTTAACTCATTTATTACACATAACATAATATTCTCTATATAGTTGAGGCTATATGAATTATTCTAGGTTATTTTCATAAGCCTAGGACCTTTGAGAGAGTTTTTATATCATTCATAGTTGTTAAACTATAATCGGATGATGAAAATTGTTTGGATTGAGGTGGATCTAGAGGTAGTGAATGCAATAGGTCTTATCCACCATTGTTGAACCTAATCTTATCCAATGATCAATTCATAATTGATGTATGACTCATCAATTTAATTTTACACAAATGATTAAAATATTATTCATGGATATAAATGTTTATCTTCAATTTAATTCTATTTTCCAACCCGTTGCATGAGCCTATTGATGAACTAAATTATTCTATTCAATTTATTCCTTTTATTCCATTACCTTTACCTTATTTCATTTTTTCAATATTAGGTCGAGAAACAATTTCCGATGATGGTTATAAACATTTTTTTGTTATTTCCCTCCATCATATATCACAGTATTCATAGTTGGTCTATATTTAAACAATTATACATTGTCGAGGAAGGATCGAGCAAGATCAAACCCCCAGATTCATGGTGATTATGCGAATGATGTTTATGATGGAGATTTAAATAGAAATCGAGATTTATTGTGGGATATATGTGATTATTTCTATAGATCTAGAAATTGGGAAGGTTGTGGGTGATGTGTAGTGCATATGATGCATGAAGAAGCCTCATGGGTGATCAGAATCTATTTTCCACCCACTAGATGATGGGAAATGACAGTTGAAGGTGGCCCCCATATATTTTGTGGAGTAAACTAGAGATGTTAATAGTATCAAGAACAAATATTTAAACTGCATGGAAGAACTTCAGTTTTTGGAGAAAACATGACTCCATAAGGTGTAGTCCATGAATACACATTGTGTGGGCCTAGACGCACATAGATTTTCATCAATATATTCCCTAAAACGCTGTACAACATAGCTGTGTTGGGCTACACAAGGTGTAGTCCATGAATACACATTGTGTAGCCCAACACAGCTATGTTGTACAGGGTTTTAGGGAATATATTGATGAAAATCTATGTGAGTCTAGGCCCACACATTGTGTGACCCTCCAATGGAAGCTAAGTTGCACGTCGGTTGTGCATTCCCAGGACCCTATCTTGGAGAACATTTAGTGTACTCTAGGATTACATTAGCACATGTTGGTCCTAGGACCGACAAGGTGTATGACTAGGTACACAAGAATGGCTGGATAAACATGGTCATAACTAAGAGCATAATGATATTCCCTATGTTTTGTGGCCCCATAAAATTCCATCTTTGGAGAAATTGAATTTTAGTCATATCTATAGGATAAAATAAATATTAATCCATGTGGGACCACAAGTCATGTGGAACCCACACACCCTATGTTTCCCTTTGAGAAACATCCATATTATGTATATCTTATGATTGGACATGTAGTTTGCGCCATGAGTATCCTATCATGAGATGTTCTCTATGTAGAACTCAATTTATTCCTTCATAGTGGCTTTAAAGATAAGATATGGAATGTTCCATGAATGCACTAATTCAAGTGATTCATAATGATAATAGTTATTAAGAAGGATCATCAATGAGTTGTCAGGGTTAGTACTCCCCTATCGCACTAGGGAGTGGTTCCCCCAAACAATTAGAGTGATGTTAGGGTTAGTACAACCCTATCACACCAATGCATAGTTTCCACATATTCATTATGTAGATAGATAAGGTACTCCCCTACACAGTTGTGGTTATTTTATTTATAGAGTAGTACTCTCTATATTTGAGCACTTCTAGGGTGTGGGTCCTCCATTGGAGTTGGGGCATCCTCACCTGTAGAGTGAAGTAGTGAGGAATTAGCCCCCCCATACATAATATGGTGAGGATTCAATTTATGTGTGGAATTGATGGTGGACTTTTAGTGTTTTAGGCTTAATCATCGACTTTTAATGGGGTGTCCGATAGAGATACCATCTATCACTTCTATCGGTTTAATTATGAATATATACACATGTACATATTTTTTGTGTCCATCTTGATTTGGGTCAAGATAATTATTTTTTTGTCTTTCTATCACTCCATTTTGGTTTTATGGGTGTCCTACTTGGTATTTATCTACACACCACCTTCAAGGGATTTTCCTTCACATGTCATGGCTTAGGTAGAAAACAAACAAGTTGAAGGTGGATTTGGTGAAGCATATTGGTACCTGGGTCATTGACGGCTTGTGTTGGTCAGACGTGGAGATTTAGATTTAGTCTCTCTTAACATTATTCATTTCCAAAAAAAAATCAATTCTGAGATTCATATCTAGGTGGGTGTTTGTTTTTCCTAATAAATTTTCGTTTAACATTTTCATACTCTGATGTATTCCCTAGAGGTTATTGTATGCATGGTTTTACTTTTCACATTACAGAATTTATTTTATTATTCCTCTACACAACAACATAGAGATGGTATGGTGGATATATTAAGAATAATCCAACCTTTCTAGTTTGAAATTATCAAGGATTTTCATAGGCCAATAGACTAATGAACGCAAGCTTTGGGTTGTGATGGTTCAGCTATCTATAGTCCAGGAGGGCATGGGTGGGTTTGTTCATTAAAACTACTCTAGCTTCATTGAGTGTCATCGAGGAAGACAATCGATTATTGAGAAAACTAATGTCATGTGTGGAGATTGTTGAATGTATGTGTCATGGAAGATCAGTTAAGTGAAGGTATAAATTTTGGATAATGTAGTACTTTATATTTTTTGTTCTTCTAAGAATTTATTAGCAGTTGATGGTAGTATACGCATGGATATGAGAGTACATGTTCCACTATCGTGCATGAAAGGTATTTCAGTAGTCTTGGTATATTAGGTTTGAGC
The DNA here is from genome assembly GCA_963277665.1 of Viscum album. Lineage (NCBI taxonomy): Eukaryota > Viridiplantae > Streptophyta > Magnoliopsida > Santalales > Viscaceae > Viscum > Viscum album. The sequence goes on from OY728143.1 coordinate 1,696,220,459, forward strand.
ATAGGGTGTTTTGTTATCCATGGTTATAAAAAAACTGGTAGGCTAGGATAATGCTATCTTGTAAGAGCATCGACCATGTGTTTTTACATTTTATTATATAAGGATTATTTTAGTTAGATTTTTCAGGTTTTGACATTATGAATTAAAATTTTTGGTTTTTGATTTTCTGATTCCTTATTTAAACTCTAATTATCAATATTTATTAATGAGAATTATTGTGAAACAGATATCGAAACCCAAACAAGAAATGAGATACATAAATATGAGGAATGAATCTATAAATTTAACGATAATTCATAAAAATATCAATGGTGGAAAAAAGGTAATGACAGATAATGATGGACAATAATTAACGAGGAATAAAACCGCAAGTGAAAAGATGATAGAGCACCGAAGGAGACGATCCAAATGTGTTTTAAAGCTCCTAGATCGCCTGTGGAAGGCTTTGTATTAAGGGAGATGAAACTAGAGAGGATAAAAAAGAAATATATTTGTCGTGATGCCAGTTTAAAAACCACATTTGGGATATTACATGATGTGTACTACCAATACCTGGAATGAAATACTTAATTTCTAAAATTGCTGATGATCACATTACCTCAAATTAAAAACTGACACACCCAGTTAAAAACTGATGTTTAATTCTCTCACTACATGTAAATAATCATCACTACATATACCCATTATAGAATAAATCATTTCATGAATTGTTCATAGAACCATTAAACAATTTGTATCATTAATGCAGAATGTGTAACCCTCCGACGGCCAATAGAAAATGGATGGTTAATGGTGAGAGTCTAATAAATCCTGAAATTTTACATTATAGGTATCCTCCCAATTATTTCCCAACCCTATAAAGTAAATAAAATGAAATAAACACAATAGGGTTTGAGGATTTCCTGTCAGAACAGTAATGGGATGTTATAGTATCCCTTAGTCTTAATGTATGTTCATTGCCAACTTTTTCATATTCATAAATCATTAGATTAAATTCCACAACGTCTTCTGAGATTTAAACATTTTTTGAATTTTTTCTCCTCCTACTTATATTCATTAAATTTGTTCTGCAATTTAATCAACATACACTAATGACTCTTCCATAATGGATCTCATCTTTCTGTTTCACATTATTTGAATGATAGTCTTAAATAGAGAATCCTCAAGTTACACCTTGAGAAAAAAACACCAATCAACATATTGTCTTTTATTTTGTTCTTATAAATTTTCAAATATATCCATCATGGATTATTTGGTTTCATATTTAATCATTGGTTCTTCATCCTCCAAAAAATCACCATTATCTTGTGATTATTTATAGGTGAAACACTTTCTCCATAATTTATTTCCAAATTTGAGGTATCCCTTTTGAGAGAGCATTTTATGGGGCTTCAAAATGGTTTATTCTTCACTTTCAACATCATCTAATTTCTTTGAGCATCATAAGGAAATTTTATCTACTCTACCACGCAAAAAACATGCCAATAGAAGTCTTATTTCAGAACTCCCATTTATTCTCTTCAATTTTATGTCTAAAAGAAAAAGAAGATCATCTTCCCCATTATATTAACCAATTATTACTATTTTAATTTCATGTTTTCCATGGATTTTATTTTCATTTTCTTACTTAATCTAGTGGATTCAACTTTTGGTTTGAATCTCATTTCAAATTCCCCCAAGCTGTTTAAACGGTCATCTAGTGAAAACATAAAAAATATATTTCCTTATGAGATGAAAATTTTGGATTATATAGTGGATGAATCATTCTAATGACATTATCCATGATTTTAATATATTTAATTTCATCACCAAGTACATGAATCGCTCCAAGAATGTCAGAAATTCGATTATAAAATAATTTGTATTTTCATGTGGATGCATTTTTAAATCGTCAAACAAATTGTGAAAAACATGGAGTTTAGTTTCCATGACATTATTATCACATTCATATATATTTTCTCGTATCTCTCACATTTTCATATCTAAATTGAAACTCATAACCGTAAAATATATTTGATCTTATATAGCTGCAGTAATGGAATCTTGTGTTTTTTCATGTGCATCAAGCATTCTCTTATTTATTTCAGTCATCTAAAGTCATGTCGCATCAATGAACAGAAACCACTAAGTAGTGGAAACAATAAAGTCCATTTAATGGGATCTCAAATTAGATTTCATAATACTGTTCATAATCTATATGTTTCTTCCATCAAAGAGGAAGACATCCATGAAATTCACTGAATTATCCAAATATGCAAGAATAGACACATTTAACTCTAAAAAAATGTTCTCTTTAACTCCACTTTTAGGACCTTAAAACACCAGGAGAGGGCAGGGATGAATCAGGGTGTAAATGTTTTCATTTAAAGAAATTTATATTATTCCCACATTTGTATAAACTTATTAAACATGTTTGATAGAATCGTATAGTAATCAAACCTTCATGTGCAGAGAAATAAGACAGCAGTTTTCCATGGTTGACCACTATGGTCTAGTCTAAGAAGCAAATGAAAGAAGTGTTTCATTCTTACATAATTAAACTAATATTCAGTATTTTTGGGATAAAAAAGTGTAGACAGAGTTACCGTATGCCATGTAGACTACCTTTACATGATTTTTTGGAAATAACACTACCTCCCTATAAACACTTTCATTGACTCCCCTAGCTCACTACATTGTGTGAAGTCTTACTACATTTCATCAGATAAAGGTATATTTTGTTGATTATACATTATGATTTTATCCGTCACTAAAATGAGACTCTTCTTACACCATATGCCTCAATTGATTTACTTTAAATCACTATTCATTTAAAGTAGTAGTTGAACATTAATATTCATGAAGTACCTTCAAAAATATACTTCACAAACCTCACAAACTTCATGAAAAAACAATCTTCTCATAACACTAAATCAATGTGGAATAACTAGTCATCATGAAACTAATTTTTTAGATACCTAAGATGTTTTCATGATTAATAAAACATTTTTGAGATGCCTTGGTTCAAAATGAATACCTTATTTTCAAATATCTCATTCCATTGAAATTTTAGATAGATTGATCCTTTTGTCCAATTATTTAATTATAAAATGAATGGGGGTAGTCTCCTATTTATAGGCTTAGGATTTTGCAAAGATCCTATGCACTCATTTGAGTTTTCATTAATTACAAAAACCATTTAGTGAATATAATTAATTCTCAAAGATCCAATGAAATTTAACCCATTCATGAACCATATCATAGTCACATATAATCACTAACAACCCATTGTGCACTCGAGATTCTTTTTCTTATTATGATGAACACTATACTTCTATAGAGAATTAACGAATCTCTATATCTATTTTAAGATCATCCTTTTACGAATCCCATTTTTAATTGAAAACAAAGAAAAACAAGACACTATTTTCCAAAATGAAATTACTATGTTCTATCAGAATGTATATTTTTATGCTTTTGTTAGGTGTCTTCATACCCTTCGCATAATCCCATTGAATAATTACATTTAATTGATCAATTTAATCCTTTTATGTCATGATCTCACCAAAAATTTCTTTCCTGAAAAACACATGACAAGAAATCGTGGACAATGATGTCTACCCTAAATTTTTTTATTTTCCCCATCATTGTTCATTTTATTTGTTATTATCCAATAAGGATAGGGTTCAAAATTTTGTAGGAATGTTTGAGTGTTGTCGAACCCTATTCTTAGGGGATGTAGTGGGAATGAAAATGGAGATGGTGATTTGGGGATAAATTGACATTCTTTATATGACACCGATTATGATTTATTTATATATAAGATTCAGTATGATAGTGTCCAATGGGTACCACACAAGATACATGCTGAACCATTGAAGGAAATAATAATCCATTTATTTCCACTAGAGGATGGAAAATGCTAGAAAGAGGTGACCCCCACTAATTTTTTATAGTAAAGTAGAGATATTAACAGTGAAAATAATGGATCATGAAAATGTGTGGAAGATGATTAGTTTATGATAGAAACTCAACTACAGTATGTGTACTCCATAAACACATGTTTTGTATCCATACACAATAATAATGGAGAGGGTTTCGGGGAAGATAATGATCATACATTATGTGAGTCTATGAACACTCATCAAGTGAGCCTCCCAATGTAGAAAATAAAATTTCCCTCTATGAACATATAAGAAACATTGTGGGATGACAATCTATGTACTCTGGGAGTACATGGGTATGAGATGACACTCAGTCCCTTCTAGTTACACACCCATGTACATGGGCCTGACCTGATGAACACATGCATGGATAGGAGTACATGGGTAGGCCATAGGTGGTGTAGAAACCTTGTGTAGTCCCCTTACATGTTTTTTATAAAGACGTTTACTTCAATACGTGTGCATATTAGAAATTTTCCAAGAAAAAAAGTTGGACCATAGCATGTGTATCCCTATAAAAAACATTGACCATTCATATCTCCTTAGTTTAGACTCAAATTATATTGCATTATTATTCTATCATATGTATTTTTTTCTTGTAAAATGAGATGGTATAATTTTTTGTTTCTTTATAGTTACAGTTATATTTTTCAGAGTGTGACACTTATTTAGAAGATGCTTGATAATTGTAGTGATTAGGGAGGAATATTTTAGAGTTACTGATGAAATTACTCCCCTATCGCACCATAGATCAGTTTACACTAATATAAGATATTTTCCAGGTTCATTACATCCAAATCAAACAAGGGCATGGGATTTACATATTAATTATACATATAAAGAGTGTCCTCCACTACATGGGAGTGGTTCTTAGTTCGACAAAGTGTTACTCCCCCATCATCAACCATCCATGGGGTTTTGATCCTCCGTGGGATTTTTGTATCCCTCATTTAGGGAGAATAATAGTAATGATTGGGCACCTCCATGCATATTTTGGAGATGATTTATTTGATTTCAGTCATTGGTGATGGTGTTTTGGAGTTGTAGGCTTACTCATTGACATTTACTGGTTTGAGAGTTCGAGATCCCATTTCTCTCTTAATTGGGGTTTCATTGTGATTATATATATGTGTATCTATAGGTTTTAATTTCCTAATTACTTTGGGTTATGTCAAATGTTGTTGTAAATTTCTATATCTAACTTTATGTTTTTAGGGAATCCTATTGGGTATGTATATAATCACCCATGTATGGTGTTTTTTTTCACAGATATCGTGTCATATATAGATAAGACACATATTAGTGGTGAATTTGGTGGTGCATAAAAATACATATTGCATTGACCATATACGATGGTTGAGCTTGGAGATTAGAATTCAGGATTTCATAGATTTTTTGATTTCCTATTATTGTTTTGTGGGGACTTTATATCGTAATTGGTGTGTTTTTTCCCTTGACATTTAGGTTCTATACATTGATTGTCCAATGTATTACATAATGTTAATTTCTTGTGTGGTTTTACTCTATACGTTATATCCTATATTTTATAATTCATTTTTCACTACTACGTGAATATGGATTGGTGAATTTGTATAGGAACATTACTAAACGGAATCCAATTATAGTTATTCCTTCTGGGAACTTGATTCCAACCCCTAGCCCATTAGAGGTAGGCTTGGGGTTGGGGCGACTTGACCTTCCACAAGCTAGTTAATCCACAGTGGTTACAGTCATTACATATTTGTATCAGAGTTGTTTTTCCCTCAGGATTTGGCATATTCCCCTTACGAGGATTGGTTGTTAACATAGAAAAGTGGTTCTAAACTGTCTCGAGTGTAGCATTTATGTCGATGATCCTAGATTTGGTGTACTAGCTGACATATCCATAAAACAAGACTCTAACCACCTTCTTGTTGACTTGGTATACTGAGACAATGGTTAAAAATGGAAACCGAGAATTAATTATTTAGTATTTAGTTTTTTAACTCTGATTTTTGAGTCATATCCATATATAGATATATGTACATATTTTCCAATGGTATATCTCGATCAGATTTTCGATTCTTATACAATGGAATCCTTCTTGGTTACTGATTTAGGACCATTATGAATATATGATAAGAGATGATCCCTCGGTTTAGGGGCCATCCCACATGATGTTTTCTAATGGTGTTCATGGAGAATCACCCATACCTTTCAAGCAATAGATTTTACTGGAAGTCCAGACCAATGAAGAGTGTACCCTTAGAACACTCTATGAGTTCCACCTTCGGGGACCATTGAAGTTATGTGGAGAGACAAATACCCATGTAGTGGAGTTATATGTTGAGTTGGTGGTTTGAGTCTTTAGGATAGTTTAGATATTAATGGATCATATGGTTGCAGATTCAATAAGTCTTCTCCATGGAGAAACTGGGTGCAAATGGAGTTTTGTTACATAGATCCAGGACTAGACGATGCTCCCATGGTCTGACATCCAATAGTTGATTTGTGATGATTTTTTTCCTTTATAATTTTTCTCAGTTCAGATCTATGAAATTGTTAATAATGTATAGGGTGGAATGTTAGTTTATGACTATGACATTAGGTTCACTGACCATACATGGTACTCACTTAATATGGAATGAGATGTACTCTTTGGGGAAGTATGTTTGAGAATGGTATCCACATCTACATTTGAGCTATTTTGGTTTCCTTATGCCATCCCACATATGCTAGATTGAAATTTTATGAAATTGGGAATGAGAGACTCCTGGTAGAGTGATTATGGGTGTTTAGTGCTTGCGGTGGTCATAATGTGTTTAAGTCATCTGTTCCATGTAACTGGTACCACACATACAGATCCTAGTAGATTAGGCATCCTCATTCTTGAAATCAGACATTGGGATATGTGTCACAAGGACAATAAAAAGGACCCAATATTCCTAGATAGGGTGATGATATAATTTTAGTTCATTAGGTCACTTAGAATGTTATTACCCAATGATTATTATAGAGTAAGAAAAGCATAAATTAGACATACCTCCATAGAAGTGGCAGTGCCAAGACCTGGTATATCCTAGACATGGCTACAGTGGCCCTTAGAGAGGCGGTACATAAATGGTAGAATGTGCAAATCGGGAGGGAGGAATGGTGTATGAATCATGATGTTATATGCTCTAACTTTCACCATGACTATGTGGCCCATTTTAGGCTTGGGGAGCGGGTGGTCAGGGCCTTTGGCAGTTACAGTCCATTAAGGACATAAAAATAGGCAATAAGTGAGATGATGTGAAGTAAAAACTATATTTATTATAATACTTACTCAATAATTGTATAAATGTTTTTCAGTCATTCCATTATCTCCTTATTCCTTGTGTGATAGTTGTAACGTCCATATGAGACATTAGTGTAGAAGGTACGGATAGAGGTTCTTACATTGATAGATTCTTCGATATCACTTATATGTCGATCGTGCGAGGTATCACATAGTGATGTGATTTCCTCATAGGAACTCTTGGTCTTTATGATGATACCATATAATGTAAAAAATTTAATGGATTCGTAGTCCATGGTTCTAGCCCAGATTGACAGTCATCAAAATTGGCTAAGAGGCCTTCAGACATATGGGACAAGATTATTCTTTTTGGCTATGAGAGATCTCAGGGATGAGTGACTCGGCCTTGATTACAAGAGGATACATCCCATAACCCATCACTTTTAGTTTTTATCCCTTAGTATAACAATAAATTCGTACAACATTAATCCATTGATGTTGGTGTACATTATGGATTTCTCCCGCAGGGATGTTCCAAGACTACCTCAGAGGAGGGAGATTTACATATGCATTGACTTACACCCTTGGATCATACTGAAATTTTAAACAACATATTGAATGACCCCTAATAATATTCGAGATCAGATGGTGCATTTTTATGATGATCAAGAGAATGTTCTTATCAGACCAAATGTTTCCCCAAGGAATCTTTGGTTTTATCCTTAAAAAAATACTCATTGGACCTTGTATATTTTTATTGATGACTATCATCTTAACCATGTAATGATAATGAAAATGTACCTCTTGATGATGATTTAATGATTATTTGATTTTTATATATGTGATAGTCGGTTATAAAAGATTGATCTTTAGTATAAAAACCACTAGTTCGGGTTTTAGAAGGATGATATTCCAAATATTGAATTCTGATGGTGTTACGGACACTCGGGGTTTCTGGTGATTTCATTCATTATGATGAATTAAAATTATGTGTTTATTAAATCAATGAACCATATATTCCATCCATACATGTACCAATATTTTATTAACTTCATTGATGGAAAATAATTTACTTTGCGTCATAGGAGGATCGTGTAGGGTACTTGAGAATGGACCTAGACTTACTTCGGGAGCACCAACATTTTGGTAATTTTTCAAAGAGGATGTTCATGATAGGCCATGATCACATCCTGTGGAGTGTCATTTTTGTGCATGTATTAGTTTTGGATCCATCATGTTTTATTCAATTCTCTCTTGGGATCAACCCAACAGAATATTGGGGGTCTGACGTTTTCTTAGCAAGTGAGGGTACTATTAGAGGTTCTTGGTGGTATTATCCTGGGTTGTAGCCCCTTTGAATACCCTTCCATGTAATGGTATGATATTTACCTAAAAAGGATATTTTTAGAGCCTTTTAGGTTTTCATTATGAGGATAAATAGTGATCCTTTGTTGATACTACTAGGAGAGGATGTGGAGTATGCATTGTATTAAGATGACTATGTAGATGGGCCCATCTCCATGTTTATGTAGAGGTAGGAAATGATCTCATATGGATCAATGTAGTTGAAACCCCATGATAAGAAAACCATTAATCATGTCCTAGATTTATCAGTGGTAGTATTTGTTGGTTATGTATTGTCACAACAATACTCTATATTTGATAATGATTTTGATTTTCAAAAAAACCCCTATTTGTTTACAAATAAATTTTTTAAAGTATGTTTTTTGGGAATTTAAATTCTATTTTAAAGGAATATAGTGTTACAAGAATGATTGTGGAAACACTATTTTCATCCCTACGTTATGCTAAAAGACTAATGTTTGTGTTTGAATCGTCATCCCTACATTCTTTAAATTGACACACGTATGGATCAACAACCCTATATTGGAGAATGGATTTACTGTTTGTAACCCAATGTTCGGGAAAATTAAACATATGATTAATTAATATTACATTTGGGGTTTTATGATTTCATGGTTGAATTTATGGATCACCATAGCTAAGTGAATTTTTGAACCCTACACTACACAAAGGAACCCTATACTATGAATCTCACCACTACATTGTGTTCTCAATGATGATGTGCTTCATGCAGCATTTTCAATCTGAGATTACTACAATGGTCAAGATAGAAATGAATACTGGTTCAATGATCTTTTTAATTGTTTAAAAGAACCATGTTCATCATATGAAATCTATCATATATCTAAGGGATGATAAGACTATCCATGTTAATTGAAATTTTAATTTTCATGACCAATCAGGCTATTCTCTTGTATCCGGAAAACTAAAGAATGACTTTTTTGTTCTGTATATTCCTTAAGAATATCTCTTCAAATATACATATGATAAGTTATTCAGATACAACAATACCTTATTAAAATTATTTTTAAAATTCTACAACGATTGAACAACTTGGATTAGAGGACTAAATTTTTTAGATATACATATTCTATCTTGTTATACTATAAATTTGTTACTACTCTATTTTGTTGATTTTTTTAAACTGAAGATATTTATGTAACCTGAATTTCTCTAGAATCATTATTTCCTTAATACTATAATTTCAAAAGAAGAATATCCATATACTATCAATTTTGTTTTGCAGCAATTGGGATGTTTAACCTATTTAAAACAAATCAAATATCGTTTGATTAATATGAGTTTTAGCAGCTTGTACTCAGTTGTGGTGGAGTATTAGCTTCTCAGACTATGTTGTGATTATTTTAGTTCCATGTAAATGTACCAGAAGGCTTTGTATATAGTCATTTATATGTTTTAACTACCTGATTTATGTTGTTTATATTTTTTTCTTGTGATAAGAAGACCACTCTAGTGGAATTTACAAATCTTTCTAAGATAGTGACTAGTAGAGTGGACTAGATGATCTTTTTATCCAAAACTATTATAAAAAGATTTTTTCTATATTTATGTTAATGTAATTTATATTTTCATATAGAAGAATGAAACTACATATTCACATAAATTATATTCAGTTTCAAAATCTTTAATTGTGGAATATTTTGGAAAGACACAACTCACCCACCTCTTGTGTATTACTCAATTTATATTGACCTTACAATTGATATCAAATGGGAGCTTCTGGATAAATATATATTGAGATAAAAAGTATATGGTCTATATAAACATGGAATTGGATGATCCTCTAAAAGTAATTTATATGGTTCGAGGTTGTAACACCCTGAACTTCCATGAGACACTCCTCATTCAATAATGCAATATCTTGCATTGATGAATAGTGAAACCACTAAGTGGTAGTTAAAAACTGATTTTTCATTTAAATGAAACATTACCACTTCAATGATTTTATTTTCAAAAATCCGACATTCATGGTTGTAATTAGGAAGTAAAATGTGGAACAATGGGATTAAAATAATTTTTTGGTGAATAGTAACTTCTATGTTTAATTAATCGCTATTAAATGTAATTATTGAAATTTAAGGTAAAAATAGTATTATAAAAATATGGAATGACCTTCAAAATTGTCCTACCACTATTGGATGTGCCATTGGAGACCAAGAAAATCCATGGGTCATCTTGGGGACCCCATGGAGCCACATTGGTAGGAAAATGACGTAAATAACTTTTTATTTAATGTTAAAATAAAAAGGTCAAAAACAAGAGTTGTTTTACTAAAACAATTTTTAAATGGGGTTATACAAGTCATATTTTTGACTATAAATATTCATTATAAATATAAACATATTTCCTACATCATGATATTTTTTTATAATTTTTAGACATTAAATAAAGTATGTTATTTATGACACCATGATGATGCAGCGATTACGTCATTAATTAACGATTTAAATAAAATAAAATGATAATGAAAAATCTAAGCCATAAACTTGTCAGAAACCAATTGTATGAGTAGATTTCGTAAACCTATCACATTATCCTATAAATATATAAGTGTTGGACCTTTATAATCCGAAAAATAATTTCATAATAATGTAACATTTCAATCTTTCCAAGAGTGCCCCTTCTCTCCTCTTATAAAAGCCCCCCACCACTACCACCTTACTCACACTATCAAAGCCTTTTGGATCGGCCAACCTCTGCACAAATACACTCCCAAATTCCCTAACTTACTCCTAGAAGCCTCACTTTGGGTAGAATTCTTCCCAAGGATGCCTTTGGCTCAAATCAAAAGAGTTACCCGGTTTTAAGGTAATGTCTTCTCTTATGTTATTTTGTTTAATTTTGCTTATCCAACCCCATAAACTCTTTTTATTAATTTCTATTGTAACAACACCAGTATCCTCAATATACTAGGATGTTTTTATAAAAATTATTCGAGCTACACTTACACACACCTACATCTAATGGTTAAAGAACATACTGTTTCTGTGGATGGCGCATTTCGGCCTCACGAAACGATGATTGTTCAACCCTCATATAACACCTTCAAAGGTGGCCATTAATATGTCACTATAATTATATATATGATATATAATATGTTTATGTTTTACTTAAGGTTATGTATTTTTCATTTATGGCATACCTATATTTTTTCAATTATAGTTAAACGCGATATTTTAATTTTAGGAAGTGCGGACTACCTCCCCCTCAAAGTGATTTGAATCCTTAATCTCATATGTGGATATATAAAGGATGGAGTGAATGATATTATATATTATATATACTGGTATTATAATATACCTTTATGTTATTATGATTTCATTAAATACGAAATAGAAATGAAAGTAGCGTTCATGCGTACGTACGGCTTACCGTCTCCATGAACTGTGCATTTCATTTCGTACCTCTAAACATTATGGAATAATATAAATGCATGTATATACTGGATATATATTAGATATATGATATCTATATCATAAATACAATTCTAGATATAATGGATATATCACCACATGAACACCTTGTAATTATAAGAAGTTTATTTTTGACTCAAGTACCAAAGATCGACAAAACGACCGTTATTAACTTAAATAATTACATAATGTTCATAACATGGTAATAAGTGATATAGAAGGAATAAAAAACTTGAAAACGGTTCTTAAGCAACTATAAATTAACTCTAGTTTAGGATTCATGAGGTTAAAGAATGGTCAAGTCAATACAGGACGCAAGGTAAGGGGATTTCTTAACCCAATTTCCATTCTTTGGGTTAATATCCTGCTTTCAAATTATGTTATGATATTATTATGTCCTATCTTGTATTTTTACTTTCTTTATGTGTACATATATTGAATACACGTAATAGATCTATTTAATTTAAAAAAATTATCTTGGTAAGGACTTCGTCTCAATCTCCTTTCATTGAGGCATATTTTGTTTTATACACAAATTTCTATTATACAGTGTATAAATCCCTATGAATTTTACATTTATTCAAAAGGGAATATTTTTATACTAAGCGTTTTAGTAAATGAAAAAAAGGGATGTTTTTCTTGTCATACATATGAGGCGACAATGATTTCTCTGCCACCGTGACCATTATTTGAGTTTCGGCTTCCTCTACAAGCTATAAATTTTTTAAATTAAAAAATTACCATGTTTTACTTTTATTTTATTTTTATCTTGAAAATGGTATGTATAAAATGTTTTTTATGAGTTTTAATATATGAAAACACAGTGCAAATGTATATGTATTTAATGAAAGCTTAAAAATGATTTCAGAAAACCCGACTCTCGAGTGTGGTAGACAAGAAGGGATTGGGAGTGGACCCATCATGGCCTGTAATTATTCAAGAAGTCTCAGAATTAGTTATTTTGTTTTCAGAAGCTTTCATAATGTTTTCAAAAAAAACTGGAGTATATTTGAGCAATTTAAAATGTAAGTATCTTCTAAAAATTGAACTGGTATTTTGATGCCGCAATTAATTTCAAACGGTATTTTATAAAATGGTATTCCTAAGTGTTTATATACCATTTTTTATATGATAAATGCATTGGACTTATTAAGTAACGGGTGGAGCCCGCTATAGCTCTTCGATGCATCGGTAGGTCTCATGAGACAAACTAGTGTCTTGGCACGAGGCCTTGACAAAATCTTATTTCTGGTCTTGGCACGAGGCCTTGGCTACGTGGTTATGATAGTCTAGCATTATGCATTCCATCATTATGAAAGTGGTTAATGATATTGCATGTGATTATTCAACTAATAGAATATCCATGTGAGTAAGTAAATGGAATTATTTAATTTATTTTTGCCATATTATGCTAAAGTTAAAGTTTAAAAAGGTATTTTTTTAGTTATACATTAAATTAAATGCTAATGTTTATTTATGAAAGCTTCCGCAATATTGTTATCCTTACTGAGCATCTGAGATCACCCCTTACAATGTTTTAATATTTTCCAGGATGTGAAGAATTATTTTATGAATGACCTGTAGGGATTGTCAGAAGAGGATATGAGTGTGATTTATGGAGACTTTGTTATTGTATTTTTTCAATTTATGATGTAATGTAACATTTATGAATGTATCTATTGTTTCCAAGGCTACTAAACTAATCGGTCTTTCGAGACTTGATCTTTTGTGATCATGCCAATGTTACGCAATAATGCACCGACTCTGGGGAACTGGGGTCGGGGCATTATAGTTGGTATCAGAGGCAGTGTAGTACTAACCTATGAAGCTAGATTTAGATAAAATCTTATTAGAGCACATAGCCTGAAGATAGACTTTGAGGATTAGTATAGAAGAACTTCCTAGAATTTTGTTGTTGTAGAGATTTTTGGAGTTTTTCAAGCAATACATCCCTATCTAGATACGAGAAGGTAGAAGCGGCTCTAGCACAGATGTACCTACGGGTAAAACCTGAAAACACCACTTTGAGCTAGACTTGAATGGGAACTGGTGAACGACAATGGGCCTAGCTACACTCTTGGTTACGACACTCCCGGGGGATATGCTTAGGATAATTCTCATTTTCTTTACAAACTACTATGAAGGGTTATTAGTATATACTTCCTCAAGGAATACATTTTATTGATTATGGATTATATCCATAAATAGTTCTATTTATGTTTGGTATTTTTCAAGTATGGAATTATGTATTTTGAATCATAAACTAATCTAGTTTATTCCATTGTTTAGAAATGGCGCCTAGTGGAAGGAATGGAAACCGTATCAATGCATGCACTCCATGTAGGGATTGCCCTCCTGCTCAAGATAATTATTATGGATCTGGAGATACAACTTGTGCTATTCAACTTATTACCATACTAGGACAACTCATTTAGGTTATGAATAATAACCATACTCGTATGGAGCACCCTGATCCGCAATGTGGAGGATCAATGTTAGCCCGCTTCATGAGGCAACAACCACCAACATTTAATGGGGGTACAAATCCATTAGTAGCTGAGCATTGGGTAAACTCCTTAGAGAAAATATTCCATGCCTTGGGGAGTAGCGAAAGGGAGAAGGTTGTCATGGTAGTCTACCACCTCACTAGAGATGCTGATCAATGGTTTTCACTGATTCAAAACACAAAAGAAGATGATGAAGTATCAAATATGGAATGGAGAGATTTCAATGATCTTTTCATAGAAAATTACATTCCACATTACCATCAAGCAGATATGGAAAGGAAATTTTTGAGTCTGAGACAAAAGGAGGATGAGAATGTCACAAACTATGAGGCCAAATTTACAAGGTTAGTGAGGCACACAGCAGATTATATACGTAACCCAAGAAGTAAGATCGATCGTTTCTTAGATGGTTAAAACCGTTTCTCCATCGAGCATTAGTATCACAATATTTCTCAACATACGAATATATAGTCTAGTGTTCTATCAAGACAGAAAAGGAATTCTCTAAGTCTTATGACAACAAAGTAAAGCAAGAGAAGAAGAGAACTGTAGAACAAGAGGCAGATAAAGGGACAAAGGGAAAGAAGGATTTTCCATTATCTGATAATTGTGGGAAGAATCACCCTGGTACTTGCCTAAAGGGAATGGGAGTTTGTTACAAATGTGGAGAAAAAGGTCACCAGGCTCGTGATTGTAAGTGAATGAAAGAGGCTATCAATGTTGAATTCTACAATTGTAGGGAAATGGGTCATTATGCAAATGAATGTCCTAAGCATTAGGGAAAATTACCACAGAAAAGGCCAACAAATCAAGGATAATCTTATGTTATTACTACAGTAGAAGTGGAATAATTAATGTATGGGTGCTTTTGGACTCAAGGATTATATTCTGGTTATAAGGATAATTTGATATATATAAGGAATGTACTGCAGTACTTGTTTTTTTATTATGGTTTTAATATGATGAAGGTAATCATATTTTCAGTATGTGAAAATAATAGAAACATTATTTGTTTGGGGAATCTGACAAATTGATTTTGGAATTAAGAGACCTTTTAGAGAATGTCTGGACAGAGGTATTTTGGATAACTATAAAGGTTGGGATGGATTAAGTTGAACTTTCAATAGTATTGTTTATGGTTAAAACATTTCTGAAGATTGTTTTTGGATTGTTATAATACTATAGTTTTAGGAAAAAGACAACATGTAGGGTGGGGCATAACCCGACGCGTTGGACAATGCTACAGGAATTGAACCCACAACCATAGTGCGACAGGCCTATATTTCCTACCACTATCCTAGAGGAAGTCCCTGGTTATTACATAATATTTTTCCTAATCTAAATGGTATGTGGTGATATTTATAAACTTATACAATTATGATAAATAGAATATTTTTGAGTTCTGTTACCATTTGGAGTGAAAGATGGGTTTGTGGTAAAAATTTATTAAAGAATAAAAGTCTACATGACAAGTATGTATATTCCATTACATTCTTAGTAAATATCCTATATAAATTCCTCAACTTTATAAAAGGTAACTTTAAACAAAAACGTTGCCGGTTAACTTTTCCAACTGGGGATTCAATGACCGTTTAACCAATCACAAGTTTGTGATTTTCTTATGGTTATCTTTCTTCTAATCCTGTTTTCTACAACTCTCCATAAATCCTTGATGGTTTGTTTCTATTCAATATTTATATTTTCATAGAATCCTAGTATGGGCTATCTCGGGTGACCTTTGTACTTGTCTTTCTATCTTTTAAAGTTATATTTTTATTAACCTTATTTTTGAGGTGGGTTTTCCACGAAGGTATTTTCTATTTTCAACCTTTTATTTTCAAAGAAAATTTTCAAATTGCGAGGATGAAATTTATTGAAGTAGTGGAGAATGTAACACCCCGAACATACATGATACACTTCTCATTCAATAATGCAATAGCTTGCATTGTACGCAACTTCGAGTTCTAACACTCCGTAACTAATCAAAGTATCCATTATGAATAGTAATACCAACATTTTAAAATTATAGAAATTTTATATTTCAAAATGGACTTCATTTTGGTATTCGTAATATCGATATTATCCTAAGTCAATTTTTTTGTAATTTTCGGAGAACATCCATTTTTTTATGAATAGTGATAAATACTTAAAAAAAAATTTATTCAAAAACATTTATAGTGATAAATTATACTATTGAGTGGGTTTAAAGTATAATTAGAATATATTTTTATCATTTTATCCAATGGTGTTTATTAGAATAAATTTCACTTCGAAATTGGACATAAACAATTGCCAATCATTTGATATATATTGTTTCTTAAAAACACGCTATTTGTTGTGAGAGTGGGAATTAATTATAAAATTAATTAATGAAACAAATATGTTTGGAATTTTTTAAAATATACATCATTTTTGAATTCAGAATATCAATTATAGATTTGGGTGAAATTTTGGCATTGTTCTGAAAAACATCGATTTTTGATGAACAGTGAAACCACTAAGTGGTAGTTAAAAACTAATTTTTCGTTTAAATGAAACATTACCACATCTATGATTTGATTATCAAAAATCCGACATTCATGGTTGTCATTAGGAAGTAAAATGGTTTTCAAAGTGATTAAAATAATTTTTTTGGTGAATAGTAACTTCTAAGTTTAATTAATCGCGATTAAAGGTAATTAGTGAAATTAAAGGTAAAAATAGTATTATAAAAATATGGAATGACCTTTACACTTGTCCTACCACTATTGGATGTGTCATGGCTGACCCCGAAAATCCATGGGTCAACTTGGGGACCCCATGGAGCCACTTTGGTAGGAATATGACATAAATAACTTTTTATTTAATGTTAAAATAAAAAGGTCACAAACAAGAGTTGTTTTACTAAAAAAAATTTTAAATGGGGTTATACAAGTCATCTTTTGACTATAAATCTTCATTATTAAGATAAAAATATTTCCTACATCATTATATTTTTTTATAATTTTTAGACATTAAATAAATTAAATTATTTATGACACCATGATGATGCAGCGATTACCTCATTAATTAACGATTTAAATAAAATGAAAAGATAATGTAAAATCTAAGACATAAACTTGTCAAAAACCTATTGTATGAGTAGATTTCTGAACCTTATCACCTTATACTCTAAATATATATATTTGTGACCTTTAGAATCAGAAAAATCATTTCATTATAATGTAACTTTTCAATCTTTTCAAGAGTGCCCCTTCTCTCCTCTTATAAAAGGCCCCCACCACTACCACCTTACTCAAACCTTCAAAGCCTTTTGGATCGCCCACCCTCTGCCCATATACTCTCCCAACATCCCTCCCTTACTCCTAGAATACTCACTTTGGGCAGAAGGCTTCCCAAGGAAGCCTTTGGCTCAAATCAAAAGTGTTACCTGATTTTAAGGTAATGTCTTCTCTTATGTTATTTTGTTTTATTTTGCTTATCCAACCCCCTAAAATCTTTTTATTCATTTATTTTGTAACAAAAACAGTATACTAAATATACTATGATGTTGTTATAAGAATTATTCGAGATACACTTACACACACCTACATCTAATGGTTAAAGAACATACTGTTTCTGTGGATGGTGAATTTATGCCTCACGAAACGATGATTGTTCAACACTCATATAACACCTTCAAAAGTGGCCATTAAGATGTCAATATATTTATATATAAGATATATAATATGTTTATGTTTTACTTAAGGTTCTTTATTTTTCATTTATGGCATACATTTACTGTTTCCATTATGGGTAAACGCGATATTTTCATTTTAGAAAGTGCAGACTACCGCCCCCTCAAAGTGATTTGAATCGTTAATCACATATTTGGATGTATAAATGAGGGAGTGAATGATATTATATATGATATTATACTGTAATTATAATATACCTTTATATAATTATGATTTCATTAAATACGAAATAGAAATGAAAGTATCATTCATGCGTACGTACCGCTTACCGTCTCCATGAACGGTGCATTTCATTTCTTACCTCTAAATGTTATGGAATAATATAAATGCATGTATATACCCGATATATATGAGATATATGATATCTATATCATGAATATAATTCTGGATATAATGGATAGATCACCACATGAACACCTTGTAATTATAAGAAGTTTATTTTTGACTCAAGTACCAATGATCGACAAAACGACCTTTATTAACTTAAATAACTACATAATGTTCATAACGTGGTAATAAGTGATATAAAAGCAATAAAAAACATGAAAAAGGTTCTTAATCAAATATAAATTAACTCTAGTTTATTATTCAGGAGGTTAAATAACAGTCGAGTCAAGACAGGACGCAAGGTAAGGGGATTTCTTAACCCAATTTCAATTCTTTGGGATAATCTCCTACATTCTAATTATGTTATGATATTTTTATTTCCTATCCTGTATTTGTACTTTATTTATGTGTACTTATATTTAATACACATAATAGATATATTTTATTCAAAAAAAAGATCTTGGTAAGGACTTCGTCTCATTCTCCTTTCATTGAGGCATATTTTGTTTTATACACAACTTTCTTTTATACTATGTATAAACCCCTTTGAATTTTACATTTATTTAAAAAGAATATTTTTATACGAAGCGTTTCAATAAACCAAAAAAAAGAATGTTTTTCTTGTCGTACGTATGCGGAGACAACGACTTCTCCTCCTCCATGACCATTATTTGAGTTTCGTCGTCCTCTACAAGCCATAAATTTTTTAAAAGAAAAATTTATCATGTTTTACTTTTGTTTTATTTTGGTATTGAAAAAGGTATGTATCAAATGTTTTTATGAGTTTTAATATATGAAAACCCAATGAAAATGTATATGTATTTAATGCAAGCTTAAAAATGTTTTCAAAAAACCTGACTCTCGAGTGTGGTAGACAGGAAGGGATTGGGAGTGGACCAATCATGGCCTATAATTAGTCGATCAGTCTCAGAATTAGTTATTTTGTTTTCAGAAGCTTGTATAATGTTTTCAGAAAAACACTGGAGTTTATTTGAGCAATTTTAAATGTAAGTATCTTCTGAAAATTGAACTGGTATTTTGATGCCACAATTAATTTCAAACGGTATTTTAAAAAATGGTATTTCTAAGTGTTTATATACCATTTTTCATATGATAAAGGCATTGGACTTATTAAGTGACGGGTGGAGCCCGCTATAGCTCTTCGATGCATCGGTAGGTCTCATGAGACAAACTAGTGTCTTGGCACGAGGCATTGACAAAATCTTATTTGTGGTCTTGGCACGAGGCCTTGGCTACGTGGTTATGATAGCCTGGAATTATGAATTCCATCATTATGAAAGTGGTTATTGATATTGCATGTGATTATTCGACTAGTAGAATATCCATGTGAGTAAGTAAATGGCATAATTTAATTTATTTTTTCCATATTATGTTGAAGTTAAAGTTTAAAAAGGAATTTGTTTTAGTTATACATTGCCTTAAATGTTAATGTTTATTTATGAAAGCTTCCACAATATTATTATCCTTACTGAGCATCTGAGCTCACCTCTTTCAATGTTTTAATATTTTCTAGGATGTGAAGAAGTATTTCATGAATGACCTACAGGGATTGTCAGAAGAGGATATGAGTGTGATCTATAAAGACTTTGTTATTGTAGTTTTTCACTTTATGATGTAATTTAACATTTATGAATGTATCTAGTGATTCCAAGGCTACTAAACTAATCGGTCTTTCGAGACTTGATCGTTTGTGATCATGCCAATGTTACGCAATAATGCACCGACTCTGGGCAACTGGGGTCGGGGCATAACAGAGGTCCATACCTCAATGGTGATAATTAGGTGTGTTAAAAACCCGGATAATTATTTATCTTACAAATATTAGATTCAATGTTAACTCAAAGATCATTAACCCATATAAATTACTGAGTAGAAAAAACATGGGATGCAGCCAGAGAAGATGAATATGACATAAATTAAAAATCTATGAATGTAATTATTTGTGGTCTTAGACTAGATGAGTTCAATCTTGTTTCAAAATGTCTAATTGCAAATGAAATACATCAAACTATTGCATTTTCCTATGAAGGAAGATACAATTTATGAAAAATAAATAATACAATAGAAATTA
The DNA here is from genome assembly GCA_963277665.1 of Viscum album. Taxonomy (NCBI): domain Eukaryota; kingdom Viridiplantae; phylum Streptophyta; class Magnoliopsida; order Santalales; family Viscaceae; genus Viscum; species Viscum album. The sequence goes on from OY728143.1 coordinate 1,696,241,079, forward strand.
TCAACAATATTACATATATGAATGGTAGTCTTACAAAAATCATCAACAATATTAAAACCTTAGGTGAACCCATAAAACAATCTGATGAAGCCCTAAAAGTACTAAGTTTACTACCTTTTAAATAGAATGGAATATCTGTTTCCATTAGACAATCATCACCTATCAAAGATTAGAGAATAAATTAATTAATTGGGACACTGATAATTTATGACGTATAAATACAAGATGAATCTGAAGACTGTTAAATTATATTAAAGAAATAAAATACCACTCTGAATGTAATATCTCATAAACATAGAAACAAATCAATGTATGAAGTCAAAGAGAAGAAGAATATAGATCCATCTAATTTTGTGGAATTGGATCGTTTAGATAGGAATTACATCAAGTTATACATGAAAAAAATAGGATTCATAAAATACCTTAAGAAGGATGAGAAATACTATAGAGAAGTTAGATGTTATAAATGACACAAATTTGGTAATATAAGTCCAGACATTGACCAAATAAATGACTAAGGAAAATGTCCATATAAGAGATATCAAAAAATCATTATTGTGAACATAAATGAAAAATCAAAATGAAAGCAACATTGAGTGTTTCTGAGGACACTAAATGCTAATCAAAATCAAATTCATAAAAAGATCAATTAAATTTTAAATCTAATATGTTCATCATGGATGGAATCGAATAGGAACAAACCTATTACTCATAAAATTCAGATTCTTATTCTTCTAGTTTCAAAAACAATAAATAAGCTACCTATTGTCCTATGTTCGAAGAAAAATATGATTCTCTATTTAAAAATCACAAATCTTTAAATAAAATTCAAAATTTTGTTTTAGGTGAAGGAGATACCTTTCGAAAACCACATAATGAGTTATTAAAATAATTATCTCATATACATCAAACTATTTTTTATCATGAAATGAAGATCAAAGCTATATAATATGAAGTAGAAACTAGAAAGAGTGCTGGTCATATTTTAATAAAGGAGAAAATATATTATAATAAATATTTATAAAGAATGTTATTAAAAGGGTTATATTTGGTATTGAATGTAAGGTTGAGATATCTAATCTATTCAAGAATTATTTTTCCCCAATTCCAAAAATGAAACTTGTTACTTTTTAATAAAATGGCAAGTAAAAATTGTTGTTATTTCAGAAATCCTCAAATTAGTGAAGTTAAATGTTCCTTTATATTAAAGGGTTTTTTTAATCTAATGGTATAAGAATTGGAAAAACAATGCTGCCGAAGATTCCCATATCCCTTCTAGCTAACACTGCAGGACCTAAGAAAGTGTGGGTACCGAAACAAATATTTGTTTAAATAATTTTGAATGAAATAAGAAATATGAAAATAAATTCTATATGGTATATAGATAGTGTTAGTTAGAGGAATATGTGTGGAGATCCATAAAATTTCACTCACATACTCAAATGGATGGAGGTCCTGTCACACTTGGTGATAATGAAAAATGTAAAATAATTGGAGTTGGGATTATTGGTGATCCAATGACTATCCATGTCAACATAGTACTATATGTACAAGGGTTAAAGTAGAATCTAATAAGTATTTCTAAACATTGTGACCATTGATTTTGGGTTGGTTTTTTACTATTTTTTATCATTTAAAGTTAATTTAGTTAAAATTCGATCACATAAAACTGATAATATTTATACATTGGAATTTAATTCCTTATGTAAACATTAAGATAATTTTTTAACTACTAAGAAAAATGAATCATGGATTTCACAGAGTAGACTTGTACATTGTATTATTTTTGTTTTACATAAATTATCTAAGAAATAGATAGTTTCTAATTTTCCTTTTCTTATGTTTGGAAAAGACAGAATTTATGATGCATGCCAAATTGGGAAGCATTTCCAATCATCTTTCAAATCTATGAAAAACATTTATATGACTAATCCTATATAACATATACATATGTAATGGTTTAGACCATCAAGGATATAAATTTTGGCTTGTAAATTAAATTTTTGTGTTTTAGGAGATGATTATACTATATTTACATGGGTATATTTTCTAAAACTCAAAAGTGAAGTTTTCACAATTTTTTTATTTTTAAAAAATTTTCCCAAATGTAATATGTTTTGAATATAATTTAATTGTGAAGTGATCTTGATGGAGGATTTTATAATCAACAATTCAATTCTTTTTGTTCAAATATTGGTATTAAACACACCATATTTTCCCCAAGAACACCTCAAATAAATCTAATTGTTCATAAAATAAATAGAAATATTCAAGTGATGGCTACAACTATTCTAAATGAATATTATCTTACTACATATTTTAGGTAGAAGTTGTATGAATAGTCGAGTGTATCATGAATAGAGTTTTAATTTCGCCTATTTTAAAAAAATTAACTTATTTACATTTGAATAATAAAAAACATAGAGAAAATACTTTAATGATTTTTGGTTATGAGGTTTATATCTGGAATAATATGAAAAACATTGGTATGTTTGATCTAAAAGATATTGAACGAATATTTTTTCAATATTATACTACCTTTAAATCTTATAAAGTGTTCAATAAAAAGTAGAATATTGTTGAAGAGTTAATTCAGGTGATGTTTGATGAAAATGGACCCTTCATTAAAGATAATGATCAAACGTTGGAGGTCACTGACTCTTTTGACGACATGATACTTGAAACCCTTAAAAATGAATTTGATTTTTAAATTAATAATGTTCAGCCCAGTTATGAAGAACAAGGAACTGAAGAACATGAAGGTTTTCTTCCTCGATAGACTAGAACCCTAAAGAACAATAAATTAGAAACTATCATAGGAGACCTAGATATTGGAATTAGAACCAGATGAAATGTTTGAAACCTAGCTATATTCAATAGCATTTTATCTTACCTAGATCTTAAGACTATTGAAGAAGACTTAGATGATGATAGTTGGATGTAAGAAATGTAAGAAGTTCTAAACCATATTTTATGAAATGATGTTTACGATCTGGTAGAAATACCAACCAGTTATCTAGTTATAGGAATTAACTGGGTCTTTATGAATAAACAGGATGAACAAGGGATCATTAAAAGGAATAATTCCAGATTATAAGAAAAATTATATAATCATGAAGAATGTATAGATTATGATGATACCATTTCTCGTGTAGCTATATTAGAAGCAATTATAATCCTTTTTATCATATTCATGGCATATGAATTTAAAATTATTTCAGATGGATTTTAAATCATCCTTTTTAAATAGATTTTATGGAGAATATTTATGTTAAACAAGCCACTTGAATTGAAAATTCTCAAAAACCAGATTATATTTTTAACTTACTAAAGCATTCTATGGCATTAAACAAGAACATTAAGCTTGGTTTGAATAATTAAGATCATTTGTTTTGAAAAATTTCTTTACTATTGGGTTGGTAGATACAATAAGTTTTAGTAAAACTTCTTTTTATAATATTTTATTAGTTAAAATTTATGTTCATTATTTTATTTTTGGTTCGACCAATATAAATATCTGTCATGATTTTTCAAATCTAATGCAATAAGAACATGAAATGAGTATTATGAGAAAAATAAATTTCTTTTTATGATATCAGATTGTCCAAAAAATTTAGGAAATTCATTAAATCAAAATAAGTATAATATTGATTCATTGAAACTGTTCGGACTTGAGAACAAAAACACATATAAAACTTTTATGTGTACTAATATTAATCTTGATTTGGATGAAGTTGGAAAAGATGTTAAAAGAAATTTATATAAATGAATAATTGGTATTTTATAATTTCTTACTACTAGTAGAGATACCACTATGTTTTATCTATGTCTTTGTGTTATATTTCAATTAAATCCAAAAAAATCCCATCATACTGCTATCAAAATAATTTTTAGATATTTAAAGGGAACTGTTTTTAAATCACTTCTTTACCATAGAACATTTTATATTAATTTAACATCATATTCAGATGCTGAATTTTGAAGTTTTCTATTATTTTGAAAAAAAATTTAGGAACCTATAACCGTTTAGGAAAATCATTATTTTCATGGTCATGTAAGAAGAAATAGTCAATTTCTCTATCTACCACTGAGGTAGGATATGTATCTGTCGGCAGTTGTTTTGAACATGTTTTGTCCATGACAAGCACTCTATCAGATTTTGGAATAAACATTAATAGTATTCCTATTATATGTGATAACAATAGTTCTATTAATATTTTTGAAAAATCATATATGTTGTTATAGGATTTAGCACATTCATATAAGGTATCATTTTCTAAGAGAGTGTGTCTTTAAAAATGATGTATCTTTAGAATATGTTAATAAAAAATTATAATTAGGTAACATTTTTACTAAACCACTTACCAGTGTTAGTTTTTATTTTAATAAAGGGTGTTACGATTATTTGAGATTAATTAATTGATTATTAATTTATTTTCAGTTCTCTTTTTTACATTAGTGAGCCTCATTTAATCTAGTTGAAATTTTTTTATTCAATTTCATTTTAATTTTTTTAAATAACATTATTTAAATTTTATTTAATTTTATTTTTATATTAAAAAAATATAATGAGTACATCATCAATCCATATGATAAAAACTTTTCCTTCCCCTGATCTCATACTCTTCTCTATTCGACTCCTAGAGCACCTCTATCTTTCGTTTCCTATCTACCAAAACCCCTAAACCTTAAAACCATTCTTTTTTGAAACCTTCATAAATGGAAACTTCATGAAGATCCATTGATGCTGAGTTGGATAACAATATGTATGCTATTGGGAAACCTCTCAAAATCATTCATGGAAAGGTAATATATTTTTAATATTTAGATTCTAAGATTCTATCTCTTAAATAAGCAATGAAATTTCAAGGGCTGGATTAAACCATTCGAGAAGATAATATTCCAATAGTTTGTGAAGTAGAAGTTAATGAATTTCCTAATAATGCTTCATTTAGTATCAGTGTTGATGAAGATTATGTTGTTTTTATGATTGATAATAAGGATTTTTCATTATTGTTTGTTAAAATGCATAAAATGTTGAGATTTCCTCATGAGGGGAAGTTTTCGTTTTATTTAATGAACATTGGAAGTTCAAGACATACACATGAGTACATTAAGTTTTCATTATTGGAGAAAAATGCTTATCAAGAAGGTGTTTGTGAAATAATATTCTACTAACCAAAGCGTTATGTTGAAATTTAATCAATCATGGATTTTTCCATGAAATTCTGATCATGATAAGGTTCTCTATCCAGACATGTTCATCATTTATCTGCTTTTGAATAATGATATGATTAATTTCTATCAGTTTATGATTCGTCATCTACGTCACTCCTGCCACCTGGATTCCATGATAGGGTATTATACATTTGGTAGGATTCTTTCATTATTTTTGTGAAGAAAAGGGAAGATTGTGAATATGTTATTTTGGAATATTCTATGTACTTCCCCAAGATTCCACAATATGCTTCCCATTGAATAATACAGTATCGTGTGTTGTATGCAACTTTGAGTCCTGACACACACTACAACCAATTAAACAAGCCATTATGAATAGTAATGCCCACTTTTTGAAATTTTATAAATTTTATCATTCAAAATGGACTTCATTTTTGGATTTGGAATAAATGAATTAGATTAGTGTGAATTTTTTGAATTTTTCTGAAAACATTCAATTTTTTATGAATAGTGAAAAACACTAAGATATTAGTTAAAACTGACTTTTTGTTTAAATAATTATTTATTTTATTTAAATTAATTTTATTTAAAAATAGATAAATAATACCTATATATGTTCAATGTAATTCATTGAAGTCAATTTATATTAATTTTAGATATATAAAAAATTTATTGAACTTTTCACCGTCTTTTACCCACCTCCTAGGAGAATTCGCAAATTCACATAAAACTTATTTTTATTGCCTCTGTGAATGGAATTTCAAAAAACTGAGTGACACAGTTAATATCAAGTCGTAAAATGTGGTTCAATGTGATAAAAATATTCATTGGTGAATAGTAGCTTTTTACTTTTATTTATAATAGTTAAAAGTAAATTGGGTAATTTAGGGTTAAAATGATATTTTTATTACCCTAACGCAAGTCCTAATTATATTGGCTAAGTATAATTAGACCAAAAACAACCTTTGGAATAAAATATGAACCTCTTTGGTCCACTTAGATTATATTAGGGCATTTATTATTATTTAATTCAAAGAATTGTTAAAAGAGTTAAAATCAATGTTTTATAACTAAAAGATTTTAAATATAAGGCTATACATAAGATTAATTATATTATAAATATTCATTAAAAAGATAAATATATTTACTACATAATTTTATTTTATTTATAATTTTTAGACACTATATAATTCAATTTATATTTGACACAATGGTGATGCAGTAATTACATAATTAATGAAATATGAAAATAATTTATATTATAAATGACAAAATAAATGTAATTTTGAGACTTTTTATGAATTACACTAATTTTCTAGTTTAATATGACATATTTGGGTTTTTTATATTAATTTTTTTCGAATTAATAATTCTGTTATGAATTTAGAAAAAACAAAATACCAAATAGTGTCAAAATTGGCATAAAGGAGTATTTAAAAAAATATTATATTATTAATTGATATTCTATTCATAAAAATCTACTTTTCGGCCAAGAGAGTTATATAATAATAGGTTTATCATTAATTAAACATTTTGGGTTCTCTTGGATGTTTATATTACGTTTATTAACCATATAATATAAAAATTATAAAAGATATGGTAAATGTGAAACTAATTACCAAAGAGAAAAAACGAATAGATAAGGTTAATATAGTGATAGAAACCTATCTAAAATATATTTTTTAAAATAATTTAGACCCATACCCACCTTAACCTTCAAATAATTAACTTTGGAGCCATTATAAACTTAATATGAATTTATTATAAAATAATATTTTATGTTTGGCCTAAGGTGCCCCTCACCCATCTTATAAAAGAGAACTCACCCTTCTATCTAATTAATACTTTCAAAGCGTTTTTTCTCAGCCAAACCCTAACTAAATATCCTATCAACTTCCCTAAATTCCTCCTAAATTCCTTTTTTAGTCATAAAGACAACTTAATGATCCCTTTTGATCAAATCAAAAAGGAAGAACCCGAAGAAGAGGTAATAATTCAACCACCCGATTTCAAGTTCCATTCTTCTTCCACTTTTTCTTTCATAGTTATTTCCATTCTAAAAGAATAACTACATTATCTTATGTATACTATGATGTTATTAAAAATATGGTACAACTATATTCAGTATTCTATCCATCCTTTGAATAATCTGTCACCATACGTGCGTACGTACGGCTTACCGTCTCCACGTCGTGGTGTAATTGTTATTCAAAACATTATTATATGGATGGGTATGATAATGATGTGTAATTTAAGTAACTAATAAATATAACATTATAATTATTCTGTAGATATTATATTCCATCCAATTATATATCATTTTAATATCAAATGAATGATATTGTCACTCATGCGTACGTACGCACTACCGTCTCCACAAACGCGATGAGATTCATTCCCCATCGTATCCATTCAAGTCTAATTCTCCTATGATGATTAAAAATACTGTTTAAGGACTTCAAATAATTATGGATATGAATAAGATACAACCTATCCATACCAAACATGGCTTATGAAACAAAACATATAAAAGAAAATGAGTAAGTTAACACCTGAAATGACGATAATACTAAGATATTATTAACAAAGCAATATTAAAAGATCATTTATGATATCATATTAATGTATATGATTCTTGTATAATTGAATAACAATTATTTCAACATTATACATCATGTTAACCTACCCTCGACCAAGAAAAAATTACAAGGTAATGGCTAATTTTACAATCACTTTATTATCTTAGGTTTTTTTTACGTAAGTATCTAATGGGACCTCTTTATCATCCACATCCATGATTCTTAAAAATGTATTTCAAAACATTTTTAATATTTTCTATACTATGGGTTAGAGTCATTTATACCATTTTTTTACATTTTATAATATTTTTATAAAGGAATCTTTCCGTCATTTTCCAAACAAAGTCCTTTTTATCCATTTCGACAAAATTAAGGTTAGATTTTTTTAATTTATATGGTGGGTGTGGCTATTTTCTGCCGTTGTAAAATCGTTGAAGCATCACATACAAGCTTATAAAAATATTTTAAATGTAAATATTTTCTTTCATAATTATGTGACTTTTAAATAATTTCAAAAAATAGATATTTCTCTAAAATAGTTTCGATTTCAACTATGTCAACCTCCTTTGATGGATTTTATGATTATCTAAAGTTGATTTATACAAAACATCCATATTTTATTAACGGTTTTGTGATATTTTTGACTGTGGATGTGTTATTTTTAAACCATTGAAGGTTTATAGATAAAGTATTGACATTTCGTATGCTAGTTTTAATACAAATGTTCATGTCATGTTTAAACCTATTCATATATGGAATGCATTGGACTTAGTAAGTGATGGGTGGAGCTCGCTAAAGCTCCTCGATGCATCGGTAGGTCTCATGAGACAAACTAGTGTCTTGTAACAAGGCCTTGACAAAATCTAATATGTAGTCTTGGCACTAGACCATGACTATGTGGTTATGATAATTTAGCAGTATGCCTTTCATCATTATGAAAGTGGTTATTGATATAGCATGTGATTATTAGACTATTAGAATATTTATGTGAATAAGTAAATAGAATTATTTCATTTTATATTTTCCATATTATTTTGATGTTCAAGTTTAAAATGCATTTGTTTTAGTTATACATTTCCTTAAATGTTTATGTTTATTTATGAAGGTTTCCGCTATCTTGTTATCCTTACTGAGCATCATAGCTCACCCCTTTCAATGTTTTATTTTTCCCAGGATATGAAGAAGTATTTTATGAATGATCTATAGGGATATTATTAGGGGATATGAGTGTGGACTATAGAGACAATATGTTTTTGTATTTTTTCAATTTATCATTTACTGTAATATTTATGAATTTATCTAGTGTTTGCAAGGCTACGAAACTAATTGGCCTTTCGAGACTTGATCTTTTTTGATCATGCCAATGTTATATAATAATACACTGATTCTAGGTAACTATGGTTGGGGCGTTACTGTTGGTATAAGAGAATGTTTAGTACAGACTTAGGAAGCTAGATTTAAATAAACTCTGATTAGAGAACATAGACCTAAGATTAAATTTATCATTAGTATAGAAAAACTACCTATAATTTTTGTATTGTAGAGATTTTGTGAGTTTTTTGGGAAATAAATCCCTATCTGGAAACTATAAGGTAGAGGTGGATCACGCACAGATGTACCTAGGGGTAAAACCCTAAAACATCGCTTTGAGCTTGACTCGAACATCAACCGATGCACCACAATGGGTCTTGTTGCACTCTCGGTTATGACACTCCTGGGGGGTATGCTTAGGAGAATTCTCATTATCATTAAAAATCATTATGAAGGGTTTATGAGTATATACTTCCTCAAAGAAAACATTTTTATGATTATGGAATATATCCATAAATTGTTCAACCCATGTTAAGTGTTTTACAAGTTTGGATTAATTAATTGTTATTCATAAAGTAATCTATTGTATGCTATTTTTAATAAATTGTGCCTAGTGGAAGAAATGAAACTTTATCAATGCATGCACTCCATGTAGGGATTTCCTTCCTACTCAAGATAATAATAGTGGAGCTGGATATACAACTGGTGCTGATCACCTATCACCATACTGGGACAACTCACTCAGGTTATGAATAATAACCTTACACATATGGAGCACACAGATCCACTGCGTGGAGGATCAATGTTAGATAGCTTCATGAGGTAACAACCACCAACATTCAATGGGGTTACAAATCCACTAGTATCTGAGCAATGGATAAATTCCCTAGAGAAAATATTTTAGTCTTTGGGATGTAGTGAAAGTGAAAAAATTATCATGGCAGTTTACTACTTCACTGGAGATGCTGACCAATGGTGGTCCTTGATTCAAAATAAAAAAGAATATGAAGAAGTACCAATTATGGAATGGAGAGAGTTTAAAGATACTTTTTTATAAAAATACTATCTTCATGACCATCGAGCGGATATGGAATGACAATTTCTGAGTCTGAGGAAAAAGGAGGATGACAATGTTGCAAAGAATGAGCCTAACTTTACAAGGTTAGCGAGGCATGAAGAAGATTATATACATAATCCAAGGAGTATGATTGATCACTTCTTTTATGGGTTAACACCATTTCTCAATCTAGCATTAGTCTCACAATCCTTCTCGTCGTACATTCATATTGTATAATGTGCTATCAAGACAGAAAAGGAATTCTATAGGTCTTATAACATTAAAGCAAAGTAAGAGAAGAAGAGATCTATTGATCACTATGAAAATGTAAATAATGGGAAGAAGGTAAAATTTGAATTTCAATCCTACAGTAAATTTGGAACGAAACACCATGGTACTTTCTTCAAGGGAATAAGAGATTGTTACAATTGTGGTGAAAAAGGATACCAAGCTCATGATTGCAAGGGGAAGAAAGAAGCTACTGATGTTCAATGCTTTAATTTCACGGTGATTGGACATTAGGCAAATGAATATCCTAAGCTTCAGGGGAACTTACTTCAAAAAAGGCCAAGGGATCATGGCCAAGTTTATGATATCACTACTTCGGAGGTAGAAGCTCCAAAAGATGAGGAAGAAAGTAATTTAATGTTTTCCTCAAGTCTAGAAAATGATTTATTTGATTCTGTATCATTGAATTGTTTCATATCTTCCCAGTTTTATGTAAAAATAAGATATTTCCAATTTGATAAAACAAGGGATTTTTTAGTCAATACTTTTAAGGGAAGTATCATTGCAACAAAGTTTTGTGAACCAATCTCCATAAGAGCATATAAATGTTCTTTATCAAATGATCTCATCAAGATACCTATGATTTAGTTTGATATAATCCTTGGTATGGATTTTATTTCAGACCATGATGCAATGATTTATTGTGTGAATAAAGAGTTTATGATTTTTGATGATGATGATAAAGAACACCTTATCTTTAGAGAAGAATTGCCACCACGTGATTCTTATCTAGATTGACCCCCATTAGCTCATCTAATTTCAATTATTGTGAGGAAAAGAATTAAATTACTATGGGTGAGGAAAGGAATGTTTGAATAGAAGATGTAACTATTGTGAAAGAATATGTAGATGTTTTTCTGGAAGATTTACCTGGACATCATCCAGAACGATAAATTGAGTTTTCCATTGATTTAATTCTCAGTTCAAGGCCTATATCGTAGACCCCTTCAAGAATGTCCATTGTGGAATTAGTTGAACTAAAGGAACAGCTAGTGGAAATGAGAAATAAAGGATTATTCACCCTAGTTTTTCTCCATGGGGATCCCCTGTCATTTTTGTTAAGAAGAAATATGGATCTATGAGGTTATGTACCGACTACAGGGAAATCAATGCTATAACAATAAAGAACATGTATCCCCTACCTCGCATTGATGATTTATTTGAGCAACTTCATGGATCTCCATAATTTTCAAAGATTGACCTTTGATCTGGATATCATTAGTCATGTGTGAAGAAGGAATACATTTTGAAAACTACATTTTGAACCAGGTACGAGCATTACGAGTTTACAGTAATGCCTTTTGGATTGACTAATGCACACTATGTATTCATGGATCTAATGAACAGATTTTTCATGGAATATCTCGATGCTTTTGTAGTGGTATTTATTGATGATATCATGGTATACTCCAAAAGCTATGAAGATCATGAAAATCACTTGTAGATTATCCTGAAGAGTCTTAGAAGACATGAATTATACGGGTTGTTTAGCAATTGTGAATTCTGGCTTCAAGGGATTTCTTTTCTTTGCCATATTTTATCTAAGGATGGTATCTCTGTTGATCCTTCATAGACAAGATCAGTCCAAGAATGGGAAAAACCAATTAGTATAACTGAGGTACGTAGGTTTATTGGTTTAGCAGGTGATTATCGACGTTTCATCCAGAATTTTGCCCGATTGGCTAACCCATTAACAAAGATCACACGTAAAGGGGTTAAATTTGTTTGGAAAAAAGTGTGTGAACAATGTTTCGATGAATTAAAGAGAATATAAGTCAATGATCCTATATTGACTCTACCATCAGGGAATGATGGGTTTGTTATTTATAGTGATGCTTCAAAGAAAGGACTTGGTTGTGTCCTTATGCAAAATTATAGGGTTATTGCCTATGCATCAAGATAGCTGAAATTTCATGAGAAAAAAAATCCTACTCAAGATCCTGAGGTAGAAACTATAAAATTTTCTTGGAAGATATAGATACATTATCTCTATGGTAAAAATGTGAGATATTTACGGATCACAAGAGTATGATGTATATTTTCCCACAGAAATAACTCAACATGGGGCAAAGTCAATTGCTTGAACTACTCAAGGAATATGATTGAACGATACAATACACCTGAGGAAGGAAAATAAGGTGGCATATGCTTTGAGAAGAAATGATCATGGAGTTTAGAAAATGATGAGAATTGAAAGGGATCCTATTTTCATGGATCTAGTGAAGATGGATATGGGAATTACTATGGAAAGTTAATCATCTATGCTTTTTCAAATGGCTACCAGACCATATTTACTAGAAAGGATAAAGAGTTCTCAGACCAATGATGAATAGTTTAAAAAGAAGATTAATGGTGTGACTGATGGTAGATTGAGTGACTTTGTGTATGAAGATGGAATTTTGAAATTGGGGAAGAGACTTTGTGTTCCCAATATAACTGATCTAAAAAGCAAATTGCTGGATGATTCTCATAGTTTCAATTTCCCTATACACCCTCGAAGCACAAAAATGTATAGATATTTGAAGGAACATTTTTGGTGGGACATCATGAAGAGGGAGATTGTGCATTTTGTGTCAAGATGTATGGTTTGTCAACAAGTGAATTCTGGAAGGCAATAGCCTAGAGGAGTCATGTAACCTCTTCCCATAACTGAGTGGAAATGGGATAATATTACGATGGAATTTTTCATGGGACTACCAAAGACTCTTAGAAGGAACACTGCAATATGGGTCATTGTTGATCGTCTTACCATCTCAGAACATTTTATTGCTACAAGGGATGATTTACCAATTGAATGACTAGAAAGACTATATATTAATGAATTTGTGGGACTTTATGAAGTTCCCCAATCTATTGTTTCTAATCATGATCGCAGTTTTACTTCATGATTCTGGAAGAGTATTTAGAAGTGCATAAATACTGAACATTATTTAATCAGTTCCTACCACCATCAAATAGATGGACAATCAGAACAGACTATTCAAACCATAAAAGGCTTGTTGAGACCTGCTCACTAGAATTTCCGGATATGTGGGATATATATTTACCTCTGGTAGAATTTTGTTATAACAATTGCTACAATTCAAGTATTCAGATGGAACCATAAGAAGCGTTATACGGAAAGAGATGTCGCACACCAACTTGTTTGGATGTTGTTGGTGAATGAAAACTCATAGGCCTGGAAATGGTTGAGGAAACGATGGAAAAGGTGAAGGTTATCCATACCCACATCAAATAAGCTAAAAGTTGATAGAATAGCTATGTAGATAACCGATGGAAGGATTTGGAATTTCTGGTAGGAGATCATGTTTTATTGAAGGTATCTCCATGGAAGGGAGTTATAGATTTCGGTATGAAAGGTAAATTGAGTCCCATGTACATCGGACCTTTTGAAAATCTAGAACGAATTGGGGCTGTATCTTACCATTTGGAAATGCCCCTAACTCTCTCCAAAGTTCACGATGTGTTCCACATATCACTGTTGAGAAAATATATTCCTGGCCCAACACATGTACTCACCTTTGAGGAATTTGAATTGGAACCCGATCTATCTTATTGCGAAGAGCCCATAAAAATTAGTGTTACCAGAGAACAAGTGTTGAGAAACTAGAAAACCCGTCTAGTATAAGTTCTATGGAGAAACCATAATATGGAAGAGGCAATGTGGGAACCCGAGGAACTTATGATGAAGAACCACAAGATCCTTTTCCTGTGGTAATATTCTAGAAATTTTGAGGATGAAATTACTTGAAGGAGGTGAGAATGTTACATCCCAAGCTTCCACGGTATGCTTCTCTTTGAATAATATAGTAGAGTGTGTTGTACGCAATATCGAGTTCTAACACACACCACAACCAATCAAACTAGACATTATGAATAGTAATACGCACATTTTGAAATTTTAAAAATTTTAACATTCAAAATGGACTTTATTTTTGGATTCAGAATATCAAAATTATCTTAGAGAGAATTTTTGGTATTTTTTTGAAAACTTTCTATTTATTATGAATAGTGAAAAACACTGAGTAATTAGATAAAATCAACTTTTTATTTAAATAGTTATTTATTTTATTTAAATTTATTTTATGTCAAAATAGATAAATAATACCTATATATGTTAAATGTGTTTCATTGGAGTCAATTTATATTAATTTTAGATATATAAAAATTTTATTGACCTTTTCACCATGTTTTACACACCTCTTTGGAAAATTTCCAAATTTACATAAAACATAATTTAACTGCATCAGTGAGTGGAATTTTGAAAATATGAGAGACACTGTTAATATCAAGGAATAAAATGTGGTTCAATAAGATAAAAATAATTTTTGTTGAATGGTAACTTTTTACTATTATTTACCACGGTTAAACGTAAATTGAGAAATTAAGGGTAAAATGATATTATTATTACACTAACACATATCATAATTCTATTGGATAACTATAATTCGACCAAAAATAACCTTAGAAATAATTTATGAACCACTTTGGTCCACTTGGATTAGATTAGGACATTTATTATTATTTAATTCGAAGAAGAGTTAAACGAGTTAAACTAGAAGTTTAATAACTAATTTTTTTTAATATAGGGTTATACATAAGATAAATTCGATTATAAATATTCAATATAAATATAAAAATATTTAATACATAATGGTATTATATTTTTTATTTTTAGACATTATATAGTTCAATTTACATATGACACAATGGTGACACAGTAATTACCTAATTAATGAAATATTAAAATAATTTATATTATAAATATCCAAATAAATGTTATTTGAGACATTTTATGAATTCCACTAATTTCCTAGTTTAATATGAGATACAAGGGTTGGTTAGATTAATTTTTTTAGATGTAATGTAGTTTTTATGAATTTTCCAAAAACAAAATACCAAATAGTGTCAAAATTTAAATAAAGGAGTATTTAAAACAAATATTATATTATTAATAAATATATTATTCCTAAAAAACAATGGTTCAGCCAAGAGATTTATTTAATAATTGGTGTATCATTAATGAACCACTTGGGTTTCTATTGTAAATTTATAGTATGTTTATTAACCATAAAATATAAAAATACAAAGAGACATGGAAAATGTGAAACTAATTAAGTAGGAGTTAAAACTAAAAGATAAGGTTAATATAGTGACCCAAACCTCTCTGAAATCTTTTAGTGGAAAGTATTTTGACCCATACCCACCTTAAACTTTTAATAATCCACATTAGATCCATTATAACTGAATATGAATTTATGATATAATAATATATTAAGTTTGTCTTAAGGTGCCTTTCACCCCTCTTATAAAAGGGCCCTCCCCCTTCTCTATAATTCATACCATCAATTCCTTTTGGCTCAGCCAACCCCTAAAAAATTTCCTCTAAACTTCCCTCACTTCATCCTAAGGGTCTTCCTTTAGTCAGAAAGCCATCTTAAGGAGCCCTTTTGATCAAATCAAATGGAAGAACCCGAAGAAGAGGTAACAATTTTACCAACCTCTTTCATGTTCCTTTCTTGTTCCACTTCTTCTTTCATTTTTATTTCTATCCTAAAACAATAACACAGGTATCTTCTATAAACAATGATGTTATTATAAATATGGTACAACAATATTTATTATTCTATCCATCCTTTGAATGAAATGTCACCATGCGTGCGTACATACGGCTTACCGTCTCCACGTCATGGTGTAATTATTATTAATAAAATTATTATTTAGATGAGTATGATAATGATGAGTAATTAAAGTAAATAATAAATATAACATTATAATGATTCTGTATATATGATATACTATCCAATTATATATCATTTTTAAATCAAAATAATGATATTGTCACTCGTGCGTACGTACAGACTACCATCTCCACGAACGTGATAAGATTCATTCCCCATCGTATCCATTCAAGTCAAAATCTCATATGATGTTTAAAAATAATGTTTAAGTACTTGATATCATTATGGATTTGAATAAGATACAACCTATCCCTAAAAAACACATCTTATGTTACAAAACATATAAAATAAAACGAGTAAGTTAACACCCAAAACGACGATAATACTATGATTTTATTAACAAAGAAATGTTAAAAGATCATATATGATATCGTATTAATGTATATTATTCTTGAATAATTTAATAAAAATTATTTCACCATTATACAGGAGGTTAACCTACCCTCGACCAAGCAAAAGTACAATGTAAGGGTTAATTTCACTATCTCTTTATTATCTAAGGTTATTTTTACGTAAGTATCTACTGGGACCTCTTTATCATCCACATCCATGTTTCAGAAATATTTATTTGAAAACATTTTTACTATTTAATAGACTATGGGTTAAAGTCATTTATACCATTGTTTTTAATTTTATAATATGATTATAAAGGAATCATTTCGTTGTTTTCCAAACAAGGTCCTTTTTAACATTTTCGACAAAATTATGGTTAGATAGTTTTTTAAACTTATACAGTGGGTGCGGCGATTTTCTGTCAATATAAAATCATCTAAACTACCATTATAAGCTTAAATAAATATTTTCAAAGTAAATGTCTTCTTTTATAATTATGCGACTTTTAAAAGGTTTCTAAAAAGAGATATTTCCTACAAATAGTTTTGATTACATCTATATAAACATCCTTTGATGGAATTTAAGATTATCTGAATTTGATTTATACAAAACATCCATATTTTATTAAATGTTTTGTGATATGTTTGATTTTGGATGTGTAATTTTTATACAATTCATGGTTTATTGATAGAGTATTGTCATTTCTTATGCTAGTTTTAATACTAAGGTTTATGTTATGTTTAAAAATATTCATTTGAGGAATGCATTAGACATAGTAAGTGATGGGTGGAGCCCACTATAGCTCCTCGCTACATTGGTAGGCCTCATGAGACAAACTAGTTTCTTGGAACAAGGCCTTGAATATGTGGTTATGATAGTCTGGCATTATACATTCCATCATTATAAAAGTGGTTATTGATATTGTATGTGATTATTCGACTAGTAGAATATCCATGTTAATTAGTAAATAGAATTATTTCATTTTAACTTTTCCATATTATGCTGAATTTCATGTTTAAAAGGCTTCTGTATTAGTTATACATTTCCTTAAATGTTTATGTTTATTTATTAAAGTTTTCGCTATATTGTTATATTAACTGAGCATTAGTGCTCACCCCTTTCAATGTTTTATTTTTCCCAGGATTTCAAGAAGTATTTTATGAATGACCTTTAGGGATAGTATGAGGGGATATGAGTGTGGTCTATAGAGACAATATGTTGGTGTAGTTTTTAACATTAGTTTTCAATGTAACATTTATGAATGTGTCAAGTGTTTCCAAGGCTACTAAACTAATCGGTCCTTCGATAATTGATCTTTTGTGATCATGCCAATGTTATGTAATAATGCATAGACTCTGGGTAACTGGGGTCGGGGCATTACATTTGGTATCAGAGGAAGTTTAGTACAAACCTTGTAAGATAGATTTAGATAAACTATGATAAGAGAACATATACCTAAGATAGACTCTGAGGATTATTATAGAAGAACTTCCTATAATTTTGGTATTGTAGATATTTTGTGAGTTTTCCGAGCAATAATTCCCTATCTAGATACGAGCCGGTAGAGGTGGCTATGGCATAGATGTACCTAGGGGTAAAAACCGAAAACCTCGCTTTGAGCAAAACATGAACGGGAACTGGTGCACGACATTGGGTCTTGTTACACTCTCGGTTACGACACACCCGGGGGATATGCTTAGGATAATTTTCATATTCATTACAAATCATTAAGAAGGGTTAATGAGTATATACTTCCTCAATGAAAACATCATTATGATTATGGATTATATCCATAAACTGTTCAACTCATGTTAAGTGTTTTACATGTTTGGATTAATTAATTGTGATTAATTATATAATATAGTGTATGACATTGTTTATAAATAGTGCCTAGTAGAAGAAATGGAAACGGTATCAATGCACACACACCATGTAGGGATTTTTCTCCTGGTCAAGATTATTATAGTGGAGCTGGCAATGCAACTAGTGCTGATCACCTAATCACTATACTGGGACAACTCACTCATGTTTTGAATAATAACCTTACTCATATTGATCACCTAGATCCACAACATGGAGGTTCAATGTTAGATCGCTTCATGAGGAAACAACCACCAACATTCCATGGGGGTACGAATCAACTAGTAGCTGAGCAATGGATAAATTTCCTAGAGAAAATATTTCAGGCTTTGGGAAGTAGTGAAAGGGAAAACGTTGTCATGGCAGTGTACTGTTTCACCGGAGATGCTAATAAATGGTGGTCATTGATTAAAAATACAAAGGAAGATGAAGAAGTATCATGTATGGAATGGAGGGATTTTAAGGATATTTTATTAGAAAAATACTATCTTCATGACCATTGAGTGGATATAGGAAGACTATTTCTGAGTCCGAGGCAAAAGGAGGATGACATTGTCGCAAAGTATGAGGCTAACTATACTAGGTTAGTGAGTCATGCAGCAGATTATATATGTAATCCAAGGAGTAATATCAATCTTTTATTTGATGGGTTAAATCCATTTCTCTATTGAGCATTAGTCTCATAATATTACTCGTCGTACAAAGATATTGTCTCATGTGCTATCAAGACAGAAATGGAATTCTCTAAGTCTTATGACATTAATGCAATGCAAGTGAAGAAGAGAACTGTTGGTCACTCAAAAAATGGAAATAATGGGAATAAGTGAAATGTTGAATATCCATAATGTAGTAAATGTGGAATGAAACAACATGGTACTTTCATAAAGGGAATGGGAGTCTGTTACAAGTGTGGCGAAAAAGGCCACCAAGCTCATGATTGAAAGGGAAATAAAGAAGCTACTGATGTTCAATACTAGAATTTCAGGGAGATGTTACATTATGAAAAAGAATGTTCTAAGAGTCAGGGGATATTACCTCAAAAAAGACCAAGGGATCAAGCCCAAGCATTAGCTATCATTACTACTGAGGTAGAAGCTTCGAAAGACGTGGTGGCAGGTAAATTAATGGTTTCCTCATGTTTAGAAAATGATTTATTTGATTTTGGATCATCGCATTATTTCATATCATCCTTGTTTTCTTAGAAAATTAGATATATCCAATTTGATTTAACTAGGGATTTGACAGTCAAAACTCCTATGGGAAGTATCATTGCAACAACGTTTTCTTAATCAGTCCTCATTAGAGCATTTAAATATTCATTATCTACTGATCTCATCATCATACCTATCATTGAGTTTGATATAATTCTCGGTATGGATTGGATTTCAGACCATGATGCGAAGATTTATTGTAAAAAGAAAGAGTTTATGATTTTTGTGGATGATGATAAAGAACACCTTATCTTTAGAGCAGAATTGTCACCACATGATTCTTATCTAGATCCACCCCCAATAGCTCAACTAAATTAAATTATTGGGGAGGAAGAGAATGAAATAACTATGGGTGGGGAAAGTTATGTTACAATAGAGGATGTACCTATTGTGAAAGAATATGTAGTTGTGTTTCTGGACGATTTACCTGGACATCCTTCAGAACGAGAAATTGAATTTTCCATAGATTTAAATCAAGGTTCAAGGACTATATCGAAGACCCCTTATTGAATGGCAACTGTGGAATTAGTTGAACTTAAGAAACAAATAGAGGAATTGAGTAATAAGGAATTTTTTCTACCTAGTTTTTCTCCATGGGGAGCCCCTATCGTTTTTTAAAATAATAAATATGGATCTATGAGGATATGTATCGACTACAGGAAAATAAATTATATAAAAATAATGATCAATTACCCCATACCTATAATCGATGATTTATTTGACAACTGCATGGAGCTCAATACTTTTCAAAT
The DNA here is from genome assembly GCA_963277665.1 of Viscum album. NCBI lineage: Eukaryota > Viridiplantae > Streptophyta > Magnoliopsida > Santalales > Viscaceae > Viscum > Viscum album. The sequence continues at coordinate 1,696,261,389 of OY728143.1, forward strand.
ATTTTCCTTTGATCTAGATAACATCTATTGCGTGTGAAGAAGGAAGACATTCAGAAAATAGTATTTCGAACTAGGTACGGGCATTACGAGTTTACGGTAATGCCCTTTGGATTGACTAATGAACCTTCTATATTCAGGGATCTAATGAACAATGTTTTCAAGGAATATCTTGATGATTTTTTAGTGATATTTATTGATGATATCTTCGTATACCCCAAAAGCTATGAAGATCAGGAAAATCACTTCTTCATTACCCTGATGAGTCTTAAAAGACATGAATTATATGGGATGTTTAGAAAGTCTGAATTCTGGCTTCAGGAGATTATTTTTCTTTGCCATATTGTCTCTAAGGATAGAATCACTGTTTATCCTTCTAAGAAAATATCAATCAATGAATGTCCAGCACCAATGAGTATAAATGAGGCACGCAGTTTTATTGGTATAACATGTTATTATTGATGTTTCATCCAGAATTTTTCCCGATTGGATAACCCATTAAAGAACCTCACATATAAAGGGGTTAAATTTGTTTGGACATAAGAGTTTGAACAATGATTCGAAGAATTTAAGAGAATATTAGCCAATGCTCTTATATTGAATCTACCATTAGGGAATTATGGGTTTGTTATTTATAGTGGTGCTTTAAAGAAAGGACTTGGTTGTGTCCTTATGCATAATGATAGAATTTATTTCCTATGCATCAAGATAGCTGAAAATTCATGAGAAAAACTATCCTACTCATGTTCTTGAGTTTTCTGATACAATATTTGCTTTTAATATATGGTGACATTATCTCTATGGTGAAAAATGTGAGATATATACCAATCACAAGAGTTTGAAGTATATTTTCTCACAGAAATAACTCAACATGTGGTAAAGGACATGACTAGAACTACTCAAGGATTATGATTGCATGATACACTACCACCCGGGGAAGGAAAATAATGAGGCATATTCTTTGATCAGAAAGGATCATGGAGTACTGAACATGATGATAATTAAAATGGATCCAATTTTCATGGATCTAGTGAAGATGTATATGGGAATTAACAAGGAAGATGAAACATTAATGAATTTTCAAATGGCTGCCAAACCATCTTTAATAGATAGGATAAAGAGTTATTAGACCAATGATGAAGAGTTTAAAAAGAATATTAAAGTTGTGAATGATGGGAGTTTGAGTGACTTTGTGTATGAAGATGTAATTGTGAAATTTGTGAAGAGACTTTGTGTTCCCAATATACCTGATCTAAAAATGAGAATTGTTGGATGATGCCCACAGTTCCAATTTCTCTCTACACCCTAGGAGAACCAAAATGTATAGAGATTTGAAGGGACATTTTTTGTGGGACAACATGAAGAGGGAGATTGTTGATTTTTTTGTCAATATGTATGGTTTGTCAACAAGTTAAATATAGAAGGAAACATCCTGGAGGAGTCATGAAACCTCTTCCCTTACCTGAGTGGAAATGGGATATTATTACGATGGACATTGTCATGTGACTACCAAAGACTCACAGAAGGAATGATGCAATATGGGTCATTGTTTTTCATCTTACCAAGTTAGCACATTTTCATTCAATAAGGGAAGATTTACCAGGTGAACATCTAGCTAGAGTATATATTAATGATGTTGTGATCCTTCATGGAGTACCCCTATTGATTGTTTCTAATCGTGTTCCCCGTTTACATCAATATTCATGAAGAGTCTTCAGAAGGCCTTAAATAATGGAATTCATTTGAGTACTACCTACCACCCTCAAATAGATGGACAATCAAAACAAACTATTCTAACCATAGAAAAAATGTTGAGATCCTACTCACTTGACTTTCAGGGTATGTGGGATCAATATTTACCTCTGGTAGAATTTCCATATAACAATAGCATCCATTCAAGTATTCAGATGGAACCATATGAAGCGTTATATGGAATGATATGTCGCACACCAACCTTTTAGGATGTTTTTGGTGAAAGAAAACTTGTAGGCCTAGAACTAGTGGAGGAAACTATGGAAAATGTGAAGGTTATCCAAACCAACATCAAAGCAGCTCAAAGTACGCAGAAGAGCTATGCCGATAACCGAAGGAAGGATTTGGAATTTCAAGTAGAAGATCATGTTTTCTCGAAGGTATCTCCATGGAAGGGAGTTATAAATTTTAGTAATGAAGGTAAATTGAGTCCCAGGTACATCAGACCTTTCGAAATTCTAGAATGAATTGTGGCTATAGCTTACCATTTGGCAATGCCGCCAAATCTCTCCAAAGTTCACGATGTGTTCCACATATCACTATTGAGAAAATACATGCCTGACCCAACACAAGTACTCACCTATGAGGAATTAGAATTGGAACCCGATCTGTCTTATTTTGAAGAGCCCATCAGGATTTTAGATACCAGAGAACCAGTGCTGAGAAAGGGGTCGACTCTTCTAGTAAAAGTACTATGGAGAAACCATAAGATGGAAGAGGCAACGTGGGAACCAGAGGAACTTATGATGATGAACCACCCGAGTCTTTTCGTGCATTGGTATTCTAGAAATTTTGATGTCTAAATTATTTGAAGGAGGGGAGAATGTAACACTCCAAGCTTCTACGGTACGCTTCTCTTTGAGTAATATAGTAGCGTGTGTTGTACGCAACATCGAGTTCTAACACACTCCACAACCAATCAAACTCGCCATTATGAATAGTAGTACCCACCTTTTGAAATTCAATAAATTTTATCATTCAAAATGGACTTCATTTTTGGATTTGGAATATCGAAATTAGCTCAGGGTGAAGTTTTAGAATTTTTCTGAAAACATTGAATTTTTTATGAATAGTGAAGAACACTAAGTTATTAGTTAAAAGTGACTTATTATTTAAATAATAATTTATTTATTTAAATTTATTTTTGGTAAAAATAGATACATAATACCTATATAAGTTCAATTTAATTCATTGGAGTCAATTTATATTAATTTTAGATATATATAAATTTTATTGAACTTTTCACTTTCTTTTACACACCGCCTAAGAGAATTTGCAAATTTAAATAATAAATATTTTTACCGCTTATGTGAGTTGAATTTCGAAAATCCAAGGGACACAGTTAATATCAAGGAGTAAAATGTTGTCCAATAAAATAAAAACAAATTTGGTGAATATTAACTTTATACTTTATTTACCACGGTTAAAAGTAAATAGGATAATTAAGGGTAAAAATGATATTATTATTACCCTAACACGTGTCCTAATTCTATTGGATAACTATATTTCGACCCAAAAAATCTTATGAATAAAATATGAACCTTTTTGGTTCACTTGGATTAGATTAAGACATTTATTATTATCTAATACAGAGAATAGTTAAAAGAGTTAAAATCAAGGTTTAATAACTACAAAATTTTTAATATAGTGTTATTCAAGATAAATTCAATTATAAATATTCCATAGAATGATAATAATATTTCCTTAATAATGGTATTTTATTTATAATTTTTAGACATTAAATAATTCAATTTATTTATGACACAATGGTGATGCATTAATTACCTAATTAATGAAATATTAAAATAATAGATATTATAAATATCCAAATAAATGTAATTTGAGACTTTTTATTAATTAAATTAATTTTATTGTTTAATATGAAATATTTGGGTTGGTTAGATGAATTTAATTCTACGTAATAAAGCATTTATGAATTTAGAAAAAACAATGTACCAAATAGTGTCAAAATTGACATAAAGGAGTATTTAAAACAAATATTATATTATTAATTGATATTCTATTCCGAAAAATCTAAGGATCAGCCAAGATACATATATAATAATATTTTTATCGTTAATGAACCACTTGGGGTTCACTTACAAGCTTATCTTATATTTATTGACCATATAATATATAAATACAAAGAGACGTGGTAAATATGAAACTAATTAACTAAGAGTTAAAACTAAAAGATAAGGTTAATATGGTGACCCAAACCTGTCTAAAATATTTTGGTTGAAAATAATTCGATCCATCCCCTCCTTAACCTTTAAATAATTCACTTTAGGTCCATTATAAACTAAATATGAATTTTTTATATAATAATATTTTAAGGTTTTCCTATGGTGCCCCTCACCCCTCTTATTAAAGGGCACTCCCCCTTTTCCCTAATTCATACCTTCAAATACTTTTGGCTTGACCAACTCCTACCCAAATATCTTATAAACATAACTCACTTTATCCTAAAATCCTTACATTAGTCTTAAATCCAACTTAAGGATCCCTTTTGATCAAATCAAAAAGAAGAACCCGAAGAAGAGGTAATAATTTCACTACCCTATTTCAAGTTACTTTCTTCTTAAACATTATATTTCTTTGATATTTACATTATAAAACAATAAATCTAGTATCTTATATATAATTTGATGTTATTATAAATATGTTACAACCATATTTAGTATTCTATCCATCCATTTAATGACATGTCACCATACATGTGTAGGTACGGCTTACCGTCTCCACATCGTGGTGTAATTGTTATTCAAAAGATTATTATTTTGATAAGTATGATAATGATGTGTAATTGAAGTAAATAATAAATATAACATTATAAAGAAGTTTTATATATGATATACCATTCAATTATATATCATTTTAATATCAAAAGAATGATATTGTCGCTCGTGCGTACGTACGGACTACCGTCTCCATGAAAGCAATGAGAATCATTACCCATCGTATCCATTAAAGTCTAATTCTCATTTGATGATAAAAAATAATTTTTAAGGACATGATATAATTATGTATAGGAATATGATACAACCTATCCATAAAAAAAGTCTTATGTAACGAAACATGTAAAAGAAAATGAGTAAGTTAACACCCGAAACGATGATAATACTAAGATGTTATTAACAAAGCAATGTTAAAATATCATATATGATATCATATTAATGTATATGATTATTGTATAATTTAATAACAATTATTTAACAATTATACAGGAGGTTAACCTACCATCTACCAAGGAAAAGTACAATGTAAGGTTAATTTCACAATCTCTTTAGTGTCCAAAGTTGTTTTTACTTATGTATCTATTGGGACATCATTATCATCCTCACCCATGTTTCATAAAAATGTATTTTAAAACATTTATACTATTTACTATACTATGTGTTAAAGTCATTTATACCCTAGTTTTACATTTTATAAGATGTTAATAAAGGAAACTTTCCGTCATTTTCCAAACAAGGTCCTTTTTAACCTTTTCGACAAAATTAAGGTTAGATTGTTTTTTACCTTATACGGCGGGTGCCTCTATTTTCCACCATTATAAAATCGTTGAAGATTCCCTTACTAGAATATAAGAATATTTTCAAAGTAAATTTTTTCTTTTATAATTATGTGACTTTCAAATGATTTCAAAAAATAGATGTTTCTCTCAAATAGTTTTGATTTCATCTATATCAACATCCTTTGATGGATTTTAAACTTATCTAAAGTGGATTTCTACAAAAATTCCATATTGTATTAAAGGTTTAGTTATATGTCTGACTGTGGATGTGTTATTTTTATACCATTCATGGTTTATGGATAAAGTATTGACATTTGGTATGCCAGTTTTAATAGAAATTTTTATGTTTTGTTTAAACCTGCTCATATGAGGAATGCATTGGACTTCGTAATTGATGGGTGGATCCTGCTATAGCTCTTCAATGCCAAGGTAGGTCTCATTAGACAAACTAGTGTCTTCGCACAAGGCCTTAACAAAATCTTATTTGTATTCATGACACAAGGCCTTGACTATGTGCTTATGATAGTCTGGCATTATGCATTCCATCATTATGAAAGTGGTTATTGATATTTAATGTGGTTATTAGACTAGTATAATATCCATGTGAATAAGTAAATAGCATTATTTCATTTTATCTTTTCCATATTATGATGATGTTCAAGTTTAAAAGGATTTTGTTTTAGTTTTACATTGCCTTAAATGTTTATGTTTATTTATGAATGTTTTCGCTATATTTTTATCCTTACTGAGCATCTGGGCTCACCCCTTTCAATGTTTTATTTTTCCCAGGAGGTGAAGAAATATATTATGAATGACCTGCAGGGATAGTATGAGGGGATATGAGTGTGTTCTATGGAAACAATATGTTGTTGTAGTGTTTCACTTTATTATGTAATGTAACATTTATAAATGTATCTAGTGTTTCTAAGACTAAAAAACTAATCAGTCATTCATGCCATGATCTTTTATGATCATTCCAATGTTATGTTATAATGCACCCACTCTCGTTAAATGGGTTCAGTGCGTTACATTCTATCCCCACAGAAATACATTAAATGCATCGACAACTATGAAGCTAGTCTTTTATGGAGAAACACATGCAATAGATTGCTTCTTGTTGGGGATAAGAAATAATTGAGGCTGTTAGCAGCTGATCAGGGGGAGAAAACGTTTATCCCTTAAGTTGGATCTTTGATATTGAGGAATGAAGCTGATGGAGAAGTAAGTATAGAAGGTATTGTTTTTTTGAAAAAAAAAACTATTTTTAATGTTAAATATGTTGTTGTTGACGCTACATTTAAAAATGTTGATTCCATTCCAACTGGTGAACAAGGAGAAGCTACAGGTTATGTGGTCCTAGAAGGTGAGAATGTTATGTTGGAGTCTCAAATTCAAGAGATCCCTAGTCCTGGAACACAGACTATTCCTAATTTTGGTGTTTCCAGAGGATTATATTTGGGAAATTGACCATAGGGAGATGGTGAGCCATTCCTGGATATTGTTCATATAGATCAAATAGGAGATGATTCGACTAAATCTTCCATTGAATAGGATAATTCCAAAGTTATAAAGATATTTTTGTTTGAGGCTCCAAATTGATTTTTTTAGAGAATAATTTTAAGTTCAGAAGAAAATGATTGATGAAATACAAGGTTGTTTCTATATAGATATCATAGTATGAAGCATAGAGAAATCATTTGAGAGAATTCTAAGGAAATGACATTTTTGTTGGAGGTCTTAAGGTGCTGATGAAAAAGATATCTATAGAATTTTGTTCATTTAAGGATGATTATATCAAGAAGACATAGTTTGATGAATTTAAGATGTTTAATCACAGAGAGTTTTAGTCTCTCAGAGCAAGCAATCAAGAATCTAATTCTTCTAAATAGACACCACTATAATTTCATTTGGTGTTTGAAGCAATTACATCAATGCTTGTTTATTTTAATGAGAGGATCCACACTCTTCGACGTGATAGAACACCATTAACTATTCTTATGGAAAATTAGAGACATCATGTCAGTCAACTAAAATCGAATGAATACAAGTTGGGACCAGTGATTAATCAAGTAAAAGACATGTTGATCTCATTTATGTAGTATAAAGAAGCTGCGAATGCTTTTGCAAATATTAATTTTGCTGAGAGCTTGATGGTTGGAAGTGATTCGATGAAGATTCTTTAGAATTGGACTGAAGTGTTCAACAACCGTTTACAAAGCCTGTTGTTAAATCTAATTGAACCCAGTAGTTCAATTCATGCCCTTACATATTCAGAATAACCCTCATCCCCTACCAAAACCTAACATTAGCAAATCATTTTGAATATCCTCATTGATTTTTGATTGTACTAAAACCTTTCAAAATATTTCCATATCTATTTAACTTTTTTTTATTTTTCTTTAGTTATAATTTATTTTTCATACAATTAAATACTTCACATGCATTCTTAGATTTTATTTTCTTATTCCATAATACATAAGTATGCATTTATTGTTCTGCTCTATATTAATCTGTGGTTTGTAACATTTATTCTTTAAAACATCCTTTTCGATATAAAAAAAATGTGGAGATGATTCCTTATTATGGAAACTATCATTGATGGAGATGGGGAGAATATTTGAAAACCACAACATTTCATTTAATTGAAAAAATTTATCAATCAAAAAATTCTATAAAATCAAATTTTTTTGGGAATGTTAATATCTACTTTTGTCTTCTATAAATCCTATATTTTCTTAAATTTTTGTTAAGGATTATTGTATGTGTTTTCCAATCATCAAAAACAGGTAGATTGTTGGGAATGCATTGCCTCATTATAGTAACTGGATTTGGGTAGGAATTATTTTGAGATTACTTAGGATTAATAGATAGGGTATATCTTTGTGTAATAATATTATTTGTGTATGAGATATAGTAAGATTACTTAAATCATAACATATCTGCCATATCATAGAGTTCGGACTCTGGGGAGTTATCTTACCAAGAAAAAAATCTTTTTTTTATTATTTATTCTGAAAACACTTATACATGAGTACTCATATAATGTAATATGTTTTATAATTAATCTTCCTGCAGTGTTTTCAATCATATCCTTAACTATGTTGGGTTTTTACCTTGTGGAATTTTCTCTCATTAATATGCTGACATGTGAAATATTCTTTGTAAATGGTGTGAATATCATTGATTTAATTTTTTTATCTAGGATATCAACAAAAAATCGTTATTTAATAGAGCATAATATAATTACCCTTTATTTCAATACCCAATTTCTTATTTATTATTTATGTTAGATTACTGAAAAAAATTTGTTGGTATCTTGGGTTGTTAATTAGTCAATGGAACATGTGTGTGGTGGTTTATGGTAATTACTTTATTTATCGTTGCATAGAACATATTCATCTTGATGTTTTATTCCCTGTATGTGCTGTATTACACTCTTTCTTCTAGGACATGTATGCTGAATATTTTTTTGAGGTTGTTCTCTTAAATTATGATTTTTAGAATATATTTTCATTATCATATTATATTAAAATTGGCATTATCTTGGTTTATGATTTGTCATTCACTCAATACATGGGGTTTTACAAATAATATTGGTTCTATATAAATTAATCACATTACATGTAGAATAATTTTCCTGAGAATATAGTTATTATTAAAAGGGATTGATTAATTTAATGGTCCAATTAAAGTAAATATCAAATATTGAATACTCACATACACATATTATTAGATCATGAAGGTAGGAGTTTCTTATATTTCTTTTAATGTTTCTATATCTTTATTGATTCATTTTATTTCTCATAATCGTAAATGTGGATTTTTGTTTTACAGGCAGTGGGTTATTATGAAAAGAGATTTTTAGTATGTCTAATTTAGGGAAAACATAGCATTTAAGGGTTTGATATGTGAACATGTCCTATGGGGTATGATAATAGGAACATATATGGATTATTGTGGGCTTATCCAAAATATATTCATATATCACAAATATAATTCTCTTAAAATAAGGATTCAACATTTGAATAGAATTCATCATGTTCCTCTTAAGAGTTAGAAGTCCAATACACATGCTCTTTTATGGAACAATGTAGATGGATGGGGTCATCAAAAAATATTTGATCCTCCTCAAGTGATGGTATTTAAATTGTTATTTTAATGCTCCAATATTATAATGTATTGGATCTTACTCATAATAAATTCCAATCAATTTTATAAAGTAAATGGAACTAATTTCATTGTGTAATCTCAGTTTCTTCATTATACAAGTGATTTTCAGTACTGTAATTACATAATGACCCATTTTATGGTTGTTTCATTGTTTCATAATATGAATTTTTAATCCTATGATTACTTATAATGATAACTAGAAAAAAAATATTTAACCCTCGATGTCCAGTTGTGGATTGTTTTTCATTGATTCACTGTATTTTCATTGAATCCTTTTCATTTTTATTATAATATTTAACATATTTTGCAATTTTATTAATACTCATGAAGATATAAGAAAGATATGTTTCTCATTATTTCAATTTAGTTATAAGGAAATGTTTTTATCTTAAAAGGTTTATATTAATATATTTTTAGATTATGTGATAACATGTTATTACAGTTGTTTGATGTTATGGTTTATTCTTGTTCTTTGAAATTTTAAATTTTTTTCAATGATTTAAAAACTATGATTTTATATACTGATCATATAATCATCTAAAATATCGTACTCTACAATCTTTAAATGTAAGGTTTTTTGGATAATAATTAACTAATTTCATAGTGTAAGCTCAATCTCTTCTTTATAAAAGTAATTTTTCAGTACTGTAATTACATGATGACTCATTTTATGCTTGTTTCATTGTTTCATAATATGAATTTTGAATCCTATGATTTCTTATAAATATAATTATAAAAAAAAATTAACCCTCGATGTCTTGTTGTGGATTGTTTTTCATTGATTCACTGTATTTTCATTGAATCCTTTTCATTTTTATTATAATATTTAACATATTTTGAAATTTTATTAATACTCTTGATTATTTCAGCAAGATCTGTTACTGGTAATTTCAATTTAGTTATATGGAAATTTTTTCATCTTATAAGGTTTATATTAATATTTTTTTACATTATATGATAACTTGTTATTAAAGTTGTTTGATGTTATGGTTTATTATTATTCTTTGAAATTTTAGATTTTTTTAAATGATTTGAAAACTATGATTTTATATACTGATCATATAATCATGTGATATATCGCACTCTATAATTTTGAAATATTAGGTTTGTTGGATAATAATGATTTTTTTAAATTCTAGATTTTACATGTACCTTTAGATGATATTCATTTTAATGGTTTCAGGATAGCACAATTATAGTATCATGATCTTCAAGAATACATTTTATTTTCATCCAAAATACATAAAAATGTAGACATTGTTCAGTTTTCCATCAACTAAGAAATTATTTATGCCTAATATATAGTGACCAAGATAACCGATAGATGTCCAATTTAAATTATGTTATCTTATTTTGAGGTGAAATTTTAGTTAAATGTTCATGTCCATCCAAGAGCTAATTTAAATCCATATTAGTTTACCAGGTTTCCCAATATCCAATTTCATATTAATTATTCAGTTCCAACACATTCTAATGCTTTCATTATCTCATTTTTATAAATGTTTTTAAATTAATTTGAATCTAGGGATAACATTATTTTTCAAAAAATCACAAATCCTTATACTTTTAGTAAATTCTCTCTCTATATTTAGTCATATCAATTAATTTAGGACAATTTTTCATAAAATTTTCCTATTCAAGTATTTATGTATTCTATTACATGAATGGAAACATTTGGGTCATATACCCTTGAATTGGTATCTATTTTAAACATATTATTTTCAATAAATCTGTTTTGACTTAAAATAATTTTATGTTTATATATGTTGCTTTCATATATATTTTTTTTATTTAATCCACACATATAACATCTTCATATGTGTATTATTCTAAATTGGAATTATGTTCATCTATTTTGATGAGATTATCTTGCAAATTCATTATTAAATATATTAATAAAAAAGATATGAATCAAATTAAGATTAATATTTTTTAATTTTTTTTAAAATTATTGCTTTTTGTTAACATAAAATATAGGAAATATATAAATGAAAAATTATCCATGTATTTATAATTATCATTCAATTTTTGTACAATATAATTATTCTTTGGTGTCTGGTATGTCTATTTATATGACTTTTTGTCTTTTGTAGCTCAAGAGTTTGGAAAATGAATCTATCATTATGACTAAAATCAGAATTTACAAGACTTTATTTATATGTATTAATATGGGTTTTTAGTGTACGATTTTTTTGCAGGTCAAGATGATGATAATGAGACAATCACAAAAGACAATCTAGATTGGAGGGCGAAACATTGATTCATATGATTTTGAACTACATTTATTTATCATGGAAGGATCAAGTGGTCATCTGGTCAGCTTCATGTATCACTCTAATGAGATTAAATGGAATCATTAGATTGCATTCGTTTAATTTTGGAAGCGTGGCAGGGTTGGATCTTGTTGGTCTTCTCTGGTAATCATAGTAGTTCGACAGGCTTTTGTTGGGGTAATGAAAAGGTCTTGCATCTTCTTCATCATCTAAAATAGGGTATCACACCTCTTCTCATTTCATCACTATCAACCAGCACCCCCGTAAGTGCAATCTATTTTATCTTATTACTTCTTACCACACCCCCTCGGGCAATTTTTATTACATTCTTTTATACAATTATTAATATGTCATTTGTTTTAATTTCTTACATTTATATATTGAATTTCAATAATAACTCTCCATTTTTTTAGATCATAAAGTTGAATGATATCCAATTCAACTATAGGAAGGGAACTATACTACACAATTCTGTGGATATTAGTGAATATAGTAAAATAAAAAATTTGCAATGTGGTATAATGGATTTCATCATTATTATTTTCCCTCCAAAACAACCATAACCCTACCAATAAATAGACTACCTTGGACCACTCATTATAGAATATAGATACCCTATTCTTTAGTAAATAACCTTGAAATTAGTGATATGGTAATGAGGAATAAAGTAAGGTAAAAATATTACTTGGTAGAGTGAAGGGGAAACAATGACTAAGGATACACTAGTGGATGAAATGACATTAGGAGTGGTGTGGAATGAAAACAATGGAAGATGGGTGGAATGAATTTCATTTTGGATTGGACATATAGAAGAAGGACTGTTGACGGTTCACATGATACCTAGATATGCAATTCTATAAGGAATCCATTGGGGGGGGAGGATAAATCTAGATTGTGTGTCACGATATGAGACCAATATACTTCAATACCTCCCCATGTAGTCAACAAACATTATATGAACCCACTCAATTTTTCAGAGAGATAAGAACCTTATTTTACTATTTTTCTTGTACTCAAATATTTTATATGAATCCACTCTATTATTTGAAGTGCTATCTGGTTATATTGTTTTTTAATAATTGAGGATATTATATTTTATATTTCAATAAAAAGAATTTGTTCTTTTGTTGGTCTAGAAACAATAAATGTTTTAATGAGGTAGATATAAACCCTCACTCCATTAAAACAATGGATGACTCAAGAATCATAAATAAGATAAAATATCATCCCCTACCAACATACTATGCTTTAATGAGGTCTTGTGGACATGATCGATAGGACACTTAAAAAATCTATGTTTCGGAAGAAAAAATACTGACAAAGATTGAGGTTTCTTCATTCGCAGAGCATGAAACTTTTTTAATATGAGAATTTTGTTATTACCAACTCTCATTTTCCCATAAATACGGTATTAGTAAATGATTTATTTGTATTCATCAATGTAGGCCACCGAATGAACCATATTGATGAATAATATAGAGTGTAGATGTTTTGTATATCATAATTATGACAGTTAATTAATTTTTTGCCTTCAGATTTCACAAGACATCCAATAATGGTTAAAAAGGTCGTGTTATATAATCATAAAAATGTTAATCTAATGTATTATTTTGACAAAAAAAGATTAATTATATTCCATCTGTGCACTGTTTTTATCAATCATTTCATTTATTACATTTGTTTAGTTAAAGAGCTTGAATATTTCATTCCTAGATTATTATATTAGACTATGTATGGGAATATTTTTGAGATTACTGTATTGGAAACATCATGCACTTAATTTTTAGAAATGCATATCAGAAAAAATCCATAATACATGTAAATAAATTTTGTATTGTATTATATTGTCATGACAATTCACGGGTTGGGCACTATTTTATTGAAAAAACTTGTAAAATTATATTGGACTAAAAAATCATGTAATTTATATATATATATATATATCAACATAAGAAAATGTATATATAAATATTTTAAAAAAATTGTTTACGGATTTGGATATGCATATATATATATATATCGGTATGTGTGTGTGTGTGTGTTTTTATATAGATTTGATATGTATATTTGTTTAAAAAACGTGTAAAATAAATTTTTTAATTCATTATTATCCCAACTATGTTAAATGCCCTAAGGAGGGTGAATCAACGTTAAAAAGATTAAAAAAACATCCCCTTCCGATATAATATTTTTGTTAAAAAAACACTATTGTCTTTCTTTCTCATAGTAATTTATGAAAAAAATGAAATCATGCATGAGGCATAATAATTTTACTAGGTTCACCAGAATTGGGATATGTGTTCGGCACTAAAATTTCATTTCGAAATGAAATAAAAAACATTGAGTTATATTTATCAAACATTGTGCTAAATTGATTTGATTTTAATGAATTGACCTGAGTCGACATGACCCATTACTCGAATTGGAATGACACAGGGCTTGAAGCACGTTCTTAATCACCATAGGCCAGTGAAAATCCCCAGGAATAAATAAAAATATATAGGGAAATGTTTTCTCAATGGTGAACCAACAAAACCGATCAATGAAATGGGAGTACCACACCAATATAATCAGAGTTAACTTCATAAAAATCATCCATAGTATGCAATAATGACTTTGTATATAACAAATGTAACATCACAAATCATATAAAAAAATACCATAATGATACATATACATGGTATCAAAATTCAAAAGAACTATAGTCAAAATTATGGATCCCAAGAATAGACATGGCCCACACATACATCACTGTGATTATAAAATAAAATAAATGAATCCACACGAGTCAATCCCTATGACGTAGTGTCCAATCCATAAAGTTCTTGATTTCATTATTAATGAAGAGAATCCATGTTACATTATAACATTCAATAATAGAGTCTACATATACATAATGGAATACGTAGGGTTTGAGGAACATATCCCAGTAGGTTACCACCATTATTCTATTTATTTTTTTACATGAAAACCAAAAGTCTAGTTAGAAAACACATTTCAAAAATAAATCACATTGAAAACGTTCCATTTTAAAATTACCCTTTTAAATCCTTGCGGATTTAAATTTAAATTAAATTATGATTTCCAAATCATTTTTCAAAATGGTTCAAAAAAATACACAAGGCCACATGGAACATGATGCTAAAAATACCCAACATGTAAGGGAAAGTTGTAACATACCAAATAAATAAAGAATAAGACATTTTCCTTAATTATTAATATTAAGGAATTAAATATTAATTTACATTAAATGGGTTTCTATGTTCGACGACGTACCCAATAAACAACAATCAGTTTATTTGAAATCTTACATTGGACACTAATAATTTAATATTATTATTTTAAATATTTGTTAACTCCTAGCCATTGTATTGGTAGGAATGAATATAACAAACTAAAATATGATTATACATGTCTGTTAAATGTTTTAACATTTATCTAATAAAATTTAGGGGCATAAAATATGAATGAATCTAATTTTAATCCAAAATACTCTAATATTTACTAAAATGCCGATTTACCATCTTTTTATGGAGAATCATCTTTAAATATAGTTATAGTCACATTTATATGTTCTATAAAAAAAATAATGTTTTTTAGATTCTGGACATCAAAATTTATTTTGGGTAATTTTTTGTATTTTTCTGATAAAATTCATTTTTTTAATGAATATTTAAAAATACTGTATTTTAATTAAAAAGTGCCTTTTAATATAATCTATTTATACGGTTAGATTATCTTTTTAATTGGTTTTATAGTGTAATTATATTATGTGTTTACCTTTTAATCCAATGTTGGTCATTGGAATTAATTTCACTTTAAATTTGACATAAAAAAGTGTAAATATTTTGATAGTTATTGTTTCTTAAAAACCCGCTATTTTTTACAATAGGAATTATTTTTAAATTAATAAATCCATCATCTATGATTAGAATATGAAAAAATAGACTTCATTCTTGAATTTGGAGAATCAAATATATTAGAGGCTGAATTTTTTGTAGTTTTCGGAAAAACATCAATTTTTAAAGAATAGTGACACCATGTAGTAGTAGTTATAAAACTTACTTTGTCATTTAAATGAAATTTTACCACTAATGTGAATTGAATTTCGAAAATCTGACATACATAGTTTTTATTATTAAGTAAAATGTGGTTCAATAATCTGAAAATATATTTTGTTGAATAGTAACTTTTGACTTTTATTTACCGCGGTTAAAGGTAAATAGGGTAATTTAAGGTAAAAAGATTATTATAATAACTCAAAATTACCTTAACACTTGTCATAATTTTATTGGATGTGTAATGGACGACCATGGGCATCCTTTAGTCGATTTTGGGACCCCATGGAGCCACCTGTGAATGATATCTACACTTTAGATTAATTAATTTAAAGTAAAAGCTAAAATGACATAACCAAAAATCTTTTAGTAAATTAATTTTTATATGGTGTTGAATAAGTAATAGTTTTTACTATAAATATTCATTTGAAAGAGAAAATTATTTTCTACATCATTGTATTTTTCTTATAATTTTTAGTCACAAGATAATTTAAATTATTTATGACACAATAATGATGCAGTGTTTACCTCATTAATAAATCATTTAAATAAATGAGATTATAATTATTAAAATAACATCCAAAACCTATCCAATTATTATTGGATGATTTTATTTAGATCTTGAGTCATCATATATTATACATTAATGATTATTGGGCTTTTAAAAACCCTATATCATTATATAATAAAATAATATTTTCACATTTTTATAAAGAGCCCCTCCTACCCCTTATAAAAAGCCCTCACTTCATAGTCATTCATCACACCTCTCAAGCCCCTTCTCTCATCAAAAATCCAACCAATTAATCTACCTACATCTCTCTCTTCCATATATAAGCCTTAACATAGGAATAAGGCACTTTAAACAACCATTTTGGTTCAAACCAAAGGGAGTTCCCCAAATTAAATGTAACATAATCTCTTAACTTTTCTTTTATTTTACTTCTCCAACCCATAAACTGTTTTTATTAAATTATTTTATGTCAAAACAAATATCCAAAATATACTATGATGGTTTTATGAGACATATTAGAACTACACTTACACACACCTCCATCTAATGGGTGAAGAACATACTGTTTCTATAGATGGAAAACTAACGCCTCACTAACGATTATTGTACGATTATCTTCTACCTCCTCCCATGGTGGCCTTTAAGATAAAATTTTATTTTTATATGATATATATTATGTTTATA
This sequence comes from Viscum album, assembly GCA_963277665.1. Lineage (NCBI taxonomy): Eukaryota > Viridiplantae > Streptophyta > Magnoliopsida > Santalales > Viscaceae > Viscum > Viscum album. The sequence goes on from OY728143.1 coordinate 1,696,278,354, forward strand.
TTTTCTTTATTATTCTTTATTTACCATTTATATCATACCATTTTGGTTTCCATATTGGGTAAACTCGATAATTTCATTTGAGGAAGTGCGGACTACCGCCCCCTCAAAGTGATATGACTCGTTAATTCCATATGTGGGACGCATAAAGGGTGAGGTTAATGATATTATATCTTATATTATACTATAATTATAGTATTACCTATTTATAATTATGTTTTAATTCCATTAAAATAAAAAATATAAATGGAAGTAGCGTTCATGCGTACGTTCGACATACCGTCTCCATGAACGGTGGATTTCATTTCTTACCTCAAAATGTTATGTACTATTATAAATAAATGTATATACTTGATATATATGATATATATGATATCTAAATCATGAATATCATTCTGTGTATAATGATCTTTTGAACACATGGACAACATGTAAATATAAGGTGTTCATTTTTTACTCAAATACCAAATATCGACAAATCAAACGTTATTAACTTAAATGATTACATAATCATAATAGCATGATAATACATGATATAAAAGGAATAATAAACTTGAAATGGGTTCCTATTCAATTAGAAATTATTTTTTGTTTATTATTCCTGAGATTAATGAATGATCGAGTCATGTCGGACACGAGGTAAGGCAGTTCATCTCAATCTCCTTTCATTGATGCATATTTTGTTTTAATACAAGACTTTTTTATACGATATATAAACATCTTTGACATTTCATTTCATTCAAAGGGAATCTTTTTCTTTAAAGTGTTTTAATAAAAGAAAAAAATTATTTTTTAAGGTAATTGGTGACAATGGCATTTCTTTCACCGTGAGTATTATTTGACATTTGGCTTCCTTAACACGCCATAATGTTTTTAAAAGGAAAAATGAATACCATATACACTTTTTACGTATTTTCGTATTGAAAATGATGTTGTGAATGGATTTATTATTTCAATATCTTGAAATGATATATTGTTATTACAATGTGGTAATGTTTTATTTCCGTTATACTTATGTTATGTGTTATGATTATATTATGGTTTATCGACATTGTTTACGTATACAGGTAGTTCAATGATAAACCTAGGGTGGGTTAGCTGGAGATATCTCTCCAATGCAATGGGTAACGTGATGGAGGTAAACATTAATATTTATCCTAAATGATTTAGGGAATATACTGTTATGGGTATTCCAAATGTAACTCCCTACATAGATATGATATCTACAATGTAAGTATGATATGAATTCCACAAGTTACCTTTATGATATATGATTTTTATCTGTTATTCATAAATTTTATAATTTCAGGGGGTAAGTAAAAGAGTTTATGTTTTGTATGTATTTTTGAAATAATGTTTTGTTTCTTTGTATTATAACCCTTACTGAGATTTTATGCTAATGCCATGTTTGGAAATGTTTTCATAGGACTTAATGATTAATATGGTCAAGGATGGGATAAAGGAAAAGTCATGTTGTCTAAAACAAGGAACTAGACCTGACACTTTTTTTCAAAATTTTTTATTTTATGAAAAAATTGTTAACTGAGTGGAAGTTTCTACTTTATAACCTTTTTAGATGTAATAGTTATGTACTAATTCTCAAAAACACTTAACTTGAAAAGATCCTCAATGTCCATTATTCATTTAATTCAATATTATGTAATGTTTAAGGCTGAGTCCTTATAAAAATACATCATCATAATCATAAAATACCCATATAAGTAGACATGGGAATCATATATCACATCACATCATAATTAAGCTAATCAAATTCAAAAAACTTATAAACCAACCCATAATGGGTATTGTTCTCCTAGAAATTGAATCATTGGGCCTATAATGAGTAATTCTAAACAAGTTTTGTATCTGTTGGAACAACAATGAAGGATCCCACAGTCATCCTTTGGGCCAACACTAAGATGTCAAATGGTCTCTTAGAAACATATCGGGGAATCTCTCATGGGGTTCCTACCCAAAGTCTATCATGGTACCTTGGAAACAAAAATGGAAGGTATCGTAGTTTTCATTCCAAATGACGACATAGTCCCTCAAAAAATCACATCACTCACGTGCCAGTTAACTAATGTACTACTTCATGCCACATATCATCGAAACATGTTCCGTATAAATCCAACCCACTTCACAAGCCATTATCATAATCAAACATGACCATTTTATCAAAACACATTCAAAATGATAAATTAATTTATAAAATAATTAAATAAATCAATTTTGATACAAAAATCCCTTTCAACCATTTTATTAAATACATGGTGTGCATACATGATAAACCCATTTGAAACTGTAACACCCCAGGTAAGTAAAGAGTATGACATTTTAACATTTATCCATATTTGTGAATAAAATATTAATATGAATATAAAGTGGACTCTATGCTTGATGGCGTACCTAACACGCAACAACGAGTTTCTTGGGAATCTTACGTTGGACTCTAATAATTAAATATTATTATTTTAAATAGTAGTTAACACCTAGCCGTTGTAATGAAGGGAATGAACAGAACTAACTATCAAATGATTATATATGTTTGTCAAATATTTTTACTTTTTACAATAAATGTTAGAGGATTAAAAATGCGAATGAATCCAATCTTAAGCGTAAACATTCTAATATTCCTTAAAAGGTCGATTAACCACCTTTTGAGGGAGAAAATATTTTAAATCCTGTTTTTGACAATTTTATGTGTTATATTTGACAAAATAGAATTATTCTTTAGAATCAGGACATCAAAATTTACTTTAAGTAAATTTTTTTGTATTTTTTCGAAAAAGATCAATTTTTAATTAATAGTGAAAAATGTTGTATTTTAATTAAAAACCTCTTTTTAATCTAATTTATTTATATGATTAGATTATATTTTGAATTTATTTTAAAGTGAAATTAGAATATATTTTTACCATTTAAGCCAATACTGGTCGTTGGAATTAATTTCACTTTGAAATCGGACTTAAACTAGTGTCAATCTTTTGATACATTTTGTTTCATAAAAACACGCTATTTGTTTTGACAGCGGGAATTAATTATTAAATTAATTAATGAAACTTATATTTTTTTAATTTTTTAAAATAGGCATCATTTTTTAATTTGGAATATCAAATATAGCTTAGGGTGAATTTTTGGTAATTTGCTGAAAAACTTCAATTTTCGATGAATAGTGAAACCACTAACTGGTACTTATAAAAACTGATTTTCCGTTTAAATGAAATTTTTCCATATTTGTGTTTTGAATTTCAAAAATCAAACATACATGGTTTTCATTAAAAAGTAAAATGTGGTTCAATGGGATTAGAAATTTTTTTGGTGAATAGTAACTTATTAAGTTTTTAATCGCGATTAGAGGTAATTAGTGTAGATTAAGGTAAGAATAATGTTTTAATAAAATGAAATGACAAAGACACATGTCCTACCCTCATTGGATGTGTCATGGCCAACCGAGATAATTCATTGGTCAACTTGGGGACCACATGGAGCCACTTTGGTTGGAAAATGACATAAATACCTTTTTATTTAATGTTAAAGTAAAAATGACACAAACATGAGATGTTTTACTAAAACAATTTTTACATGGGGTTATACAAGTCATATTTTTTACTATAAATAGTAATTGGAATGCGAAAAATATTTCCTACATCATAGTAGTTTTTTATAATTTTTAGACACTAAATAAATTAAATTATTTATGACATCATGATGATGCAGCGATGACCTCATTATTTAAAGATTTAAATAAAATGGAATGATAATTTAATATCTAAGACCTACACATGTCTAAAACCTATTGGTTGGGTGGATTTGGAACCCTTATCACCTTATCCTCGAAACACATCAATGTGGGACCATTAAAATCCGAAACTCATTCTAAAATAAAGTAACATTTCTTTACATTCCAAGAGTGCCCCTCCTCTCCTCTTATAAAAGGCCCCCACCTCTACCACCTTACCCACACCTCTCAAGACTTTGGCTCGGCCAAACCCTTCCCATTTTTCCTCTCCAAATCCTTATATTACTCCTAGAAGCATCACTTTGGACAGATGTCTTCCCAAGGATTCCATTGAGCTCAAATCAAAAACAGTTACCCGATTTTAAGGTAATGTCTTCACTTGTGTTCTTTTGTTTTATTTTGCTTCTCCAAACCCCTCAAAAATTTTTATTCATTTCTTTTGTAACAACTCTTGTATCTTCAATATACTATGATGTTGTTATAAGAGGCATTTGAGCTACACTTACACACACCTACATCAAATGGTTAAAGAACATCATGTTTCTGTGGATGGCGAATTTCTGCCTCATGAAACGATGATTGTTCATCAATCATATAACACCTTAAAAGGTGGCCATTAAGATGTCACTATACATATATATGATATATAATATGTTTATGTTATACTTAAGCTTCTTTATTTTTCTTTTGTGGCATACCATTATGATTTCCATTGTGGGTAAACACGATAATTTCATTTTAGGAAGTGCGGACTACCGCCCCCTCAAAGTGATTTGATTCGTTAATGCCATATGTGGGTTGTATAAAGGATAGATTTAAAGTTATTATATATGATGTATGATACATATAAATGATGAATATAACTCTGGAATTAAAATATACATACCTATCATTTAGTTTGAATTCCATTAATATGACATAGAAATGAAAGTAGCGTTCATGCGTACGTACGGATTACCGTCTCCATGAACGGTGCATTTCATTTCTTACCTCTAAATGATTATGTAATATTATGAATACATTTATATTCTGGATATATATGATATATATGATATCCAAATAATGAATATCATTCTGGATATAATGAACCTTTGACCACACGAACAACATGTAATTGTAAGAAGTCCACTTTCCACTTAAGAACCACATATCGACAAAACAAACATTGTTAACTTCAATGATTACAACATGGAAATAAGTTATATAAAATGATTAATGAACTTGAAAAATGTTCTTAATAGATTATAAATTAACTCAAGTTTATTATTCAGGAAGTTAAAGAACGATCAATTCAAGTTGGACTCGAGGTAAGGGATCCTATCCCTCTCTTTCTTTTTAAGTACACTCTTTTATGTCATTCCTTTTAAGCTCATATTTCTTAATATTGGGATGTTCTTTTATATTAATTCTACTGTAATTTTTATTTTAATATGATGAGAGACCCTATTCTCTATCATTAATCCATTTTGGAAGTTTTGAGTGGCGCCCTTAGGCTGCCGAATTTTCATAAGATATTTAACCTCTCTCTTTCTTTTTAAGTACTCTCCTTTATGTCAATTCTTTTAAGATCCTATTTGTTATGTTGGGGGAATGTTCTTTTAAATTTATCTTTCTGTAAACTTTATTTTAATATGATTATAGACCCTATTTTATCTCATCCATCCATTTTTTTAAGTTTTAAGTGGCGTCGTTAGGCTGTCGAGTTTTCGTAAGGGATTTTTCATCTCACATTTATTCCCATGAGATTTATGCTACATTTTCCACAATTTACGTTGAGTGGTGTATTTACTTCCCATTATTTTACTCATTGTGTAATATAATTTCATTTATGAGTATTTACATCAATGTTGTATTTTCCTTTTTTCATGGGGTGTGTGTTTCGAAAGATACCCATGTCGGTAAGGGAACCTTTCACCCTCCTTTTGTTTAAAAGTCTTCATTGGTTATGTCTTTTAATTAACATAATATTATGTTGGGATATGTTCTTCTATATCCTTATTGATTTAAATTTAATGTCCAAGTGATGAGATACCCTTTTTATCTCTCATAAACTCATTTTCTGAATTTTGTAGTGACGTCGTTAGGCTGTCAAACTTTTGTAGGGGAACTTCTTAACCCAATTTTTATTCTTAGGGATAAGCTTGTACTCCTTGAATATGTTGTTCTATGAAGATGTGTGAATAACCTCTGATTTTTTTACACTTAATATCCACTTATATTTGGTGTATTATTTTGTCACACATAATTATATAATTGAATTATCCTTAATCCAAGGATACCGTCTTTGTAAGGGACTTTGTCTCAATCTCCAATCATTGAGGAATATTTTGTTTTATACACAACCTTCTTTCATAAGGTGTATAAACCCCTTTGACTTTTACTTTTATCCAAAAGGAATATTTTTTATACGAATCAGTTTACTAAATGACAAAAGGAAATGTTTTTTTCGTACGTATGCGGCGACAATGACTTCTCCACCGCTGTGACCATTATTTGAGTTTTGGCTTCCTCTACAAGCCATACCTTTTTTTTAAAGAAAAATAAATACCATTTTTTACATTTCATTTATTTTTTTATTGAAAATGGTTTTCATAATTTTTTTATATCAATGTGTTGTATTGATATATTGTGATTGAAAGGTGGAAATGTTATGTTTTCTTTATGTATGTTTTATGTGATACGATTATGTTGTGGTTCTTGGGCATTATTATGAAGATGGGTGGTTCCATGATAAACTAAGGGCGGGTGAGCCCGATATGGCTCTCCAATTCATTGGGTAACACGAAGGAGTTAAGCATTAAGGTTTCTCCGAAGAGATTTAGGTAATATACTTTGATGGGTATTCCAAACGTAACCAAGAGGGTTACTCCCTATGTAAGAATGTTATGAATGACTCAAGTTACCATTATGTCTTATGATTTATATGATTTATTCATGATTTTATGAGGTATGTTAAAGTGTATATGTTTTATGGGTAAATTATGATTTCATTCTTATATATATATGTACTCATGTTTCCTTTCCATACTTTTTATAACCCTTACTGATCTTTTTATGCTCATCCCATGTTTTTGAAATGAATTTCACAGGTCAAGGGAATGGTACATGATATGATGATAGTGTCTAGGAGGTGTCAAGAACAAATACATGTTTTAATTTAAATATGTTTCCGTTGATGGGAAAAATGAATACTATCTTTTATGTAACCACTTTGTTTAAATGAGGAATGTAATTCAAGTTTTATGATCTAATTCTCTAAAACTCTAAACCTGAAAAGATAATTGATGTGTAATATTTTAATAACTCTATATTAAGTAAGGATTAAGGCTGGGGCCTTATAGTTGGTATCAATGGTCAGTTTATATAACTTTAGAGGTTAGGGTATTCTCTAAGCACAAGTGATATTACCATAATGGTTAGGATTTCAGAAAGAGTCTTAGTTTTAGATAAAGTGAATGAGTAAGTATATCTTAGTGTTTACCTTCCTCATTAGTACATGATGGTTTTGTTGATATACTCACACTGACATTTCTGTTTTTAGTGAGTGGATGGATCTAGCAGGCACCGAAGAGACAACAGGTTTGAAGGAAACTGTGGCGGTTCTCTGATTAAGATACTAGATAAAATGGGGGATTCAATGAGGAAACTCATGGTTGTTGTAAACCAACTATCAAGGAGTCATGATTAACCACTTGAACCTTGGTATGATCTGTAATGAATCATGTATAAAATGACCAATTGATGTGTAAGTTCAGGTAATAATTATAAAGGTAACCATTAGAGTTTATATGATCCTTACTTTTGAGGTAATTATGGGTTATTATATGTTATGATGGAAAATGAAAGGCATGAGATAAACACGAGGTTAAAATATGTTATGATCATTTTTGAAGATTTTATCTCGTTTTGGGGAATGTTTTAAAATTATATAGTTTTGTAAAATGGACAACACGCAGACTGTGTGACAACCCGTCGCGTCGGACAAAGCTGCAGGAAATGAACCCACAACCAAAGTGAGACTGGTATTTATCTCCTACCACTGGACTACGTGAAGTCCCTGGTTAGTTTGACTAATTATTTTTAGTTAGATGATTTTATGAATTAAGAGTAAGCTGATTTTGGGTTATCTATGGAAATTTATTAACCTATCATGGAGGATATGTGATTAGGTTAATTACTTTTCAATACGAGACATTAAGAGCAACTGATTTTGTTTGGAGATAAATGTTACGATTAATCTTGGAAGACTATGTGACTAAATCCATCAAATATTTGGGTTTCAATCTTACTTTGGTTTACTTTGAAGAATTTTATGGACAAATTTATTATCAAATGGTCCACGTTGAACTTTGGGTTTTGTTGGACAAATTTTGGAGATTAAGAATAGATTTTCTTTTTATAAAGGGTTATCCTTTTCTGGATTATCTGCTCTTGTACTAACCTTTTTGGTTTTGGTTTTGGTTAAAGTCTAATGACATAGGAAGTATATAGTTCTCTTTTGTGGATTAGGTGATTCTCTAGAAGGTGATTATAGTGAACAAGTCTTCCTAAATACTCGTCTTTTGGAGAAAATATGAGTTTGTGTAAGAAATCTAATAAAAGTTGAAAGTCAACATGATAAGTAATTATTATTCCTTATGAATAATTCCTCAATAAAAAAACAAAAATGTTTTCAATTAACTTTTCCTACTGGGGAATCGAATACCGTTTAACCCATCCCAAGTTTGTGATTTTCTTGTCGTTAACTTTCTCCTAAACATGTTTTCTATAACTCTCCATCAGAACATGACCCTATATTTTCTCCTCCATGTCCATGTTTTCTTACATGGAATCCTAGTATGGGTTAACTCGGGTGACCTCTATACTTCTCATTCTTTATTTTAAGTGATTATTTTACCGACGCTTGTTCCGATGTGGGACATTCAAGGATGTTTCCGAGCCCAATTTTAAAATTGCGAGGATGCAATTCCCAAAAGGGGGGAAGGATGTAACCCCCATGTAAATAAAGAGTATGAAAATTTTACATTAATCCATATTTGTGAATAAAATATTAATATGAATTAAATAGGACGCTGTGCTCGATGGAGTACCCAACACGCAACAATGAGTTTCTTGGGAATCTTATGTTGCACTCTAATAATAAAATAATATTATTTTAAATAGTAGTTAATGCCTAGCCTTTGTAATGGTGGTAATGAAAAGAACTAACTAAAAAATGATTATATATGTTTGTCAAATATTTTTACTTTTTAAAATAAATTTTAGAGGATTAAAAATGCGAATGAATCCAATCTTAAGCGTAAACATTCTAATATTCTTTAAAATATCGATTAACCGCCTTTTGATGGCATACCTATTTTAAATCCACTTTTTGACAATTTAATGTGTTATATTTGACAAAATAAAATTCTTCTGTAGAATCTGGACATCACAATTTACTTTGTGTAATTTTTTGGTATTTTTCCGAAAAAGTTCAATTTTTAATGAATAGTGAAAAATGTTGTATTTTAATTCAAAACCACTTTTTAATATAATTTATTTATATTATTATATTATCTTTTGAATTAGGTTTAAAGTGAAATTATAATATATTTTTACCATTTAATCAAACAGTGGTCTTTGAAATTAATTTCACTTTGAAATCGGACTTAAACTAGTGTCAATCTTTTAATACATTTTGTTTCATAAAAACACGCTATTTGTTTTGACAGTGGGAATTAATTATTAAATTAATTAATGAAACTTATATGTTTTGAATTTTTTCAAATAGACATCATTTTTGAATTCAGAATATCAAATATAGATTAGGGTGAATTTTTGGTAATTTTCTGAAAAACGTCAATTTTTGATGAATAGTGAAACCACTAAGTGGTACTTATAAAAACAGATTTTCCGTTTAAATGAAATTTTTCCATATTTGGGTTCTGAATTTCAAAAATCCGACATACATGGTTTTCATTAATAAGTAAAACATGGTTCAATGGGATTAGCATAATTTTTAGGTGAATAGTAACTTATTATGTTTTTAATCGCGATTAGAGGTAATTAGTGTAGTTTAAGGTAAGAATAATGTTTTAATAAAATTAAATGACCTAGACGTGTGTCCTACCCTCATTTGATGTGTCAAGGCCGACCACTACAATCCATGGTTCATCTTGGGGACCCCATGGAGCCACTTTGGTTGGAAAATGACATAAATACCTTTTTATTTAATGTTAAAGTAAAAATGACACAAATATGAGATGTTTTACTAAAACAATTTTTTCATGGGGTTATACATGTCAGATTATTTACTATAAATAGTATTTGAAAATATAAAAATATTTCCTAGATCATTGTATTTTTTTAATAATTTTTAGACATTAAATAAATTAAATTATTTATGACATCATGGTGATGCAGTGATGACCTCATTATTTAACGATTTAAATAAAATGGAAAGATAATGAAATATCTATGACCTAAACATGTCAAAAGCCTATTGGATGGGTTTATTTCGAACCCTTATCACCTTATCCTATAAAAACATCAATTTGGGACCATAAAAATCCGAAACGCATTCTAATATTAAGTAACATTTCTTTACATTCCAAGAGTGCCCCTCCTCTCCTCTTATAAAAGGCCCCCACCTCTACCACCTTACCCACACCTCTCAAGCCTTTGGATCGGCCAAAACCTGCTCATTTTGCCTCTCCACATCCCTCTATTACTCCTATAAGCCTCACTTTGTGCATACGTCTTTCCAATGAATCCTTTGATCTCAAATCAAAAAGAGTTACCCGATTTTAAGGTAATGTCTTCACTTGTGTTCTTTTGTTTTATTTTGCTTCTCCAACCCCCTAAACTCTTTTTATTCAAATATTTTGTAACAACTCCACTATCATAAATATACTAGGATGTTGTTATATGAATAATTCGTGCTACACTTACACACACCAACATCAAATGGTTAAAGAACATACTGTTTCTCTGGATGGAGAATTTCGGCCTCACGAACCGATGATTGTTCAACACTCATATAACACCTTAAAAGGTGGACATTAAGATGTCACTATACTTATATATGATATATAATATGTTTATTTTTTACTTAAGATTATTTATTTTTCTTTTGTGGCATAGATTTATGGTTTCCATTGTAGGTAAACACGATAATTTCATTTTAGGAAGTGCGGACTACCGCCCCCTCAAAGTGATTTGATTCGCTAATGCCATATGTGGGATGTATAAAGAATGGATTTAAAGTTATTATATATGATTTATGTTACATATAAATGATGAATATATTATGGAATTAAAATATACATACCTCCCATTTAGTTTTAATTCCATTAATATGACAAAGAAATGAATGTAGCGTTCATGCGTACGTACGGCTTACGGTCTCCATGAACGGTGCATTTCATTTCTTACCTCTAAATGATTATGTAATAATATAAATACATGTATATTATGGATAAATATGATAAATATGATATCCAAATCATGAATATAATTTTGTATATAATGAACCTTTGACCACACGAACAACATGTAATTGTAAGAAGTCCACTTTCGACTTAAGAACCAAATTTCGACAAAACCAACATTATTAACTTAAACGATTACAACATGGAAATAAGTGATATAAAAGGAATAATTAACTTTAAAAATTTTATTAATAAAGTATAAATTACCTCAAGATTATTATTCAGGACGAAACAGAACGATCGAGTCAAATCGGACCCGAGGTAAGGGATCCTACCCCTCTCTTTCTTTTTAAGTACACTCTTTTATGTCATACTTTTTATGCTCATATTTATTATGATTGGGATATTATTTTATATTACTCCTACTGTAATTTTTATGTTAATATTATGAGAGACCCTATTCTCTCTCATTAATCCATTTTGGATGTTTTGAGTGGCGCCGTTAGGCTGCTGAATTTTCGTAAGAGATCTAACCTCTCTCTTTCTTTTTAAGTACTCTCCTTTATGTCACTTCTTTTAAGATCCTATTTGTTATGTTGGGGGAATGTTATTTTATATTACGTTTTTTGTAAACTTTATGTTAATATGATGAGAGACCCTATTTGTTCTCATCAATCCATTTTTGTATGTTTTAAGTGGCGCTGTTAGGCTGCCAAGTTTTCGTAAGGGATTTTTCATCTCACTTTTATTCCCGTGATATTTATGCTACATTTGCCACAAGTTCCTTTGATTGGTGTATTTACTGCCCATTATTTTACTCATTGTGTAATATAAATTCATTTATGAGTATTTACATCAATGTTGTATTTTCCTTCTTTTATGGGGTGTATGTTTCGAAAGATACCCATTTCGGTAAGGGAACCTTTCACCCTCCTTTTCTTTAAAAGAATTAATTTGTTATGTCTTTTAATTCAGATAATATTTTGTTGGGATATGTTATTATATATCCTTATTGATTTAAATTTTATGTACAAGTGATGAGATACCCTTTTTATCTCTCATCAACTCATTTTCTGAATTTTGTAGGGACACCGTTAGGCTGTGAAAATTTTGCAGGGGAACTTCTTAACCCAATTTTGATTCATTGGGATAAGCTTGTACTACTTGAATATGTCGTTATATGAAGATGTGTGAATATACTCTGATTGTTTTACACTTAATATCTATTTATATTTGGTGTATTATTTTTTCACACATAATTATTTAATTGATTTATCCTTAATCCAAGGATATCGTCTTTGTAAGGGACTTCGTCTCAATCTCCATTCATTGAGGCATATTTTGTTTTATACACAACCTTATTTCATTAGGTGTATAAACCCCTTTGACTTTTACGTTTATCCAAAAGGAATATTTTTTATACAAAGCATTTTACTAAACGATAAAAGGGAATGTTTTTGTCGTACGTATGCGGTGAAAATGACTTCTCCGCCGCCATGACCATTATTTGAGTTTCGGCTTCCTCTACAAGCCATAACTTCTTTTTAAAAGAAAAACAAATACCATGTTTTACATTTCTTTTATTTTGTTATTAAAAATGGTTTTCATAATTTTTTTATATCAATGTGTTGTATTTATATCTTGGGATTGAATGGTGTAAATGTTATGTTTCCTTTATTCATGTTTTATGTGATACGATTATGTTGTGGTTCATGTGCATTATTATGAAGACGGGTGGTTCCGTGATAAACTAAGGGCGGGTGTGTTGAGTCAATAAGGTTTTCCTTATGACATTTCCATTCCTTCTTGTTTTGAAAATCACAAACACCTTATCTTTAAAGAAATTTGATTTTATAAAGAGAATTGCTTTTATAAGGAAAATTGCTTTTATAAGGAAAATTGCATTTATAAGGAAAATTGATTTTACAAGGAAAATTGATTTTATAAGAAAAATTGCTTATATAAGGAAAATTTATTTTATAAAGAAAATTGCTTTTATAAGGAAAATCACTTTTATAAGGAAAATCGCTTTTGTAAGAAAAATTATCCTTATCATATTTTCATTCATAATTTTCCAAAGTATAAGATTTGGATTCATTTCTGTCTTCTCGGAATTGTTTAAAACTTTGATATGAAGAATTCTGTTTTAGGATCCGAATTCTGGACAAGAACTGTAATAGAGTTTCACTCCGAAATCCAGATGAGAACTGTAATAAAGTTTAATCCTGAATTCCGGATACGAACTCTAATTAAGTACTACATCAGATTCAGGATGCGAATCCTTATGAAGTTCGACAACGAATTCTGATGATGAATTCTCATTACGAATTCTAATAATGAATTCTCATTACGAATTCTGATGATGAATTCTCATTATGAATTCTGATGATGAATTCTCATTACAAATTCTGATGATGAATTCTCATTAAGAATTCTGATGATGAATTCTCATTACGAATTCTGATGATGAATTCTCACTACGAAATCTGATGATGAATTCTCATTACGAATTCTGATGACGAACTCTCATGACGAATTCTCATTCCGAATTCTCATTCTGAATTCATCTATTAAACAAAATCTCATCATCTCTGTTTTGTACACTCTGAATTTATTCAGACTCCTTATCTTCACTCCGAACTTTCATTCTGCTTATACCTTTATATTTTGACTACTCTTTATTATTTTCTTCCTTACACTCCGAACCTTCACTCCGAATCTTTTGAGTTAGATTTTAAAACGATGTCATACATTCTGTTTCACTTGTTTTGTTATAAAACGATGTCGTCTATTCTGTTATAAAACTAATCGTTGGCTAAGTGACACGTGTACATGTCCCTCTGATTTTTATGGAAAATATGACCGTTGGAAAGCAGGCCGACCTTACCTATAAATAGGATCTCATTTGAAAGAGCTCAGTGCTGAAAAGGGTGCTAAAAGGCTGACTGATCTTCGACTCATGTGATTACATGCTTGAAGTGATTTCTAGAGAGAGAGGCTCTTATTAACTCTCAAAGATTCATGCGACTCTGAATGTTGGTGATTACATTCGAGGACTTCTGGGGATAGGAAGACAGAGGTGCCGACAATATTGAAGTTCGAGGGCTTCCTTGCTGAGGAAGACAGAGGTTGCCAACTACCTTGAAGTTGAGGGCTTGTGGGGATAGCAAGACAGAGACTCTGATCTTCGTATTGAGGGCTTACCCTGTTGTGGGTAAGACAGACTTGCTTGAAAGTATAAATCAGGGGACCTTTATCCAAGGTTGTTGGATACCCTTCTCTTTGGGTTAAAAGACTTATATCTTATTACTTGTTGTTTTACTAATTGTATATTTCTGCTACATTTTGTAATATAAGAAAAGTATAACTTTCTTATACTTCCTTACTTGTACTCTGTTTCATTTAGATTCTATACACTTTAAGGTAGAATCTCATATTGTAATTTTTTGTTAAGTTTCAATTTCTGGAACCATATTTCCGGAACCTACTTTCAGAATCTCTTTCTAAGTTTTCATTTGGTATTAGAGGTGTTGTGAATTTTCTTAAGTTTAACTTTGTTAAACTTAGCCCTTTCCTTTGCTTAAGGAAAACATAGTTAATCGTAACTAACTTTAAAGGTTCCAATGGAATTTTTAAAGTATACAATTCACCCCCCCTCTTGTATATTGAGCACCTACATAATTATTTCGATCCTACAATTGGTATCAGAGGAGTTTTCTGAAATACTTATACTTACGAATAAGTTTTTTCTTGCTCACATTCCCATTCCGAACATTCTTATTCCAAACATTGTGATTCCGATATTTGTTATTACGAATCATTTCTACTAACAAGTTTGTGTGCCAAAGGTTATATTTAGTATGGCAGGAATTAATGTTGGATCAATTGATAATTTAAATCCTACAAGACCACCAATCTTTGATGGTATTTATTATGAGTACTGGAGAGATCGAATGAAGAATTTTCTTATCAATACTGGAGTAGACAATTTTGTTATGCTTACTGGTGATTATAAAATTCCTGACAAGGAAGTTAGAACATTCACTAACCAGGAAAACCACGAATATCAACTCAACTATAAGGCATGAAATACTCTACTGTGTTCAATGACCATAAATATATATAGACAAATTTCTTCTTGTGAAGCAGCTAATTGTATCTGGAAGAAGTTAGAAGTTACACACTTTGGAACTTCTAAGGTGATTGAGACTAGGAGAGCTATGCTTAGAGCTGAATATCATGGCATCAACTTTCCTTATGGAGAACCAATATGTAAAGTTCAACAGATATTTATGACTATAGTCAATAGCCTACTGTCTATGAGAGAGAAAGGTTTAGATGATGAAGCTCTTGTGGATAAGATAATTGATAACATGCCCAATGAGTGGGAATCCAAAAGAACAACTATAAATGAGAACAGGAAAGTGACTCAGATTTCTCTTGATGAGCTTTTTTGAACTCTTCTCCAACATGAAACCAGAATGAAGAGAGATACTGACAACATCCAAAACAAAAAGGGAAATGGAACTGTTGCTTTTACAACTACATCAAATCATATGGAAGCTAAGACTCCTAAGAGAGTAACCAGATCCAAGTCTAAGAAGATGGTAATTTAGTCAGATTCTAGTGAGAGTGAAATCTCTAAAAATGAATTAGCAAATCATGCTCGAAGAATGAACAAGATAGCTGGCCTGAGAAATTTTCAATCCATGTATAAGAAAAAGGAAAGGAAATATAAGAAAGATGGAGAAGTTACTTGTTATGAATTCAAGAGAGCTGGACATATAAGACCAGATTACCCTATGCTCAAAAAGAAAGAAATGAAAGAAAGGCATTCAGATAGGAACAGAAAGAAGTATTACAAAGAAAAAGATAAGAAGGTTCTAAAAGCTAATGAAACCTAGAGTGCCAGTGGTGGTGACTCTTCAGATGAATCTTCTGATTATGAATCTTCAGGACAGAAGAATCTTGGTCTTATAGCCAGATTACCTATTGATAATCATTGTTTTATGTCTAAGGTACGAAATGCTGAATCATTGACCAATGTTTCTTTAAATAATAATAATAGTAAGTATTATAACTCTTCAGAAAAATAATCTTCTTCTGATGAATAAAATACTTCACCTACTTATGAAGAAGTCTCTAGGTTTTCTGAACTTCTTGAGATTGAGATTTCTGAACTCAATAAAAAACTTGACAAGGAAAACTCTAGAAATTCTATTCTTATAAAAGAGATATCAGTTCTTTCTAATGATCTTAATAAGAAAAATGTTGATTTTTAAAGTGTTTCAAAAAATCTTGAGGAAGTAAGTTCTGAGAAGAACAAACTTTCTAAAGAGTTAGAAAAAGTAATTCCTACAAAAAATGTTTTCGAGCCTAACTCAAGTTCTAAAACTAATGATTTTGAGGATAAAAACTTGGTTGTAAAACTCAAGTCCCAAATTTTTACCTTAAATAAGTGTTTATCATACTTTAACCATGGTAAGGAAAATTTTGATAAAATGTATTCCCAAATACGACCTTTAAGAAATAAATCCGGATTTGGTTATACCCATGCAAAACCAATTTTCAGTAACAATTATTTTGTTCCTCAAAGTTCCCCATTTTGTACTAAGTGTCAATGTGGTGGTCACTGGGCAAAGAGTTGTTCCTTCAACAAAACACAATCCTTAGGATTTCACAAAGCTTATTTTTCTAAGAATATGTGGATACCTAAAATTTTATAATCTGGAAATCTCGGATCCAAACATGTTTGGATTCCTAAAGTCTAATTTTATTCCTGATTTCAGGAAAATAAAGAGAGTATTAGCAACAATACATGGTACATAGATAGTGGATGTTCCCGGCACATGACTGGTAACAAAATCTATTTTGAAAAGATTATCAAAACGAATGGAGGAAAGGTAACTTTTGGAAATAATGCTAAGGGTGATATTGTTGGTATTGGTAATATTGTTTTTCTTGGTAAAACTTTGATTTAAAATGTTCTTTTTGTTAAGGCTCTTAAGAACAACCTCATTAGCATAAGTCAGTTATGTGATGAAGGTTACCTTGTGAATTTTAGGAATGATAAGTGCTTAGTTCACAATTCCAAGGAAGAATTTATTCTCTCAGCCAATAGGAAAGAGAATGTTTACACCTTAAACTTACAAGATCTTAGAAGCCACGATTTACCTTGCCTTAGTGCAACAGAAGATCATTCCTGGATATGGAATAGAAGAATAGGTCACTGTAACCTTTGGAACCTATGTAAACTCTCTATGAAGAAACTAGTTAAGGATCTACTGGAGCTTAGATTAGATTCTTCTAGAGTTTTTGATCCTTGTCAATATTGAAAGAAACATAAATCTAGTTTTAAATCGTTCGGTGATGTCTTGACAACTGATGCATTATAGTTAGTGCACATGGATCTTTTTGGTCCAACACAAACTGGATGTATTGGAGGCAAATACTATATGTTTTTTCTAGTTGATGATTGCACTAGATTTACTTGGGTCTATTTTCAAGCAAAGAATTTTGAAGCTTTTTCTTATTTCAATAGTTTTAGAGCTCAAGTTAAAAATGATAAAAACCTTCCATTGAAAACTATTCATAGTGATCATGGTGGAGAATTTAAAAATTCTAATTTTGAAACTTTTTGTAGTAGAAAAGGTATTACTCACAATTTTTCAGCACCTAGAACTCCTCAACAAAATGGTGTAGTTGAAAGAAGAAATAGAATTCTTAAAAAAATAACTAGAACCATGTTGAGTGAATATTCTATAGCTAGACAATTCTGGGCTGAAGCTGTATGTACTTCTTGTTATACTTTAAATCGAGTTTTGATTATACCTTTTCTTAATAAAACTCTTTATGAGTTATGGAATGGTAGAAAACCAAGACTATCCTACTTCAAGGTTTTTGGTTGCAATGTATTCATTCTGAATACTAAAGATAACTTACATAAATTCGCACCTAAATCTGAAGAAGGGATTTTCTTAGGTTATTCCACAATCTCTAAGGCTTATAGAGTTTTTAATAAAAACACTTGTACTGTTAAAAAAACAGTACATGTAAAATTTGATGAGTCAGATCCTTTTGTTTTAAAACAATCTCAGCCTACATCCTTGGATGTGTTTTCAAAAACTAATTATCAACCTTTGATAGAAGTACCTTCTGATAAGGATAATGTTTAAGAAGATATTCCTGAAACATTTACTCCAGAAGAATTTCAACCCTATGTTGATGAACAGGCTTTTCAAAACCCAACTCAGGCGTTTCTTAAGGATCATCCCAGTGATAGTATCATTGGTGATGTAAATCAACCTGTAAGGACTAGAAGTTTCTTAAGAAATGAAGTAGAACATCTAGCATTTCTTTCCCAATTAGAACCTAAAAGCACTGATGAAGCTTTATGTGATGACGATTGGATCAAAGCCATGCAAGATGAACTAAATGAATTCGAAAGGAATAATGTCTGGACCTTGATTGAAAGACCTAAGGAAACTTCTGTAATTGGAGTCAAATGGGTTTTTAGAAATAAATGTTATTAAAATGGAGTCATAGTAAGAAATAAAGCTAGACTTGTTGATAAAGGCTATAATCAGCAAGAGGGAATAGACTATGAAGAAACCTATGCTCCATTAGCTAGACTTGAATCTATCCGTATTCTACTTGCCTTTGCAACATTATTTAATTTCAAAGTTTTCCAAATGGATGTGAAATGTGCTTTTCATAATGGTTATGTTCAAGAGGATGTTTTGGTTAAACAACCTCCTGGCTTTGAAGATACAAAACATCCTGATTATGTTTTTAGACTTACCAAAGCTCTGTATGGCCTTAAACAAGCCCCACGAGCATGGTATGATAGACTCACTAGATTTTTGCTTCAAAATAACTATGTTAAGGGAAATGAAGATCCAACCCTTTTCATAAAGAAAGATAAAACAATGTTTTGATTGTTCAAATTTATGTTGATGACATCATATTTGGTTCAACTCAACAATCTTTGACTGACTCTTTTGCAAATATAATGAAATCTGAGTTTGAAATGAGTATGATGGGTGAGTTAACATTTTTCCATGGTTTTCAAATTTCTCAAAAACCAGAACGAACCTTCATATCTCATCATAATTATATTAAATATCTTCTTGAAATGTATGGTTATGATAACACTAAGAGTATTAGTACTCCCATTGGTACCTCAAACTCTTTAGACCTTGATGAGGCTAGGAAACCAGTAGATCAAACATCTTTTAGAGGTATGATAGGAAGCCTACTATACTTAACAGCTAGTCGACCAGACTTAACGTTTTCAGTATGATTATGTGCAAGAAATCAATCCAATCCTAAGGAATCTCCCTTAAATGTAGTAAAAATAATTTTTCACTACCTTAAGGGAACCATGGATCTAGGATTATTTTATACTTCTGGAAATGATTTTGTCCTAAAAAACATTTCAGATGCTGACTTTGGTGGATGTAGAATGGATAGAAAAAGTACATCCGGAACTTTTCATTTCTTAAGAGATTCATTAGTTTCTTGGTCATGCAAGAAGCAACATTCTGTAGCACTCTCCACTGCTGAAGCTGAATATGTAGCAGCTGGAAGTTGTTGTGCTCAAGTGTTGTGGATGCAACACACACTCACTAACTATGGATTGAGTTTTACTAAAACTCAAATTTTGTGTGATAACACAAGTGACATTGCCCTTAGTAAAAACCCTGCACATCACTCTCGTGCAAAACACATAGATATTAGGCATCACTTTCTTAGGGATCACACACTTAAAGGAGATATTATTCTTTAGTTTATCGGAACGCAATATCAACATTCTGATATTTTCACAAAATATTTGCCTTCTGATTGATTTGAATATATTAAACAGAAGTTAGGAATGATAACTGTAAGGTAATCCTTCTTAATTAACTTTCTGTTTAAATAGTCTCCTTACAGTAATAAACTCCTTTTCATAGGGGGAGTACATTTGATTGTTAGTTTAACAAAGTTTTTCAAAAAAAAATTTCAAACTTTTCAGAACTAAAATTCCAGAATGGAATTTCCGGAACTAATAATTTCTAGAATGGAAATTTTCGTACAGAATACTTCTGGAATGGAAGTGTTCGTAATGAAAACATCTGGAATGGGAAATTTCGTACTGGTATTTTCATAACGAGATTTTCGTACCGAATCTTTCATAATGAGTTTTTTTTAAATCTGGAATGAAATTTTCATACTAATCTTTTCCTCACTAAGTTTGTTTTTCTTACTGAGTTTTCTGTACTAAGTTTAATTTTTGTAATGTGTTTTGCAAACTATTTCGTAGTAATGGTTTTTTTGTAGTTTTCGTAAAAATGTTACCAATTACGAATAATCCTCCTAAGCCAATCCGAAAGGTATGATTTCTTTACTCATGTTTTCGTAGTCATACTTTACTTGCTGGAATTTTCTAATATTCTGTTTTCGGATTATAGTTTTCTTAATTCTTTGTTTTAATAAAAAACCTCAAAATATCGGATTCAAGAGAATTGGTTTTTGACCATCAGATCTGATCTCAGCTTATCACAACCATTCGATCAACCGTGGAAGTTGAACCGTTTTCCCGTTGCCTATATAAAGGGGACCCCAAATGTTGTCCCACATAGGTTTTCAAAATCCAGCGCCTCGAAGCTCTTCCTCTCTGTTTTAAGGCCATTCCAAACTTCAGTTTTCTCAGTTCTGAACTTTTTAGAGGTCTTCAAATCTGAATGTCTGTGGAAGCATCTTCTCAAGACATGTCTTATTCTAAGCCGATTTCAAAGTGGTTGCTATATAGAGAGAGGCTAGTTCATCCAGATTTTTTTAACAAGTACGATTCTCTTATTTCAAAGAATATCAAGCTAAATGGTTGGGAAGATGTTGTGGTGTCAAAACTCAGGAACCAAGATGAAGTGTATTCAGACTTACATGTTGAATTTTATGAAACAATTTTTTTCTTAATGAATATGGAAAAGAGAAATTGTCTTTTAAGTGTTATGGTAAGACTTATAAGCTTTCATATTCCAAGGCAGCAAGCTTGGTAGGGATAAATAATGAAGGTGAAGATGAGTTTATTTCTCATGTGTTGCCGGATTCTAAGGGTAGCTTCGACAAGGAAAAAGCCTTAGAAACTCTCGAACTGGCTGATGACAAGGCTCTAAAGATTACTAGTTTATCTACAAATTTCCGGATTCTAGAGTTATGGGTACATGGTCTTATCGTACCGAGAATGGGTGACAAAGATAGCTTGAAGAAGAGTGAGATCTACATCCTAGATTTTCTGATAAATCTGAGGAAGTTTAATTTGATAAAGCACATTCTTATCACTCTTGAGTATTTGGTGAAAGGAAATCTTAGAGCTCAGATTATTATGTATCCAGCAATCCTCTCCAAGTTGATAGTTCGGTGCCTTGAGACTATCAAGGAGGCTTGCAAATCTAAGCCAAGAGTTTGCAAGATTATGCTAGTGAGTGATGGTACACTCAAAAAAATGGATGTAGCCTTTGACAAGGAGTCCGGACAGTTTATTGATCTACCTGCTCAAAAAGAATCTGTTCCGAAATATGCTGATCCGGAATCCTATAAGCCAGTAAGGAAGAGAAAGTTGAAGGAAGTGGAAGTAGAAGCCGAGGATCCCAAGACAAAGGAAGTTCATTCCGCACCTCCAAAACCAAAGAAGAATAAATTTTACCCAGATGAGGTTGTTTCTAAATGGAGGGAGATGAAAGAAAAGAGAGTGCAAGGGGATCCTTAGTTTAGCTTGGACCCTAAGGAGGCTAAGACCTTGATGGAAAAAACTGCGGATGAGCTAGAAAAACAAGAAAAATAATTGAAGCTTAAGAAAAAGATGTCTGAGGATGAGGTATCTCAGGATTTGTTGAAATTCAATAAGATGGTTTCTACGAACATTCCTGTTCTGAAATCCTTTTCGTTGGAATCACTACCTAAGACTCCAGGAAGAGAGTTTGTTGCTCCGGAAGAGGCAGTAGCTAAGACTACTGAGGAAGTAGAGCTAGTTGAGCAAGTGGAAGAAGAAGAAGATTTTGTTGAAGGAAGTGGTGAAACCGGAGATGTGTTAAAACAAGTAGATGATTATAAGGGGACACCTTCGGAACACTTATCGCTCTGAACTTCAGAAGCTGAATCTTCAAAGTTAGTTACTCCAGCAATGGAAGAAGAGAAAGGAGAAGAAGAAGTTTCTTATCATGGAGAAGAAGAACAACTTTTACATGATATTTCTCAGATGGAAAATGTAGAGGTTGGTGTTCAGTAAGTTGCTGATGAGGAAGATAATGTTGTCCAAATCTCTGATAGTGAAAAGAAAACTCTGTAACAGGATTCTATTACGAAAAAAGACAAGGGAAAGAAAATTCTTACTGATAATCTGAGTTCAGTAGTGGTGAAGAGAAAAGAAGCTGGTAGTTCTTCAAAGAGAAAGCAAGACCTTGTTGAAGAAAAAAAATTCTCCAAGAAAAGTTTCGGATTCGGAGTCATCTTCTAGTGGGGCATGACTTTGTTGTTCAGTCTTTGAAAAAGTTGGTGGGAACCATTCCGACCTTCTCAAGTATTGATTCAAGATGCCAGATGCTCCAACATTCTTTGAATCAGAAACCAGACACTGTGTCTATGGTTATGGACAAGTGTATTGAGATTGAGGCTTAGTTCAAAACCTTTTTTGTTTGCTACGAAGCTCATAGAAAATCTTGCAAGAGGATGAAAAACTGGTCGAAGAAGACAGTAGAAGAGATGAGGCTATTCGACGAATTTCATGACAATGTTAAAGATTCTTTTGAGACTGAGGACAGAAAGATAAATGAGCTAACTTCTTCTTTTGAAGAGAAGCTGACAGATGAAAAGAACTTCCGGATTCAAGAAGTCAGAGATCTGAATGGGAAGCTAAATTATGTCTCTCAAAACAGGAAGTTTTAAAGAGATCATCGGATTGAGTTTCAATAGAAAATGAAGGCTCGGGAAGAAAAGATCAAAGCTCGGGAAGAAAAGCTTCAAGCCCAGGAAGAAAAGATTGAAGCTCAATATACAAGAATAGTGGTCTTAGAGAAGCAAGCTGAAGAAGATCATAAAGACTTAAAGAAGATAAAGACCATTATAAAGGGTCTCATGGTGAAGGAGAAATATCCCAAATAGACAGATCCGATCTTTTGTTGTAATTTAACACTTTTGTTGTTGAAATTTTCAATCTTAATGAAAAATTTTTGCTTGCTCGTTTCTTTTTGTTGTTACTACTAATCTTTCAGGTACTTTGTTATATTTTCCATTCCCTTGTATTCTTTTGGAAAATCACAAAGAGGGAGAAGGAAAAGATCTCTAATGAAAGGGAAAAAGAATCCTAACAAAGGGTGAGAAAGAAAACAAACTCTAATAAGAGTTTATCTAAGGGGGAGTTTTTTATTAAAGAAGACTTTCTTATTCGTAATGAAGTGTCACTCCAGAAATCTAGAAAACGATCCTTAGAGTTTCAAAGCCTAAGGGGGAGTTAGTCGTATTCATCGATATCCTTAAAACAAAGGGAGATAAGCCTTAATGTTTTTATTTCAAGAATTTTATTTTTTCAAGGAAGTTTGTGCTTTCCAAAAAGGGGGAGATTGTTGAGTCAATAAGGTTTTCCTTATGACTTTTCCATTCATTCTTGTTTTGAAAATCACAAACACCTTATCTTTAAGGAAAATTTCTTTTATAAGGAAAATTTCTTTTATAAGGAAAATTGCTTTTATAAGGAAAATTGCTTTAATAAGGAAAATTTCTTTTATAAGGAAAATTGCTTTTATAAGGAAAATTGTTTTTATAAGGAAAATTGCTTTTATAAGGAAAATCACTTTTATAAGGAATATTGCTTTTGTAAGAAAAATTATCCTTATCATATTTTCATTCATAATTTTCCAAAGTATAAGATTCGGATTCATTTCTGTCTTCTTGGAATTGTTTAAAACTTTGATATGAATAATTATGTTTTAGGATTCGAATTTTGGACAAGAACTATAATAAAGTTTCACTCCGAAATCAAGATGAGAACTGTAATAATGTTTCATTCTGAATTCCGGATACGAACTCTAATTAAGTTCTACATCAGATTCAGGATGCGAATCCTTATGAAGTTCGACAACGAATTCTGATGATGAATTCTCATTACGAATTCTGATGATGAATTCTCATTACGAATTTTGATGATGAATTCTCATTATGAATTCTGATGATGAATTCTCATTATGAATTCTGATGATGAATTCTCATTACGAATTCTGATGATGAATTCTCATTATGAATTCTGATGATGAATTCTCACTACGAAATCTAATGATGAATTCTCATTATGAATTCTGATGACGAACTCTCATGACGAATTCTCATTCCGAATTCTCATTCCGAATTCATCTATTAAACAGTATCTTGTCATCTCTATTTTGTGCACTCTGAATTTATTCAGACTCCGAATCTTCACTACGAACTTTCATTTTGCTTATGCATTTATATTTTGAATACTCTTTATTATTTTCTTCCTTACACTCTGAACCTTCACTACGAATCTTTTGAGTTAGATTTTAAAACGATGTCGTACATTCTGTTTCAACTAGTTTTGTTATAAAACAATGTCGTCTATTCTGTTATAAAACTAATCGTTGGATAAGTGACACGTGTACAGGTCCCTCCGATTTTTAAGGAAAATATGACCGTTGGAAAGGAGGCTGACCTTACCTATAAATAGGAGTTCATTTGAAAGAGGTCAGTGCTAAAAAAGGTGCTGAAAGGCTGACTGATCTTCGACTCATGTGATTACATGCTTAAAGTGATTTCTAGAGAGAGAGGCTCTTATTAACTCTCAAAGCTTCGTGCGACTCCGAATGTTGGTGATTACATTTGAGGACATCCGGGGATAGGAAGACAGAGGTGCCGACTACCTTGAAGTTTGAGGGCTTCCATGCTGAGGAAGACAGAGGTTGCCAACTACCGTGAAGTTGAAGGCTTGCGGGGATAGCAAGACAGAGACTCTGATCTTCGTATTGAAGGCTTACCCCGGTGTGGGTAAGACAGACTTGCTTGAAAGTATAAATCAAGGGACTTTTATCCACGGTTGTTGGATACTCTTCTCTTTGGGTTAAAAGACTTATATCTTGTTACTTGTAGTTTTACTACTTGTTTATTTCCTCTTCATTTTTTATTATAAGTAAATTATAACATTATTATACTTCCTTACTTGTACTCTGTTTCATTTAGATTCTATACGCTTTAAGGTAGAATCTCATATTGTAATCTTATGTTAAGTTTCAATTTCCGGAACCATATTTCCGGAACCTACTTTCAGAATCTCATTCAATGTTTTCATTTGGTATTAGAGGTGTTGTGAATTTGCTTAAGTTTAACTTTGTTAAACTTAGCCCTTTCCTCTGCTTAAGGAAAACATAGTTAATCGTAATTAACATTAAAGGTTCCAAAGGAATTTTTAAAGTATACAATTCACCCCCCCTCTTGTATATTGGGCATCTACATCATTATTTCGATCTTACAGGGTGAGCCCGATATAGCTCTCCAATGCGTTGGGTATTGCGAAGGAGATAAGCATTAAGGTTTCTCCGAAGAGATTTAGTGAGTATACTATGATGTGTATTCCAAACGTAACCAAGAGGGTTACTCCCTATGTAAGATGTTATGAATCCCTCAAGTTACCTTTATGTATTATGATTTCTATGATTTATTCATGATTTTATGAGGTATGTTAAAGTGTGTATGTTTTATGGGTAAAGTATGATTTCATTCTTATGTATATATGTACTCATGTTTCCTTTCCATACTTTTTATAACCCTTACTGAGCTTTTTTTTCTCATCCCAAGTTTTTGAAATGTTTTTCACAGGTCAAGGGAATGGTACATGATATGATGATAGTGTCAAGGAAGTGTCAAGAACGAATCCTTGTTTTATTTTAAATATGTTTCTGTTGATGGGAAAAATGAATAATATGTTTATGTAAGCACTTTGTTTAAATTTGGAATGTAATGCAAGTTTTATGATCTAATTCTCTAAAACTCTAAACCTAAAAAGATCCTCAATGTGTAATCTTGTAATAACTCGAGATTAAGTAAGGATTAAGGCTGGGGCCTTATAGAAACCCATCTGTATAAAACCAAATTTGAAAATCAGGCCACAAAGAATAAAAAAGAGAGAAAAATTATACATAAATAAAAATGGAACTTTTTACAGCACCAAACCGAAGGATTTCATAAATTTTAAGGAAATTCATGAACGAACATTCCAAAATAGAGATACCTAACTCAGATTCGGTCCAAATATCATTGCCTCCAATGAAACACACCTATAAAATGTAGAACAAGGCCTAACACGCATAATTCAGGAAAAAAAACCCATCACACACTCTAGATTCATCTTTCACCAACCTACTTTTTTAGACTTCCAAAAAATTGAAGAAAAAAAGTGAAGATGGGGGAAGTAAGTATAAAACACAAATGATTTGGACTTACCTGAAGCCAAATCATCGTGAAATTAGAGGAATACAAAACCAAATGATTGGGGAAGCTCCACTACCATGGATAATGAGTTTAAAATAATTATAGGATGAAAACTAAGGCCAATCAGGTACCAACATAACATTGTTCCAACATCCCCTAATTACCTAATTAGTGATGAAACAATCGTACTGATACCTGGAGAAAGACCTGATCTCTAGCCTAAAACTTTATTAGATTATTAATATATAATTACTATGAATATTAGTGACTTTTAGATTTTTCTATCCATTTTTTAATCATACACACTATCTCAGTCATCTCTTAGATGAGACCCAGTACAACCATTGAATACCCTCCCACCTTAGAGAAGCACAATGTGGATTGGACTGGCCGTTTTGTGAATCCCATGTAACAGGGCCATTCATATTGAGTCCTAGTGACTATTTTTATATGAAACATCATCCATAAAAATTTTACTACCCCATGAACCACCTATATTAATCACACACGCCCTAAAAAAAGTCTTGATATTTTAGATGGATCACTCATACTAGGTATTCATCTTCAGTTTATACACAGTTCTCGACAATGACTCTATTATCAATCATTCGTAAACTATCGTCCTAGATAATGAAGTTAAATGAGCAATATTGTATGAAAAAAATTGATAGGGAAATTTTTGATGTTGAACAATCTCTTGAAAATACATGCATCTATGGTTTTATAACATCATCAACTCTATGATGGGTAAATTGTGGGATGATTTCATCAGAAGATCAATAATAACCCATTTAGAATAATTACCACATTGTGTATAAGTTATCTCAATTAAAAAACCATATAGATCTAGTCACACATCCACACTGGAAAAATAATTGGCTAGAACAGCCCAGCAAGTCTCTATTTCTCATCCATGATCCTCTCATAGGAAAAACAACTTGAAACAAAGTCTACCACTGCATGCCTCGTCTCAAGAAACCAATACAGATGACTTAGGGTATAAAACATCATTGTTACCCAAGGGTGAACAAACTAACATGAATTATTCACCTAATTAATCACCTCATGCATCGTTCTTAAAGGAACCACCATTAAACTTTGAAAAATTATAAAACCACCAGGAGACTGAGACCAATCAATTAAGGTATCCCCACCCTTTAAATAGAAATAATATAAGATAATTTAGGGGCACATTCTTGATCAATCCTACCCAGATCTATGTGAGAGGGTGTTTCCTACAAACTATCCAAGAAAACCCACTCTCTATTCTCATATACATCTATAATTAGATTTGAAAACAAACTCATCAAGACCCACTGATCCACTGACTCTTAAACAACATTAAATAAAAGATTCTTACTCCATGGGTCAATAAACACATTCCCCTACATAGGTATATAAGAAATATTCAAATTATAAACTTATAGGTACTCCACCAGTTTTCGTGTGTGTTTTATGTCCCTCTATGTTAAAATTTAAATCAAGATTTTCTTATCTGCATACATTGTAAAAAACTCCATGGAGAGTTAATGTCACCATGTATTTAATGTAAGAATTACTGTTGCTAATTCTAGGACATGGGTGGGATAATTCTTCTCATATGGATTTAGCTTTCTAAATCCATTGGGAATCACAAGGTCATCCTACATTAGCACACAAACTAAACCCACATAATAATAGTCAAAAAACATTGCATAATATATTTGGATAAACATTTAAACAAACAAATATGGTTATATATATATATATATGTTTATATATAATTGATATGTTTTTATATATAAAATGAGTAAAATTAAATTTTATTTATTTATTGCTACCCCAAATAGGTTAAATACCCAGAGAGGGGGTGAATCCAGATATGTTAGATTAAAACAACTTCCCCTTTATATCTTGTTTAGTTGTTAAACAAAACACTTTTCTCCAATTTTCTCATATATTTGTGTGAATAGAAATGAAAATCTGCATGAGACACAAAAAATTTACGTAGTTCACCCACACTAGGATATTTCCATGGATGATGAAAAAGAATTCTGACTATGTATCAAATCCACTAAATCGCACCATTCATATAAATATTATAGAAGACTCACTATCCCTCCTAATTTACAACCAATCACAATTTGAAATCTGAATGCACTCTATACTGAAGTGTTCCGACATCTCATTAAGAGGAAACTAATTTTGAAACCTATAATAAATATTTTGACACCAAATTTTGTAAAAAAATAACTTCCACATTCATTCACTTGATGAAAACCTATTTACCACAAATTTTCGTGGAAATACCGTCTGGTTTTCATGAGATTTACATTTACGAGAACCCTCTAACTAATCTTCATGAAACTGCCCAATTATTCACAATAATATCCAACATTTTTTATTTTTTTACTTTCTCAAAGATTTTTAATTTCATTATGCTCACATATCCTTCACAATTCTCATTCCTTTAATAAATCTCACTTAGTATTCATGAATCTCTCACCTTTAAGAAAGGTCACTTAGCCTCAATAAAGCTCATAACATTCATGATTCTCAAAGCCTTGAAGATGCTCGTAGATTTTATGATTCTCATAGGGTTCATGATGCTTCATGTTTTCATGAATTCGACATAACCTTTACTAACTCCCTTTCTCCGTGAAGGAGATGATCTTACAAAAAACATCATGTAAAAAATCCATCATGAATTTAGAGCCATTGGATTTATGATAAGGCTTTAATTCTTCCAAATGAGTTGTATCCTTCTATTTATAGATTAATCACCCCTCAAAAATATTTGAAATATTCCATTTCCTTTTTTTTTTGAATAAATCAATTCATTTTAGTGAATCTCCTTTTCTTTATAAATCTCCAATAAAAACTCAGTTTTGGAGGCCATAAGAGGCTTTTCATGTTTGAAAAATAAGAGAAACCTCATATATCTTAGTCCATCCCTCTACAACATATAAATTGTAGCAGGATTTGATTTGATATATGGTAGAACCCAAACAGGTACCTAAATCAAAATTTTAGTTCATTTGATGTTCGAGTTATGTTTTCATCTTATTTTAGTTCTTTTATTACTTTTTTGATTTTTCTATGTTCAAATTTTTATATAGTGACTATTACTTGATAATAATTATTTAATTATTAATTAAAAATATTTTATTATATTTAATAATAATCCATTTTCAAAAATATCTTATATTTCAAGTGTAATTTCTTATTTATTTTATCTAATAAAATTAAAAAAGCATGTATAATATTTATATCAATATAATTAAATTTAAATATTTGTATATTATTTTTAATGAAATATATATATATTTAAATATACATATTATCAGTGCTAGTAAAAAAGAATTGAAAAAGGGGTGTCATTATTATATCATCTAAAAAAATGTTGATAATTTTACCCCGTTATCAGTGCTTTTTAGCATTGTTTAAGGGAGGATCTACATAAATCTATGTTAATGGTAGTGAGTACTCATACTCATCGAGAAGTTCACGATCTGTGGATTGAATTTTCCAATCATAGCTAAATGTTTTTGAGGATATTGTAATCATCCTCAACTAATTCAGTTTCATGAGAGGTTTATGATAATCTAATGTATATTTTCCAAGTGGATTGTCCTCATTCGATATGTGGATTGAAATCATCGAGCATCTTCTTCCCATCTGATCTGTGGATAGTTTTTTCTTGATCTATGGATTATTCTAATACCTGATTGATTTGGTTTCATGTAAAGAATGTGCTAATCCAATCTCCGATTTCTGAGTGTCTCATGCTCATCTGATCTGTGAATTGTGGTTTTTGAGCATCATGTACTCTTCCAATCTACATATTGTGATTTTCTAGAAGCTTATGCTCCTCTGATCTCCCGATCTCAGTTTCATGATATACAACTTGTGATCATCCTCTACTAATTCATTATCTATAGTTGGACTATGAATTTTCTCCCAGGACTAACCCCTCTATTCTTGGGGAGTTATTGGATGGGCCCCCATCGTATGACCCACTTCTTCTCACTGTGGTCCTTGGTGGATCCTCTATTGATGATCCTCCTCATTTATTAATTCATTGATTCATCTTCTTTCTATGCATTGTTGAAAATGGTGAATGAATTAGTATCTAAATAGCATTTTGTCTCTTTTCTAGAAAGGAAAAATCCCCAATCATAGAATAATGAATGAACACTCTTTTAGATCATCTTATATATCTTATGGCAGTAGGAAAATTTAAATCAAGCCAGTCCATCAATTTTCTTATGGTAAAGAACACATTTCAATCCTTATGGAATTTGGATGATGGATTAACCATATTTGAGATCGGATCTATATGACTCATATTCATGTTCATCATCATGAAAGATACACAGAAGTTCCTTCTCAGATGGCCCTGGTCCTTTGAAAACCAATTGATCCTAATGGAGGATTTTGAAAATAATGCGGATTCTCTAAAATTGACATTTTCTAAATAATCATTTTGGGTTAAAATTATGGTATTACCCTAATGGGTTAGAAATGA
Source organism: Viscum album (assembly GCA_963277665.1). Classification (NCBI taxonomy): domain Eukaryota; kingdom Viridiplantae; phylum Streptophyta; class Magnoliopsida; order Santalales; family Viscaceae; genus Viscum; species Viscum album. The sequence continues at coordinate 1,696,309,483 of OY728143.1, forward strand.
GAACATAATGAGAGAAATTATATCTCATATCGGTATCTTTGTGGAATGGGATCGATCAAACCCTATTCTACGGGGGACTTCCACACAGACAAGGGTCTCAACCGATGTTGTTTTCCCTCTCATATGGTGTTAAATTGAATCAATATAGTCATTGATAACATTGATTGGTCTTCATTATTAAAAATATGTGGGTCTTCTATATTATCTCTGGATGCACTAGACATATAGAGAAGGATTTCACCTCAATGACAAAAAATGGGAGGGGTAATGTTGTCATACACTAAGGACCACAAATTCATGCTAGAGATCCATGGAAAAATGATTTTTTCTAGAATATTAAAAACATAAGGATATATAGAAACTCACCAAGGACCTACTCAATAACACCACAAAGAACTGAGAGAGGACTATTTTTTGGTGCAGCCATGATTTCCTACAGACTATGATGATACAGTGCGTCCAAAGGAAGAAGAAAAACCACCCACCAAAGTTGATCGTCACACCTCTAGGAGAACCATTATCATTATAAATAAAGAACCCATGGAAATGAAAACCATACTTATATCCCTCAATTGATATCTGGAGGTTACTATCAAAACACCATATATCCGAACACATATCTTTATATACCCTCCAGACCTGGTTCCTCCCTCCGGCATTGAACTCCTATACCCAATTCCTCCAGCAAACATTTGATTTCCATGACTCACCTCCCACATTCCAAATGACATGCAAGGTTTGGCATCGACTGGGGAAAAAAGACACAGCATGTGTAAAAGGATAACTATAGGTGACTATGGAATTAATCTCCTTTTCTATAACACTCTGGACACAAACGAAGAAAAAAACATAACTCAGGGATGAGAGAGGATCCCAAAAGATTGAGGGATATAGATAATTAATATTTCATTGAAATTTCAGAATTTGAGGCTGGTCTAACCTAGCTGTACTGAGATAATGAAAATACTATGTTGGAACTTCCATGGGCTTCGAAACCCACAAATAGTTTCATTATATCAGTGTAGGAGCAATATAAGACTCCTTAGTGTTGTTTTTTCCCCAAAAACATGATTTAAAATAAGGGCATGCATAAAATTTCCAACATAATGGGTTTTGAGGGATGCTTCCTAGTTTCATCACATGGCCATGCTGGAAGTATCTGAATCTTGTAGAAGGAGGGAGTGGACATCAGAATTAATAGCTTTTTACTGAACCAGAATTTTCCCTCCTTCCATCATCCTGACATTCCTATCTGGTCCATTTTTAGTTTATATTGTCGTACCTATCAAAATGATAAACATAAGACATGAGAAATCCTTAAAATGATTAAGTGTGGAATCCCATGACTTCTTCTCATAAGATTATATTTCAACAAGATCATGTTCCAAAGAGAAAGGATAGTCGGTGACAACAGGCTGTCGACCCATATGGGAGACTTTTTGAAAGAAGATCATTGCACTGGTCTCTCTGAGTTGGGTTACACAAGTATCTCCTTCACACTGTGTCATGGTTTCTCAACAGAAAAACTCTTCAAGGAGATACTTGAAATATTTATCCATCTTCCAATTGTCTCCCGACAATCAACCTCTTTTAGGTCTCCTAGCTCACCCATGCTATGTAAAACCACTACCCAATTCTCATTCACATGAATATCAATCCAAAAAATACATGATGTGGGAGAAAATTTATTTTTATAATCTATTGTACAACAAAAAGTAGATGAATATAATTAATTAAAGTCGTATGGACTATTTGCAGACCTGAACATTATTAGAAAATTCACCTAGTTGCGTCGATCCTTAAAAATTAATTTTTTGGATGTTCCAACAACAAGACTAGAAATGTGACACCAATGAAAAAAAGGATCTCCCAGATCCACTATCTCTTACCTTCATCAATGATAATTTCAAATATTGCATCACTGGATACTGAACTTAATAAAACCCATAGCAGAAAAGAAAGATAATATTCGATGAAAGCTCGTGACAGTCATATCAATTAAGGGGACATAAATACACATTAAATAAACCAGAATGAATCTAGAATGTATCACAAAAACATTAATTCATGTCCTACCTTACCTGATATAAGAACTATCTCGAAAGAGGAGGAGATCCATGGCCTTTTCCTTCATTTTTTTCAGGATCTTTGGCTGGTCAGACCTCCATCCCCAAAGTGGCTTCCTACTGTATTATTATTATTATTGTAGAGGATATGAAAAACAGGATCACTCATGATGTTACTGATTAGTGAATAGTTTTATCCCTCAAACCAATCTACTCCACCAAATCCCTACGCCCATGTGGATTCCACACCCACTACTTTAATAACATTTGGAACATTGTGAGGTCTGATGTGTCGATCTTCATAAGGGACCTCTGGCATTAGATGTACAACTTCACCTCCATCAAAATTACCTAATCAATATCATTACCATAATCCCTATCAGGATTCTTAGTTTCGTCCCATTATAATGTGAAATGTCACCTGTAATCTTTCCTCCATGATTCTGGTTAACAGCCTTCACACCTTTCTTCATTCCATTATCTCTAAAAACCAAAGTTCCTTTGTTTGCTGCAGGCTTATCTCAGACAAAAATATTATTTACCATGAAACTCTTCACTCTATTAAGGCTTTAAATTTGTCCAAATGATACATCTTGGAAAGGAATTTGGACATGAATAAAGATTTTGAGAGAGTGGAATGACTATTTCTCTAGTTAATACTGAGAGAAATGGGCTCTTTCTCAAAATGGGTTTACATCATTATTAAATTTTTTCCCTCTATCTCAGTAAAAACCCATAATAATGGAATAAGATTTCTAAGATTCTCACCCTCTATGGTTTTTCTCCAAAGATAACACCTCTTCCCTTTACATATTCATTTTAATGGTTGATGTATTCTCTTATTTCATTTCAAAAGTATGTAAGAATAATTTTTTTCTGGGGGCAAAGGACTATCATCGATGGCCTCCCATTTCCCATATATTATAACCCAATGATTGTATCCTCTTTTCCAATTCCACATTGGAACAATTCAAGCATATTTTCCTTCTTTCAAACCACTATGTTAACGAGTCAAGACAAGATGAGAATTCCTCTAAATCTAAAACTTACTTCACCACAGGCATCCACTGAATATAAATTCTAATCACCAACACATGTTTGGATTCCAAATGGTTTATAAACATCATAATTACCTCTGTATTCAAATAGGTCTTCGATCTCTCTAAAAAAGTGGTTTTCTCCCCGATTTTGGAGTGGGTGGACATAAAATTTTAAGGTTGGAGTTACAAAAGAATATTTACATTAGGTAAATAAATACTTATTAAATAAGTCACAAAATTATCCCCTCCAATTTTATGATTCTATTTAATCTCCCTAGTTTCACCATCAATCATCTCTAATAATGCTTCTCAAATTTTTGTGGGGACTCAACAGAGTAAAAAACAATGATCACTAGTTTTCTTGGGATAAACTCTGCAGGCCCAAGCCTCATGGGGAAATGAGGTTAATTGAACTACACCTCTTAAATGACACACATCCTGATATATAAATAAAATTGTTAATTCTAAACCCTCACTCTCTTTTCATGAAGGCTATAAAGTCTATATTTTCTCATATAATAATTTTTTCAGCACTCCATTTGGCCCCCACCTCGGTTTATTCTAGAATAGCCCACGGTGATCATGTGTGACCCACATGATGAAGTTTTACATAATAATTGGAAGTGGATATTTCGTTAATATTAGGTTTTAAACATGGAATGTCAATGAAAATGGTAAAAAATGAAACTTCCCCAATCCATGAATGTATCAATGATTCAATGGTTCGCTCAACTTTCATTGGGGATAGATTTGGGAGATTCCCCATGAAAATATCCTCTTTCTTCAATGATAGTGATAGGAAAATTATTCGTTGTATCCCCGAGGAAATATATTTGTGTCTTGATAATTTATTCTAGAGCATGAATATATTTGGCACTGACCACATTAAATTTGGGTATGTTATGGCTTTAATTTCTCTCAGTATGGTGGTATAGTCTCTTTTGAAATATTTCTAGAATCCTCGAATCCCTGTGAAAGCTCATCATATCTATCGAAAAGTTTGCATTGAGACCCTTTCTTCTCTAGATTACTTTGTCTCTCACCTTTCTTTAGACAACATTATATGTGCTATCTGTATTCCCATGTTTGAATCACCCCTTCATGTAAATTTTCCACTACACTAGTGTGAGGAATGTCTAGTGCAACTACAACCGTAATGCTAACAACCTCCAGGACATGGCACATAACATTTTGGGTCTTCTCAAAAAAAATCCATCATACCTCACCACTGAGGTCTTGGATTCCAATTGCATAGTGGAATAGATCATTTGAGTAAGAATAAGTGACATTATTTTTAACCAGGTGTACATGTCATGCATCTTATGGGTTAAGAACACATCCAACTGGTTTTTAGTATGGAAACACGACAAGAATATGCTTGAAAACCCTATTATCAAGCCTGATCCATTTATGTGGAAGCACCCCATAGCTTGAACACTGAAAAGAAATGTTGACGAATCCCCATCAAAAAAATCCATCGCAGGCTTCAACAACATCACTCGCGACTCTCATGGAATGATCATCACAAATTTTCATTCTTCTAACATGGGGTATGTATTACATAAATTCATGGAATAACAATATATTATTATTTCCATGTTATTCTCTTTTGAACAAGGGTTGGATTCCATCACATTAGAATTAGATTTCCTCACCATCACTCCTCCTATCTCTCCTTAGGAGGATGGAATCCCACCTTTGGTCTATTTGTCTTGATGATCCAGTAACTTCAGCTATTCTTTTTTCCTTTCACCTTCTCCTTTACCAAAATATAGGGTAATATGGCAGCTCATAATTTAGACATTTGAAGCCTCTCAAATGACTCACATGTATAGTGGGATTTATTCCCCAGTTGGTTGACTTCTCTTTTTTTTCTTGATATTCAATATATTTATATATGAGTTTCTATATTTCCTCACACACACACACACACACATATATATATATATGCATGTATGTATACATGTGAATATAAATATATAAACATTAGAATGAATTTGTAACATTATATATATATATATATATATAAATCTGTGCGTCTGTGTGTGATGGTATGTATGTATGTATGTATGTGTGTATGTATGTATGTATGTATGTATGTATGTACGTACGTATGTATGTATGTATTGATATGATATTCATATTTATTCAAAAAAACATGTCAAAATATATTTTAAGTATTTATATTTAATTAAGAAATTGTGTAATATATATATATATATAAACTGTTAAAAAACATGCACTGTTTTTAACATATATAATTATATAAAACAATGTTTATGGTTTTTGATATACATATATATTTTTATATTTATATTTTTTCTTTTAACATGGGAATGTAAATATATTATTGTTTTTAAAAATGTGTATATTTTTGGAAATATATATATTTTTTATATGTTTGTCTATGTATTTTCATATGAATATAAATATATAAATTTAAAAAAAAATCGAAACTTTTTTCTACAGATATAGGTATATATATATTTGAAATGTATATTTATTTTTAAAACATGGAAAAATATATTTGAATAAGAAATCATGTAATATATATATATATATATATATTAACATGAGAATATATATATATATATTTATTTATTTTCTAAATTTTTAAGATTTTTGATATATATATATATATATATATATTTGATATGTGTATTTGTTTAAAAAAATATCTAAAATAAATTTGTTAATTTATTATTAGCCCTAACTAGGTTAAATACCATAAGGGGTGATTGAATCAAGGTTTGACAAATTAAAACAACTTCTCCTACAAATATTGTTTCACTGTTAAAAAAAGCACTCTTCTCTTCCTTTCTCTTTGAAATGTTTGATCAAAAATGAAATCATGGACGAGACACACAAAATTTACTTGGTACACCTACATTGGGAAATGTGTTTTTGACTTAAATTTCAATGTGAAATGAAATCAATATCATTTAATTATATTGATCACACCATGTGTCAGATTGATGTGGATGTAAAGAACCGACATGAGTCAATATGACTCATCACCCGAGATGGCATACCGGACATCTCGATGTGCGTGTATGATCACCACATGCCAAATAAAACTAACATGATTAATGAAAAAAATATTGGTAACGGTTTGATCAATGGTAAATGGACATAACCCATCCATGAAATGGAAGGAAAAAAATAATATCATCATTGTTAACCACATAAAAATAAACATCTATTGTATACAATAATAACTTTCTAGACACCATTCGCAACATCATATATCCAAAACAAAATATCTAATAACGGAACATATTCATGCTATCACAATTCAAAAGAAAAATACACGAACTTATGTGGCACATGACCAAAAATGGCCTAAACAAACATCTAAATGATTATAAAATAATATAAATGACTCCACATGAGCCAATCCATGCGAGACTATGTCTACTCTATAAAACTATAGTCTAGTGCAATAAAAATTATCCACCATGTTACATTATTTTGGGTGTGAGGTACAAATCCAAATAGGGTACCACCATGAATCTATTTAATAATTTTAACAATATAAATAATAAACTAGTTTCCAAACACCTTTCAAAACTAAAACACCTTGAATAAATCCATTTTCAAATAACACATTGAAATCCAGTTGGGTTTCCATTTAAAATAAAGCATGCTTTCTAAATAATTTCTCTACTTGGATCCAATAAATAAACAAGGAAAAAAGTCACAACATACTCACAATACCTGAAAATCAAGGGAAAATACAACATATCATCATATAACAATATAAGATACTATGGGAATCATAAATCACATCGCATGAAAATAGAACTAGTGAAATTAATAAAGTATATAAACCAATCTAAAATGTGTAATGTTCTCCAAGGGATAAAACAATCAGGCCTATCATGAGTGAGACTAAAGAAGTTTTCTATTCATCAGAGCAACAAACCAAGTGCTCACATTAATCCTTGGGCCCAACTCCAAGAACTCATAAGTTATCTTACAATCCAATCATATAATCTCTTGTGGTTTCCCTTCCAAAAATCACTCATGGTCTCTTGGAAAAAAATGAAAACTTCGTATAGTGTTTTTCCCAAAGTATCACACGGTCGCATGAACAATCCCCTCACTCACGCCCTGGGAAAACCATTTTCCCCTCCATGCCACATTTCCACAATAACTATTCCACATAAATCTAATCCACCTCATAAACATTATCAAAATAAAACATTCCCATTTAATCAAAACACATGGAAAATGATAAATTAATTCGTAAAATCAATATTGAAATTTGTTTCTAGCCATAAAATCATAATGATCAATTTTATTAAACACTTGGGGTGCATACATGACACACCCTTTTGAAACCCGGCATTAAAGAGTTAAAATTCAAAATCAATTGACAATAAACCAAACCAATGGTATCAAAATCATCCATAAATAAAAAAATGAAATTTAGACAACACAAAACAAAAGTAGATTTTAAAATTATATGTAATCCATGTATAAAAATCTAAACTAGAGACACCTACGTATAGTTCAATCTAAATATCATCACCTACAACAAATACCACCCATAAGAGTCAGAATGCAGCCTGGAACACCTAATTTAAAAAAACAAAAACCAAAATCCCAATAACACAACCTATATTCGACTAACACCACCCCGATGATTCCATGCTTCCACAAAAATTTGGAATCAAAAATGAATAATGTAGAAAGAATTTGAAAACCCCAATGATATGGACTTACATCAAGAAAAATCATAAAAACTACAAGATAATCGACCACCAAAATATAGAGGAATCTCCATATAAAAGGATTAGGGATGCACACTATAGGTGGAAAAAATGAGGCTAAATGGGTACCATTGTAACATGGTTCCAACTTCTCATTATTACCTAAATAATGATGACTTTGTAAAAATGGTAGCCAGATATACAACTAATCACCATCCTAAAAATACAATGGGATATGAATATGGTCAAATTATATATTTTGGGTACTTTGAACTATTATTAACCATTTTTGAATCATCCAGATAGTCTCACTAATCTCTTTAATGAGACTCCATAAAACCAAGGAATTCCCTCCCACCTCATACTAGCAAAACATTAATTTTCATGGCTATTCATATATTTCAAAAATGGGGCCATTATGATGGAGTGTTTGTAACTATTTTTATAAGAAATATTATCCAACAGAAGGTGAATTCACCCTGAACCACATAAAAGAAGCACACACACTCTCAAAAAATCCATGAGAGTCTAGATGGATCACTCAGAGTGATGAATCATCTTTAGTTGATGCATGGTGCTCAATATCAGCTCAGTTCCCAATCCTTATTAGATTACCACTTGAATCTTGAAGTTAAATTATAATCCTAGTCTGATACTATCTTTATTGGAACATCTTGAAGTCGAATAATCTCTTAAATATACAGCAATATAAGGTCCTCTACCTTCATCGACTCATTAATGGGTAAAGAGTGGGATTCTTTCATTATAAGATCAATAATCACTAATATGGAATATTTGCCACATGGTATACAAGGTAGCTTAGTCAAAAACCCCAAAGGGATTTCATCACACATTCACACTGTAACAAGAAGTGTCTGGAAAAATCTGACTACTCTCTAATTCTTTTCCATGATCCACTAGAAATCCAAAAATTGGAAAACAATGTCTTCCACTACACACCTCATCTCAGCGCACCAGTACCGATGTTTCAACGTATAAAAATATTTCCCACCATAGGGTGAACAAGATAACTTGAATGATGTGTCATATGAAACAACAAATGTATCATGCTCAAAGGAACCACTATACACCTAGGGAAAATAATACATCCACTAGGAGATTGAGTCCAATAACCTAACATCTCGCCACCATTTAAAGGACACCCAATATGATAGAAATTAGGGTCGCATACTTGATCACTACAACTAATTGATAAGAGAGGGTGTGATGTGAGAATTTACCAAGAACACCCAAAATCCACACAATTTTATATCTAGACTCATACCAATAAACAAACTCATTATCCCCCACTCATTAGAAAACTCTTGAATAGAATACACTAGAAAATTACAGCTCAATGTGTAAGTATCCATATTCCCCTTCCAAGGTGTACAATAAATCATCAAATAAAAAACATGAAGGTACTCCACCATGTATATTTTTTGAGTTTCAGGTCACTCTGGTTGATAGTTTAAATACTCATTCCTGATCCAGATACTTTGAAAAATTATCCCTAAAGAGCTAATGTCACCATATACATAATGCATGCATCAAAACTTCTAATTTGAGGTCATGTGTGGGATATTTCTACTCATGTGGGAATATCATCCTTGATCTTTTGGGAACCACATGGTCATCTAACATCAGTAAAAAACCCAAACCCCTATAATAAGATCAAAAAACATAGAATAATCACTCCTTATAAGCCTTTAAAAATAACGTATGGTTATATATATATGCGTGTGTATGTTTATATAGATTTGATATGTACATTTATTTTAAAAAGTTTATTTTTTGTAATTTAATAATATCCAAACTAGGATAAATATCATGGGAGGGGGGAGAATCAGTATATGACATATTAAAACAATTTTTCCTTCGGATCTTGTTTCACCACTAAACAAAACTCTCTTCAATTTTCTTCTCATAGAAATGTGTGAACATGAATGAAAACATAAATGGATGGAAAGAATTTTAATTGGATCACCTACACTAGGATATGTTGAAGGATAATACAAAGACAATGTCTGTATGTACCAAATCAACTAAAGAACACTAGTGTTACAATGTTCAGAGCAGACTAATTGTCCCTCATAGTTTATAACCATTCACAACGTGAAATATCACTACTCTATCTACTAATGTGTTCCCACTGTTCATTCATAAGAAAATTCTTTTGATAACTTTAATAAATATTTTTTACACCAATAAATTTGAATCATCAGGTTCCCCATTCATCGACTTGATGAAAACTGCTTTACCATTGATTTTTTGGGAAATCTCTTTTAGTCTTCATGATAATTACTTTTTTCGAGATCCCTATTATTGTCCTTTCTGAAACCTCACAATTTATCACAACAATATCATAATATCCTAATGATCCCAACTTTATAAAATCTCATTAATTTCATAAAAATCTCATAGCCTTTTAAATGCTCACTCCTTTCATGAAGCTCACATAACCGTCACGAAACTCACTCCTTACATGAAGCTCACTTAGGCTTTGCGAAGCTCACAACATTCATGATTCTCACAATGATCATGATGCTCGTAGATTTTGTGAAGATAATACATTTTACGATTCTCAAACATTTCATGAAGCTTACATAATATTCATAAACTCCCTATATTTGCGAAAAAAATGATCTTATAGAGGCAGTTGCTGAAAATTATTCTGATCCCTTCCAAGGTGTCTATATAGGGCTAACACGTGGAGTGGAAGCCATCAGACTTCAAACCTGGCTAGATTCTCTCACTTCTCATAGAACTCTCTCCAACCATGAATTCATTTTGTAGGAACTCTGTTCTATATAAATGCTAAAAAAATTATTTTATATTTTGATGTTCATAAGCACAAAACATTATATATTGTTTCTAATAAACACATAGAATATTTTACATTATTTTTATGGTTTATTTGGTATTTAGGGTTACATCAAATTTATTATTACCTATTTTTCTATCCATCAGGCCGAAATGAATTATTCCAATTGATTTTAGGTATTTTACTCATTATTTAAACTATAGATTTAATAGATTTTTTTGTTTGGTAATTTATATAATTGAATATATATTATTTAGGTTATTATTAGAAATATTCTTAATATGATAATTATTTAGCATTATCTGATATTGAAAGAGTGTATATAAATCTATTTAATTGTTATATTGTATTGCAGGATTATATTTATATGATTTATGATGAATTATAATAAATCTTTTATTGGGATTGTGATGTTAAAACATGTTTGATTGTAATGTTATGATTGGTTTTATTTTTCTTATTTATGTGAATATATTTTTGAAAAAATTGGGATTTATATATATATATATATTGACTTCTAAATATTAATGTATAGACATTAAAAAACATGTAAGATTATAAATATATATGAATGAATGAATGTATGTATGTATGTATGTATGTATGTATGTATATATCTATGTATATATGTATGTTTGTATTTTTGTATGAATTTATGTATCTGATATGCATATTTGTTCAAAAACACGTCAGAATATATTTGATATATTTAAATTTATTTAAAAAATAAGGTATCTATATATATTAAAATATGAATATAAATATATAACATTCTAAAAAACCTATATTGTTTTTAATATAAATATATAATTATATAAAAAACATAAATTGATATATATATATATATATATATATATATATGTATGTATATTACCATGTGAATATACACTTATGAAGTTATTAAAAATCATGTACGGTTTTTGAAAAATATATTTATGTATGTATATTAAGAGTTGAATATACATATATATATATATATATTGAAAAAGAATATAAGATTTTTGATATATATATATATATATATATCTCGGTATATAAATATATTTGATATGATTTTTTTAAAAACATGTAAAAATATATTTGATTAATAAATTGTGTAATATATATATATATATATATATATTAACATGTGAATATGTATGTATGTTGGTATTTATGTATGTATGTATATATGTATAGATATGATATGCATATTTGTCAAAAAAATATTTCATAATATATTTGATGTATTTATAATTAATTAAGATATTATGTAATATATATATATATAAGTGAATATTCTTAAGAAACATTTATAAAATGTGAAAAATAAATTTTGTAATTTATTGTTATCCCAACTAAGTTAATTACAATGAGTGGGGGTGAATCAAGGTATTACAGATTAGAACAATTTCACCAATGGATATTGTTTTATAATTAAACAAATCACTCTTCTCTTCATTTCTCATTGTATTGTATGAAAAAAATAAAAGAATGCACAATACAAAACAAATTTACTTGGTTCACCTATACTGGGATACATGTTCTGGACTAAAATGTTACTATGAAATTAAATCAAAATCGTTGAGTTTTATTTATCACAACATGTGTCAGATTTATCTGGTTGTAATTAAGATACTAAATTTGACCTGACATGTCACCTGATTCGACCTGACACATGGCTCAAAGCACGTTCCTGATGACCACATGCTGGAAAAAAGCACCATGAATAAACCAAAAATAGATGGTAATGATTTTTTCAATGGTAGACCTACATGACTCATCTATAAAATGGAATGACCACACTAATATCATTTGATTTAGTAGCATAAACGGAATCATTCATAGTTTTCAATAATGACTATGTAGATACCAAAATCAACATCACACATCATATACCAAAAATCCCATAATGGTACATATACATGGTTTCTCAACTCAAAATAAAAATACTCAAAATTAAAGGGAACATGATAAATCATTGCATACACATAAATCCCAATGATTATAAAATACCATAAATGACTCCACATGAGCCAATACCTATGACACTGTGTCCTCTTTATAAAACTATGGATGACATAAATCAAGAAGAGCCACCATGTTACATTATAACCTCGCCAAAAAAATTCTTAATATTTCAAATGGCAAATATAGGGTTCGAGGAACAAATCCAAGTAGGGTACCACCGTGAATCAGTTTATTTATTTTACCTCAAAAACAAATAAACCAGTTTTAAAACACTTTACAAAACTAAAACACATTCAAAAATCTCAACTTTAAAATAACCCTTTAAATAACATTTTTTCCATTTCAAATAAAACATGGTTTACAAATAATTTATCTACATGGATCAGATAAATAAACATCGAAAAAGGAACAACACGCTCAAAATACCAATGAAGAAAGGTAAAATACAACATCATCTTTAAATAACCATATAAGTTGATGTGGGAATTGTTTAAAACATCGCATACAAATTGGACTAATAAAATTAATAAAACATATAAAGAATTCTGGAATGGGTAATGTGCACCTATGGATCAATCCATTGGGACTAATGTGATTGAGTCTTAACATTATTTCTAGCCAACTATGAAATAAATAATTCTCTTATGGTCACCCTCATCCCAACTATAATAGCTCACATAGTGTATTGGAAACCAATCATGGAATCTCTCATGGTATTGCTTCCCAAAGTCTCACATGCATCCTTTGAAAACAATAGATGTTCGCACAATCATCCATCCGACGGATCACATGGTCTTTCAAGTGGTCATCCCTTGTACTAACCCATGTCGTGTAATGAGAAACCATTTTCCACATAAATCTATGACACATCACAAGCCATTTTATAATCAAACATTACCATTTTATCAGAACACAATGAATAATGTTAATGAATCAATAAAAACATTATATAAATACATTTTAAGTTGAAAAATCCCATTGAAGCATTTTATTAAACACTTGGTGTTCATACACCACACACCCTTTTGAAACCACACTTTAAATAGCCAAATTTCTAAATCATTCCACAAAAAAAGACACATGGGATAAAATACAAGTATTATAGAAACAATTGGAAATTCAGAAAACACCAAACCAAAGGTGATTATGAATTTAATGGTAATCTATAATAAAATTTCTTAAATAGATACACCAACCTTATATTTTGTCTATTTATCATTTAATTCGATGATAACCAACTAAAAGAGGTAGAATAGGTTCTGACACACATAATCCGTAAGAAATAAATCAATCCCACCATAACACACACTATATTTGGATAACTCCACCCCTAGGGTACCAAAATTCAAACAAATTGGATGAATACGAATATATAATGTATTAGAAAGGATAAAACCCAGAAAAATTTGGACATAGCTCATGCCAAATCATTCATAGCATAATAGAATCCACTATAAATGGATAGGGGAAGATACACCACCAAGTATATTGTGTTGCACATTATGGGAGGATGAAATATTAAGAAAATGGGGTACCAACATAATGTGGTTATAGTTTGCCCTAAATACCTTAATTATGATGACCTAGTCTAACTGATACTGAGAAAAACACCTAATCACTTGCATGAAACATCAATGGGTGATTAAGATGGTCAGATTATGACTTTTACTGACTCTATGATGTTTCTAACTATTGGTGAATCATCCAAATTTTCTCAGTCATCATGTGGATGAGACTTAGTACCACTAAGTAATTACCTCCCCTGTGAGACCAACACAACATGGATTGGAATGACTACTATTACAATGCCTCAAACATGGCCATCCAGATCGAGGACTAGTAACTATTTTGATATAAATTCTTATCAAACAAAATTTTACTTCCCTAAGATCCACCTAAATAAAGCAATAATGATGTCAAAAATTCCTAGAGAATCTATAATTATTTCTCAGGCTGACTATTCATCTTTAGTTGATACATGGTACTCAACATCAACTTGGTTCCCAATGCTTCTTAGATAAAATTCTTGTATCATGAATTTAAACGAGATTCAATGTTTGAAAAAATGTATGATAAAACATCATGAATCAAAAAAATCTCTCGAACATACATTCAGACATGTTCTTCTACCTTCACCAACTCCCTGGTGGATGAAATGTGGGATGATTTCACTATAAGATCAATAATCACCCATTTGGATTATTTACCACATTGTGTATATGGTATCTTGATCAGAAAATCCATAAGGATATCATCCCACATCCAAACCGGAAGAGAATGTGGCTGAAACAACATATCTAGTCTCTGATTCTCATCCATGATCCTTTAGATGTCCAAACATCTTCAAACAATTTCCACCACTACATGCATCATCTTTGGGAACCAATACTGATGTCTTTTGGTGTAAAACAGCTTTGTTACCATGGGTGGAACAACCTAACATGAATGATTCACCTCATGAATAACAGCATACACCATGCACAATCCAAACTAGATTGATAAGAGATGGAATAACATACACAATCTACTTGAATATTCATTCTTCATTTCTATATACATCTAGAACCAAAACATTAATCAAACTCATTAGGCCCTAGTAATCTACTGACTTCTGAATACCATACACTAGAAGATTCCAACGCAATGTTTTGGAAACCACATTCAACTTCTCAGGTGTATAATCAATCATAAACTAAAAAATCTAAAGGTATTTGAAATGTTGTTGTAGTAGGCACCTCAAATGATTATTGGTTATTTGGTACTTAGGTGCAGTAGAGTGGCTTACTAACGTTGTCTCTCAAAGGAAGAAGTAAGTTTAAAAACTTATTAAAGGTATTTTGAAAATAGAATAAAAGGAAATAATAATAATAAATAATAGAATGGGGGTTTTTTATTTTTTATAAATCTAGATGATGTTTTCTAGAAGAAGATTTCATTTTTTTAATATTGAAATGATGTTCGATTGAAGAGGCGAAAAAATCTGTTTATTTAGAAAATATTTTAAAAGGAGTAATTGATCTAACTATTCCTCTTAATTTACATACTAATAATTATAATTTAAGTCAATATCCACTCAATTATGATCCCCTAATTTGTTATCCCTCAAATCCAATTAGAGTTATCTTAACCACAAAGATGAAATTTCTTAAACCCTATGCTCGTTTCGGAACACGCAATCACAACACCTAGCATTGATCGTTGTTCTAAGGATAACTTATGGTCTGTGGTTAATTAGATCTTTTGTCCATTATGGAAATGAGGATGAATTGTGTTTAGGGATTATATTTTAACTCTAAAAATTTATCCCGTGGGGTCTTGTATTACCGATTAGGATTGTGCTCTCACAATTTGAACAAAATTTCAACCTTGTGTGTTTTTGTGTTAATTATTCAATTGCTTTATTAGTTTATTATAATTTGAAAACATAATTCATGGATCATATTAAGTGAATTTTAGTAGATTAATGATTCAAAATAATTAAATTAAGATGGTATAATATAGATCGATCACTAAGAAAACTACTCTTCCATGGGTGGTGTTGTCATCATGGAGACGTTTTGCATGGGAAAAGGATTGAAAGGGTAGAATCCAATCTCCTCTACACTCTTGATTACAATTAAATTATGAATATTAATAGAATATGAAAAGGGAAGAACCCAGAAGATTAATTGATGAAAAATTCAAGATACAAAGATGAGTGAAAAGACATACAAATGGGAGGTGGGAGAGGAGAGCCTTTTTGGAAGAGATGTTTTCACAAATCCTTAATTATTACAAGAGTTTTGAGGGGATCCCAAAATACACCCTTTCGTCAACACCTTCCAAAATCCTCTAATAGCCCTCCCAGAGAGTGAAAACATCTTTTAAATAGTGTTAGGGAGGTCTAGGGTTACAAAAAATTATTAAATGTGAAAGGGAAATTCAGCCAAATATTTTAATCCCACGTGCACCATGTAGTTGACCACATAAATGAGAGACTTATCTAGCCTAATAAAAGGATTAATTGTTCCTAGTAATTTCCATGATCATCCCTCATAATTTGGGCCCCAGCCAAGCCCAGATAAAGATGATACAACCCAAATGGTGGAGTGATGTCCAATCTTGATAGTTCAGTACAGCTTTTTCTTCATGGCCCATTTACTCAATTCCAATACACGATCCAGATCCCATGTCTTGACTATAATTTTAATATAATTACATTAGGAAATACAATAAAAATTTTAAGTCAAAATAATTTACAAAAACATATTTATGTCCTAAATACTATTGTAATGTTTAAAAGTGTAAAACATGAATTTTAATCAAACTTAAAAATTATTGATCTAATTTCAAATATTCCATAATTGAACATATTTACCATAATGTGAGGATATTAAATCATTTATTATAAATTAAATATTCAACAAAATAGTGTTTTATCAACTCCCCCCACACTTAGCCTTTTTCACTCATGGGAAAAACATCATATCATTTATTCAAGAAAATGTCCTAAGATATGCATGTTCATATTTCACATTTCATAGTGAAAATATAGGAAAAGTAAGAATCTCATCAAGAGTCAATATCAAGAAATTTTAAATTCATTTTCCCATAAATTGTGTCAAAATAAAATCCAGGGAGATTCATGAAACTAATAATAGAGAAACAAGTCATGATCTCTCTCCACCCTTTATCTAGTATATTTAGTTTAATAAAAACATTTATTCTTACCTGATTATATTCCACCTGATCTGTTAAATATCCTTTGCAATTGAATTCCAAAACCCACTATTTTAGCATTCCTAGAAGTCAAACCATGAGCTCCTGACCTAAATATCCCCACAAGTTGTACATTTTATCACCCCCCCTCTTTATTGATTTTTATTTTTGATTTTTCGGATAATGTTTTTTTTAATTTTTTTAGAGGGCGTACAATGGTCAAATAATATGTGCACACGCATAGGTCAATCTGGTACAATGAAGGAAATGATCAGAAGATAAACGATTGTATGGAAAGACCATGATATAAGAATAAAATTATTACTTACTATAAATATACATTCAATTGGTTATGAAAAACTCAAACGTCATGATTTTGTAAAAAAACTATGTGGAAAAATCAATGACACTATTTACAATGAACAAATATCTAAAATAATGATGTCAAAATATAAAAGGTTTTATAATGACAAAACCATTCATATCATTGACGACTTAAATTTTCATAAAAGTCAACCCTTGATGATGAAATCTTACTCGTGCTTATAATTCTACCAATGAATTTTCAAAACATGGATTCTCCATATGTTCCATGTTATAATTTTAAATGCGATAATTTTTTTTATTGATATTTTTTGTTTTGTTTGTTTTTTTTAAAATTTTAACCAAAAACATAATAGAAAATTCAATTAAAACACACAAATGAAAATCCTAAATATCAACCCCAAAATGTTTTCCCCTCCCCCACACATGAAATATTTAATTTTCCTCAATTTGAACCTATGAGAAGATATATTCAAATTAAATGCATAATTTTAAATAGGACAAATAATATAAAAGTAAAAGGGTTAATAATAGCCTGATAGGCTCAAGTGATGATGGGGTCATGTAGTGTGGTGAATTCTACAACATCAGTTAGAAGTCCCTCAATGTATTTCTTCAGATGTTTCCCATTGACTGTAAATCTCCATCCATTTTCCTCTAGTGTGACTTCCACTGCACCATAAGAAAACAAATTAGATAAAATATAAGGACCTGACCCTATGGAACACAACTTACTAGGCATCAACTTTAGTCATGAACTGTAGAGAAGGACTTTCTCCCCAACATGAAACTCCCATTGTTGGATCATTCTGTCATGAGATGCCTTTGATCATTCCTTGTAGAGCCTTGAGTTATCATATTAGGACAATTGAATCTTCTCAAGCTCGTGAATTTGCAGCTTCCTTTGAATTCCATATTGGTCCAAATCCATGTTACATTTTTTATAGTCTAATAATCCCAATACTCGACTTCCACGGATAGATGGCAATCCTTCCCAAAGACAATCCGAAATGGGGACATTACAATGGGATTCTTGTATTATATCTTGTAACCCCACAATGCATCATCCAAGTGCTTGCTCTAATCCTTCCTATTTGGCTACACGGTTTTCCCCAAAATTTTATTCAACTCATGATTTGAAACCCCAGCCTGGCCATTTGTTTGGGGGTGGTATGGTGTTGATGTTTTTTGTGTCACCCCATACATTCAAAGAAGGGAATCAAGATTCCAATTACAGAAATGTGTTCCTTGGTCACTGATGATGGTCTTGGGTACTCCGAACCTGTAAAATATTTTCACTTGACAATGTCCACAAAAAAATGGGAGTCATCAGTCCTGGTGGCCTTAGCCTCCACTCATATACTCACATAATCAGAAGAAACCAAAATATACAAAACCCCAAATAAACTAGGAAAATTTCCCATAAAATCGATTCCCCAGACATCAAAAATCACAAAGAATAGTATGGTTTGTTGAGGCATCTCGTTTCTCCTAGAAATGTATCCCATGTGTTGGCAACATGATCATGACATAAAATACTTATGAGCATCTTGGAATATGCTAAGCCAATATAGTACAGAATCCAAACCATTCCAAGCTGTCTGTTGGGGTCCAAAGTGTCCACCACAAGCAACGGTATGATATAATAGAAAAACATGATCAAACTCATTATCAGGATCATGTCTCCTAATAACCTGATCACTAAACATGTTCCTGAGGTATAGATCATCCAAACATAATACTGAGAGTCACTTTTTAATTTTTGGACATGATATTTCATTATAATTGTAGGGATTTTATAGGCAACAAGGTAGTTAACTAAATATTCATACCAATGATGCGTACCTAAGAAGGCATAAAGATTCTCATCGGGGAAAGTGTCTCGAAGTGGTACCTGGTCCAAGGTTCTATCCTCTAGTGTGTGAGTAAGCCTACTCTTATGGTCTGCCACCATGTTTTCCGACACATTCTTTTCCTTTACCTCAATATCAAATTCTTAAAGAAGGATCATCCAACAGATTAGCCTGGGATTTGCGTCTAGCTTCTTCAAGTGGTACCTCAGAGCTGCATGGTCAGAAAAAACAATTACGTTAGAACCCAATAAATATGAACGGAATTTATCTAAAGCAAATATGACAACATGAAACTTTCTTTCCGTGGTTTTGTAATTTTATTGGGCCACATCCATTGTCCTTGATGCATATGAAATCACATGTGAAAGTCCCTCCACCCTCTAAGATAAGACAGCTCCAACTATGAAGTTAGAGGTGTCACACATATGTTAAAAAAGAATCTCTCACTGTGGGGGATGTATGATTTATTGGAGTGGTCAGACACTTCTTCAACTAATCAAAGGAAGTCTTTCAAGAATCATCAAACATAAATTCAGAATGCTTTTCAAGTAATCATGATATTTGAAGAGCAATCTTACTAATTTTTTTGATGAAGTGCCAATAAAATCCAGCATGCCCTATGAAATATCTAACATCATGCACACATGAAGGATATGGTACGTATGAAATAATATCAACCTTAGATCTATCAACCTCTATCACATGTTTTGACACTACATTCCCTATGATGATGCCATGGTCTACCATAAAATGACACTTTTCAAAGTTCAAGATCAAATTCTTATCAATACAACAATTCCAAACCCTTCCCAAACAACTTAGACATTCATTAATTGAGGACCTTTACAATGTAAAATCATCCATAAATACCTCGATCTAGGGCTTAAATAAATATCAAATAAATACTCACCATTCATATCAAGAAGGTACCTGGGGCGTTGCAAAGTCCAAATGGCATCCTCTGGTAGGAAAATGTACTGAAGGGATAGGTGAATGTAATCTTTTCTTAATCATAAGGAGCTATAGGAACCGAATAATATCCTAAAAATACATCCAGGGAACTGTAATATGTCTTCCCACCTTGTATCTCATGCATTTGATCAATAAATGGGAGGGGAAATGGTCCTTCTGAGTGGAATGATTTAGATTCCTATAATAAATACACACATGCCAACTATTTTTCACCCTCATTGGAACTAACAAATATTTATCATTTTTAACAACTATAAAACTAACTTTCTTAGGAAAAACCTGAATAGGACTTACCCAATGAGAATCTGAAATGGGAAAGATTATACCTGCCTCGAGCAGTATTTCAATATCTTTTTTAACAAGCACCAAAATTTTTGGATTGAGTCTCCTTTGTGGATGCCTACCCACTGTATCCCCATCCTCCAAAAGAAACATATGCTTCAAAATTGATGTTATAATACCTTATATGTCATTCAAGGTCCATGTGATAGCCTTAATGTTCTCCCTCAAAAGATTCAAAATGTTTTCTTCATGTTCAAAAGGAATGTTATTAGCAATTATAATAGGTAATCTCTCTCCACTCAACAAGTATGAGTATTTGAGATCTAGTGGAAATGGATTCAGATTCAATGAAGGGGTGTGGTTTATGGATGGAGACATTGATGGAACTAAAATATGTGCACAAAAAACATCAGTATCAGAATAGAAATCATCAGAGTCATAGAATAAGAAATCAAATCCCTCAGCACACTCAATAGCCATATCATAATCAGAGTAAAAATGATCATAATATGATTCCATTTCAAAATAAAATCTAAAAGAGTCTTTTGCATTATAAATAGGTGTGGAAGTGCTTTTAGACTTCAAAGTAGAACCAATACTTATAATCTATCATAGCATAGGACATTCAAATTCCATGGGGGTTTTATTTGGTGGTTTAATATGGGAGAAAGAAAATGTTGAATGGTCCTCTGAGGGGTACTTCATGGAGTCCATAACATTAAATATCACATCATCATCCCCAAATTCTATGGAAAGTGTACCCTCATTGACATTTATGTTAGTTTTTTCAGTTTTGAGGAATGGTATACCTATGATAATGGAAGCATGAGAACATACTAGATCATCCTTCATATTAAGCACAAAGAAATCAGCTAGAAAGATCATATCTCTTACTCAGACAATTACATTCTCATGGACTCCCACTAGATATGGTGTAGCTCTATTTTCCAATTTCACCACTACTCTCATCATCTTTAACTCACCATCCTATAATGAATAAAATAACGAGTGAGGAATTACATTTATGGATGCTCCTAAATCACAAATATCACAAAAAATGTGTAACTCCCATATGGTTCATGGGATAGTGAATGTCACTGCATCAATGAACTTTGTTGGCATTGCTAGATTTGGTGTAATGCGTGCTGACTCATTTCTTCCAAGATTGATCCTCTCATTTCCATTGAGCCCTCTTTGATTGGTAAAATGTTTTTTTATGAATTTTTCATACCTTGTGATTTTCTTGATGGCTTCTCGTAAAGGAATGTTGATCTCCACATGCTTTAATGTGTCCAAAATATCTTTTTTTGCATCACCTCTTAAACCATCATTTCGGTTTGTACAACTCTATTTTAAAATGGAATGTTTTTAATATGAACATCATCAAACATTTTCTTACCATTAACTTTCTCGGATTTCTCATCAGTTGGTATGGAATGGGGATTCTCCAGAGTTGAGGTGAATATAGGTGGAATGGTAGGTACAAATGTATCAGTTTTTTTCTTCCCACTTCTCAATGTGATGGAACTAACATTACCCTAGGGATTTGGAGTAGGTTTGTAATGTATATTTCTGGAGTTCTTACATACAAGTTCATGGAGGGAGGTGGCAATGTGGCTCATTTGATTTTTCAACTACCTCAACTCTGAACCTTGACTCTTCAGCTCATTCTATTGATTAAGAACAATTTGTTTCAAAATATCATCATTATTAGAGTCTACCATTGATGGGGGATTCCCTTGTTGTTGGCATGTTGATATTAGGGCTTCAAATCTCCATTGGGGTTGTTGGAAACTGTTTTGGTAAGGTGGAGGCTAGTAGATGATTTGTTGAAAAGGTGGCCTTTTTTGTTGTCCAGATGCATACATCATATCCTATTGATGCTTAAAACCTTGGTTTAATATTGGGGAAAATTAATCAAACTTCTTTTGGGGATGTGGATATTGTTGCTGCTGATATGGTCTCCCAGGAAACACCACTGCACAATCTTCTGTTTCTTGTAGTTGGGGGGAAACAGTCTGTTGAGTGGCTTGTCTCAGTGAAAATTCCACAATGGCTTGAAGGAGGGGTTTGGGATGTATTTTGCGCCAAATCAATCTGTATAACCATATTTTTCAATTCATCCATCCTTGTGTCAATAAAATTACTATCAAGATAAATAGGACTTACCTATTGTACTCCCTTGACATGTGGTGTACCTCGATCTCCAAATTTTTGGGAGTTTTGGTCCATCTTCTCAATCAATTCACATATAGCTACTGGTGTCTTGTGCACTAATTTTCCTCTAGCTTCATCAACCACCATGCTCCTCTACATAACTGTGAGTCTTTTATATAAGTATTGTATTAGCAGAATCTCACTAATTTGGCGATGCAGACTACTTGCACACAACTACTTGAATCGCTCCAAGTACTCATAAATTGACTCCCCTTGCGCTTGCTAGATCCCTGATATCTCGTTACGAATGGATGTGATCAATGATGCTGGAAAAATTAATAGCACGAAAATATGTTTTAAATCATTCCAACAAGTCACATCTTGAGGTGGTTGTAGCTCTATCAGGTGAAAAGGAAAATTCCCTTAGCTTGATTTTATCTTCATAGAAATTCCATGGTTTAAGGGTTTAAAAAACCACATTAAATTCTTTAAGGTGTTTGTTTGGATCCTCACGAGAAAATCCCTAATGTTTTGGATAATGGTGAATTAATCTAGATTTCAATTCAAAGTCTAATTCGAGATTTGGGTATGCAATACAATTTGGTTGATTTTTAATATCAGGTACAACCAATTATCAAATTGTTATATTAAGTTCATTTTCATTATTTTCAGCCATTGATTCTTGTTTTAATTTGGAATTATAAGTGTTTCCCATTTCAATGTTCTTGGAGTGGAGAAATTCTCCAACTGGTTGAATGTTGAAACTTCTTGTAGACTGAGAATGTCTAATTTGAGCCTTAAGGTTGTGTTCTATCTCAAGATCAAGATCTAAGAGATCTTTGTGATTAGTTCATGTAATAAATCAGATAAAAATTAAAAGAAGTAAAGTGGACCATAATAAAAATCAGATGCTTGATTTGATAGTCCAAAAATAAGAAGATGAAAATAAAAGAGGAAGAAAAAAAACAAAAACCATTCAGATTGGCTAAAGATGGAAGAAACAATAGAAGAAGAGAATAAAATGGAAAATATGATAAATACCTCTAATTGGTTGAAATAATTACTTTCCTCCCCAGAAACAATGCCAATTAGAAAGGGTGTTGTCATACGTTCCCTCAAATGATTAGTGGTGTTTGGGTGCATAGGTGCAGTATAGTGGCAGACCAAGGTTGTCTCTCAATGGAGGAATTAAATTTAACATATTAAAGGTATTTTGAAAATAGAATAAAATGAAATAAGAATAATTAATAAAAGGATGGTGGTATTTAATATTTATCGTTTAAATAAATATCCACTTAATTATGATCCCCTAATTTTTTTATACCTCTAACCCTACGAGAGTTAACATAACGACAAAGATGAAATTACATAAACCCTAGGCTTCCTTCGGAACACACAATCGCATCACCCTACATTGATTGTTTTTATAAGGTTAGATTATGGTAAGTGGTTAATTAGATCTCACATACATTATTTAAATAAGGAGGAATTGTTTTTATGTATTATATTTGAACTCTACAAATTTATCCCTTGTGGTCTCATATTACCGGTCAAGATCACGCTCTCACAATTTACTCAAAATATCGACCTCACATGTTTTATTTTAAATTGTTCAATTCCTGCTTAGATTTTTATAATTTAAAAACTCAATTCATGGATCATATAAATTTAATTACAACAGCTCAATGATTCATAATAATTTAATGATGAGGGTAGAAGATATATTGATCACTAAGAAAACTACTCTTCCATGGGCGGTGTGGTCACGTCGAGACGTTTTGCATGAGCAAAGGAATGAAATGGTGGAACCGAATATCATATACACAATTGCATCGAACCTAATTAGGAAGATTAATAAAAGAAGAAAATTTATGAACACAAAAGTTTAATTGATGAAAAATTTAAGATACCAACATAAATGAAAAGAAATACAATGATGGGGAGGGAGATGAGAGCCTTTTTGGAAGAGATGTTTGCACAAATACATACTTCTTACAAGAGATGTGAGGGACTCACAAGAGACACCCTTTCGTCCACACATTCAAAAATCCTACACCAGCCCTCCCATAGTGTTAAAACATCCATTTAATATAGTTATGGGGGGCTTGGGATTCAAAACATTATTAAATGTGGAAGGGAAATTTGGCCAAATATTTTATTCAAACTTGAACCACATAGTTGACCTCCTAATGAAAAGAATTAGCTTGTTTTCGAGATGGATTTGTTGTTCCTAGTCATTTCCTAGAAATTCGGATAAATGTTGGGCCCAATCCAAGCTCATATGATGAAGATACAGCCCAAATGGTGGAGTGATGTCCAAAATGGACAGTTTAGTCCATATTTTTCTTCATGTCCCATTTACTCAACGGAAATGCATGATCCTTCTACCATGTCCAGAATAGAATTTGTATCCAATTAATGCATGAAAATAGTTAAAATTTTTTAAGTCCAAATTATTTATAGAAAAATATTTATGCCCAGAATACTATAGTAAATTTTAAATGGGTAAATTGGAATTTTCATCAAATTTTCAAATGAATGATCTAATCAAAAATATTCTATAATTGAACATATTTAGAAAAATTTGGGGAAATTATATCATTTATTATCAATAAAAATCTCAAAAAATAGTTTTTTATCAGTACTCGACCCAATGCCTTTTTTGAGTTTTTGGTCCCTCTGGATGAAAATTTACATCATAGTTTTATTATATGAATACATTATAAAATGATTTCTTAAGAGTGAATTTTTCCATGTATTTAATGTATTAATCCCAACATCTAATTATAGGTTAGGGGTGGGATAATTAGACTTATTTGGGAGTATCTTCTTTAATCCATTTAGAATCGCATGGTTTTCTTGAATCCTCATATAACCCAAACCCGTAGAATTTGATTCAAAAAACTTATCAAAATATCTTTAGATAAAAATGTAAAAATTGTGTATGTATTTTGATGTATATATATGTGTGTGTTTATATATATATATGATATGTATATTTATTTTAAAATCTTGTAAATATTTTTTTTAATTTATTTTGTGAATAATTATTTTGAATACCCTAGTATAGGGGTGAGTCAAGATATGACAAATTAAAAAAACATTCCCTTAATATATTGTTTCATTGTTAAATCAAAAACGCTTCTCTTCATTTCCAATATAAAAGAGGGAATAAATATGAAAAAATATGTGAGACCAAACAATTTTACTTTTTTTCACCCACACTAGGCTATGACCAAGTTGAATACAAAGTCAATGTGTCTATGTACCAAATCCAAAAAAGCACATTTTTGTTATAATGTTCAGAGCAGACTCACTATCCCTCCAAGTTTACCACCAATCATATTTTGAAATCTTAATTCTCTCTCTACTGAAGTGTTCCCACTTATGCTTTAGAATAAAATTATTTTGATCATTCTAATAAATATGTTTGGAACCACATTTGGACGATCATTATGTTACAAATTCATTAACCTGATTAATACCTCTTGACCATAGATTTACTGGGAAATCCCTATTGGTTCGCATGAGATTTACTTTTTTAAGAACAGTCTTTACAACCATCATGAAACTACCCAATTCCTCATGTTAATATCTTACTTTTGTGTTGTTTATATCTTTTGAAAAGATCAAAAATTTCATGAAGCTCGCATATCCTTCACCAACACACTCATTTATTGAATCACACATGGCCTTCACGAATCCCACTCCTTTCAAAAATCACACTTAACCTTTGTGAAGCTCATAACATTTTCAATTCCCATAACATTCATGATTCTTCCATATTATGGGATGGCCATATCTTTCATGATTCTCACAGCTTTCATGAAGCTTACATATCATTCATGAACTCCATTCCTTCACAAAATAGACGTTCTTATGAAAACCATTATGAAAAGAATCCTTCATGAATTTTTAGTCTTTCTATTTTTGTTATGGAATGATTTATTCTAGATAAGGGGTAAACTCTTATTAACAAAGAAAACCTCCCCATCACAAAGAATTCAACCCCACCATGTTCTTGTCATTATTCTCTCCATTCCAGTTTGTGAACATCCTTTTCTTCATGGGTCTCTACGGAAAATTTCCAATTTCATGAAGTTTCTCATAATCTAAAACCATGAAACCATTTCTTTGTGCCTCATCTATTCACTGTGAAACCTCCTTTGAAAAAATTAAAACATTCACTAAATTATATTATTGGTTCCATCATAAATAAAAACCTATTCATGAAGCTCAAATCATAATAAAATTACATGCCTTTTCCAAATTTGGATGCTTAATTCTCAGAATACCAGATTTTAAGAATCTTGAGTCATCCTCCACGTTTTAGATCACATGAATTTGTAAAATACTAGGAAAAATAACCTCATTGGCCACAAAATTTTTGTGTAATTTTTCTAGGGAATCCTTTCCTATTTCAAGGACTACTGTAAACATACCCTTTCAAGAATATCTCTAGAACTATAGAACAGTCCTTGGAAACCTACTTTTTCAACAAACACAACAAATCCATAAACACTACAAAGTTATATTCAGGGATTTATAACCAATATATATATATATATAACATGTCACCATACATATATAAATGTTTATGAAATGTGTAATGATTGTAATATATATAGCTTTGATATGTATATTTTTTAATATAACATGAAAAAATAAATTGGATGTAAATATATAAGACTATGAAATTATAATACAAACATATATATATATGTATATATATATATAAATGTATTCATGTTAATGATGCATGAAATAAATTTGAAATGATTGTTTTATAAATATGAGTAGAAAATGAATTTAAAGAAAACATTTAAACAAAACGATATTCATAAGAATTTTTTTATATTAAAAGAAATATAAAAAATTTAATGAAAAAAAAGAACAATTAAAAATATGTAATATTAATTATAAACCTATATAATAATAATTTGTAAAATATTTGTTATACCTTGTCAAAAATATTAAAACACTAATAATTATTGAAAATCCATAATAAAAAGTACTTATTAAATTTTTTTAATAATTTTAGAAATTGGTAATAATTTTTAAATATTTTTTAAATATTTATAATTAATTAGTTAATATTGTTTCTAATTAATAATTATTCATGATAATTATATAAATACTATTAATAATATGTAAATTTGTGGAAATTATGGTATTTATTAATAAATTATACAAGAAAAAATATGAAATACTAGTAATTATTAAATATTATTAGTATTTATTAATAATTCAGTTGTACATAAGAAATATTTTTTATTACATAATAAATAATTACACAAATTAACAAAATTTAATAACAATTACTAAAAAGTCTATCATTCCTTGTAATGAAATATAAAAAAATAACAACATTTTGAAATTCCCAATAATTAGTATAAATGATTTATAAATTAAAATCAACAGTATGAATCATTAAATAATTTGCAATAGTTAATAAAAATAAGTCAATATTGATAATAATTATAATATGTTATTATTAATTACTAAAACATGTTTTCAATGTTTAAATGTCAGTAAATTATGATAATTGTATAAAATTGAAAAAAAAAACTATTTGAAATAGTAATTATACATAATTAAAATACAATAATAATTTATAATTAGTCATAATGAGGAATAATTAAAATTATTTTTATTCTTTATGTATATAATTATAGACAATTAAAGTAGACATCAGTTTTGATTATGTGATCGTGATTGAATAAATCATGGAAAGGATTACAACATATATATTATAAATCTTATCTACAATGAGAGTGTTGAAACATTTATTTCATTTTCATATTCAAATTTAAAATTTTATTCTGAAGGGTCATTTAAATTTTCCTATATGAAATTTGATATTAGGATATTTGATATGTTTGACAATTTTTAACACTATATACGGTGTTTTTTTATTTAGAAATATTACGATTCTTTAGTATCAATATGGTGAACATAACTCAATAGAAAATATTAAAAATTGGTTCTAAATCTAGGATTTCATAATTTAGTAGATAATTTTAATGCACCATCTATTGAGGAAACAATAACTAATAATGATATTTCAAATCATGAATTAGAATCTTCTCAATTTTTAAATTTTTTGAAATATGATGAGGAGGCCTCATATCAGATATTCTAGACAAGGAAACATGAATTTTTGACAAAATTTATGTCTATTAAATCCGATTTTCGAATGTCAGGTTGTTTATTTGATCAAAATTTCCTTTGATTAAATCATTGATTCATAACAAAAAATACCTTACTTGAAAGTTTGTATGAAATTTAGTGTTTTTTACGTAGTTTTGGTCTTAGTTATCAGAAAAAATATATTCTAATGTTTCTATATCAAATATTATGTTTTTTATGTATCATTATTTAATTTTACATCATGTGGATAATCAAGGAATAAATAGGCATAACAAGGAAATTCCATATTTCTTAGAAAATAGTAGAGTTATTTTCCAATTACACCACATTTATATTGTTTATTTTGGTCTCGCAACACAATAGTATTAATGACACAGAATGAATCAAATATTTATACAAGTAAAATATTAAAATATATATGTGTAGGGGATTCATGCAAAAACATTGATCAAATGAATCATTATTTTTCTTCAGAACCACATAAAATATTCCTCAGTATTTCTCCTGATGGTTTTTATTCATTTGGATCTTGTACTAGTCAATATTCTGGTTTTTAGGTTTTTATTACTCCGTAAATCATACCTCTATAGATATTAATGAAGGATCCACATATATATTTACTTCTATTAATTTTAATACATCCATAAAAGAATATAAATGTTTATTTTTATATATTAATTTCTATGCTAACATCATTATGGAACAATGGTGTAACTAAATTTGATGTAGTAGTAAATAATATTTTTATACTAAAGGATGCATTAATATGGATTATCATTGAATTCCTTACATATGGTATCTTATTTGTATGTATTAAACATGGACTAAAATCATTTCCAAACATCACAGATAAGAAAAATGACTTTCTTCTTGTGAATTATAGAAAGACTAGTTATTTAGACTATCATAGAATATTTTTTCCTATCGATCACCCCTCTTGAATCAATAGAAATAATTTTTAAAAAAGTGGAATTGAAAGAGATGAATGTATAGAAATGTTATTGGGTGTATAGATAAAATCAATCATCACTGAATTACAACTTGTTACATTTAGACTAACCAAAAATGATAAAAAAACTCATTTTGGGAGATATTATAATTGGATAACGAAGAATATTTTTTGGAACCATTTAATATTGGTCTTAATTTTATTTGTCAAATGTCAGATGTAATTCATTTTGGTAAGTTTTTTTTTGATAAAATATCTTATATGATGTTGGACACACTTAATATGACCAAATATAATGAAAATACACCATTACATATTACAGAAATTTATAGACAACCTGAACATGAATTATTTGAATCTGAAAGATCATAATATTTATTGAATACAGAAAAATATATTACACACATTATAATAAAAATATGTTATAAGTCTGTCAATGGACTATAAATTCGAAGTTACCAGATGGTAATGCTTTTAATTTTTCATGTTGCTTCATAAATGTGCAATGTATTGTTTTTTTTCAAAAACAAATCCCCAAATATATCTCATACCCAATGAGATATAAATATTAATGATGAAACCCCCCAGTTAAGGACTGATGATATTGATAATGATGATTATGTAATAATAGATAACGAAATTGAATATCATGTAGAAGTTGATGATTCTAAATATTAATATATATAAATTTTCCTTGAATAATATGAGGAACAATTTGAATAATGATGTATTATATTTAGGTATTTATTAGTTATTGATATTTTATAATAGTATTAAAAGTTTTTTAGAGGTAAAATTGTTTCTTTCATGTGGTTAGACCCAATGATGTAATCTTTTATATTATATATGCTAGTAAACTTTTCTTAATATGATATCTTCATTAGCAATTTTTGATAGGTAAGAATATTATATTTTTTATGGTTTTTATGATTTTTTAATATTTTATATCCATATTTGGGAAATTTTATTTGTTTGATTATATGTTTTGGTATTTATTTATAATTCAATATTATGTTATGTAATTTAATAGTTTTTAATATTTTATATTTGTATTAAAAATTTCTTATTGATAAGATTATTATATTATGATATATACTAGGTTTTTATATTTAATATTTTTATTAAAAATTTCATAAAAAATTTATTTGTTTCTATGATGGATAGAGATGGTCCTGATTATCTATTGCATTCTCTCACTAATGCTGCACTTCTGGATGATGAGCCTAATTCATCTGATCTGGAGGTTACTGCACATATTTGGAGGGTAATCCATCATGCTCAATTTATTATTAAGGACACTATTTCATATAGGCATATAATTATTTTATGCATGAATGTTTTCATAAGTGTTCACATAGAATTATAAAGTTATCCATGGACATAGATTCTCATACTATTTTCTACCAGTATTATGTCCCCCTTCAACCTAACTCCATATCAGCTCAGTTATGGGATATATGGTTCTCATATGGGCTAGGATAGACTTTTAGGTAGAGGTTATCATTTGAAAATCATAACTGAGGGGGTCATGAGGCCACACATATGGCCAAGAGGTGTACATTTGGAATACATCAACAATATATAGTAAATAATACTATTTCTTAATTTATATATTCTCTAAATGTAAAATTTAATTCATATTATAAATTCCACTATTGGAACCTATGTTATAGATTTAGATATTTAAAAGAGCTTGTACACAGATCATAATACTTAACAACTTTTTGGAAACTGATACTGTCATACTGTGGTTAATATATTTATAACTAAATTTACATACATTACTTTTATTGTTATTGTAATTTTTAATTATATTTGAAAGAAATGTATGTGCTCACGACTTCTCATTCACAAGGGTGACAAGAAAAGAGTGAAGCATAAGCCACTAGTGAGTTAGGTTATGTTGAGGGGGAATATATACAAGTCATTGTACATAGTGTTGAGAATGTCTGAGGTGACGATATTGGTTGATAAACGATACCAATTAATTTTTATGGTACTTATTTATGTCATTAGTCATCTCAAAAGGACCTCATGGAGTGTTTTTGTCATGAAGCCAATATTATTAGGAGAGGTTGAGATCTCTAGATGATATGATTCAACCAATTTAGAGATGTAAATAAAGAGAGGGAATAAGACCATGGGAAATGAAGTCTGATAGATGACAAGACAATGTAGATTAAGAAATGAGTTGCACATAGTGTTGGTATGGAGGTTACTCCCCCTAACCTTCAGAGTGATCCTCCTCTAAATTATCATACAATTTGATGCTCTATGTGTTTTTATGAATATTTAGTATTTTTTAGTTGATAAAATTTTTAATTGTGAAATAATGAAATAATGATTATTTTTAATATTATTATTAATTATTTGTAATTTTTTATATTTCTTAATTTCTTTTTAGGTATTTTAAATTTTTAAAAATATTATCAATTGAAATAGATATATATTTTTATCAAAATATATTTTTTTAAACATTTCTCTTAAATATTTATAATGGAAAATGTGGTGATCAAAAATACGTTAATTTATGAAGGGTATTTACCAATTATTACTTAAAATGTGTGCTTTTAGTATCTGTGATATAAAATGTTATCCTTTACAAATAAAAATTATTTACAATCGGTATTTTCCAAAAAAATGTGACATTGTTTTCTATAGAGGTAAATTACTGAAGGACTCTCACTTCAAAACACCATTTGTGACAGAAATACATCACTAATGACCCATCGTAAAAATGAGACACTGCAATAGTGGTATATCAAGTCAAAAGTAGCAAACTCAAAATAAGGGTACTTGACTAAAAATGATTACATATACATACTAGTGGATATAAAATACCATTCCTGACTCCACATGAGCCAATATCTGTGATACCACATTCCATCCATAAAACTATTGATGACTATGATAAAGAAGATCCAACCTAGTGCATGGTTCTCATGAAACAAAAGAGTTTACATATGCCTAATGGAATATGTAGGGTTTGAGGCACAAATACCGGTAGTGTACTACCATAAATTTATATAAGGATTTTACCAAAGCATGATAATACACATGTTTGAAAAAATATTGAAACTAATCATGTAAATAATGTGAATGTAGAATACTAGAGTAAATGTCCTACATTAATTACACTATTATATGATAAAAGGAATCATATCAAAAAGGAAAATAGGTTACATTTCTTGGTAAACAAGATACATACATGATTCCTATATTACATTTTAAAAAACAAATAACAACAATTTTTTTGAAGAATAACCATATTCTCTCTGATATTTCTTTTCATATCAATCATTGAAAATCCATGGATTGATGGAAAAGAATAAAAAATAACGGTGATATCAAATGCTAAAAAAGGGCTATGTATAGTAGAATGCAACATGAATCAAAAAGAATAATCTAATTGTAATGTAAAATAAATAAATAAAAAGACCATTTAAAGAACATAAATATCATAATCATTATAGAATATTAAATAGATAAAAACACATTCTATTTAATCATTAACATGACTATCATAAATAGATTTTAGATACTCAGTATGGAATAATATACTACTAAAATCACATTCCATTTAATCGATAATCTAAGAATGAAATGCATCTATATATATTATCATTGTGAAACTCTAACGGATAATAATAACAAAATTCATAATAATTTAAATGACTAATCATTGGAAGTTATGTTCTAAGGAACATGATTTATCTACCATCAATAAATTTCACAATAATGATTACAAATACAAGTAAAAACCCATTTAATTATATCTTACTGATTTGACTCATGATACTAAAGGTGCATCAAGACCCTATAAAATCCTGGGAACTACCCATCACTACATGTCCAAATAATTCCTCATATATTGAATAATCAATTGTATTCATGAAAAAATCTCCCTATCATAAAATTTTCATATTTAATAAGGAATATCGATTTATCATTATTTCACATGAAAATCAAATCGCTTTGAATGTAAACACTAAATATATGAATGATATATGGTTTTGGAAATATTAATATCCCTAATACAAAAATATGGATAACCGTGAATTTAAAGATTAAACATAATTAATAAATATTAATTATTGTTAAATATGTAAAACTTTTAGTATATACAACACGTAAAATTGAATAGGTTCATATTAAGAAAATTTTCTCAATGAAAATGAAATTATTAAGAAATCCATTATAATGATTATAACAATGAAGTGATAATTAATAAATGAATAGATTATGTGTATAAAATATAAATCACAATAGAAAAAGTTTAAATTAAACATATTAGAATCCAAATTCATTATAAAATGTATTATTATAATATCAAAGGAAGCAATGATTTTATACATCCCAATAAAGGAAAAATTGAGTTATGAAAATGTTTTGCACTTGGTAACATTCATGTAAAACAACCTTGGATGGAATAATTAAAATTGAAACATAAAATTTGATAACATACTAATTAATCATGATATTATATTTTTAAGGTGAATTATATACAACATATACAATTAATTACATGTATAACATTATAATATACCTCAATTAATAGAATTGGGATGAAGTCCCTTACCTCATGATTTCTATTAGGTGAGATTGAAGTAATCACCTTTATATTGGTTTTGAAAAAGATATTATCATATAATTGAACAATAGTAATTTTTATAATATCATATATGATCCTTTTATAACATCTTATCAACTATTGATTAAACAT
Organism: Viscum album; assembly: GCA_963277665.1. Classification (NCBI taxonomy): domain Eukaryota; kingdom Viridiplantae; phylum Streptophyta; class Magnoliopsida; order Santalales; family Viscaceae; genus Viscum; species Viscum album. Next base: position 1,696,344,186 of record OY728143.1, read on the forward strand.
ATTTCATTGTTTTCATTGTTTCAACTGTTAATTGTCTTGTTTTCTCATTCATGCTTTGTCATGAAATGTTTTATTCATGTTTATATTATACAGTTATCTCTATCCAAAATATTAAAAATGACATTATTTATTTTTAAAAACACAAATTATTCATTTAATACCAATCATGAATTATTTTTTGGGAAAAAATTCTATATGATAAAGTTGTTAGAAGGTCGTACGTATACACGAGTAACATTTTCATTTTTTCAATGAACATTATATCAGGAAGTTATGTAATATTGTATCTTTACATAATTATAATAGTACCAAAAATACGATATTATTTTTTTAAATATAATAATATTAATACCAACGAAGTGCTGTCATAGTGAATGGAGATTCGCATTACATTGTGACGATAGTATTCCACACGTACATGAAGGATGTTATCATTTTTCAGTGAGTTGAAAGTTAAGATTTAATATATATTATATTTTTATAACTATAAAAATTTACTTATTATAATAATAATTCCATTTATATCACATATATCCATTAACATTATCATTATTCACTTATATTTAAGAATTAGTGAAAAACATATTAAATTGCTTCACGAGTTGTTAGTCCACCCTATACTAGAGCAACATTATCATATCCCCAACCGAATGGAATGTATAATTTTTATATGATATAATTAATATAGAGGTATAAGTGTGTAATAAGTATCATATATATAATTTATATCCATTATCATACCCAACCATGAGATGTGTTGATAGAAAACATGTCACATTAGTTAATGAGGCTGTTGTCCATCGTACACATGATCGATGTAATAGTTTCCAATTTAATGGAAGAGGAGATTGATATAGGTCATAAATATGTCATAATAACATCTTAGTATGACAGATATTTTTTTTATGTAATCATAAATAAAAAATATTTTACAATTGAGGAGAATAAATAAAAAAACCGAAATTGTTAGAAAGTTTACCTATTCCTGAACTACCTCTTTAAGATTATACCTAATGTATTTATATAATTGATTGATGAAAGAAAAAACAATTATAAGATGAATTTCTATAATTTATTTACTAATTTAAATTGGTATTGGATGATGAAAAAAAAATTTAAGGTGGGAAGAAGAGAGGATATGGGTGGCCTTTTATAAGTGAGGTGAATGGAACACTTCTAATTTATGAAAAAAAGATGGTGTTACAATATGTTTATCTTTTAAAAAGGGTCAAAATGGAGTATTATTTCAAATTAGACATTATAAGACCTAAATATTTCCATCCAATATATTTCATACATGTTTTCAGGTCATTTTAACCCTTATCTTTTTAGATTAACCCCTCATAAAACATTTTTTTACCTCAAATGTGGTAATAAATATATTTTTCACTATCAATTTTGGTTAAAAATTAATTTTAACTTATTATATAATATAAAATACAACGCATAACACATGGAATCCATTTATCCAAACTAAATTAACAGAAGTAGAAGGATACAATTTAAAATTATACCTACATACACGATAAAATAGTGGGTTTCTTAAGTAAAAAATCATCATAAGAATAAAAGGATTTGACAAAAAAAAATTAAATATAAAATTGATTACAATAATATAAATTAGTTAAATTTTACTATAATTTAAATAATTTTACTTTAAAACTAATTTCAAATATAATTTGACAAAATAACTTATTTTAAAAATGTAGATTTTAAAAAAACATTATTTTACTCTATTAATCAAAAAATAAAATATTTTTGAAAAATTAAAAAATTAAAAAATGATAATTTTTATATGATGATTTAAAAAATTATTTTCATTTTTTTAGTTAAATATTCTAAAATAGGTAAAATTTAATTTTAAATTATGTTCTCAAAGCGTGACTAAAGTATATTTTAGAAAACAAAATACAGTTTCTCATAAAACATTTGTTTTTTTACATTAAATGATTATTATTTTATTTCTATTAATATGTCACCACATTTTAAAATTTTAGATAGTGTTATTTATACTCTCTAATTTAATAGCTAATTTATTGCCGTTCATTTAGATTCCATGTTGTGTGTTCCGCATGATATCGAAAAAATTAAATTTAATGAAATATATATCATGGAATTTTTATGCTCTGAGTTACTTGTTGAATAATATATTGAATAAAATATTTCCAAATTTAATTGTGTTATATTATGCCAACCTAAAATAAAAAACATTCCTGAAATTTGATCTTAAGCTTAGAAATTAAGTGTCTTGTTTTTAAAAATTCCTTTTTTGAAAGCCCACACTATGAAAAGGGTTAATAAGATATATTTTTAATAGTAGATAAAGATGGAAAGGAAGGTCATATGGAATGACACATAGATAGGTATCTAAGTTGGAGAAAATTATCAAAATGTAATGATAAGGATATGGATAAAAAGCATAAATAATTATAAGGAGTGATAAAGATAATTCATCACAAGAAATTTAATGGTCAATGGAAATTTAAGGACCTCAAATCTATACATCTCTAATGATTTAAAAGTCCATTTTATTCCTTAAATATAATGGTAATATGATAATGTTTTTCTTTTGGATCATTTTCCTAAAGTTGTTGAATTTTATTTATGTATTATAATATATATAAATATACATAATTTATATGTTTTAAATTAAAATTTAAAATTACATCCTTTTATAGTTCTTCGATCAAATTCCAATTCATTACTTAGTCCAAGAAAGGAAGATTCAATAAAATTATTCCAAAAGCACTAAATTTCCTTTTTAATGGATCATATGATCTATAAAAGACTTACAAGAAAATGTGTCTATCTCTAACTATTTTCTAAAACAAATATCGTGAGAAACAATTATTCAATAAAATACATTAATTTGTAAACCAAAATAGTAACAACACTAGTTCTTCATTAATATTTATTCCTAAAATAATTATATAAAATATAGAAACCTGGGCTTCACATACCGAGATATTAAATCTTTTTAGATAAATATTCATTTCATTACAAAACACATTCTTGAAGACCATAATAGTTTACTGCCTTTGGAAACATCTAGGAAAATCTTATGTAATAGATAAATATATTTAATGGTTCCCAAAAATATATTCCCAATTAGTACACCTACATAATGTTTTTTCATAACCTAAGGAAAATAATGGAGATATGTGAGTATAAAATATGAAAACCATACCATGTATATCAAAGATCATAATCATGATCCATGAAATAAATATTGGTAGTTCATAAGACATGAATTGTAAGATAATAAATGAAAATGTAATAAAAGTGCATAAAATTGAACTAAAACATGTAATATCTGTCACAAACATAAACATAAAAAATCATTTCCTTATTATTCACGGAAGACTACTAGGTATATCATCACAGAAAAAGCCCATTACGGAACAGGGTTCACTCCCCATTCCAGCCCGAGATTACTAAAATGGGTTCAATTCTTACTCAAACCATGTATTATTGGACTAGGTATACTTCCCATTCTAGCCCTATATTAATGAAATAGGTTCACATTCTGTTACAACCCTTTTTTGCTGATCCTAGATCACATCCTATTCTTTCCATGTTTTACTGAACTGGGTTCACTTACAATTCCAACCCTATTTATCTCATGATATATAAATATTTACCCAATTATTTGGATAGAAATATAGGGTATCGACCAGAACATAATGAAATCATACACATGTGTGCCACAAGAACATAAAAATCATTATATCATAACCCATGAAAATAAATGGCTTACATAAACATTTAATCATTTCACAATATGTGTAAAAGGGATATGTTTCATAATCATTTCTTCATATAATAACTTTTGAATAAAATGTGGTTTCATAAGAATTATTTAATGATATAAAACTTGGAAGAGAAAAGGGTTTCATTAACAATGTTTCATCTTAAATATGAAATATGAAATTGAAGAATAATAATAGTGTCCATGGATATATCCCATAAAAATCATGATCTATATCAATGTATGTTATCATAAATGGAGAACGATTTTTAATGATCACATGGATCATTTTTTAAGGAAGATAATCTTTCCTTGAAAATATGTTTTTAAAACATAAATCCCTTTAAAAATATTCTCAATTTAAACCCAATTTGATAACTTTTAAACTAAGAGTTAAATAAAATTTAATACATTTATTGTGGAAAACATCCATTCCTCTAAAAAAATATAATTTTTCTAAAAATAAATCATTATGAAAACCTTTTTATTTGAAAATATCTTTCAAATATTATAAAATATTATTTGAAAATCATGTAACAATATTTTAAAAAATAATTTTTTATGTCATTTTCTTCAAAAATTATCCTAAAATAAAAATTTAAAAACATTTTTTTTTCTGAAAAATGATTTTCTATGAATATTGATTTCTGACCAAAGAGTTAATTAAGTTATATTTTCTTAAAAATGATTTCCCAGACATTTTAAGTAATAATGAATGGAAAAATGGTACAATTAATGTTAGATATCTTGAATAAAAATATTAAGTGAATATACATGATAATTATTTAGATGTATATCCTGATATTTCATCATTTGGGAATTAATGATAAATAATATGGATAAATGATTAGGTTGCAACATAAATCTTTATGACTTTGGTAAAATTGTGTTATAAGACCCCTAAATGAATTAAAAAATAGACCTCAAAATATCATGATGATATATAAATTCATGATATTATATATTAAATGCTATAAATATACATGTAATGAAATAATATAGGTGAATATCATAACATACGTATCAAATAAGGAAAATTGAGACAAAAATTCTTTACCGATTTGGAATATTATAAACAGTAAAACCCATCAACGAAGGATACCAAAATGGATATATAAATAAAAATAATTTGTATTATATGTATGATAAAATAAATTTATGGTATTTATAAACAACACATATAATAATGGGGTGGTTAATATATCTTGTGTCTCATAAAAGCAAAACATCCATATAGAAATCACTTACCATTAGTCTCGAATCTCAGTGTACTCATTAAAAATTCATGTATAATAAATATAAATCTCATATAAATCTAATTCGGAACCATATTATTATATATCATATTATAAACAATTTTACTATGACCATTAATTAACATTTATTAACAATTCCATGTCAAAGTTATTTTCTGGGTAATAACCGCTTTGATTTTGGTAAATGTTTTGATTTTTTATATATTTGATTATACTACATGAATGGTTATTCCATAAACTACCAAATTATAAAATTGGTAAAAATTTAATATTTATTGATTATATATGTATTTATATTAATCCAAAAAATTTACTGATTGTAAATGAAATACACTGTTCATGGAGATGGTAGGTCATACATACACATAAATGATATTTCTATTTTCTTGTCATGTTGGAAGAGAGAAAAATAATATATATATATATATATTCATTATAATAACATTTTTATTCCATATATATCACATATTTTCGTTGAAACCATCATCAACAAATTCCATGTAATGCGTGAAATAATCGCATCACTTCACGGAGTGGTAGTCTGCCATACACACGAATGACATTATAGTGTTCAAAAAATGTTTGAGATATAATAATCTCATAAATTATATATATATATAAATATATATATTATAAATATTATTTCAACCATTATTCCCAACCTTGAGAGGCAATAATTGAATAATGAATGATATCGATTTGTGAAGCAGTAGTACTTTGTACACATGAACGATTACTTCGTCGCTAATATTTTGGATGTGTGTGTGGTTGTAGTTAATAAGATTAACATAAAAATATAATAGTATACATATGATAATGAAGTTATTATATAATCATGATATTAAAATAATTGAAGGAGGTGAGAAAGCTATAAAATAAAACTATCGTTTGATGACTATTACCTCTTCTTCAGGTATCCTCATTTAGTTATCACTAAATGATTTAGAATATGGATTTCTTACGAAAATAAGGTTTCCATTATGAGTTTAGGGAATTTTTTAATTTATTTGTACAGATTTTGGTCAAGTGAAATTTCTTGATCGGTGTGATGAAATGGTGAGAGTGGGTGTCTCTTAATTGTTGAGGTAGAGTGGAATTCATGTAAATATGAAAAAGTATTCTCTTTTGGGAGGTAAATATTAAAATAAGTTTTCCCAAAATAATAATTAATGTTTGTTAGATATTTTATGGTCTATAAACACCCCCACCATATATGTATACACATTTTTTAAACATTAGGTACCTTAACTCTTAAATTTTTTTATTTTACCATTTTGGTTTTTTAGTTATCAATTAATCTAACCTATATAATTTATTATTTATGTCTAAGTAAGAGTGATATATATTGATAATTTATACTCTATAATTATAATTATTTTTCGAATTTATGATGTATAAATTCTATGTGGTATGTAATGTAACTTTCACACAATCGCACATAATGTGCAAAACACCTCTTTAAGTATAACCAAGCTAACTGGGTTTTTTCTATTTAATGGTAAAAAGATTAATTGTAATATAATAATTGGTCCATGAATAATTGAAAGATGATATTTATAAATAAAAAATCAAATTAAATAAAATATGATTTTATGTAAATTCAAATAATTTATTAAAATTACTATTTTTATAGAATGGCATTGACCTCAATTTTGATATTATTTATATAATTTTATTTTAATATAATATACATACAACAATTTAAATTGAATAAATTATTTAAAAACCTGTTTAACATGATATATTCATCAAATAAAATAATTTAACACAATAATACATTAAATTTACTTCACTTTTAATGTTTTTAGTATCATTTGATTTGATTGATTATTATCTAAATAATTCAACTTTAGGAATTTTTCAAGAATTTATGTAATTATATATTCTTTAGATTTAAAACAAATTTTTATTATAAAAAACTATTTTATATTTCCAAAAATATTTTTAACTGAACATATATAGTTATTATCAAATTGAAAATCATTAAAAGAATTAAAGGGCAAAAGGTACATTTTTGCCTTTTTTATTCACGTAACATTTTATAATGGTCAATTTAAAGGAAAACTATCACAAATTTTCATTAAAATCTATAATAATATTAAAAAGGTCTAAATATGTACATAAAATTGGTTTTGGACAAGTTTTGAGACATTACTACACATAGAGTGGATAAGAAATGAGGTTTTTAAAGAGAAAATGTTTATAAGATTATAAGTTTTTATATCTAATTTCAATTTTTAATTAATTCCTATAAACTAAATTGTATTATTATATATAAAATTTAAAAAAATATTATTTTAAAACCTACTCAAATGATAGTTTCATGTTATAAATTATTTAAATGAAAAGAAAGTCATCAAATAAATTTATATATTTTTCACTAATCATCAAAAAAGAAACTTCTCATAAAAATATAAAACATTAACCCTAAATTAATTTGGATATTAATCTTTAAGAAATGATGAATTTACCCAATTTATTTTAAAAATTTGTAATAATTTAATTTCATTTATATGCACCAAGATTGATTAACACGTTTTTAGAAAAGATACTTTTTTAACATAACTTTTATTTTTCTTTTAAATGATTCTTAATTGATTTCTAGTCAATATATAACTAATAAACATGTGAAAAATATATTTTTATAATATAGTTAATCATATTCACTCTGTTCATTAAAATGCCTATGTGATAACTATCATGTTAAATAATAATATTAATTTTATATTGTAGATTTGTAAAACGTGATATAATGTGTAATATAAGTGAAACATAGTGTTTCATGTACCACAAGCTAAAATTATTGTTTTTTTAGCACAGGATCAACTTTTTTTATAAATAAATTAATCTTAACTTAGTGTATCATGAAACACCATGTAACAACGAATTTTAATATATTCAGAAAAAACATAATTCATAAAAACTTGTTTTGTTAAATTATACCCATATTAAAATGAATTTAACTCTAAATATACTTCTAGGTAATCAATGTTTTATTAAATGAATGTTACTTTTATATAAACCCTCATAATAAAAATTAATCGTATAACTTCCATTAAAAAGAAAATTTTGTGAACATAACGATTAAATAATGTAACTCAAAACTAGGTTTCCATAAAGAAGAATATATGTGGGATGTGAAAACACTAACATTAATGAAAAGAGAAAATGTTTATAGAGTTATAGAGATCACTAATGACCAGAAAATGTGTTATCTAAAGAATGTTAAAAAAACAGTAAACCAAATTAGAAATAAAATATTATTTATATCATTAAATATAAGGATAACTGAACTAAATTTTATTACATGATCCTTTTCCAAATGTTAAAGAATTTTCACGAGATGATATACTTACATGAGTTGATTCCATTAGAACAATCACACACAGTAGTTGAGCCTTGATCAAATTCAAATTCAAATCTAATTTGATGTAATAAAGTTGAAAGTTTTATTCCTTAAGCACTAAAGAATCATAAGATCCATAAATAGAATGATAAGTCATTCCATCAATCATACTAAATATTTTTCAAATGTTATCCAATATTGATGAATCTTCATATGTAAAAGTAATACATTAATACCTAAAAAATAATCCTATGTTTATCATAATCCACTCCATAAATGGAATTTCTACTAACCCTTTCAAATTATTAAATTCCAAAACCAAAGAAAAAAGGTCACTAAATATCTCAAAATCATCTTAACATTGATGCCCTATACATCATAAAGTATACCTGAGTATAAAATCGTGACATTAATTGAATATTTCATTAATATATGTAGGATATGAATATTCAAGAGAAATATTTAGATTCAGATAATGATATTTCAACAATTGATAGTTAATCATAAATAATCCTAATATATGATGAGATTGTAACAAAAATCTTAATGAATTTGGCAACATTGAATAATAATCCCTATCATGGAATAACATAAAATGGGTTACAAAATACCATGAGAATAGGTATATTCATGATATTTATTGCAAAAGGGTTTGCATGAACTCTTCATGAAATAATATAGGTGGATGTCATAATATACATCTCAAATAAGGAAAATTGAGACAAAAATGCATTACATATTTGGTAACTTTTGAACAGTAAACCCCCTGAAAGAGATACACTAAAATGGATATGTAAAAATAAATGAAATTTATTATTATCAGTATAAAATACATTCATGTGGATTTTGTACACCACATAGAAGAAATGGGTGGTTCATATAGCTTGAATCTCACTAAAATTTAAAAATGAGAAAAAAATTCCATATATTTTGTCTTGAATATAAACATACTCATTCATACATCCCATTTAGTAATTTTAATTATTTAATAAATGTAAAAAAATTATTTATCATATCGCATATTATTTTATTATGAAATTTTATTACACTTTTATTAAAAATTCAATATTAAATTTAGGTTCTGGGTAATAACCACTTTATTTTGTTGTATATTTTATGATTTTTTACATTTTTAATTCTCTTAATTTAATCATTATTTAATCAACTCTAGAATAATGAAAATGATAAATTATAATATAGACTGAGTAAATATTTATTTATATTATTCCATAAAATTTATTGATAGGAAATTAAATACACTGTTCATGGAGGCAGTAAGTCATACATATAGATGAACACTATTTCAATTTTATTACTGTACTCAATGAAATTAAATTAAATGATATATATATTATTATTAAATTATAATTTTTATGTCATATAAAATAATTATTTATATTAAAACAATCCTTTAAAAAATCCATTAAAGAGTGAATAATTGACATTGCTTCGTGAGGTTGAAGTCCACCGTAGACACAAACGATGTTATCATATTCACACAAAATAACGAACATGATGATATGTGTGATTGTTTTTGATAAGTTTCAAAACTCCCAACGGTTCTGTATCTGACGATACATGGACCTGCTTTCCAAAGGTAGGCGTTCGCTGGGTGGTTTGGACATCGACACTTAAGAACTCACATTGGTCGAGAGTCCTCCTTCCCTCTTCCCCTCGGTCCCCTATTATATTGTGGGGAATGATATTTATTTTTGGTCATGAGACACCTTTTTTAGAGTCCCATGTCTGAAAACCCGGTATACGGATGACTGGGTCAATCCGCAACTCACAGGGGGTATTGAACATACCTCCCCCACTAACCAAATCAATCGCGGGGAGTGCTTCGCGGCCGCGTAGGGTTCCACCTCCATTTTGGGAATGATAGCAGATTCGGTCCAGGCCATTCGATGTGGTTCACGGCTGGGGCGATTTGTGACGATGCACCGGCTTGGCACCAGTCCTACTTCGCGCCCGCAGAGGACCTCCGCCTTCATTTCACGAACGACAGTGCTCCGTGGAGGGGGTGTTTCACGGAACCATCCACGTTCTGTTTTCATTGGACCGGTCTGTGGACCTGTTCAGCTTGGGCCATCCTTTGAGTATTTTCCCTCTTTTCCCAATTCTTTAAGGGGGAAATTGGGTGGAATCTCTCGTAGATTAAAGGAGATTCTCATTCTTCTTCGCAGTTTTTTCATGTCCCTACAGTGATATAAAAATTATAGAATTATATTATTTTAATATATATCATATATTTAATATATTATTATTATTTCCATCATTATTCCAAACCTTGAGAGAGAGTAATGAAAAAACGAACAATATCGGTTCGTGAGGTGGTTGTCTTCTATAAACATCAATGACCCTTTTGCAACCCATTTGATGGAATTTTGTGTGGTTTTTGGTATAAACCATAACAAAAAACATATAATGGTATTGAATATAAATATTTTATTATATAATAATGATATAAAAATAATTAAAGGATATTGACGACGATATAATAAATAATAATCGTTTTAAAATTGTTACCTCTTCTTCAAGGATCATCCTTCGGGTTTCCACAAAATCAATCAAATATTGGATTTATTACATAAATTTTTATTTAATGAATATTTTAGGGATGTTTGGAAGTTATTTGGGGAGAACTTGGCTGATGAAAATGGCTTGATAGATGTGAAGAAGTGTGGGGTGAGAGTAACATTTTGTAGTTGAGGAAGACTGATATTCTTGAAAATACCCAAAGGCGTTCTTTATTAAGAGGTCAATATTACCTAATGATTCAAAAAAAATGAAAAATAAATTTTTTTTTGTGGATGCTGATGTTGAGAAAATCCTCTGAAACACATTTATACATATCTTTTAAAAATTTGTTTCCTTAACTTTTATGTTTCATTATTTTACTATTTTCGATTTCTCATTATGTTAAATTGTTTTCTAATCTAAGTAATTTTTTATTTAAGACAATTTTTATGTGATAATTATTAGATAATTTGGAATCAGTGATACAAAATATGATATCTAATTTATAAAAAATAAATACAAGGTTTTTTAGAATTTAACTAGGACACATGAGCATGTAATGTGTGAAACACTACTTTAACCATAATCATGTTAACCGGGTTTTTTCATTTTCATAGTTCATATTGTCATTATAACAGAATAATTAGCCCATAAATGGTAAATAGATGATATTTATTAATATATAAAAATCTTTTTTATAGAATTTAATATCATTTGTAATTTTATAATTATTAGTGAAATTGAGTTTATTATAAAATGGAATTAATGTCATTTTGGACATTGTTCATTTCATTAAAAATTTTAAAAGAATATCAACAAAATAATGAAATATAAAAATTAATGTTCAAAATTTTATAAAAATATATATTCATCTAAAAAAATTTCACATAATAATTATATTAATTTACTTCACTTTTAATGTTTTTAGTATCATTTGATTTATTTAGTTATTAACTAAAAAATTAATGTGTTATCATTTTTCATTAATTTAATGTAATTTTATTTCATATAATCACTTTTAATCAATAATAATGATAATAAAAACAAATTTATATTAAAACAAAAATTTATAATCTAACCTATGTAGTTCTTTTCATGATAATATGTGTTTTTTCATTGAAATGTGTCAAGAAAACTGATATAATTAGAATTTAAGGTCACAGTGATCAAAATATGTCGATAAAATTGGTTTGGAAATTTTATAGGTCATTGTTAAACATTATATTCTTTATTTAAATACCAAATAAAATATTTTTACTTTAATCACAATAATTTATTTTAAAATGTTTTCACTAATAATTAAGGTAAAAAACATAATTTTACCTAATAAAAACCATACTTCTTTCCATTAATAAGTCTGGGAGTTGGTGAATGTATAGATTGTTAATCATATTTCGTGCTAAATGATAAATCATAATCTTGATATCATTAACATCAATCATTACCACATTTAGTTACACATAATCACCATGCATTCATTCATGTTCAATGTAAATACAATTCCTTTCGGTTACATCCATTGACTAAAACAAAAAAATCATTGTTTGAGAAACAAGAATAATAGTGGTAATTTCATATAATCATTTACAGGGTGTTTGAATCGTGAATTTTTTTTAATCTAAGATACCCAATGATTAAAGTTGGTCATTAATTATCATCATATATTAGATTCTTTACAAGGATGTACTTATTGGAAAAAATACATAATATTTTCCTTAATAAAAAAATTTAATGTTCTTATAAACATATCCTCAAATACTATCATAGGGTTATACTCCCTAATTTATGTTTTCATTAATATATGTCCCAGGGTTTCTACAAATCATCCCTGAAATGTAGCTATAATGAACCCAAATCTAGAATCCTAGAGCTAATATTTTACTTTAATTATATTGTCGTAAGACAAAATGAATTAAATATTGATGAACCAAATAGTTAATTATTCTTGGTAAACTAGATAAAAACTGTATTCCCATATTACATTTGAATAGACAAATTACAACATCATTTTTTTAGAATAACATCATTCCCTCATAAATATCCTTGAAAATACACCATATAAAACTTTATGGATTAAAAGGAAACGAAACATAATTAGGGTGATCTAAAATTTTCATTAATGGTTAATTATAGTGGAATCCGTCATTAACAAATAAAAATAACACACATGTTAAGGTAAATAACTAGACACACATTCTAATTAAATATTTTATTATAATAATAAATATGGAATGATAAATAACTGAAGAAAAAATACATTTAATAAATAAAATAACTATTATAACTAGATAAGTCATAATAAATATTCAAAGGTAAATAACTGAAAACACATTCCATTTAGTAAATATACAAATAAATAAATGTCTATAGATGTAATATCATTCCAAAGATCTTATGGATAATTATAACTGAATTATTAATTATGTAAATTATCAATAATTATATGTCATCTTTTCAATAACATGATAACTCTACCATCAATATCTTCCATAAGACTAATTAAAACAACAATTAGAAAATTTTCTAATCCTAGCTTACTAATTCACCTCATGATAATACCAATGCATCTATGGTTATATAATTATGAGCCCCACTCATCACAGAATTTCAAAATAATTAAATATATTTTTAATAATAAATTTAATTCATGAACCTTTTTTCCTTATCATAAAATATATATATTGAGTATATAATTAGAATTTAACAATACTTCTATAGATAATAAAATAACATTCAATATAAATTGCATACGTAAGAATGGTTTATGGTTTAAGAAACATTTATATCCTTGATACAATGAATACGGATAATAATGAATTGAAACAATAAACATTATTTATAAATAGGTATTCATGTTAAATATATCAAATTCCAATTCAATACAAAATGTTAAAACCAATAGGTACATATTAACTAAAATTTCCCAATGAAAAGGAAATTGAGATGAAAACCCTTTACAATTATCATTACATTGATGTGAGAAATAATAATGGAATAGATTATGTGTATCAAATATAAATAAATATTGAACTAGTGTAAATATATAATATGATATTAAAAATCCATTATACACATAATCTTTGATTATCACATGAATGTGAAGAAGAAATATAACCAACTAAAAAGAAATTGAGTTATCAAATTCTTTACCACTTGGAAACATTCATGAAAAAATCACATTGGATGAAATATTTAAAATTTAAAGTTCAAATACAATTAATCATTATATAATAAAGATTTTAAATTTCAAAGGGGTTGTATATTGATTATATAAATGAATTTAGGTGAATAAAATTACAATATCGCTCAATGAAAATAAATTAAGATGAAGTCCCTTACATCACAATACCATTTGGTTGAACATGATGTAACCTCATGGATGGTGGTTTTAAACATGTTATTAAATTAAATCATAACTAAATTAATATTTTTAATATCATTTATGTTTCTTTTATAGAATTTTATCACACATTTGTTAAAAATAATTCATAATTTTATTGTCTCGAGTGTTAGTTGCCATGTTTTCTTATTCATACATTGTCAGGAATGTTCTCGTTCTTGGGAATATTTTATATATCCTCCATATACAAAATATTAATCATTAAATAATTGTCATATTTATAAATTAATTATTCTTTTATGACCAATCATGAAGGAATTTATTTAGAAATTTAGTATGTTATGCTTATGGAGATGGGTGGTCATACAAATGCATTAGTAACATTTTGAATTTTCAACGATCATTAGGGAAAGGACATATGTAATATTTTTTCTTTTTAAAATGATAATAATATCATAAATAAAAAATTATATATTTAAATATCAATATTTAGAACAACCATGTTGTGTGGTGGTGAAAATATTGTCATATCACTTTGTGAAGGTAGTAGTTTACATGTAAAAGAATGACATTAGCATCTTTCAGTTGAGTGTAAATGTATAAAATAAAGTAATATTTAAACCTTCAATAATGATAAATATTTAAATAATATAATATATATATCATTTATATAATATATATTAATTCAATGTTTCCATATTACCTTCCATGTAAAGGGTCAGTGAAGATGAATAACATCGCTTCAGGAGGCAGTAGTATGTTTTTCACTGGATTGGTGTTATCGTTTACCCTATGAAATAAAAAGTAAAAAACATTATATACAATATAATGAATACATAGGTATAATTATGTTATATTTATAGTATATGTAATTTATATTCATATTTATACCCAACTGTTAGTGGTGTTGGTGCTAATGTGTCACATCGGTTCGTGAGATGGAAGTCTTTCGTACACCTGATCGACAATATTGTTTGATATCAGAGAGAAGAAAAGAAGGATATAGGTAATTTAATTATAATGATAAACTCAGGGTATATGTTATATACTTTAGTTATTATATATGAATATATTAGTAATATTTTAAGGGGGTGGATAATAAATGAAATAAAAATGCATAATTAAGAATTTTATATCCTCTCTGACCATCTCTTTGTGATTATAAAAAAAGTATTCCTAGAATGTCGTTATGAGAAAAACATAGAATCTAGGATTAAGGTATGGAATTTGGGATGTTATTTGTGTAGTTATTTGTTGAACCAACTTTTTTTTTATATTGTGGATAAGAGAGGATATGTTGTGTCCTTTTATAAGTGAGGAAAGTGGTAATTTTTGGAAAGAAAATGATGTTCTAATATTTTTCACATGAAAATGAAGAAACATGGTGTATTATGTAGAGTTAAACATTATAATTTATAAATATTAA
This sequence comes from Viscum album, assembly GCA_963277665.1. NCBI lineage: Eukaryota > Viridiplantae > Streptophyta > Magnoliopsida > Santalales > Viscaceae > Viscum > Viscum album. Next base: position 1,696,359,822 of record OY728143.1, read on the forward strand.
CCTATAACATATTTTAGACATGTTATTGGGTATTTTTAACCCTAATTGTAATAGTATAACCCAATGTAAACCCATTTTTTACCTTAACTATACTAATTAATTTTTATTATTTGCACTCTTCATTTTGGTAAAAACATAAGCATAAATTATAATATAATATAAATTAATTTGATTATAATAATTTAATCTATTTTGATATTTATACTCACATAAGTGTAAGGATTGACTTTTAAATTACACATGCAGGCACGATGCAAAAATTTAGTTTAAAATGGAAATTGATCATAATTATTCAAGGTTTTCACATAAAAATTCATAGTTAATTTTATAAAAATTACATATATTACTTAAATTTTAATATAATTAATCTAATGTTCTTAAAAAGTAAAAAAAATACTTTAACACTAAAAATTATTTATTCGAAAAGGCTGTTTTCAATAAAAAATAAAATTTTTAACTATTCATTAAAAATGAAACATTTTTGAAAAATAAAAAACATTAAAAAAGTTAATTTTGATATGATAATTTCAAAATTTAATTTAATTTTTAAAATTAAATTTTCTAAAAGTCATAAAAATTAATTTTAAATTATGTTTGCAAAGCGCGATTAAGGCATATTTTTTATAAATTGTGTTTTTTGGAAACATTTACTTTTTCTTTTAAATGATTCTAATTTAATTTATAATAGGTATATTATTATATTTTTTGACGTTTAGATAGTAATATTAATACCCTACAATTTTATGGATATGTAATTATAGTTTATTTATACTTGGGGTTGTATATTCCTCATGTTATTAAATATATTAAATTTGGTGAAATGTATTTCGTGGGATTTCTATGCTTAGTGTTGTGTGTCTCATACTCTATCAAATACAATACTATTATTTTATAATTTAATGGTGTTACAAAAACAATTTGAAAAAAAACCATTTTTAGATAAACCGATGAAATACCTGTGGTTTTTTATTTCAAATAAAAAATGTTTTCTAAATAATTTATTAACATGGATGAAATAAATACAAAAATAAATAAGAAAAAACATGCTCAAATTTCAAAAAAAACAAAAGGAATGTATTACATCATCATAAAATATCAATATAAATGGATATGTGCATCATATATCACATCACATGAAAGTGGAACAAATCAATTGCATAATGAATATAAACTGACCCGAGATGAGTAATGTAACATACCAGGTAAATGAAGAATAATACATATTTCATAATTATTAATATTTGTGAAATAAATATTAATTTTACTTTAAATGGGATTCTATGTTCGATAGCATACCCGATACGCAACAACGGGTTTCTTTTGAATCATATGTTGCACACTAATAATATTATATTATTGTTTCAAAAGGTATTTAACTCCTAGACGTTGTATTGGAAGGAATTATTGAATCTAACTACAATATTATTATAAATGTTTATTAAATGTATTTACCTTTATCCAATAAAGTTTAGATTCTAAAAATGTGAATGAATCTTATTATTAAGCATAATTTACATTAAAAGGCTGATTTATCGCCTTTTAGTGGAGAACCCTTTTTAAATATATTTTTGGTCACATTAATACATTCTATATGACCAAATAAAATCCTTCTTTAGAATAGGGATATCAAAATTTACTTTGTGTAATTATTTGGAATTTTTCCGAAAAAGTTCATTTTTAATGAATAGTGAAAAATATGGTATTTTAATTCAAAAGTGTCTTTCAATATAATTTATTTATATGGTTATATTATATATTTTATAAGTTTTAAAGTGAACATAAAATATATTTTTACCATATAATCCTATGTTGGTCATTAGAATTAATTTCACTTTGAAATTGGACATAAACAAGTATCAATCTTTTGATAGTAATTGTTTCTTAAAAACATGGTATTTGTTTTAACAATGGGAATTAATTTTAAAATTAATTAATGAAATTTTAATTATTTGAATTGGATAAAATATACATCATTTTTGAATTTGTAATATCAAATATAGCTTAGGCTGAATTTGTAGTATTTTTCTGAAGAACATCAATTTTTGATGAATATTTAAACCCTTTAGTGGTTGTTAAAAAACTGACTTTTTCATTTCAATGAAATTTTACCACTTTTGTGAATTGAATTTAAAAAATCTGACATACATTTTTCTTATAAAGTTGTAAAATGTGGTTCATTAAGATGAAAATAATTTTTGGTGAATAGTAACTTTTGACTTTTATTTACCGCAGTTAAAGATAAATAAGGTAATTCAAGATAAAAATATTATTATAATAATTCAACATTACCTTAACACTTGTACAAACCTTATTTTTTGAGTCATTTACAACCATGGGAATAATTGGGTGTATTTTCGGACCCCATTGAACCACGTGGGAGTGATAATGACAATTTAGATTAATTAATTTAATGTAAAGGAAAAATTGACATTAACAAAAATCTTTTATTAATAAATTTTTATAAGGGGTTATATATATTATATTTTTTAATATAAATATTAATTGGAAAGATAAAATTATTTCCTACATGATGGTATTTTTTATATAATTTTTAGACATCATATAAATTAAATTATTTATGACACAATAATGATGCAGTATTTACCTCATTAATAAATTATTTAAATAAATAAGATTATAATTATTAAAATATTATCCTAAACCTATCCAATTCTGATTGTACGAATTTATTTTGACCATGAGACATCTTATATTATTATTTAATGATTTTTGACCTTTTTAAACAGAAGATAAGTTTATAATAATTAACAGTTTCACACTTTCCTAAAGAGCCCCTCCCCCCTCCTTATAAAAGGATACCACTTCTAACTGATTAGTCACATCTCTCAAGCCATTTGGATCATCCAACCTCTACCCAATTAATCTCCCTACATACCTATCCTACCTTTAGAAGCCTTAATTTAGGCAGAAGGCACATTAATAAGTCCTTTTGGTTAAAACTAAAAGAAGTTACCCAAATTAAAGGTAATGGTTTCTCTTAAATTGTTTTCTTTTATTTTAATTCTCCAACCCATAAAAAGTTTTTATTAATTTATTTTGTAACAAAACCAGTTTCTTAAATATACTAAATTTTCTTTATGAGATGTATTCGAACTACACATACACACACCTCCATCTAATGGATGAAGAACATAATGTTTCTGTGGATTGAAAACTAACGCCTCACGAAACTATGATTGTTAGATTTTATCCTACAGCCTATCATGGTGTCCATTAGGAAAGAATTGTATTTATATATGATATATTTTATGTTTATGATTTAAATATTCTTCTGTACTTCCCAATTATTTCAAGCCTTTATGGTTTCCATATTGGGTAAATATGATAATCTCTTTTGAGGATGTGTAGACTACCGCCCCCTCAATGTGATGTGACCTGTTAATGCTATATGTCGGATTTATACAGGATATATTTAATGATACTATATAAGATATTATATTGTGATTATAATATATCTATGTATCATTATGCTTAAATTCCGTTAAATTATTAAATAGAAATGAAAGTAGCGTTCATATGTACGTACGACGTACCGTCTCCATGAATGGTGCATTTCATTTCTTAACTCCATATGTTTTATACTATTATAAATACCTATATATGCTATATATGTATGATATATTTGATATATAAATCATTAATATCATTTATTATATAATGAACCTTTGACTACATGAACAACATGTAATTATAAGAAGTCCATTTTTGACTCAAGTGTCAAATATGGACAAAATAAACATTATTAACATAAATGATTGCATAATGTTTATAACATGGTAATAAGTGTAATAAAAGGAATAATAAACATGAAAAAGTTTCTTAATCACGTATAAATTAACTTTAGTTTATTATTCAGGAGATTGAAGAATGATCGAGTCATGTCGGACACAAGGTAAGGGACTTTGTCTCAATCTCCTTTCATTAAGGCATATTTTGTTCTAATTGAAGACTTTATTTTATACACTGTATAAAATACCTTTTTAATTTTCATTTCATTCTATGGGAATCTTTTTCTACAATGTGTTTTACTAAACGAAAAAAATAATTTTTTCTTTTAACATACGCGGTGACAACGACCTTTTCCACCGCCACGAGTATTATTTGATCTTTTGCTTCTTCAACAAGATGTAATGTTATTAAAAGTAAATAAATACTATATAATATTTTATATATTTTGGTATTGAAAATTTTTTTGATAATGGATTTGTTATGTCAATATATTTAAGTGATATATTTTGAATGAAATGTGGAAATGTTTTCTTTCCTTTATAATTATTTTATGTGTTATGATTTTATAATTGTACTTCGACATTTGACGGGTGGTTACGTGATAAACAAAATGAAGGGTGGTGTCGTGAATACTAGGATGGGTGGTTACGTTATAACCTCCAATGCATTGGGTATGGATGTCAGTCGTATGGCTATTCCATTAAATTATTTCTGTGGAAGTCGACCGTATGGTTATTCCATTTAAGTATGTTTGTGCCATGAGTTACCTTTATATGTTATGTGATCTTTATATGGGTTTTCTGGTAATATATTGATTACAAAAGGGTATTTAATGATCTTTTATTCAGTGAAGAGTATTTACTAATTCATAAAGGTGAAAATTATTACTTATGTTAAAGTATTCATGGTTCACATGTTTTTTCAAAAAACAAACAGTTTTCCTTCATTGTGTATCCCTTAATGAGCATTTTATGCTCATCCAATGTTTTTGAAATGTTTTTCACAGAACATAATGTGGAATAGGGTCAAGGATGGGATCAAGGAAATATCATGTTGTCTTAAAATTTTAACTAGACATGACGCTTTTTGTCAAGATTTCATGTTTTGTAAAAAAATGGAAATTGTATTGAAGTGTCTACTTTGTAATCTTTTGAGATGTAATAGTAATGGACATACTCTCTAAAACTCTAAAAACGAAAGATCCTCAATTTGAATTATTCATTTAATTCAAGATTATGTAAAGTTATATGGCAAGGTCCTTATAGATGGTAACAGAGGTCAGTTTAGATTAATTTAGGAGTTTCGGTTTTCTTAAACAAATGTCCATAAATTAATTTATAGTTTGATTTAAATACTATTGCATTTACAGATTACCATGTTGCTTCACCTAAGATTTTTCTGTGTTGAGAATGGTTTTTCATATAGAAAACAAGGAAGTTGTGATGGGATGTTATATAGAGGGAAATGACCTTCCAAATCAGCATCCTGATATGGTCAGAATCAGAACTGAATAGTTTACTGCAGCGATGGCTCAGTTGATTAAGGTGATAAATGGTGGTTGTGTTTATTTGTGATAATTTGGTTTATTATAAAGGTATGGAAGAACATGAGAGTCATTTGAGGGTTATCAGGCAAACCTTAAAATAAAAGAAACTGTTTTGAAAATTCAGCAAGTGTGAGTTTTGTTTACAACAAATTTCATTCCTTGGTCACATTGTTTCAAAAAATTGCAAAAATGTTGATCCTGGTTAAACAAATGTTGTTGAAGAATGGCCATGACTAACAAATATAACTAACATCCATAGTTTTCTTAGTTTGGCAGGTTAGTACAAGAGGTTTGTTGAAAATATTTCACGGTTATCTAGTCTAATGACTATGTTAACTCGAAAAGCTGTTAAGTTCATCTGAACAAAACAATGTGATGATTGTTTTTAGGAATTGAAATGGAGTTTGGTGAGTGCTCCAGTTTTGGCACTGCCTTCCAGAAATTGTGAGTTTTTTACCTACATTGATTCTTCATTGAAAGGAATAGGTTGTGTACTAATGTAAAATTATTAGGAAATTTCTTATGATTCACATAAATTGAAACACCATGAGTTAAATTACCCTAAACATGATTTGGAATTACCTGCTATTGTTTTCTGCTTTAAAAATTTGGAGGAACCATTTCTATGGAGTAAAATGTGAAATATATACTGATCAAAAAAGTTTTAAGTATATATTCAATCATAAAGAATTAAACATGAGACAGAGGAGATGGATGGAATTAATCAAGGATTATGATTGCACAATCCATACCATCCAAGAAAAGCAAATAAAGTGGTAGATGATTTGAGTCAAAAAAGTAATGATTCATTAATCATACTATGTTTGGAACAAGATCCTATGGTTTTTTATTTGATGAATTATGGCATAACAGTTGTTGGTGCAAGAAATTAATCTGTTTTGTATCAGGTGTCATTGAGATCATCTATATCAGATAGAATAAAGCAAGCATAGAAAGAAGACAGTGAGTTGTAGAAAAAGGTAGAATTTGTTCATAAGGGTATGTTTCATAATTTTAACATTGATACTGACTATGCATTGAGGTTTGGAATGAGATTATGTGTGCCTTGTGATTCATAGTTGAAGAATGAGTTGTTATGCGAAGCACATAGTTCCCTGTTTTCAGTTCATCATGGCAGTACTATGATGTATAGAGATATTCAAGAGTATTACTGGTGGGCTGGAATGAAAAGAGATATTTTTTATTTTCATGTGATGTGTTTGACTTGTCAGTGTGTTAATGAAGAGTGACAGTTACTGAAAGGAATGCTTCATCCATTACAATTCCTAGAGTGGAAATGGGAAAAAATATCCATTTACTTCATGGTGGGATTACCAATGACATCTCGAGATAATAATGCAATCTGGGTTATAGTTGATCGACTGACTAAATCTGCTCATTTCCATCCTATTATAGATACTTTGTCTCTAGATCAACTTGCTCGGTTGTATGTTAAAGAGACAGTCAGGTTTCATGGAGTTCCTCTCTCCATTGTATCTTATTGTGATCCTAGGTTTACTTATAACTTTTGGAAAGGCCTTCAGAAGTCATTGGGTACTGAATTAAATTTCAGTACAGCTTTTATCCGAAATCAGATGGGCAGTCAAAACAAAAAATACTGACCTTCGAGGATATGATATGTGCTTATTCAATGGATTATCATGGAAGCTGGGAGCAACATCATTATTTGGTTGAATTTTCTTATAATAATAGTTTTCATTCCAGTATACAGATGGATCCATTTGAGGCATTATATGGAAAGCGTTGTTGAACATCGGCTTTTTGGGATGATGTAAGTGAAAGGAAGCTGATTAGACCAGAATTGGTAGAACAAATGGCAGAGAAAGTTCAATTGATTCAGAAGCACATGAGAACAGCTCAGAGAAGACAAAAAAGTTATGTAGATAACTGGAGGAAGGATCTTTCTTTTGAGGTAGTTGATCATGTCTTTCTCAACGTTTATCAATGGAAAAGTGTGATACGTTTTGGTAATAAGGGAAAGTTGAATCCGAGGTTCATTGGACCTTATGAAATTATGGAGAAAGTTGGATCAATGGTGTATATAGTGGCATTACCTCCATGTTTATCCAAGGTACACAATGCTTTTCATGTTTCAATGGTGAGAATGTATATACAAGATCCATCTCATGTTTTGAGCCTAGAGATAGTTCAGATGGAAGAGAATATCTCTTAAAAAGAAAACCCAGTCCAGATTCTAGACCGAAGTGAGAAAGTGTTGCAGAATAAGGTAATTCACCAGGTAAAGGTTTTTTGGAAAACTAATTTGATTGAAGAGGCAATGTGGGAATCTGAAAATGCTATGAGGGATAAATACCCCACTTATTTTGATAAGTGAAAAAAAAATTACGAGAACGCTATTCCCAAAAGGGGGGAAGGATGTAACATCCCCGGTAAATGAAGAATAAGACATATTTCATATTTATTAATATTTGTGATTGAAATATTAATTTTACTTTAAAGGGGTTTCTATATTCGATAGCATACCCAATACGCAACAACAGGTTTCTTTGGAATCTTACTTTGCACACTAATAATATAATATTATTATATTAAAAGGTAGTTAACTCTTAGCCGTTATATTGGCAGGAATGAATGAAACTAACTAAAATATTATTATACTAGTTTCTTAAATTTATTTACATTTATCCAAAAAAATTTAGATTCTAAAAATGTGAATGAGTCTAATTTTAAACATAATTTACATTAAAAGACCGATTTATCACATTTTAATGGTGAACCCTTTTTAAATATATTTTTGGTCACATTAATACATCCTATATGAAAAAAAATAAAATCCTTCTTTATAATAGGGATATCAAAATTTACTTTGTGTAAATTTTTGGAATTTTTCTGATAAAGTTCATTTGTTAATGAATAGTGAAAAATATTCTATTTTAATTCAAAACTGCATTTTAATCTAATTTATTTATATGGTTATACTATCTTTTTAATTGGTTTTAAAGTGAAATTTAAATATAGTTTTACCATTTTATCCAATTTTGTTTGTTGGAATTAATTTTACTATGAAATTGGACGTAAACAAGTATCAATCTTTTCATTGTTGTTGTTTTTAAAAACATGCTATTTGTTTTAACAATGGTAATTAATATTAAAAATATTTAATGAAATTTATATGTTTGTAATTTCTCAAAATAGACCTCATTCTTGAGTTTTAAATATCAAATATGTCTTAGGATGAATTTATAGTGTTTTTCTAAAAAAATTCAATTTTTTATGAATAGTGAAAACACTTAGAGGTAGTTAAAAAAATGACTCTTCATTTAAATGAAATTTTACCATTTCTGCGAATTGAATTTCAGAAATACAACATACATGGCTGTTATCATGAATTAAAATGTTGTTCATTAATATGAATTTTTTTGCTGAATAGTAAATTTTTACTTTTATTTACCGCGGTTAAAGGTAAATAGGGTAATCCAAGGTTAAAAGAATATTATAATAATTAAAAATTACCTTAACACTACTTCAAACCTTATTGGTTGAGTCATTTACGACCATGGGCATATTTTGGATGATATTGGGACCCCATTGAGCCACATGGGAGTGATAATGAAAATTTAGATTAATAAATTTAATGTAAACACAAAATTGACATTAACAAATATATTTTTGTAATAAATTTTAATAAGGGGTTATATAAATTATCGTTTGGACTATAAATATTAATTGTAAAGCTAAAAATATTTCCTACATGATGTTATTTTTAAAATTATTTTTAGAAATCATATAAATTAAATTATTTTTGACACAATAATGATGCAGTATTTACCTTCTTAATAAATGATTTAAATAAATAAGATTATAATGATTAAAATATTATAAAAAACATGGTCAATTATGATTGGATGATTTTCTTTCGACCATGAGTCATATTATCTTAATGTTTAATGATTTTTGAAAATTTTGTAACTGAATATAAGTTTATAATAAAATAATAGTTTCACACTTTCCTAAAGAGCCCCTCCTCCCTGTTATAAAATTAGACCACTTCTAACCAATTCTTCACACCTCTAAGGCCATTTGGCTCGTCCAACCTCTACCCAGTTGAGCTCCCTACATCTCTCTACTTTCTCTAGAAACCATAACATAGGCAGAAGGCACTTCAAGAAGTCCTTTTAGTTCAAACCAAAAGAAGTTACCCAAATTAAAGGTAACACTTTCTCATAAATTATTTTCATTTATTTTACTTCTCCAACCCCTAAACTATTTTTATTCCTTTATTTTGTAACAACACCAGTTTCATCAATATACTAGGATGTTGTTATGATAAGTATTAGAACTAAAAATACACACAACCCCATCTAATGGATGAAAAACATAATGTTTTTGTGGATGGAAAACTAACACCCCACGAAATGATGATTGTTCGATTTTATCCTACCACCTCTCATGGTGGCCATTATGATGGAACTGTATTTAGATATGATATATATCATTTTTCTGATTTCCTTATGCTTCTGTACATTCAAATTATATCAAGCCTTTATGGTTTCCATAGTGGGTAAATACGATAATCTCATTTGAGGAAGTGCGGACTACCGCCCCCTCAAAGTGATGTGACTCATTGATTCCTTATGTGGAATGTATAAAGAATAGATTTAATGATACTATATATGTTATTATATTATTATTATAATATACCTACGTATAATTATTCGTAAATTCCATAAAATTAAGAAATAGAAAAGAAAGCAGCGTTCATGCATACGTACGGCTTACCGTCTCCATTAACAGTGCATTTCATTTCTTACCTCCATATGTTATGTACTATTATAAATACATGTATCTTCTGGATATATATTATATAAATGATATATAAATCATTAATATCATTCTGGATATAATGAACCTCTGACCACATGTACAACATGTAATTATAAGAAGTCCATTTTTGACTCAAGTGTCAAATATCGAAAAAACGAGCATTATTAACATAAATAATTACATAATGTTTATAACATGGTAATAAGTGATATAAAAGGAATAATAAACATTAAAAAGGTTCTTAAGAAATTAGAAATTAACTTTAGTTTATTATTCAAGGTATTAAATAACGATCGAGTCAAGTTGGACACAAGGTAAGGGACTTCATATCAATCTCCTTTCATTGAGGCATATTTTGTTCTAATACAGGAATTTATTTTATATGTTGTATAAAACACCTTTGACTTTTCATTTCATTCAAAGGGAATCTTTTTCTATGAAGAGTTTTATGAAATGACAAAAACTATGGTTTCTTTTAACGTACATGTTAACAATGACCTTTTCCGCTACATCGAGTATTATTTGATCTTATTCCTCCTCAACATGCCTAATGTTTTTAAAAGTAAATAAATACCATATTATCTTTTATGTATTTTGGTATTGAAAATTCTTTTGATAATGGATTTGTTATGTCTATATATTTATGTGATACATTGTGATTTAAATGTGGAAATGTTTTCTTTCCTTTATAATTTTTTTTGTGTTATGATTTTATAATGGTACATGGACATTTGACGGTTAGTTATGTGATAAACAAAATGAAGGTTGGTACCGTGAATACCAAGATAGGCGGTTATGTTATAACCTCCAATGCATTGGGGATGAAAGTCGGCCGTATGGCTATTCAATTTATTGATATGTGTGGAAGTCGACCGTATTGTTATTCCTTTTAAGTATGTTTATGTACCATGTTACCTTTATATGTTATGTTTTCTTTATATGGGTTATATGGTAATTTTTTGTTTAGAAAATGGTAAGTAATGATCTTTTATTCAGTGAAGAGTATTTACTAATTCATAAAGGTAAAAAGTATTACTTATGTTAAAGTATTCATGGTGTATTTTTGTTTTAAAAAACTAATAGTTTTTCTTCTTTGTGTATCCCTTACTATGCTTTTTATGTTCTTCTGAAGTTTTTGAAATTTTTTCATAGGGCATAATGTGGAATAGGGTCATGGATGGTTTCGTGTAAAAGTCATGTTGTCTTAATCATGGAACTAGACATGACTCTTTTTTCTCAAGAGTTCATGTTTTGTAAAAAAATTGAAACTTTGTAGAAGTGTCTAACTTGTAATCTATTGAGATGCAATAGTTATGGTGTAACTCAATAAAACTCTAAACCTGAAAAGATCCTCAATGTGAATTATTCATTTAATTCAAGATTATGTAAAGGTTTATGGCTGGGTCCTTATAAGTAATGTACACATAGGGCTCTACAATTAGTGAGTATAAAAGAGTATAGATGCTAGATTATTAACAATGGATGCTCTCACGGTCTTCCTCATTCCAAAATCATTGATATCACATGGCTTCTTGGAAACCAATCCTGGAATCTCTAATAGTATTACAACACAGAGTACCCTATGGTTCCTTGGAAACCAAAATGAAATGCATCATGACATTCCCTCTGAAGGATCACACAGTCCCTTTAAGAATCCCTTCTCTCTCACCAAATTTAATCCATGAGCAACTCTATGACACAGATTCTCATAACACATTACACATAAATCAATCCCAAATCACATGCCATTTTCTTAACCAAATATTAATATTTTATCAAAACACTTTCAAAAAGGTAAAAAATTTCTAAATACATTTTCGAAAAGAATTGTATTTTATAAAAACCCTTTGAGACATTTTTTCAAACACTCGTTGTGCATACCGGACACACCCTTTTGAAAACCAAATTTAAACAACCAGAATTAAAAATATATATATACACAACAAAACGAATAATTAATAAACATAAAACATAAATTAAAAAAATCAAAATTTAGAAAACACTAAACCATATGTGATTATAAATTAAAAGGCAATTGATGTGGAACACCCTTAAATACAGATGCCTACATCATATTCAGTCTAATGTTCATTCCATCTGATGAAAACAACCCAAACGAGGTATCATGAGGCTGAAAACACCTAATACATATGAAATCAAATGAAAAACCCCATAACACACCATATATTAAGTCATAACCACCCATAGGTTGCTACTCTATGAAAGAATGGATGAATAAGATAGAAGAAGGAGGGATGAAGGAGAAAACCCAATGTATTTGGATTTACCTCAATTCAAATCATCTATATCTCAGGAGAATCCATCACCAAAGGAGATGTGATGATCCACCATAGAAAATAAGGTGATGTACACTATATGGGATGAAAAATGAGGCTAATGGGGTATATTCTATTCAATAAAAAATGGTAAAACCCGTCTATTTAATATACTTCAAATGTTGCATGATTTGTAAAACTGGTCACCAACCATGTAGTGATATTTTATCCCCAAATTCCAAGAATAATGGTTTCCCTTAGGTGTCACATGGTTTGGAAAACCATGAGCATACCATGACAAACTTAATTGTCACCACCTTCATCCCTCCGACACATTTAGCTTGATTCTTAGAGAAAATATGTGCTACCCACTCACCGTTGTATATTTTCCAAAAAACAATTTGTCATCCCCTGACACATAGGAACACCATGAATGAAAAAATAAATCAAATAAAATAGTAGATGAACCATTTGCTCCATGGGTGTTTAAAACTACCCACCATAACTCTTTCTACACATAGAAAGTCCTCATGCATCTATAGATGAAATTATGTGAGTCCATTACTCCCTCACCATAGATTAACACTCTACTGTCTCACAGATATTGCCTCCTTATTTTTGGAGCAAACATAACAAAAAAATCAACATACCATGGAGAACCTTGTCCAGAAAATCTATGACACACATGGGATACTCCATAATGGTGGCATCAGAAATAAGCTATAATTCATCCCACTCTAGCACATGTGATGGGTTGAAATAATATATCTTCAAGTTTGAGATATAAAATACATTACGGATCAATTTTAGATAATGTGTAAACTAAAATTAATTGGATACCTTACCTATATGTTCAATAACATTAGATGTTCCGACATAATGTGGTGCCAACATCCCATGCTTACCAAAATGATGATGACCCAATGGAACTAAAAACATCAGAAAAAAATTATCACCATCATGAAGCTAAAATCGGTGTTTAATATAGATGAATTATGTCTTTTTTCGACACTTTAATTTTTCTAAAAAAAAATCTATTTGTTTAATAATATCATTTATCACATGGAAAAAAACTTTCCAACCAAGGAATGATTACCCACCTCGAACAACTAGAAAGGGTATTAGAATGACCGTTTGTATAATTCCTTAAATGGGGATATCTGAATCAAGTCCCGGAAATATTTTTATAATAAATATCATCCCAAGTAAGTTATCTATCTCAAAAACCATCAAAATAAATGACACATGCCCTCAACATATCCTCAAGAGTCTGGATGGACCACTCAGATAGACCATTCATCAGATGGTAAAATGTGGGGCTTATATTATACTCGATTCCCATGGATTCTCAGAGTACCTTCAAAAATAAATAAGTTAATTGAGAATCCTCATCTAAAGATATCATTCTAGGAAAAATTTGATGCTGAATAATATCTTAAACATTTAGGCATTAAATTACTTCTACCATCATCAACTCCCTGATGGGTAAATTGTTTTCTGATTTCTTTAGAAAATTAATAATCACCCATTTGGAATCATTACCATTTGAAGTATCAGGTATCCAAACCACGAAATCAATAGAGATAACATCCCGCATTCCTATTAGAATTGTTTGTGGCTGCTATAAATGAATTGGTCTCTTATTCTCATCCTTGATCCTTATACTGGTCAAACATCTAGAAACAAAGTCCTCTACTACATTTTTCATATTAGGAAACCAATACATACCACTCGTGGTATAATGCATCTTGGTTTTCCATGGGTGAATGGACCAAACAGAATGATGGAAATCATGCATTACTTCATGCCTCAAACTCAAATGAATCTCTATACACCTCTAAAAATGAGATTACTATCAGAAGACCAAGACCAATAACCCTAGTTATCCATACCATTTAAAACACTATGAATATAATTTATTTCAGAGATATATACCTGATCACACCTAACCCATGTGATAAGAGATGGTGTGACCAACACACTATATATAAACACATTAGATCTATACTCTTGTACATCTAGTATCAAACAAGTAATAAAAATCATCATTCCGAACTCATTTACTATCTCCTGAATAGACTACAATTGAAGCGTCATGCGCAACACATCAGTGTGAAATTTACCATTCCCAGATTTATATGAAATATAGAAATTAAAAATTTAGAGGTACCTTACATAGTCTATCAATATGAGTTTTAGGTCCCTAGGGGTGAAAGTGTGCATCAGAATTTCATGATCCCAATACACTATAAAGTTATCCCTCAAGGGGTAATGATAGAATGTCATTAACACTTATAGAACAACTGCTAATTCCAATTAGTGTGTAGGACAATTCCAATCATCTGGATGTATTTTAATTGATCCATAGGACACTGCATTATCTTTCTACATCAACACAGCCCAAACCCAGACCAAAATCATAAAAAACATAGTATAATAACTTTTTGGATCGGGAAGAATCAAAATTGACACATATTTCAAATTGATATGCAACTACCCAAAATTACAATTGAATTTATCATCCCACTCAAACATTAACCCATTTTTGGTCAAATCAGTTAAGGTATAATCTTTCGAGGATAAGTCCCCAAAAAAGCTATAATACCTGAGAAATACTAGAAAAATATGAATATTGAACATATTTTTTGAGTTTACCCAAAACATGACTAAGAAGACTTTCTTAGGATCAATTAAAACTCCCCCTTTGAAAATCACATGATCTATAATCAACATTTTATAAATCCAAAACTGGAATATATAGAACATGGAATATAGATGAGAATCCCTTGAAACACCCACAAAAACCTCCATAAAGTCAGTATAATCCTCCTTCATCATGTAATATACCAACATTTCATCCAAAATCATGACCATGAAGGAGTAGAAAAATTGACGGAGGATCTGGTTCATCAACACCAAAATGACCTATGGATAATTGGTATGCCCGAATGGATTGAACAACTATTTATATAATTTCTTCCATATTCTGATAGTTTTCATTATAACGCCTTCTTCCTGAACACCCAATAGGTGGTACCAAGATCTCAAGTCCATATTTGAAAACCAATGGGATCCCCTAAGGTGATCAAAAAGATAATCAATTCTATGAAATGAGTATTTATTATTCATGGTAACTTGGTTATGAATATTTTAGAATATTAAAAATTAAATACTTTCATTCTTCTTCTTTGTAAATAGTAATGGAGATGCTCATGGTGGAACTTTGGGTTGGATAAATCACTTACCCTCAAGATTATCTAACTAGACCTTCAACACATCCACCTTAGATATAGCCATATGATACGATGATTTGGAGATCAGGATCATCCTAGGAAACAAATTGATAGTTAACTTATCCTATCACTAAGGAATAAATGCAAAATCAAACTTTGGAAACATCCAAGGTACTTGTCCAAGATAACGGGAATCTCACTCACTAAACTCTGCTCTACAGTATCAACAAATAACCTAGACAGCGAACATGAGATCAATATCAACTCTAATGTAACTAGTCTTACCCACCCCAATTGTAGATCTCTCTCTCGATGAAATAAATGAGAGATATTGTCATGATTAAGGAACTGGACCCTATAGAAATAATTGTCAACTATCACCTTAATGAAAATCATCCAATCTGTGCAGATAATATGGTCTAAAACGTTGACGTACAAAACAAGGTTAGAAAATACCAAACATATTGATTTAAGTCACCCCCCATATCTAACACCATAGTATTTTATGGTATGTCTATTTTTATAAAAATTTATTGTCTTCAATATCTTATTATGCATGAAACATTGAGCTTAAACGAACTCCAAAATATTATTATTTTTAAAATACCATTATAAACTAGTAGTTCAATAGGATATAGTGGATATAATTAATAACATTTTGAAATATATATAGTTTTCCAACAAAAATTTTAATTATTTAATTATGTTTTTTTAATATTTAAAAAAATTTATGTAAAGTCATTTTATTATTCAGATATATTTTTTCATCTAAATAATGTTTTTATTGATTTATACAGGAAAATGAATATATTTAGTTTTTTAAAATTTTAGAAAATATATTTTATATAATTAATATCATTTTTTGATTTATCCTGTAAAAATTATTTTATGATGAATTAATGAGAATTTATTAAAAAGATTAACTTTTCTGTATATAGTAAAAATACCATAACCACTCATTTTCATTATATTTAAAAGTCATTTTATAATTTTAAATTTATCCCAAGGTAACATCAATAATTTTTAGTTATATATAATCTAATTAATTACATTTAAATAATATTTATACCATATTGTTCTGTAAGTACCTTTCTTGTTCTTCAAAACATAATTTTTCATAAAAACAATTTCGTTGCGTTTTATGGATTATTTTGATTAAATAGAAACTCATGTTTTTTTATTTTTAAAAATGGATAACATATTTTGAATCATGAGTTCTAAATTATTTTATATTTTTAATTTCATTTTTTATCCTTCAAAAAGCATTCGGGGTAAAAAAATATTTACCATAGTTTTGGTAACATAATTTTGTGGGTTAATGTTAAAAGGTATAAGCTTAAAATAACTAAAACCACATCATTAAACAGAGTTTTTATGTGTTTGAAACCCTTCAAAATCCTTTAAAACATTAATTATCATTCAAATTATTTGAATTAATTTCACTAAATTTTAGTTCCCCTTAAATAAAAAATAATCATTTTTAATTACATTAAACACCCCTCCTCAAGTATAAATACCACCCTCACCAACCCATATATCCTCAAAATCCATGAAGCTATTAAAATATATACCTAATACGATCCTCCCCACTCTAACCTACATACATGAGCTTCTGGTTTCCCCAAATACCAATTCCAGGTTTTTTAAGGTGTCCTTTAAGGAGGTGATACTCTGGAGATAACTTTCTCAAAGAACCTTTCTTAATATCATTCCTTTGTATACCATCTCGTCACCCCCACCATCCATAATTGAATAATAAACACTGTATAATTAAATAATTAATTTTTATATTTATAAATCAATATATTCTATCCACCTCTTTTCTTATATCCTCTTATTCAAAGAAATGGAATAATTTTCCAAATTATGGGGGTTAATCGTCTCTATGAATAATAATTTTTCCATTTTCTAATAACACCTTAAAGGGTGGTAATAGAATTATTATTATAGATAAATAATCTTTTAATATGTATAATTTAATTTATTTCATTCTCATGTACTAATATATATATATAATATTTAATAAAATGAAACCAGTTCACAATGTTTAGAAAAGTTGACATAATAAACTAAATATTAATTTCTAATGTTTTACCAAATTAATCATACTCATTCTAGAAAGTAAAAGGATATATTATACCATTAAAACTTCTTTATATTCATTAACACCATTTTATTTTACTTCTAGACTTTTATTTTCATTTGACATGAATATCAATAATTATACACAAATGAACTGACAATGAAAAAATGCTCCCAAAACAATGAAAATAATGAAATGTTATTAATGACTGGGTGTTAATATTTTATAAATGTATCATATAAGGATTATAAATATTATTATATTTTATTAATGAATTAATAATATAATATTATCCTTCATGCAATATTTTAAATTATAAAAAACTAAAGGAAACTATGAGGTAAGGGTTTATCATCTCACTTTTACTTCTTTCAGATAAATTCTGTATTCCCAAATTATTTCTTTTTTGTGTTATATAAACTAGTATTTTATATATAATATATTGAATATAATTTTATTAATGGAATTTATGTTTAAATTTTATAATTATTACATTTATTGGACACACGATTCGACTAATTACAATGTGGTGACGAATTTCTAAACACAATTTCTATTAATTGGGTTAAAATCATACCATATTGATTATGTCATTCTTAAATTATGTTTGAGATGAATTTTTTTTAACTTATTTATAATTATATTCTTTTATGTGTTTTTACAACTGATACACACAATTTATTCATTTGATTAATTCTCACTTCAATGATATGATATTTATAAGGAATTTTCATTGATGTTTTTTCAAAAAAAAGAACCTAAAATGTATTTTTATTCCATTTAAATGTTTTATAAAATTATATTTTATTTATTTAATATTATCTTCACATTTTTATAAATTAATTTTTACTCATGTTTGAATTTCTTTAATGTTCTAAAAGGTATTTCTTGTTCATTCTCTAAATGATGTTCTTTGTGACTTATCTAATAGTAGTATGGAAGGAATTTTTTTACCTTATACGAAATTAAATGATTTTCCCACCATATTTAATCCATGATTCTTTTATGTTTCATTTAAAATACAAAATATTAATTTTCATATAAAAAATTTTCCTTTATAATTTTACGACACTTTAAATATAAATGTTTTAAAAATGGAAATTGATTTTTCATGAATTAATTCATGTGATCGTTAAAAAAATATTTTCCTTATAAGATAACACAATTTGATGTTACTAATGATATATTGGTGATAATATTCAACTATATTATACTTATTCTCTTTAAATATGGATTATGATTATGAAGGCATGATATTTATAAATGTTATTCCTTTTCTACGCATTATACTACGATGAAGAGTTTATAAAAACCATTTTCAGTTAATTGGTTTAGATATGATTTATGTTCTACTAGAACACATAATTATTTCTTCATTATTTGAAGGTTTTGACCTATATATCCCTCCAATGAATTATGTATTGATTTATATCTCATGAGATAATAATGGGAAAAAATTTGAAGGGTTTGATCAACTACAGTAAACAAGTGCATCTTGATCCACAATTGGAAACAGGTGTTTCCAATTCAACAATGTTGTTGGTATTGGAAGTTAACCTAGACATATGAAATGGGTTTTATTGATCCTATTTTGATTCAACAATTTCATTTTTTAATTTCTCTTTTGATTCTCAAAACACCCACATTTATGTTACTAATAAGATTAATTACATGTGTTTTACGAAGATAATATTCATCAGAATATTTATTCTGGAAGAATATACACGCCATTGATCTATAAGAGAATATTTATCAAAGTATTCTGAATGAATTTTAAAAGTATTCTAGAAACACTGTTTGTACCAAACATTTGTAATCAGAACATATTGTTTATAAGCCCTATATTTTTAATAACATGTATTGATCATAAATTGTACATTTTGATGAAACCCTACTTTTATGGATTAAATGTAATGTTCATCAACCCTACATTTTTGAAAAACAGTACATTTTTTACCATAAATTTATTGTTTTTATCATCATTGGAAGGAACCATATATTTCACTATGAAATGAATAGAGTTCTTATTTAGAGATATTATCTATGGATTTTTCAATGGTCTATTTGGGAGATAAAATACATGTGTCACATGAATTATTGAGGAGTTCTTGGATGATTCATTGTAAGTCTAAGGAAAAATGGCAAAAAACCCCTCTTAAGAATCTATTTTTTGAATCCCCAATTCTTCATTAATTTAAATACCTTATGAAACTCCATGGATAATAAGTTAAATCCATAGACACATGAAGTTAATGTTCTTCCATGGGTTTAATGATTCTTTGTGAACATGTGAAGTTGTGATAGTGTTCCTACATGTGTCTGATGGAACTTCATGACTTTGTGAATGATGGAAGGTGTTCCTTCCAAATTTCAATGAATCCAAACCCATTCACAAATCTAGAAAATTAATCATAAATTGATTTGAAAATTTTCAAAACACCATTCCTAAAAATAACCCATTTTATTTAGAAATTTTAGAAACATTTAACTGATTATTCAGCTTAAAATTTACTCTTAATTCAAAAGTATCATGAGCATTGCTGACCAAAACCAAAATTGATCATCCATGGTAATTAGGCTTCATAACCCCCCCCCCCATTCATGAGTTCTTAAAATCATCCACCCTAGGTGGAAATACATTTTACAGTGTTCTAGGACCCTTGTGAATGAATTAGGCCCTTCAGGGAACTTTAGGCATCATGAAGCCTTTAGCCATTGTGATGAACTATTATAATGAACCATGACACCATACTAAGGTAGGGTCACCTTATTTCATTAATCCTCCTGTTTATAAAATAATTTTACCCCTAAAAATCATATGACCTTTTTGAAAACCCTATCTATGTGGCACTAAGCATCAAAAAACCTCTGTCGTTGGTATATCCATGTTTCAACCCTTCGTTTGACACCTCTATATGAATGTTGAGTGTCCAAAACCCCTCCCCCCCAACTATCCTGGATCAATTCATCGTCACCTTAAGACTCTATAAGACATATTCCGTCCATTCATGTGGCCAATTACACTTTAAGTGTGGCTTCAGACTCCCACATACATTTTTATTCTGAACATAGGTATGATAATGAATAATGATTCTCAGTATAGGACTGCTAACATAGACTTAATGATTGACCAGTCCTCATTTTTATTAACCCTTAGCATTTCCAAATCCATAGAACACATTGAGGTGGATGAGTAGTGGCCATGTAGGCCCAAGGTGTATGGAGTATGTCCCCCACATTCGAGCTACAAGACGTAAAACTACCTAGTTACAATGTTCTCAACACATGACTTTTAACCATGAATTCACCCTTGAAAAGAAGTGCAAGATGATCCATGTATGAGTCAAATGGGATGGTATCCATGACACTTAACCCTACATGTAATGAGATCCTCCTCAACTGGAATGAGATCCTCCTTGGGAAGCTTCCATGCATAAGCTCCACACCATCTCTCAATAACGATTCTTTTGTGACACGAGCATCAGATCTACTACTTCCTCATATTTCTCACATCGAGAAAGGGTCACAATGTCATAGAGGATTGAAACAATTATGAAATCAACATAGTATATATCATTGTCATTATCTATGGATATAATCCACAACTACTATTGAAATGGTCATTATCATTAGTGTAAGACCCACTAACCATACTCATCCTATGGGACACTATCACCCATAAGCCCCAACAGCATGCTCCCCTAGGATGCACCTATCTGTAATGACAAAAAAAATTACAAACTATAAGGGATTTTATTACCAACTAAATATGATATATAGGAATACTCCAAATGGTTCAAACCTAATGTCCACATCCAGCCAGATTTTGTTTATGTTGCATACTAGATAATATCCTGCCCATCACCTTGGAGGAAACATCCCCTCCAGGTCTCTTAGCTTGCTCAATGTGTAAGACCTAAACAAAATACAACCAAGAGAAATCATCTTGAAAAGGAAATATTTCATGTGTAAGACAAACACTTTCCCTTGTAAACAATCCATTCGTGACATGTGCATCCTTCCAACATGATGTCAAATTTTACAGAGCGGTCCTATCAGATGACCATAATCTTTAACTTCAAATTACGTGGGTTTTGATCCCTTTGTTATAAATAATGTAAGTAGTGCACCTCGTTGAAGTTTAATCTTGTAATTAATGGGCCTCCTTACAAAGGATGTACCTCCCTGATCAACCCCATGGGATGTTCTGATGAACCTTCATGGTGTGAAATCTTCCATTTGTGGGACATACCTCCTAGATCCACCTCCATGGAAAATTCTGATCCAACCATCACAAAACCATGGTGATACCTCTTAGGGAATCACCTACATGATCCACCCCAATGGGTGTTATAATTAACCTTCATGGTGTGAAATAATCAATTTATTGGACATGCATCATAGATCCACCTCCATGGGGCATTATGATCCATCCATCAGTAAACAAAGGTTCTCCCTCCTAGGGTTCTACCTCCCTGACCCCCCCTAGGGGTTCTCCAATCAACCTTCATGGTGTTAAATCTTCACTTTTATGGGGAAAACCTCACACATCCACCTCTATAGAGAATTATGATTCATTAAATGATAAACATCTAGGTGTGACAACTTCCCTCTTAGTTATGGTTCTCTGTAGTCATCCTTAAGGGGGATTTTTGATCAATCAACTTCATCCCCATAGGATTTTAAACTTATGACACCAAATGTACACCAAATGTAAAAAAATGGAATACTAGAGGTGAATTCCTCAGAATTTAGGTACCCACAGAATCACCTACCTCATGAAAAACAAGGGATGCTAGATGTGAATGGCATGAAAGATATATTCCCTCAACATTACATACCTTGTGATCAACATGACATGCCCTGAGTTCTACACCTATGATTCCTCCATGAGATTCCCTCATATGAGGAAGAATATAGGTGACCAATGTTCCCAGGTCTAAATATTCTAGTGATTCCCAACAAGACTACTATCTTGACCGAAGGTTGTTGACCTATCAATACCAAACTAGAATTTCTAGAAAGTATTTTTGTAATTAACAGATGTCCACAATGATATGGCCCAAGGAATGAGTTCCATAATGATTAATTGACTATATCAGGGAAACCCCAAATAGGTCACATATTCCAAAGAGGAATCCATGGAAAGAGGAACCAACTTCAAATATATTCTTTCAATCATGGACCAGACATAATCGTTGAATGTGATGAATTCCACCCACCATTGCAAAGAGGGATTTATGGGTAAGAAGCATACCGATGCATATTAACATGAAGGTGGTTTCCCCAGAGAAAGCATAGAAAATTGATATGTATAACACAATGTGAAACTATTCTCATCAATATAGGGACTAGTAGTATTCAATACATATGCGTATTAGCATGTCACTAGATTCTGAAATCCATCATCCAGTCCCACAATAAAATTAGTGGTCCCAACATGGGACTCACATGAAATTGGAGTAGAAAACAATGGTAATTATTTGATATATTACATAATCAGTGAAAATACCTTTCCTACTTTAGAATATTGAATGATGATTTGTTGTTGGGAATTGATTTCATTAAACATATATTAATGGATAAATCCATCTACTTTGAAGGAACCCATTCATATGAATCCACCAACCCAATACATGTAGGCACTAAGGAAGGATAATTGTTGATGCGTCAATCTTTCAAAACACCACATCCACAACGAATTCCACTGTGACCACAACTACTGTGTTCCCATGTCCTATACCACCATAAAAAACCCTATAGACGGGTGACAGACACCCTTGTACATAGGTAAAAGTAGGATGGGGTTATTCCCACAATGGACATGGCCCACCAGGACCACGATACTTCATCCCATCATTGACATTGCTTCCCCAATGGCCACACAGTGAGAATCCCCTACCTATTCCCACATAAAATAATTTCATAAGCCTTTCCCCATAGTGATCCAATGACTCGCTACACTATGTCGAGGAGGCAGGGGATTCCAGAGTCATTATGGTTGTTAGTACTACTTGATAGCCTTCAAGGAGGGCTCCCCCTACGAACCATCAATGCTAGTAATGACCAGTCATTCAATTCAATGAATATTTGTCCCATACCCTTACTCTATCATCACTAGTTTGGACCACCCATCATCATCTTCGACTGAAAATTTTTTAGACTGAAAGATGAAGGGATTAATCTTCCATCGCTTCCATGGATCCTTCGACCACTGACGCATTCCACCAAATCCCTATGAAATATGATCAAGAAATATTTTTTCCCAGTTTCATTTGAGACCATAGCTACCCCTCAATCCTGTTGGGTTGACACTATAAATATTTGGAGCCCTAGGAAGACATTATGAGTTGCCTCATGATTGAGATATTCAGTATGTAAGTATTCCTCAAAACATCACCAATCAATTTGAATGACCTCCCTAGTCTCATAGTCCACATGGATTTCTGCCACATGTTCCCACCAATCAAAGTAAAGGTCCTTCCCACTTCATCAATATTGAAAATGAATTTCCTCCCCATAGTTATGCTTCCCAACATGAAGGTATTCAACTTTTCACATATAATTAGTTTGAAGGTCCTCCTCTAGCCATTAATATATCATGTAGAGGTACTCCCATCTTCAACATCGGTCAAAGTGAAGGTCCTCCCCACTTCATCATAAAGTAGTAAAAATATCATCCCCATGTCACAGCCCACTAGAGTAGACATCCTTCCCACTCCTTAAACAGTCATCATATATTCCATCCACATGGTCCCCTAATAAAACTAGAGGTTATCCTCAAGTTTCAGTAGATAGTACTAATTCATTCTCAATATTCTATATCTTCAACACTAATGTCATCCATGCACCCAATTTTATTTGTGTGACGGTTTTCATCGCACTTCAACCTGCCGATATGGAGGTCCTCCTAGTGCCATTACTATCGATAAATGTAGAGGGTCGTTATATGTTTCTACCAATTAATGTGGAATTCCTTCCCACATCATCAACAACAAGAGTGGGGTTCCTCCACACTCCTTCACTAGTCAGTACAATGATCCTTCCTGCTCTGATAGTAGTCAATATGGTGGCCCTCCTCATATCCCAACCAACCAGAGTAGAGGTCCACCTCAATCCATCACTGATAAAAGTGGTGGTCCTCCACAATTCATCACTAACCATCATAGAGGTCCTCATCATGCTAGATAATTACCCAACCCTGAAAGTCTATGTCGGGGGTGAAGGGTGAATCGGCACCGCCGAAGGAAAAATCCTAGGAAGCACCTCTTCATCGTCAACCCCATAAACCTATTCAATTCTAATGGAAAATGTGACTTGATGATGGATATATTTTACCAATAATAAGAATCAGAGTATGGGGAAGGAATCCTACATGTGAGGTTTAGCAACCTAGAAGTTGAATTCCAAAGGATTCCTAAATACCTCTCTAGAATATTCCGGTGGAAGAATAATTAGCCACCATCAAGGAAATTGTGGTCTGGCCATCTTCATTATTGTCTGTCTCCATCTCCACCACTACCTAAGATCATGGAGAGATATTTCGGTCTTTCGAAATCCTTCAAACATAATGTTACCTAATGATCCACTGAAGAGTTTCCCTACTAGTTTGCATGAGGGAGAAGTGAACACCCATTCCTATAAGGATGTGATAATGCAGTTGTCACCAACCACAAGGTATGTTCTATCATGAAATGATAACATTACCCATATAGTTGATCCTCTATCATCCAACCAACCACCACACCAATCTATGTCGGAACCACACATTTCACAGTTCGTAGTGATTGAAGATTGGTATAATCAATTGCAAGGCCTCACCTCTAAGAAAGAAACTCTATGGGAGACTCTGGATGCTAACCATTTGTCTGTATTATTATATCCAAATGTGACTTCCAACATCATCATTCAAGAGTCCATCACTGAGGACTAGGACCCACGTTTCTACAGAACCATATGGGTGATGCTTCATCACCTCTGTGTCTATCAACTAGTCTATCATGGAATACGGGATCACAAAAAAGAAATTGATCAATGATGATGAGTGGTTAAGTTGGTTGTAATCCAAGTTTCTATGCACCCTAAATCACCCATATACCACTGAAACATCTAGAAAAGATGTTTCAATATCATCAATGTTCTCCTCATAATTGTGGAAGAGGCATCTCCACATGTAAAGATCTAAAGTTGATAACTGTACATTGTGATCCACTTTATCCCTTTCCTATGACAGATTGACCATCCTGGTGATATTGGGGATTTCTCTATAGATATAGTTAGGTTAAACAAGGGTTTTCCTAAATTTTCCAAGGAATGGGGCACCAATGTCGCGTTTCATGAGGAGAAACAAACCCTAGGACATTATAGTGTTATACATACCATAGATCAAGTATCCATACTAATGTGAAAATGTAGACACTCAGCCTAGGTGATTCTTATATGTCATTTAACACTGGTTAGAACATCAAAAAGGGTTGGGGAAATCACGGGCCCTCTGATCAATTTGATAGTGTGCATAATATAGAGGCTGATCCCACGATTTCATCCCTTCTCTGGAAAAATGTACATCAGAAATGGATCATTAATGAAATAATTATTGAGTGACAACAAGATTATGGTACTCCTCGATATTATCCAATTACTCATCCATTATGGAAGTATTAATTTCTCCTTGGCTAGTTATTCCCAGTTTATATTGGTGATTCATCATATGTAGACATAATAGGGTCATGATTTTATGGAAAGTGGACAATATATGAGTTATAAAATCTTCTTGAGTAGCATGATAATCATCCTTGGGACCCAGATCGAGCTGCTCCATGAGCCACTAAGCCTACATACAATGTTGTTGACCATTTAAATCCATTGGTGATTGTGAATTCACATGATTATAGGGACCCTCACAAAAAATATTTTATTGCCACTCTCACCCCTTATATTAAAGTCCTTGAGACATGACAGGAGACAATCCCACATGATTTTAATTTGTACCTAGTATGGCTGGAAAACATAGAAGCACCCCTAGATTTTAGGAACACCGGGGTTTCCCCATTAAATTGTATGGGTGACCTCCTTCAGTATTTTGGCCACCTTATCTTGAGGTGTGGGACTATATTGGGAGACCTAGAGTAGTATGAGGCATCCAAGCTCCGTTGTTTTGTATAGACATTAGAGGGACCTGATATTGGCTAGTACATCCAATTTAGCATTGCGTCAACCACTAGTTGAGATGGTCTCTTTTAATAGTACCATTACTAGTTTAGCTCCAACATGAATAAGATAATCATGGAAAAACTCTTCAAATGCCTGAAAATTCCTGATGTACATGTCTAAGATTTTATCTCCATTTTTATGGTCCTCACATATTAAAAAAATATGACACTAACTCAAGAAAATTTACGGATGATGTGTGAAAGATACATCAAGACTAAGATGGTCCATGCCTTTATCAATTAGAACATCACATGTGGGTTTCGTTATTTTTCTAACAAGGACCAAAGAATGGAAAATGATTTACAATAGTATAATAAGGCACGTCCATTACCTCTTACAACTCCTATAATAAGGGATTCCAAACCTAAGACTTACACCATAGTAAAAGTAGATTCACCCAAACTATTGGAATTATTATCCCTTTTTCATTTATATCCTCACTATGTATTGAATCCACTCAACGATTATCTCAACCTAGCATAGAATCTACAAGTACCACCCCATGAAGATCCATCTCCTACACAAGGAAATGTGTCTCTGTTCCCATATCAATCATTGACCCCTCATTAGGATTAGGATCCCAGAGTACCCTTCCTAGACCAAGGATACTTGAAATATTATTTAATGGATACATTGGTTCCCATAGATTTCCTATGTTTCCTTTATCAAGGGATTTTTAACCTTGGAACATTAAATAATCCCAGTGATGGTTATTATACTAATCTCCCAAAAAAATCCCCTCTTAAAGGATACATGGAGATACCATAAAAATATTTTATACATTCAAGGAATGTATTCAAAACCAAGTGTATATTAGTCTGTTCATGTCAGTCAATATCCCAACATAGGGGGAACACATATTCTCTAATCTTTATACTGATAGTGATAGTGATAGTGAATGTCGGCATGTTTCCAACCATGACACTCAGAGGATCGATTAATGGCGGGCTCGTAGGGAAGTATCACATGCCTATGGTGCCATTCACATCTATATAAGCTATCCTAACCCTCCTAAAGTATTTTCTTCATCCCTGGTTAATGCTTATACATCCTCATCACAATGTTCCAAATTTTAGAAGATTTGGAACCATTTGAATACGGGAAATAATAGTCCACATAATTTTCCAAAGTCATCCCACACTATTAGAAATTTCATGCCTCATGATTTTTGGGAATGGCCCCTAGGATCCTCCCAACAATGGAGGACCCCTCTGATGATGTGAAGAAGTATGCCTATGTGAACTTTTCAAGTTGATAGATCACTTCACACTCTCGTATGATAAGGAATGACATACAAATCATTTGGATTCATATGATCGACACCATAAAAGGAATGATCAAAACAAAGCATGTCGATAGGATGTTTAGGTCAGAAATTCGAACAAAGTGTTACATTCTATGGGGACTATAAATTAGTTTCTATAAATAGATTATTAGGTACATTCCTCTCAGTACACTCTGTTAGACATGCCACAACAAATTATTTTGTTAACCAATCAGGCAGAACGATCATGACCACAATATGACCAACCACATCTAGCAAAATACAGACCTCATCCAACTTATAGTCACCATATAGTATGTTTAAGGAAATTTATATGATGTGAAACATGATGTTTCCCACACATGAAAGAATACTCTGGTATAGCTGGAAGCACTCATTGTACCTCTTGACAAAGATTATCCTCCTATAGGAAATTTGTTTTATCCCTCATGGATGAATGATGTGATAAAGAACATAATTATCATAGATAAAAGGATCTCTATCCTCAATTCCCTATGACTATCAAAAGAGAAATGTTATTCCATCAAAAAACCATGAAATTCCCTCATAAGTTGTTAGAGGATGTACGTACCACAAAATCATACTATGTAAGAGAGGTCCAGCAAGAAGAAAGAAAATAATTCACCTAATTCTCTAGGGAGGATGAAGGTGCACTAATTTAGTAGAATATTATGACACAGTATACCATTGAAAAGTTCAACGGTGTAGAAAACCAACACTTACTTGCCTACATAGGTTCTAGGATCAACCTCATCCCAACCAGGACACTCCACAAGCTAGTTTTAATTAAGTCCCTGAAAAAAGATTCAGGGTTATGACATGACTAATTAGATACTATGTGGCAGGATTTGGATGAAGACCCAGTGCAAGGGATTTACAGAAAGAACTGAATTCATCGTAGTTTCATAGGATACCACCAAAAATAATATCTACGTAGGCCCAGACATCATCTTCATGTAGATATCCCCTCTTCATATCACTAATGCCTCAAGAACACTCTCAAAAATAGAGTATTCATGATTCAGGGTGATGCTTCTCCCATTGACTTGTGTAGAGCATGCAATATGGGTGTCACCTATAACAATATCAAGGTAAAGAATGTCCCAACCAGTGAGGTTGATAATATAACTACAGCAGACTATCCATGGGAAAACATAGATGATTCTTGCATCCTTCTGATTCATTAGTTGGAATCCATGATTCCAGACAAGAAAATTTTCATTTTCATTTATGAGAGGAAATGAAATCTTTTCCCTAAGTGTAAGGTGGATCTGAATAATGCATCATACTCCTACACATGACAAACTCGGGTGATACCAGATTCCCCTACCCCTATGATGTAATGGGATGTTATTCCTATGCCCACTATTCCACATCATTATCACCTATTTAATAGGGCGTGGTTGAACTACCAGAAGCCGACCCGAAACCATTTCATTGACATCAAGCATGTACCCCATAGTCAAAGGCCTGATGGGATTGTATCAATGGTCTCTTTCTTCATGGATTCAGTATTGAATGATTCCCCTAGAGGATATTCCATATCTTCCCATGCAAGAAACAGTGCTCCTTAAAAATTACCTAGCCTTGAAAAAACAACTACCACTGATTCCCTTACTACATATGGTGAATATTAATTGAATGATTATCCTACTATATTTTAATAGGGTGTCTCCACCAATGAATATGATTTCGTTTAGGTGAATCTTGGTACTACGACAGGCCCATGGACAAAGCTAGTCACTACAGACATGCCTCCCAATGAGCAACAACAATATGTTTCTTTTCTAAAGAAATATCTTGTTGTATTTTTCTAGATTTATCATGAGATTCCTGGACTATACCCTCAAGTTACCATACATTATCTTGGTCTCCCAGTATGCCACCACATATTTGAGCATCCTCTCGGTAAAATGACACCTTCACATGGTGTTATTGTTGAGGTAGATGATGTCAATATTATCAAATCCAACTATGTCATGGAAGTTTTATACATAGAAATTTAAAACCGACAGTGTTATAGTTTGGAGGAAGAATGGGTTTATCAGATTTTGTATCAACTCCTAGGATCTCAACCACCATTTTGAAAAGGATTATTTTTCCATTCAAGTGAATGAGATATTGATCGATGTCATAACTGGGTTCTAGGATCCCTCCTTCCTACATTGATATTTGGAGTACAATCAGGTATTGATGGTTGTAGAATATAATGATTGTAACTCCTTTTTAGCACCAAAAGGGATCCTTTTCTGTTAGGTTATGTATTTTAGTATGAAACATTTAGGGGAAACATATCATTGGTCCATGCACCACATCATAAAAACTATCATTGGGATTCTAGTGGAATGCAATTCAGATGATATGTTTCTCAAATCCCACCATGATCAGGACAATATCGGAGAACATGAGAAATTGCATGTCCTCCTTCACTCCCAGAATTTGAAGATGAACCCCTTGATGTGTGTATTTGGTGTTACATATAAAAGGTTTCTTATCTTCATCATAAAATACCAAGTCATTGAAATCGATCTATAAAATATCAAGTCCACCAGCCATATTAATTCTTTGAGAAACCTCTGGGAGTTTCAAGGCTTTCAAGGAATTATAGAGTACATATACTGATCCATCGTAAATATGGATGGAATGTGTATTCCATTTCATAGTCCCAAGATAAAATGTATCTTCTATTAGTGGGATGATGACTTCCAGATCACCATTTAGGAAATCAAGTGGTATCTAATATAACCTCAAATTCTGAGGCCACCCATTTGTAGAAGCATGTTGTCCTCTTCATGAACTCACCTGAATGGTCCCCTAAGTCCCTTTTTTTCCCAAAGAATAATAATGATAGAGATAATAGTATATATTATCTCAATTTCATGATCCTCAAAACAAAGACCATGTACTGCCCTATTGAGAAGATAATCCTTGAGTTTCTTTGGCATTGAATATGGTTCACCATCATCTTTATCATCGTGAAATACATATGTTTTCCCATGTATACCCACTAAATTATATAATAAATTGTAACATATAGGGAAGAAGACTTGCATGTTTGGAATCGTTCCTTCAGTAGCTCAACATGTAAAGACCTGGATTTTCCATGTAAATTTTATAATTATATGGGATTTTTTCAAGCCTGAAAAAATTGATGGTGCAAGATTTTGGGGCATGGTGTGCCTGTAATGAATTTTTGAAATTTTTATAGGTACATTTAGAAAATGCATGAGTGGTGTTTTCTAACATTTGAACCAGTGCTTAGATTAAAAATATGAGGGCACTATTGCATCCACAACATTGGGATTTGCTTAAGTAATGCGTCATTTTGATCGTAGTCATTTCGAAGAAAATGTTAGATTTTGGACTTTTTAATTGAATAAAAAAATAACTTTGTTATATTATATCTTTCATTATTTTCCTCCAATGGACTAGAAGCAGTGGTGGGACCAACGACGTGTCAATACACTAAATGGATTGACTACCCAAATTCTGTGTAGCAGCACTGTTGGAATTTGGAATGGTCTTATTAAATGTACCCCCATTAATTCCAAGGGCGTTACTCACCCTCCCCCTATCCTATTTATATGGAGCATAGGGAGAGGTATTGGCATGGATTAACCAAGAGACGAAGTTTTGATAATGTGTTATGATTCCAAACACTTGGAGGACATAGCGGGTTCTAGAAGATGGTGAGGAGAACCACTGAATCACGAACTGAAGGATGACATTTGAGCAGCAAGGTTGGTAGCTTGTTGATTGGATGAAAAACATCGACTCTTCTTCAATAGGGATAATTATCCATCAAACTATAGGTAGTTTTTAATTTGGTTTAACCTCAAGTTATTATTGAATCTTTTTTCCTCCCTCATTTTTCAAGCTAACATAAAGGTTGCGAAACAAATAAACATGTGTCGAACCCTCCTCTACCTTATTTTCCCTGGGTCTCTCATCATGAAAGACCGCTAGTGTGTCACCACCGACTAGGCCACGATGGAGGTGGCGTGCCATTGGGTGCTACAAGTGGAGGCCGCCTAACTATGCTGTGGTGGTTAGAAGAATGTTTGGCACAGGCTAGCAACAGAGGTGGTGCGGCGCGCCGTCGTGCAATGACTGTGGGAAAGGGCCACAGTTGAAACTGTGTCAGGTGAAGAATGTGGCCGACCAAAGCTAACCACGGAAGGCGGAGATGGAGCGATGGGAAGGCATGCACTGCTAGAGGAGGCCGCGGCTCGAAGCTGTGTCAGGGGGAGAGCGGCGTGGCCCCGCACCGCACCGGGTTCATGGACCCCCGATCAGCCAAAACGGAAGACCATTATGCAGTGGGAATCACCCCATAATCTGGGAAAAATGGTCTCGTACTTGTAGGGCCATCTAGAAATACTAGTCTGACTCCTGGAAAACCATGCCGGACACCTGTCGACTGACCGGGCTGGGCCAAACCGGCGGCCATGTGGTCCAACACACGTGGGCCAAGCTCCACCCGACGGACCGTGCCAACCATATCCCGGGCCCATGAACCAAACTAGGCTGGACCCATGCGGGGTTTGGTAGACCTTGGGACCAGTTGCGTTGGGCCGGTCTAAACGAATCGGACCGGGTCGAGACCCAACCAGTCCCCGAATAAATAAACGCCCATTACTGATGACCTGGGTGACTGATTGACATATTGTCAGTGGCATTGGGTGCCATTTTGGGAAGAAATATCTTTGGCATATTCTGACATTTCGAACCAAGCCAGTCTGGACCGAGGTGTGATCACCCCCATTCCATGGAAAGTGGCGTAACTAGCCGACCAGGTGTATTTTTGATGAACCGTCTACGGCACCCGAACCCTTAGGAAAAGGAGGTCCTTTTGAGATACTACAAGGGTGTCTTGGAGAAATTTGTAATAAGGCCAGGATGGATCATCTCTAAATACAACTACTCCCTCGACACTAAAATTACAATAACATAGATAACAGGTATCTGGTTGGTGCACCTTCAATTGAGTTGGAATCCATATGACGTGATAGATCATTAGGTTACTACTTCACGAGACATCATGCCATTTGAAATATGTATAAAATATTGATATGGGGTTCTCCCTGAATTAATATTGTTATGAGAGGGAATCTAGATGATGGTAGTGATGTGTAGGTTGAAGACAGATCATACGAACGTTAGTACCCAATGATCTGGTGTGGGTCGGCATCGATCCTGTGTTTGTGAGATACTATATGGATAAGTGCTCAGCGATCCTCTATTGGTCAAAGCATACCGATCTTATGTGGGTCAGATCATGTGTGGGTCAGTGCTAGGATATCTTGTGTGGGCAAACGCATACTGAACTTATGTGGGTCAGATCCTTTCTGGCTCAGCGCACAGCGATCCTATGTGGGTTAGCGTATACCGATTACGTGTGGGTCAAGTGTGGGTCATTGTGGGGGATAGTATCAATCAACCCCAGGTAGGTCGGATCCTGTGAGGATCATTGTAGGGGTTAGTACTTATCAATCTTATGTGGTTCAGACTGCGTATAATCAGCAACAGTTCCTCTTAACAGAATAACATGATAGAGAATTAGACTAATCATATGTAATTATCTAATTCACTAATACTGGGTGTGAGGTGAGTATTTTATCTTCGTGGTGTTACATGTTTGGTACCTTCACCTTAATAGTGTAATATTAATTATGTTACATTTTTTGTATTCCACCCTCTTGTACGAGATGAGTATATTTTGATAAATTAGGTATATGTATGGGCACATACCACTGTAGAGTTGATTAATGCTTCGGTCATGTATTTGAGTTCTTAATTTGTTGTTATTTACATTGTGGTACTAAGGGAGACCATAGGGTGTCTTAGAGTCCCTGATGAGTCTCATTATAATCACCCCTACATGGGCTATGCCCATACATTGTTGTGTCTTGTGCAGATGACTGACAGCATTGATCAGGGCTAAGGGAGCTATGACTAGAAGATTCTCAATAGTGGACCATTTGACGTTATGTGGCATATAAATAATGATCATATATTGTACCTACCATTTAGGTATGATCCGTGTTGGAAAATCTAGGTTCTTTTTTCCCTTTTTCAATTGTACTTTTACTTTTCAGTTGTTCTTGTATTCCGGCCCCTTTAATTTTAGTAAACTTTTTACTATAGAAGTTTACTTCATGGTTGCTATTATTTTGTTATTGGGTTGTGTGTTTTTATAGGATTACAAGTAATTACTTCCTTCTATAGGGATACTCCTTTTTGGTTCTAGTCATCAGCCCCTGGCCTATGGAAGGTAGGCTAGGGGTATTCACAGCACGATCCCCCAGGGATGGGTTGTGACAAAGAGGTATCGAAGGAGTCAGTTCTACCGAAGAACTCGGACTTTTATATTTTCTATGTGGTGGTAGTGTTGATTGTTATGAGTGAAATTTTTAGTTTGGGGAATCTACTGTTAGTGTGGCGACCGAGGTATCCATACCCTAAGACCTTGAATTCTGATTTCTGAATCAGCATACGAAAACACTAATTGAATGTTGTTTTGAAATGTTTTTCTTTTGATTTCTTAAAGGAAAATCACCAAGTATAACTTATTAAACTTTGCATGCCTATTTTCTTTTAGGATGCCTCCACATAGATAGACATCTATGATTCATGAGAGAGTACATGATGATAGCTCACTCAGTGATAAGGCCTCGGTGCAGGTCCCTCTTACATAGTTACCACCATCGGGTGGTCTACTAGCAGCACCACCACCCATTTGGCAGTAGATTCCACCAGCCCCACCAGTAGAGGGTTAATGTCGAGTAAGCATGTTGGATGAGTTTCAATTCAAGAGAGCTCTGAGTTTTTGATGCGAGATGGATTCACAATAGTCTAAGGACTAGCTGGTGGTTGTGGAAAATGGTTTTCACTTAGTTGGTGCACCAAATGATCAGATGGTGATCCAAGATTCCAATCTCTTCCAGGGAGTAGTTGGGAGATGGTGGAGTCTGACACTCCAGTTGCAAGACAATGATGCTCTCACTTGGTTGGACATTGAGAGCCTTTTCAGGGTAGATTTCACCCTTTTTACTTTACACTCAGTCTGTATATAAGAGCTACAACACTTATAGTGGGGCATCATGACTATGGGTCAGTACTCGGTGAGGATCACAGACCTCTCCCACTACTCCACTGACATGGTATGTGACCCATTCATCAAGGCCCATACAATTTAAAAGGGTCATCGATGGAATATTACATCCTCGATGGAATCCCTAAGTATTCTGATATAGTCTGAGGTGCTGGAGCGAGCACTTTTCATGGAGAGCTTCCCAGCTATGAAAGCACCGATAGAGAGAGCCACCACCAGATGTTAGGTACCAGAGTCATCCACAGTAGTTAGTATATGGATGACACAGGGGAACAAGCGGGATAGACCTTATAGTGGGTGACATCAGGATACGTAGTCAATGGTGAGGGGATCATGGGACAGTGGAGGATAGTTGAGGATTAGGTAGTGCTACTTGAGTGGCGAGTAGGGTCACATGGCTCGTGACTACCCGACCCGCCATACGGATTACCAGCCGTTGGTTGAGGGACTACTGAGGTAGAGGTAGAGGTTCAAGCGAGGATGTCCTCAAGGTAGCGGATGTGGCATATGAGATAGTCGTGTTGTAGGCAGTGGGAGGAAATTCGATGTTCTACCAACACCACCTCCATTTTGTCCACCCCGGCCACATGGAGTAGGAGAATAGGGATGATCTCAGCTCCAGGTAGCTGAATCCTGTGACCACGGTTCTTTGGATATGATTAGAGGTAAGATATTTGTCTACTCTAACTTAGTTGCAGTACTAATTGACAAAAGTTCCAGTCACTCTTTTATTTCTATGACCCTCGTTCGGAGCTCGGAGATTCCAATGGAGTCGTTCTCTCAATCCTTAAAGGTAGAGACTCCTACGGGAGAAGATTCAACGATTACACAATGGTACCGGCAATGTGAGATTACTCTAGGAGGTTAGAGCTTTGACTAAGATCTCTGAGTAGTGGAGTCAAGGCCTTACGACGTCATCTTAGGTATGGACTGATTATTTATATTCCGTTCACAGATTGGGTGTATTAGGCACAAAGTGTGGTGTGTCTATGAGGATGGGAAAATTTATTCCTTCATCGGTGATAAGGGAACGTTTGCACCACTTGATAGACTTTCCTGGAGGATGGTTCAACCGAATAAAAATCTGATTTGTATCCCTACCCTCGTACAGTTGATGTTGATAGTCGGAGCTATCATTTTTTGGTGCACCAGTATACTGATGTCTTTCAAGATGATGTTTTGGGACTAACTCCACACAGAGTGGTAGACTATTATATCAACATGTACCCTGGGACAACACTGATATATAAACCAGCGTATCAGATGCTTATCATGGAGATGCATGAGTTATGGCCATAGTTGGAGGACTTGTAGTGAAAGGGGTTCATAAGGCCTAGTGTGTCTCCTTGGGTAGCCCTGACTTTGTTCTCCAAGAAGGTAGATGGGAGATTGATATTCTGTGTGAACTATCTATGCCTGAACCAGGTGGCCATAAAGAAAAAGTTTGTAATTCCGAGGATTGATTATCATTTCGATTAGATGAAGGGAGCTAAAAGGTTTTTGAAGATATACCTCAGATCAGGCTATAATCAGCTGAGGGTACGAAATGAGGATGTCCAAAATAGGACCATTAGATGACAGTGTGGCCACTATGAGTTCTTGGATATCCCTTTCAAAATAATCAACACCCTTGTAGTGTTCATGGGACTCATGAATAGGATCATTCATCCATACCTTGTTCGCTTTGAGGTGGTCTTCACTGACGACATCTTGGTCTACTTAGTGACGGAGGAGGAACATGCCTATCATATGCAGATAGTTTTGGATAAACTCTAAGAGCACCATCTTTATGGTAATCTCTTGAAGTGCCATGTCCGGATACATGTGGTTAACATTATGGGACACATTATCTCATAGGATGGATTTGAAGTAAATCAGGCAATGACCGAGGCTATGTTAGCTTGGGAACCATCTAGAAGTGTGACCGAGGTGTGGAGTTTCTTGGGGTTTTTTAGGTACTACCGGAGATTCATACCCATATTTTCCAGATTTTTTTCACCCTTATTATCATTCAATAAGAACGGACATCCCTTTGAATTGAGGGAGAGATTCCAGGTGTTTTTTTGGAGGAAGAGAATGACAAGTGCTCCCATCTTGATGATACTAGAAGAGGGAATTGGGTATGTAGTTGAGTGTGAGGCATCAGGGACTGGACATGGGTGTTTCCTGATGCTAGAGCGAGTAGTGATCACTTATGGTTCATAAAAATTGAGAAATAATGAGTAGAACTACACTTCAAATGACCTATAGTTAGCAGTAGTGCACTTTTACTAGAAAAATGTGGGGACACTATTTGATGGGAGAAGGTTGTACAGTGTACACTAATCATAAGAGTCTCAGGTATATCTTCTCACAATAGGACCTGAACCTAAGACAGTGAAAATGTATATATTTTCTTTAGGACAATGAGTTTAAGATAGTATATACTCCTAGGAAGGGGAACGTAGTGGAAAACGCACTCATTAGGATTTCTAGTCTACAGTTGCTGAGTGAGGCGACATAGCAGCTAGCCACGCTGTAGATATCCATTTTAGAAAGAGATAGAGAAGGTTAACTCCAGTATATGAATTTCACTCCCCCACATCATCAGTGAGTTTTGTAGGCATATCTGGGGACATTGACTACGAGGATTGACATGCTCAGATATCCACAAGACAAGCACCTGATGGATTTTCTGATGATGGGGTGCACATCATCCTCTTAAGAGGACACATAATGGTCCTAGTGGTACTACGAGAGGAGGTGTTGAGGGAGTTCTATGCATCCACTTTATAGGTACTTCCTAGAGTGGTGAGGATGTATCAAGACCTCGGGCATCATTACTAGTGTCCTAGGATGAGAAGGTAGTTGCAGAGTTTGTCTCACGGTGCGTTGCTAGTCAGTAAGTGAAGGCTGAGCATTAGGTTCCAATAGGCATCGTGTAGCCACTACAGGTACTGGAGTGGAAGTGGGATGTTATATCCATGGAATTTTTGAGAGGGACTTCATGTACGTCAATGGGGAATTATTTCATCTAGGTGATTTTTGATCGACTCACCAAGTCGGCCAACTTCCTACCCATTCTAGATCAGGGATTTGTAGAGGGCTTGGGATGCCTCTATGTACAGTTGATTATATGACTTCATGGGGTGACATTGATGATCGTCTCTAAATATGACATATGTTTTACATCCCAGTTTTTGGATGTATTAAAGAAGGAATTCAAGACTCATCTAGGTTTGGGGACCGCCTTTCATCCTCAGACGGATGGTCAGACAGAGTGGATCATTCAGACACTAGAGGACATGATACATGCTTGCATCCTTGATTTTGGCTATAGTTGGGAGGATAACTTGCCCTTGGTGGAGATTTCATACAACAATAGATATCACTCCACCATTCGAGGCCTAATATTATTGCCATTGTAGATTACCTCTATGCTGGCCAGACCCAGCGGAGTCATTACTTATCAGTCCAGAGTTGGTACAGGAAAACACTAAGATGGTGCATATCATCCAAGAGGGATGAAGACTGTGCAGAGGAGGAAGAAGTCTTATTTTGACAAGAGATAGATAGCATTGGAGTTTGAGTATGGATACTA
Organism: Viscum album; assembly: GCA_963277665.1. Taxonomy (NCBI): domain Eukaryota; kingdom Viridiplantae; phylum Streptophyta; class Magnoliopsida; order Santalales; family Viscaceae; genus Viscum; species Viscum album. Next base: position 1,696,398,708 of record OY728143.1, read on the forward strand.
TGTCTTCCTATAGGTATCATTTTGACAAGGTTTACGGAGTATTTGGTGAGGTAACAAGATATCCCTGAGGTTTATTGAAACTTTTCTGCTACATCAGAGGATTTGTGAGGTGGCATACAAGATGGAACTACCACCATAGTTGGAGAGGGTGCACGATGACTTCCATTTATCTAGGCTGAGGAGATACATGCATGACCCTTATCATCCCATAGACCATGGCGAGATAGAATTTGATGATGGGGAGACATTTACGAAGGTTCTAGTAGAGGTTGAGGATCAATGCGAGAGGGTCCTTCTTGGGTGATCGATACCTCTGGTGAATGTTCGATGGCATCACGGGAACCTCTAGGAGGGCACATGGGAGCAGGAGGCTCATATTCATTCTCAGTACCCCCATTTGTTCCCTTAGTCTATGTTTTGAATTTTGGGGATGGAAATCCCTAAGGTGGGGAGAATATATAGACCTGGATTTTCCATGTAATTTTTATTATTATATGGGATTATTAAGAGACTGAGAAAACTGAAGGTACATGATTTTGAGTCCTGGTATGCTCGGAATGAATTTATGAAGTTTTTTAAATCTATGTTTAGTAAACGAGTGACTTGTGTTTTTTAAATTTTGAACCGATGAACAGATTAAAAAAATGAGGGCACCATTGAATCCACAGCGCCAGAATTTTCTTAAGTGAGGCATCACTTCGACCATAGTAAGTCTGAAAAAAAATTATATTTTGTAATTTTTAAAAGAATAATATAATAAGTTTTTTATTTTATTTCTTTCTTTCTTTTCCTCCAATGGACCAGCTGCAGTGGTGGGACCAATCACATGTCAGGTAATAAAATGGCATGACACCCAAAATTATGTGTCACATCACCATCAGAATTAGGAAGGTTCCTATTAAATGAACCCCCATTAATTCGATAAACATTACTCACCCTCCCCAATCTTCTATTTATATGGAGCATGGGGAGAGGTATTTTCATGGCTTCACCAAGCGATGAAGTTCTAATAAAGTGTCATGATGCCGAACACTTGAAGGATGGAGTGGGTTCCAGCGGGAGGTGATGTGCAACATCAAATCACGAACTGAAGGATGACATATGTATGGCAACATTTGCGGCATGTTGTGGGGATGAAAAAGGATGAATCCTCCTCAATCATGGGCATTCTGCATAGAACGAGAGGTATGGTCTTATTTTGTTTAATCTCAAGTGATTATTTAATCATTTTTCCTCCATCATTTTTTCATGCTAACGTGGAGGGTGCGGGACAGACTAATATTTAGAGGACACTACCCTGCCTTGTTAAACCTTTTACTCTCTCCGTGAAAGACCGCATGTGTGGCGGCAGTGGCTGGGACATGATGGAGGCTTCGTTCCATCTCGTACTGTAGGAGGACACCACAAAACTATGTCATGGACGTCAGCAGAACGGCTGGCACCAGCTGGCCACAGAGGTGGTGTGGTGCACTATCACGTGCAATCAGTGGGTAAGGTACATGGGCAAAGCTGTGGCAAGTGAAGAAGGTGTCCGGCCCAAGCCGACTATGAAAAGATGAGACGGAGGGTCATGTCATCACATGTAGCTAGTGAAGGCTACAGCTAGAAGCCATGGAAGGTGGAGAACGGCACGGCCCCGTGCCGTGCTTGGTTTAAGGTCCCCTAGTTGGCCAAAACTATTGATCGTTACGTGGTGCCGCAATGCCACAGCAGCTGGACGAATTGGCCATGCACCCACGGGGCCAAATGGAAAGACAGGTCGGCCACCAGTTGGACTGGGATAAACATGAGCCGGACCCGCCCAGTAGACCGGACCCGAGGCACCATGGGCCGGGCCAAACCCACGTCCTAGTGGGCCATCCCAGGTGTGCTGAGCCCCACCCGATGGGCCAGGACCATGAACCAAATCAGGTAGAACCTTAATGGGATGGACCTGAGCGGTTCTAGGTAGACCTTGGAACCCGTTGCATCGAGCCGATCTGACCAAGTCGGATCGGGCCCAGACCCAATCAGTCCCCGAATAAATATACACCAGTAATTGAAAAAATGTGTTTCTGATTGACACACCATTTGTAGAGTTGGGAACCATTTTATGAATCAGTCCTATTGGCATATTCTTGCGAGCATGACCGAGCTGGGATGGACTGAGGTGCGATCAACCCACTTCCACAAAATGGGGTGTAACTAGCATACTGGATGTCCATTTGAAGAACCGTCTGCGGAACCATAAGCCTTCGGACAAGGTGGCCCTTTTGAGATACTCCATTATAGTTTTGGAATAGTAGAAATATAGCTAGGATGTATCATTGCCGAATCCAACTAGGCTGTTGGCACTAAAATACCCATAACATACAGACTGGGCGTCTGGTTGACACATTGCCTATTGCGTTGGAACCCTTATGACATGATATATCATCAGGTTTCTTCTTCATGGGAAATCATGCTGGTTGAAAAATGACTAAGGTCTTGCGAAGAGGTTCTCCCAGAGTCAATCATGCTATGATAAGGAATCCAGTGGCTAGTAGTGAGGCGGAGGTTGGATATAGATCATACCGAGGTTAGTATCGAGCGTTCAAGTGTGGGCCAGTAGCGATCTTATGTTGGTCAGATCGTATGTGGGTCTACGCTCAACGATCCTGTGTGGGTCAGGGCATACTAGTCATTTGTGGGTCAGATCCTATGTGGGTCAGCTCACAATGATCTTGTGTGGGTCAGCGCATACTGATCATGTGTGGGTTAGATCATCTTTGGGTCATTGCGGGGGTTAGTACCTATCATCTTCGGGGGGTCAGATCCATTTTTGATCATTACTAGGGTTAGTACCTATCAATCCTATGTGGGTAAGGCTCCATATAATCTGTAGTAGTTCCTATTGATAGAATAAGATGATATAACATCACAACTAATCATATGTAATTCATATACATCACTACTACATTATGTGAGCTGAGTCTTTTATCTTTGTGGGGTTATATGTGTGGTGCCTTCACCTTCGTGGTGTAATCTTCACAGTGTTACCTTTGTGGTATTATTCCCTCATGTATGAGATGAGTATATTTTTATAACATTGCTCTATGTATGGGAATACACCTATGTAGATTCGATGACTGGTTAGTTATTTTGTTTGAGGTCTTGCATTATGATTTTTCTTTTGTGGAACACGGAGTGACCTTTGGGGATCTTGGGGCCCCTACTGAGTATCATTATACTCACCCCTATATGGGATATTCCCACACCTTATTTTTTCTCATGCATATGAGAGACATTATTGATTGAGGCTGAGGGATCTAGGACTAGACGTTAGATGGGACGTAGTGCAAGAATAATGATCGTGAGTTGTACCAACCGTTCCAGTAGGATCCGTGGTGGATGACCCAGGAGCTATTTTCCAGTTTTCAGTTGTACTGCAACTTTTTAGTTGGACTTTTATTCCAGCCAATTTACTTTCAGTACACTTTTTACTACTGCATTTTACTTCATGGTTTCACTTGTTGTTTTCATGGATAGTGTGTCTATATATGATTAATGAGAATTCATTCCTGCTATAAGGATAATCCATTTAGGTTGTAGTCACAAGCCCCAAGAATATGGAAGGTGGTCTTGGGGTAGTTAGGGAACATGCCCCAAGAGATGGGTCATGATAGAACATCATCTTCATTCTACAGAAATATATCATGGTTCGGGAATTAACTTACATTCTATCCACCCATATGACTCTTGAATAATCATATATGAATGTCAATTTCCCATAAGAGGATATCTTTTTAGAGGATCAGGATGTTCCATTTTGTAAGACACATTTTGATGGTTTCCCTCAAATCCATACCGAAAGAACGGTCAATGATCCCAAGCTTAATAGATAAGGCATGAAGATCGTCTTCATCACTAATGCACATGTAGTCCTAAAAAATTATTTCCTACTATTTTAAGCCTACACCATGAATGAGGAAAAGTATTAGTCTCTCATCATTGGTCCCAAGATATCCCTATAAATTGATTTTCCCCCCTTAAATGTGAATTTAGAATCTGAGTTACTCACCATACAGATTAATGTTGAAAATATCATAAAAAACCATATGTCATACCTATTTGGAGCACACTCAACAACTAATGGCTTTGATCCTTTCTCAGTTAAAGGTGAATCATGTTCCTCTATCTCATAATCGTAGAGCCAAATCCTTATCTAGTATATCCGCCTCTATTTTAGAGTCTGATAAGGATGCAATTTTCATTCATTAGTAACAGTAGAGAGTCACTCTTAATGTCATTCCACACAATAGCTACATCTTTTTGGTGAACTAGATGACTCATGGTGCTTCCCCAAAAGGATCTTCAGGTCCCACCATATTAGAATAATCTTTTGATTAGAAAACCCAATTCATTTTTATCTCTTATTTGGAACTCTCCTGACTGATGAAGATGAGAATTAAAGATTCTTCCAATGTACAACACAATTCATCCTCTAGAGCATGTCTAAACTAAAAAAAACACTCTATAGACATGGATTTGATATAATCCTCCTCTGTTTCATCCAAGGAGATGATATTACCAATGGTATGAACCTTGTTCATTCCAGGTCTTGTGGTGCCCATCTAGAAGGTTTAAAGCTATCCCACCATATTTGGTAATTATGCTACTTTTGGCCCACCATGGTCCACAACTACATCGAGGATGCCATGAGGTCTTATGCATTATAGATTTATGAAAACATTATCCATAGAACACAAAATATCCCATGATAACCATGTATTCTTAGTCCTCCACTGTATGGGGGATCAATTTTGTGGGACCCTATCCACTGACAACAACTTTCCGGTACAGATTCATTCTGACCATGAAATATTTATTATTCGAATGGGTAGATATGATTCTTGTCATGGAATTAAAAAAAATACATTATTGAATTTGATATTTCCCACATAATATATTGTCTAATATTTCATAAAGTCATTCTCAAAGAAAACAACACCAAATTCTCATCTGATCGCCAGAAATGGTTGTATTCTAATTACAACAACATGTCAACCCATACATCTTACTATAATTAATATGTAAATTGATATATTGATGAATTTAATAAGTTTTTATTTAACATTATATAAGATACATTGGTCTATTACAGGAATAGTTTCCAATAAAAAAATCCCCAAAGCCATTTGGGTATATCTGAGAAAGAGTCGAAATTACACCTAAGGGAATCCATATTCCTTGGGGTACAGAACATAGGTAAATCTACCAATTGATATTTAGCTATTGTTGCTAAAAATAGTTGTCTATGAAATTTAGAACATGTATATAATGGTATATGTTTGTCTAGTATAGTTAGAATCCCTCAAAGATAACATTATTTATGCCTTGCATAATCTACAGAGGCATAAGAACAAGTTAGTGAGGGATATCACTAAGAAGGTTTTCCTCCACTCCTTCCTTCAAGGTGACATAGTATGGGCCCCTAGAGAGCTAATGATATGTTAAATTAAGTAACCAATGTTTGATCCCAAGTGGGAAGGATCTCACAACACTCACAATGTCTATTCCAATGGGACATACTCTTTGGTTGCAAGGGAAGGATACCACATTACTCCTCCAACCAACACCAAGTTCTGCAAATAGTACATCACATAGGGAAACCAGCTTCTTAGTTTCATGATGTTAAACATTGTAATAACTATCATCCCCACCATATGAAATTAAAATTCACATCCACATACCAACGACATAAAATTAATCTATCTTCTAGGTCCAAATTCTATGACATTAAACTGAGATCCCATGGTCCAAGCAACATGAATTTTTTTATAAAAGTTCCAAGGTATATGTAATTAGTCTTGGAATATGAATCCTATAATCAAAACATTAAATTATGTGTGGATTTTTTAGGGTTGCATTGTGCGTAGGTAGGATTCCTTGGACCTTATCCACATCGGGTTTTTTACACCTCCACCCTACGCGCTTCCTCTTAAGAAACTCCCCTCTCTTAGTTGCAAACTCAATGACATTAATATATTAGTCAAATTAAAATAATCCCACAATAAAATATTATTGAATCCTCTCCTAAATATATAGTTTGGTTTTGGTCCTTCTTGGATAAAATAAAAATTAGTTCTGTCACTCTATCACACTACACACACCCATTTTAGAGGACCCCTCTCATTGATCAAAACTCTATAAACATAAACTAGAAGTCTATGTCCCATTAATATAATGTTAATGTATGAACTTTTTCGAAACTCTATGGCCATAAACTAAGATACAATGGTCCATGAATGAAGATCATAAACTATTTACATCACGTTGAAGCATCACAAATTTAAACTATATGTGGGATTCACTTAAAAATATGTTTTGTGGCATTGGGCTTCCTTGACCCTTATTCATATCTATTTTCTCTAACAACAAAATAATTATATTCACATGAGGAATTTCCCAAAATAATTGGGACTAAAATCTAGGACCATAAACTGAGAGCCTGTGGTCCATGCAACCCGACCTTAAACTGTTTCCACTATGTCTATTAATTTTGATGTTTAACTATTTCAATCCATTATAGTAATATTTGTATGAATTTAAACTAAAAAGCCTAATGTCCAGTATACATTATTTTAAACTTTGATTATACACCTTATTGATATGATATTCATTATAATAGTATATTTACCCCATTTTAATCAAGGAATCCTCATACGATATTTATGGGATGGTTTAAAAATTTTATCCCATGCCTTGAACATTGGATATCCCCAAAATAACTGTGGAATGATTTAGATTCCCTCATTAAAGAGGATCACCCCAATCAGAAAAAGTCAGTTACCATGACCTACTCCAAAAATACATATGTCTTGATTCCCATCCTCATAGGATATCTAGTGATTCTTGAACTTGACATCTCGAGACCCATCCACAAATTGATAATCCCTTTGGCCTTTGGGACAAGTTTCCTTAGTCCACACATTAAAACTATCCACTGATTTCTATATTTCATGAATTGTGACTTTAAACTATATTCATATTCACTTTAGAGTATGTGATATGGTGTTGGACCTACTTTTTCCTCATTCATGATGGTTTCTCACTCGTCCATGCTATATATATCTACACGAACTGCCTAATGGTCTGCACTATTTTTCCTTAATGTATGAGTCTATGTCCAAGTATCACGCCTTTAGATTCTGTGTGAGTATTCCTTGGGATTCTTTTATTTGACATGGACCTCTGTGGTCCTCATTCATTTCACATTAGATCTTTTGTGACGTGAATATCCATTTGGAATACCTTCCCCATGGTTCTCCTCAAATGACATTAAAATGCAGTCTTACCCTAGACAAGTTTACGCTACCACTTAAATAAAATATTATGTTTAACCCATTTTAAATCAGGATGCCTAATAGGATATGTTTTCTATGGTTAAAAAATGTTTCCCGATTCCCTGAATATGAGTTACCCCATGAAAACCATCAGATGCCTCTGAATACCTTTCTATGTAGGATCATCCCCACTAGTGTTGGTCTCTTACCATACAGTGCTTCCAAAACTACATGTTTCTTCATTCCAATCCTCATGGGATACATATTGATGCCCAGACATCTCTACTCTAGGGCCAACCACATTGTGATCACCCATTGGACATATTGGACTCAGTTATGGTCCAGAAATTATGAACCAAAACTATATGTTGTTTTTTTTAATTGTGTATATGATATGTAATCCTCCATGGATATAATAAAATCAGTTTTTAACTCTCATGAGTCAAATTCATGCCATAGAAATTAACATTCATCCCCATATTATGTGAAACACATAATAAAATTGTTTTCCCTGGTCAAATCCATACGACCTTAAACTGCGTGTAACATCTCGATCACATGAAATTAAACTGTGAGGTACTTCCGGATCACACGATGTTAAACTGTACCATGAACCATCTTTACCACAAAAAAATAAACTACATGTTTTTCATCCTCAATGTGTTATAAAAAACTAAAAGGCATCATGGTCCCCCACTTGAGTGTTCCTCTCCTCTGGTTTTGCTCATATACAAAATCAATACATTCTCATCTATCACATGGTATATGAAATAGAACCCCCATATAATATAATTCTTACATATCCCAAACCAAAATTCCCAGACCAATATGATTTAATCCCTAGTGGCACAATTCTATGAGTGTTGGAGTCCATTTGAACATTTCATCACTCCATTTCTATGCTTCATGTACACCTTGTTTAGATACTCATCCAAATTCATAAATGAATGGACCCCATAATATAATGGTGTCTATTCAAAGACCACCTTCTATATTGGGCCAAGGCCCTTGAATACTTTGGATGAAAATATAAGACATGTTCTATGTTTCAAATATGTTCAGTTGTCTTGCCACGTTTTACTTTACCCATCCAAGGATAAGAGATATGGATGATTTGTTTCAAACATGCTCAATAATAATTATCCATTTTGATTTCACTCACTATGTGTTCCATGATTTGGGATTTGTGATTCAAAAAATTCTATTCCCCTTATTTGGGTAGATTTCTACACCCCTGTTGTTACCCCATTCATGCACTATAGGAGATTGGAAAGGAAAATCGAATGTTCTGAAAGCCTCATTCTCCATCCATAGACTCTATCATCCCAATCACTCTTAGTGGCAGTTCAAAATAAAAAAACTAAAGTGCTCGATGACTTTTCTGCACTGTCATGTGAATATAAATCACATGGTCCTCCCTTTTTTCTCCTTCCAAGAATGGCCCACATGATCATAGGGATTGGTTGTTGATTGTATCATAAATATATCTGACATATGAAAATAAGTAAATAAAATATTTTTTATCTAAAAAATTAAACTAAACCCATGTTTCAAAGGTTCATACACATATTGGATCGTATCCTCTACAAATGTTTTCCTTTATGGAAGTACTTCAGCATTTGAGTGCTCAACCTTAACTGGTCTTTCCTTGGTGGCCTCCAGGATTTGATTTCGTTACACTAGGTCTTATTTATCATCATCAGCCTTAGAGTAGTCTTCTTAAAAGATTATCCACTTCCATTCTACTCATCCCCATACACAGCCTTTATCTTCTTAGCATCTACCGATTTGGCCACGAACACTTACAATTGATACTTCTGAATTCTGATGATCTCTTCCAGAGTAGTGGTGATTGTTACGTGATCCAATTTCAACCCCTCTAGATGAGAAAATTTTTATTCATCTTTCTAAATCACCTGGGATCCATCATCATTGTGTTTCCACTAGTCTAGGTTGATTTCCTACCACACTTCACATGCCAACTTGATGAACATGTCTTGGTTCATTCCATAAAGAGTGATAGAATTCACCCCCAGTCCCCAGAATGACTAACCAAAGGAAGAGATATCCCCCCACTATAGAATTTTAGATATATAGATGCGAGTGATGAAATTCCACCAAATCCTCTAGGATTTTTGACTAGTAAACCAGTTGTACTCCATGACTTCTAGGCCTGAATCATCAAAAATATTTTACCAGTTCATTCATGTATTGAGGGAAGACTTCTGGTATGGTGTTGTCCAGATCTTCTAAGTGCAGGTCTTCAGCCATATGTGACCCAAGAACAATCATTGGAAATAGATCCTTGCGAGATGTTCCACTAGTAGTAGAGGCTCCAACTATACATTGTATAATCACTAAGGTGTATGCCATCGTCCCATCTTCCTTGGATTCCCATGTTAGTGGAATGGCCTCAGCCTCATCTCTCGCAACCACAAATGGTGGGAATTATGGTAAAGGCACATCCAATTCTCCCTTCCTAACTACTGTACACTCTAATGAAATCACTGTAACTTCCACTGCAAATTTGTCTTCAGTAGCAACATCTAGTGGAACCTAATTTATTAGCTCAGCTGTCAAAATACATTCACCCATCCAAGCTGTGGGTTGGGCATTGAACAGACCCCCCCCCCCCACAAAACCAAGGATGTGGTCTCTACAATATCCTCTATAAGAGCCTCTATTTTTGGATCTATCTTCATAGCATTGTTGTCCATCTCTGCAGATAGAGTGGCAATTTTCATCGCTACCTCAACTCATGTGACCACTGCCTCAGTGGAAAGATATGATGGTTGATATGTCATCATCACAATATTATGTAGGATCCTCACAGTCACCCCTTCAAGGGTTGTGGTTCCCTCACCCTGTAAATGTGTCCTATTGCGGATTTCACCTTCTTCAGTGGTCACTGATTCCTGTATAAGTAATGATAGGACCATGAAGTCATCTAGAAGATGGAGTGATGTTTGAATGAACTGAAATATCAATTATTTTATCTAGAATACAATAATACACCTATCCCATTATGATATCTAGAAGGCATCACTCCCCTAGGAATCTTATGATTCATAACCATTGGTTGCACTAGCTGTCACATGGATTGCAAGGGAGGATGGGGGGAAGACATTCACAACATCATACTCTCCTGATCGGTTGAAGGATGTGAAGTACCTTGGGGGTAAAAAATGTCCTACATATCCACCATGTATTTCATCACATCGGTGTAGGAGATTATAATCCTACCATTATATGGAATAGTATAGAGAGGAATATCCCATTCGAAATAAGATACTTCCAAATCCCCTAAGGAGTGATGATATGCTTGTGAAGTCCCTAGGACTCCTATTCATTATTATACATGATATCACTATGAACATTTGGGTGAAAAACTTGTTTCAATAGCCCTTGAATGTGCACCCTAAGGATCTACCCAGAGGGATCCCCTTCCTCTAGTACCCACCTAAATTGGAGCATCAATCCTAGTATTGTTCCTCTCCCTATAACTCATGTTTGTAATGGAAAAAAGAACTATAGGACCCATATTTACCGTCCAATGAAATTGACTAACTGTGATTCCATAGTACCATCCGACCATTGTTCAGCCTCAACTATCAGATTGAGGAACCACCCCTTCATTGACTCGAGTGGTTTTATGCCATAGCATAACCACATGATACATGCTCACTGAAATCTACACATAATCCTAAATGAACCCATATGAAACAGTTGAAGATTTATACACATTCACCATATTTTAATCTTCATGTGTTAACATGGACCATAACTACCTCATCACTAAAGGGTGACAATCATGAAACACCTATATGTGAACCTTCATATTCAATCTCAATAGAAATCTTAATTTTCCTGCAAAATGATGTGGATTATATGGTTCAAAAAATTGATCATAGGCACCTCCTTTTATCGGTACCCTACCTCTATAGGCCATAATGTATGATCTATATTCCAAGACCCATGTTCCATCATTGGTCACCACTCCCATCGAAAGAAGAATATATGAAATATGAAGTTCTTTTCCAAGCCAACATTATCTATCACTTCCACCAGACCCAATATGAATGGGATAATTTCCATAGTATTCATTATTTTTGTTCTTGATTTTATTGAGGTATGATAAATAGGGTTTGGAAATTCATAACCTCCCTTGTTTAAAACCATATAGCTATTCAAAAATTAAATCCCCCCACACAATGGTGTCTTTCCATTGCTAACATGCTGATGTACATTGTATAACCTCTTTATTAATGGGATAACAATGTTTGCGCATTGATCCATAACTATAATAATTTCCATTTTGGTGGTTCTTAAATTCACCCCGCATGTGTGCATCCATCACTGGGAGAATCTATCCACATACAAGCGCTGCGATGAATCGCAAAATCTAGAATATGGTTTGATCCTATTTCCTGGCACCATATCCACAAAACATCCACTATTTGGTCTCCAGAGTCAGGATAAAGGAACACACCTTTCATCATTGGTATTCCATGGGACATGTGTGAGGCCATTATTAATAACTTCTCTAATAGTTCCTCTCCTTCAACTGGTTTTGTCACTAGTTCGTTAAAAAAATATCCAAACCACTATTTAAAGCGAATGTCCTTCATTCCCAACTACTCTTCCTTAGTTCCCTTCACCAGATCTAGAATCACCTTCTCTAGTGAATATAGCTTCTCTTGGACACCCTATACATTATCTGGGAATGAATTCATTATACATCACTCCAGGATCAGGATCACAAGAATTTGGTGATTGTCCCAGTGGCTGACCCGGACCTCCCTATGATGCAAGTGGAATGTATTAGTCTAAGGTATCCATCTTCTTTGTAGATGAAGTATGATATATTATAGCAAATAAACATGGAACGTTAATTTCTGTGTTCTTTTATAAATTCCTACTTAATTCATCTCTTCAATGAATTTTTGTGCATGACATGCATGCCTAGTAGGCCCATACTCACTATTATGTGAAATTTACTACCCTGTGAAAATCCCACATGGTGTTCCTTCCTTTGAGTGGATCCCCCAAACACACCTTGATGACAATATGATGATATTCTAGGGATAACTCATCCCATATCTTCTTGATATTTTTATTGTACATATGGTGTTTGTTATGGTACACTATATGTGTTGGATGGTCCACCCAGATGTGGCCTACATCATCCCCATGCCATAGGAATTTCCCTGATATGCCTATGAACTAGTAAGCTGGATCATCCCTGCTCAATTCTAGAATGATGTAATAATATCTCAATATAAATCCATTGAGAGGAAAGCTCTTTCACATATTATATTCCCTCTAGGCCTCCATCAGTAGTTCCAAGAGTGTTTTTTGGTCAAAGGTACTTTGGATGCACTCCCTGATCATGATGCTGTCAGCCATAGTTTCCATCCAAAAATCATAGGTGTTGACTTCATTAGCATCTATTGGATTGAATAATTATGCTTCTTCTGAGTATGGTTCATGATGTATGTTCAAAAAGCCTGTTTTTTGTGATCAGTTCATGGAGCCCGAGGTCATAAGGATCACTTTTCAAACATAAGATTTATAATTTCTAGTTTTCAAACTGGTATTGATAGAGAGAAAGTTCATAAGTCCATTTCACTAAAGAAGAGTTCGTGTATAAAGTTCATAGAAATGAAGACCTTTATGAAATTTGAGAAAATGTTTTTATTCTCATAAATTTCTTTTTCCATTGAGGGCCCCACCCTCTACTATTTTTAGTAATACGGCTGGCCTAGTTTCATGATTCCCTCTGCATTGTTTCTATACATGAGTCGATCTATGAATTTAATTTAGGAGTGAGCTTTGCGAAAGGGACTATAGCTCCAATTTTCAATAATTCTCCCTCAGAATCTGACCATGTATTCCCCAATCGGCTGCAATTCTATGGGGGACATTTTTTACCCTGAAATACGTGTATAATGAGAAAGGTCTAAGCTGGTATAGTCAGTTCAGACTAAATCTAAACAAAATGGCTCCAAAACCTTCTATAGAGTCTATTTTGTGAATCCATGATCCTTCATAAATGGAAAGATCTCATGAAGCTCCCGAGTAGAGAATTTCACTCTAATACCACACGAAGCCATGATGGTGTTCCTCCATATGTCTGACAATTTTTTGTGAACACGTGTATCTATGATAATGTTACTCCATGATTCTGATAGCACTTTCTGATTACACAAATGATTGATGATGTTCCCTGTAATTTGTGATGGATATATTCCCATTCCAGAATCCGTCAAATTCATTGTGAACCACTTCCAATATTCACAAAACCCAATACCTATAAAAAATCAAATCATTTTTATATTTTCAGAATGGTTATCTGACCATTTGACTTATGAATTTCAACCAATATGTGAACTAATGAGCTTCAAGAACCAGCTGACGAATTGATCATACAAGGAACATGGGATTTGTTAAACCCACATTAATGTTTTCATAATATATCCCCCAAAGTAGAGATACATTTCATGAAGGACTATTCCCTTTATAAAGGAAGAATACCCTATGGGGGACATGAGGATTTTCAAAGTGTTTCACCTTCATCAAGTACTCCCCTAATGAACCGGAGATTCATCTTGAGTCAAGGTCACTGTGTTTTTTGAATCCTCGTTATTTGTGAATCCCATATCCCCTAATAACAACCTGAGCTTTGGAAATCACCTATATTTTAGTCCCTAAGCTTCTCAAAGCCTATCTCTTAGGCCTCATGTTCTTTCCTCCTTTCTGTTGACACATCTTCATTAAGGTTGAGTTCCCATATCCCCCAAATCCATGCATGATCAGATTAGCCACACCTCATGTCCCTATGTGACATATTCTATCCATTATTATGGACCCCACCACTTCTAGTGTATCTTGAGACACCCACTAACATATCTTCTTAGTATACATACACTATTTCATATTTCTTCTAAATATAGGCACACTAACGTAGACCTCATGACAGACCAATACTCCCTATAATTACACCTTGTATTTTCCAAATCCATTCCATTTCTATTGGAACATGGGAAGTGGCCACATAAACCTAAGGGTTAAGTAGTGATACCCCATGTCCAAGCTACATGATGTAAAACTACCTAGTCCCAACATCCCCAACAGATGATATTATACTCCAGATTTGCCCTAGGATTTACGCATAGGATGATACATGTATGGGTGACATGGGATAGTCTCAACTCTAACTACCCTCACATGGAATGAAATCCTCTTCATAGTTCATGATATTTTCCTTGTGAAAATTCCACATGTAACCCCACACCATATCTTGTTGATGCTTTGTTCAGAACAGGAGAATGAGATAAATTTATTCCTCTTATTTCTCACACCAAGCATGACTCCCAAGGGATTAAAGGATAATATTGATCATGAAATAATCCAAATAACCTCCATGGAATGGATCTATAGATATAATCCCTAACCACCATTCAAATGGGAATCCTCAAGAGTGTAATTCCAATCAATCGTACGCATCCTATATACCACTTTCACGTATAATACCCTACTAAAATCTCCCAAATCCCGCTCCTACATGTAAGCCCCAACTGTTCCTAATGACATGATATTTTATTCACAAGTAACTAGCATAAAACATAAAGACTCATGAGGTTCAAACCCAACATCCACATCCATCCTGATATTCTCTAGGTTGCATCCCTAATAAGATCATTCCCATCACATGGTAGACTACATCTCCTCCAGATTCCTCGAGTTACTAAATGATTAATCCCCACACGTACTCCATCCCAAATAAATCCCATTTCCAAGGTAATTATTTATGTGTGATCCCCACACCGTCCCTCATAATTCTATTTTATTGATGAAAGTGTCCTTAGCACATGGCGTCAGACTACATGGGCCAATCTTGTCACATGAACATAAAAATGTGGAATTGAACTACATGGGTTTTGATCCATGTCTTTTCAACAATTTATGTATGATTCTTCTATGAGGTCCAATATTGAACAATGGTAAAAAATGGTTCTCACTCCCAATGATGTAACTCCCCAATCCACCCCAATGGGTGTTCTGATCAACCATTATGGTGTGGCATCATTCTTTATGGATAATACCTCCCTGATCTTCCCCCAGTGGGTGTTTCGATCCATCTATAGGTAAGACATGGTGATACCCCCTAAGTATGTACCTCCATGATCTACCCAAATGGTTTTTATGATAATTATTCAGGGTGTGACATCTTCCCTTTATGGGATATACCACCCAGATCTACCTCTATAGAGAATTCTGATCAATCCATCAGTATACCAAGGTGATCTCCCCTAGGGATGTACCTCACTGATCCACCCATAGGTGTGTTTTGATAATCATTCATGGTGTGAAATATACAGTTTCAAAACACCTCTGTGATCCAAATCCACTGGGTTTTCTAATCCGTCCTCTAATAAACTTTTAGGTTTATCAACTTCCCTCCAAGGGACAAACCACATAGATCATCCTTCATAGTTCATTTTGATCAGTAAACTATATATCCAAAATATGTTAAATGTGTGACCCAGAATACATTACTCATAAAAAAGATGGAATTCCTAAGGTGAAATCCATAGAAGATATACACCCATGGGGTCTGCTACCTTAGGAAAAAAATGGGATGCCTATAGTGAACTCCTTGGATGATATACACACCCATCATTAGATGCCTCATATTTAAAACATGATTTATTGGGTTCTATGACAATGAAGACTCCATGGGATACCCTCTTATGAGAAATATTATAGGGGATCAATATTCCCAATGTCTAGATATGATAGTGATGCCCAACATGAATACTCTCCTAACTAAAAGTTTCCACCCTATCAAGACAAAACTTGAATGTCCAGCCAGAAGCAGTATAATTTAACAAAATCCATAAAGAGAACAAATTGAGAACGAGTTCCATGAACATGACATAACTATATCAGGGATACCCAGACTAGGTGACAAGTTCCAAGGAGTAATTAATGGAAGGAGGAAGATATACCCCATTATCATGTTTTGGTAAAGGATCATACATCACGACAGAAAGTGTTAATGTTGGCGACAATTGGAATGAAACAATATAGGGTAACAAGAATGCCAACACACATTAACATGTAGGTGCTACTCCTAGAAAATGAATCAGATATTTTCTCATTAGAAGTAAATATCATTTCAATACATTTTCAATCAATTCAAATTCTCTTTAATAAAGGATTGAATCACTCGTATTTCTATAGGATGTTATGACTCTATTTAATGTTTTTGAATAATTATATTCTTATTTTAATATTTGGTATTTCTATATCTGGTTTTATGTGGATCTATTGGACCTATTGTATAAGTATTGAGAAAATAATCTTCTTAATACCAGAGAAATACACAAATACAATATAGAGTTATATTCAATTTTATTCTATTATAAATAAAAAATGAATCATTACCTTTATAGTTACACTGTTGAGACAAACATGTTTATACGTACTCATGGTGGTTTCTCTATAAGAATTTAAATAATTCCTAAGAAATGTCAATGATTATTTTTATACTATTTTTCATTATTGAAACCAATTACATCTATCAGTTACATAAAATGACTAAGGGAAACAATTGTTTTCCCTGTTAAATAAATCTCTATTGATGTATTAGAGTATCAACTCATCAGATGCTGTCATGGAAGTAAATGAGTGTCAATAAATCATACTCAGATGTGGATAATTTGGTTCCTTGTAGAATAATAATAAGGTTTTGCAATGCCTTACTATGAGGTTCTCAATGTCTTATAATTAGTTGTAGAAGTCCATAGTTAAAGAACATACTTGTTAAATATCCAACCACACTGAGAGAGTATTGGTTGAGTAGGCTAATGGATCTTTGTTCCCAAAAACACTATTCATAAATGTTTATTTTCATTATTTATATATCTTCATACTCTATTTTATGAGGGAGAAAGAAAGAATCACTTCTTCTTGAGAGGGTTTCTTTTAATTCATTCGATTTTTTAAAAGATTTGAATTCCATATCCCCTCGTGTATCTTTATATAATTCTTATTCGACATAGTAAGTTTTATCCAATGTTGGAATCTATTAATTATATTTCACTTTCAAGAAATTTGTTTCTAATTTATATCCAAAAAAGTAATTAGAGGAATTAGTTTATTTATATATTTCCCTATTTCAAAATCCTTTAATATTCTATTTTTAATAAGTGATATTGGAGTACCAAGATATCTCATTATATTTTATACTAAACAATGGTTTTACAAAATAAAAAAAAAAGAAATTGTTATAAGAGTTTCTGGCTCTTGAAATTTTTGAATACTTCCTTTGGCACTTAAAAGAAAGTGTTAAGGATTCGGAAAAAGTAAAATATTAAAGTGGATATTCATTGAATATGTATTTCAATGATATGTGCTTGTTATTTTAAAGGTGATATTTATGGATGTATTAAATCTCAAATTATTTATTTAAATTTTTTTGGAATATGCTATTATTTAATTGTTTTAAACACTTATGAAATTCGTAATGAGTATTTGGAAAAATAGGTTATTGGTCAAGAAATAAAATATGATCTCAACTCAAATAATGAATATTATTGTTTTTGGATTATGAACTGATGAGTTTAATAAATTATATCCATGTTCTACAACCTCTCAAATGTGTCAATCTATTTCGGTTTCTCGTGAATGAACTAAAAATATCAGTCAATTAATTTATACTACTAAAAATTTAAAATTTTATACTTTCAAAATGATTGATTGTGAAATAATAACTCAGATGAATAATATAATGACTAAGATAGTTAATAATAATTATACCATGGGTGATCCAATTACACAATTAGATCAAGCATTAAATGTTCTTAGAGTTTTACATGAAAAATGGAATGGTATATATACCATTATAAGAGAGTACAAACCAATTAAGAAATTGACACTAACTGAACTAATTGAATCATTGATGACGCTTGAAGTCGAGATTTAGGTTGAAGATAAAAATAACTTTTTTTTGACAAAAATGATGAATATTATCATATAACTACTATAGATGAATAACTTGGATCAAGATATAAAAATTCAAAAAAATTATTTTGAGAACTTGGAAAATAATTTGGAAATATATATAGAAGGAAAAAAAGAAAAATAATAAGAATGATATATGCTATGAATGAAAGGAAAAATGACACATAAAGTTTAAATGACTTATGATCAAAGATCAAATGATATATAATTATGAATTGATAGGAAATAATGTTATAAAGACAATTGAGAGTGCTACATCCAGTTAAACTGAATAATATACTACAGACTACAAGGTTGATAATTTAAATCAAATGGGGAATCTATGTCTCAGGGTTCACGCTCATGAGGCAGAATCTTATTTCACTCTAAATTATAATTCATAAAAAATGTATTATGATAAATTTATTGCTATTTTTTCATGCATCAAGATAATTAGGAATCATTAAAATTTGACCACAAATATCTTATAAAATCTTATAATATTATTTCTATAAAAAAGTGAGTTTTTCAAAATATCTTGAGGATTTAAAATAAAATACGTCCAAAGTTTCATGTGATCTACATGAACTTTAAACTAATAAATTATTATGTGAAGAAAATTATTTAAATCAATATTCTATAATTCTTCTCAAATGAGAAAATTATTTAAATCTACTTCTTTGTAAATATAATATTTATAATCTATAACATGGAATTGGTTGTAATTTTAAAAGACTAAAATGTTATCTCAATTATGAT
Organism: Viscum album; assembly: GCA_963277665.1. Lineage (NCBI taxonomy): Eukaryota > Viridiplantae > Streptophyta > Magnoliopsida > Santalales > Viscaceae > Viscum > Viscum album. The sequence goes on from OY728143.1 coordinate 1,696,417,778, forward strand.
TTATGGTTCAAATAGTAAAAGAATATATGCTGTTAATTATTTCCATAGTCGTATAAATGGTCATTATAAAAATGATTTATTTTAAAAAAAAATCAAATATACTGTGTAATAAATTTTTATTTCTTTGAATATTTATTTAATGTGAATTTTATAATTTTTATAAAAAACAAACTGATTTTGTTACTAAAAGATTTACTTACAAAAACTTCTTGACCCAAAATCACATAGGTACTAAATGAAAAATTGGTTTTATGTTTTTATAGAAATAAACCATATAACCACATAATTAAATTATTCATGTTGTCATCTAGGTGATATATGAAAATCTCTACTAATGGAGTAATCAACCATCAAGTAGTTTACTATCAATAAATCTTAAGAATTGTAATCTCCGAACCAATATGTATTTAATTATTGTTTTAATATGTATGTATAAGATTTTAGTGAATTAGCAATTTGATATATGGTGATATATATATATATATATTTCTTGAATGTTCGAATTATCTCTTAGTATATTATTATTATATAATTAATTTAGTGAATCATGAAAAATAAATAATCATTTTTTAGATAATGATGTACATGGTTAATTATAGAGATGTTTTCAATTAATAATTTAATATTTTAAATCTATTTTCTTCTTTATATTTATTATTCTTAATAATTTTAGTTTTTATGAAATGTTTTTCATCCGAATTTGTTTTTTTTTTGTGAAAAAATTCCTTTCAAAAATTAAAAATTGTAATGATTATTTTTTATTTCTGACTGATGATTGTGAAACATTGTTTGTAGAATGTTAAAAAAATCTATCATTTTCAACTTATGACCCTAGAATCTTATTGTTTAATTATTAAATATTATTTACATGTCTTCTTCAAAAGATCTTGTTCAAAGACTTATGAAATACAATTGAGGAAAATGAAATGATATCAAACTTCAATTTTAAGGGTAAGACTTTATCAAAAGGCATGGAAAGTTAATCCTTCTATTGATTGGTTAGACGAATAGTCAGTTTTCTATGTAAAGGATTAATTTGAAAAATTTCAGAATAAGAAGATGGAAGTTCATGGTTGCGATGAATTATAATTTTCATCATCAAAATTTTTTAAAACTATATTATCTTATGAAGAGAATATTTTTAAGTGTAATACATCAAATTAAAAAAATAATGATAAATACTAATATATATGCATCTATAAATGCATACAAATACCTAAAAAATGATCATCAGCACGTAAAATAATGTTCAACTTCAATTGAAGACGTTAAGTCATTCAAAAAGGGTACGTGTTGCTATGCTTGACCTTGGTTAACTAAAAGTGTTCCTGGTTGAACAATTTTCATCTTTTTCAATTTATAAACAAATTATAAATGCTAATAGAAAAATAGAACCACTACAAATTATGTGAAAAAATTTGAAGTTTGGAATGTTCAAATCATCAATATAATCCTACAAAACACTTGTAATATTCTTCATTATTATAGTTTATTTTTAATATTTTATCTTTTTTTATAAATATTTTTTTAATAAAAATGAGAAGAAAATTGTTTTGTAATTTATTTTTTAGTATTTACTTATAACATTTATGTGAATGGTTATCTATCAAAAGTATGTATTTAATGTTAAAATATTTAAGTCATTACACTAGATAAATTAGTCTATTACTACGAGTCGTAAATAATTTCATTAAAATTTTACATGTGAAGACAATATTTAAAAATAGTTTTATTATTTGAATATATTTTTTAAAAAATATTTTTCATAGGGGACATATTTTAGTAACATAGACTAAATGATTTACTATAGTATAATTTTATTTATATATTCTCCTTGTATATATCTTTATAAATATTTAATGGAAGAATGAATTTAGAAGGTGTTTATAGTAAAACATCATAGACTCATCTTTTTTATTTCACAGAAGGGGGATAAGTTTATATGAAAACCATCGTGTGGAAGAATTATATATGGGGGAAATTTAATATTATGTCAAAATATTTGTATGTGAAGGGGGAGAAATGTTAAACTAAATTATTTATTTATATTTTTGTATATTTATTCTTTTATAAATGTGTTATTATTTTAATAATTATTTATTTATATTTTGAAATATGTTTTTTGATCATCAAAAAGATGAAGATTGATGAGAATACGGTGAGTAAACTATTTCATTTATTTATTAATTGTTTTTATCCTCCAAACACCCATATTTTTCTTACTAATGAGTTTTATTACATGGGTTTGAGGAATGTAATATTTTTTAGAATATTTATTATGTAGTCATGAAAAAATCAATGATTTATGGATGAATTGTTTTCAAAGTATTCTGAACAAGTTTTAAATTTATTCTCAAAACACAATTCATACCCTAAATTTGTAATTATGACACATGGTTTGGAAGCCCTATGTTTTCAATAAGACATATGGATCAGAAACTCTATATTTGGATGAAACCCTACACTTAAAGAGTAAAATTAAGGTTCATGAACCCTATGTTTGTGAATAACTGTATGTGCTAAACCCTATGTTTTTTGTTTTTTCGTCATATGAAGGAATCCAACACTTAACTATTCAACTAATAATGTTTTTATTTAAAGATATTATCCATGATTTCTATAATGGTTTCATAAAAAGTACATATCATTTCTAAGATGTTTTGAGACCAATTTAAAGGCTTGTTCTTAATGGATTAAATCATTCCTATATATATGGGAAGTTACAAATATATTTAATGTTTTGAAATTCAAATATTTATAATTTAATATGTGGTATTTATAGAGTTGTTTTGACCAATTTATTTTCATCCAACAGTACAAATATTGATATGATTTTATTATGAATATAGGAGGAATATATACATAAGATATGGATTTATATGAAAATATGAGTTCTTGTAAATAAAAAAATATCATCTCATTTAGAGCCATCTTTTTATAAAATTATTTTTATACATATGTTGGTTGGTTTCACTATTTCTATTTCAAGAAATCATATGAAACATTGAAGATTAATTTTCTACTACTGTACAGTTTTAAAGATCTAGTAAATCTATCAGTTTCATCCATAAATTGTGAGAAAAACCTATTTTCTCAATAAAATCAATCTATAATGATTTATTGGATTATCATGATCCTAAATTCAGTTGTGGAGCTAAATGAGTTTTATATTATTGTTCAATGATTACGATAATTTGGTTCCTTTTAAAAGAACATTATGTCCTCGTAAAATCCTTATTGTATAGGTATCAACTGCATATACTCAATTGTGTAATTCCATGGATGGAGGAGTTAATAGTGAAATTGTTATACACTTTGAGAGAGTTTTAGAGGAGTGAACTAATGGAATTTTGATCAAAGAACTAGTAAAAATTATTGTGTTATTTTTATTATTTATTTTTTCTACACAATTTATTTAAAAATTGTAAAATAAATAATTCATGCCTGTTTATGGGGGTTCATTGAATTCATCGTAGTTTATAAAATATCACAATTCACCACCACCCTCTTGTATATTTCACTTATTCATATTTTAAAGAATATGATTCTATATTGATGATGTATCCAATATTTTATTACACAAACTGATGAATAATGATTTATTTATGATGTTTTCTCACACTTAGGATCCATTTTTTCTGTAATGTGATAATTCCAATGCCTACGTTATTTTCATGATCAGAAAAAACTTATTCTTATATTCAGTTTTAATATGACCAGGGATTTATATCTAATATCATTATCCTTATAGATAATTTAAACTAAACCTTTATTATGATTCCTTCAACAATTTATGAAGAAATGTTTCAATAGGGTATGCCTAAGAGAAGTACTGTATGATATGAACTTTTTGGGAGATGTTAAAGATCATTCCCAAAACATGAATATTATATATCTAATTTACAAAGACTCTAATCCATTATGATTATGGAATGGGTAGTATTTTTATTTCATGAGTGTATATATAAATATATTTAATATTTTTGAAGTAAATTTTGGGCCATTATAGTTGCTATCAGAGTAGGGTTTAGGAAATCTTTCGATATTATTGTTAAATAAATCTATGAAGACCTTGGGGATATGAATTAGTATTGGAAAAAACCCTAATTATTTATAATAAACACGAATGAACTAGAATTAAACCTATGGATTCATAGATTAAAATTTTATAATAATTTTTTTTATTATGGGGTTTCGTACTATGATTATTGTTTCTCACACTATTCCTTTTGGGTTTCATACAATGGATAAACCCAACAGGATTTATGTTCCCCATGAATGTGATAGACAATATTATAATCTTCCTTATGAGAAACAAAATGAAGTAATAATATGATGGATAAAACCTGTTATTATGAATAATAATTAATCTCATCATATTATCAGTAATCTCTACTATAGTGAGTTTCCTAACCCATCTAATAATAGAAATATATAGTTTCATGTTGACGATGGAGGAAATAAAGTTCAATTTTCCTCATGTAATGAATGTGGTAAGAGGTATCAAGGATAATATTTCAAAAGAACTAAAATATTATTTTGGAGTGTAAATTAAGGACACAAAGAAAGTAATTTCAAAGGATAAGTGAACGGTTTAGTGAATTAAATTGATAAAAAATAATGGTATTTTTAAGGCATCATCGATAGTGAAATGGTTTAAATGTTGAATGTAAGGGAATCATGAAAATAATTTCTCTTAGGGGAAGGCTCGTGCAGATAATCATAAATTGTTTATAATTAATGGTAATATTTTGTATGATGAAGAGACAAGGAATGAAATATGAGTTGAAAGACAAGTAAAGGAATAAAATGAGGTATCCTAGTTAATTGTATAAGAAATAAGTGGAATGATTTAGTGTATATTTAAAATAATATAGAAGTAATTTTATGGTGTTATGGAATATTGAAACTTTTATGGATTCTTCCACTGTAGGTTTTCCATAATTATCTGAAACTATATATTGAACGGTACTAGTAACCATGAATTCTGATTGATGTGGTTAGGTGAAATGTTTAGAGAACACTTGATTTATATAAAGATAATCCTTAATATGTGCATGGTGTTGGGATAATGATGATATAAAGAGATGTTTTATTATGATAAACAAATGGGATTGTATCAATGACCATAGAACTGATTAGTATTATGATAAAAAAATGTTGTATATAGATTGATTTTTCAGAATTTTTGGGTTTATGGAATATATAAAGGGTTAATTTTCTGAAAGAATGAATTTTTTCAGTACGGGTTTATTGTAATTCAGTTTTTTTAACATCTTTTAATTAACTATATGTTAAAAACGTTCAAATTTTTTGTTCACAAGAATCAATGGATACATCGTGTTTTTTGGTGTCTTAATGATACATTTATTCTGAAAATTTAGTCCCCTTTATTCGAATGTTTTGTATTTTAGTATTTTAGAAGGCCATTTATGAAATAGTTTATGTTAAAATTTGGATGAGGTTTTATAGATTAATGTATTCATTAACTATATAAACATTTACGCATGTTGGTTAAAATATTGTTACCATTTTTTAATTATGATAACTAAATAAAGATGGAATGACTTATCATCTCATCATGTGTCTTATGATCCACTAGTTCTTCATGCCAAAAAATTTCGTCTTAATTTCTCAAAGTAAGAAATGAAGAGGAGATTCTTCATGAAAATACTAATGTGTGATATTATACCTATGAGTTGAATTCATGTATTAATATCTTCGTAGTGTATTTTGAAATAAAATCTTATCCTATTATAATAATTGATGATGATATCAATGAAATTTTTTCAGACATATTTAATCTATGATTTGTGGTCATTAAACTTATTTTAACAATGTTCCCGATATTTATCTGTTACTTCTTTAGGATTAGTTTTCCCTTAAATATCTGTATTTTAATTATCCAAATTTGTTTCCCTTATGTGAAAACCTAGTTATCCATTACTTCAGGTAACATTTATGTTTCAAACATTTTCTTTTTATGGTATTTTTTATTATTCATTAATATGGTGTGGGGTTCTATTAGTGAATATTAAATGTCAAATGTTTGATCATTGATTGATGAATTTTGAGGGAGAAATTCAATTTAAGTTGGTAGACTATAGCACCCCTAATTTTTATTGTATGTTAATTTCTAAATTAAAATTTTTCTCTTCGTTAACTTACATTACATGGAACAATTTTTTTAAATACGATTCAAAATATTATTATTTTGACATGACCATTATAACATATCTGTTAAATTTTTCGGAATTAATAGTAATAAACAAATTATTAAATATAAAATTTTGTATCTCATTTTTAATTTATTAATTAAATATTTTAGAATATCAATATAATTTTTAGTAAATCCATTTTATAAATCAAATTTATGTTTTCTTTAAAAACATTATTGATTCCAAAGATAAAATAAATACAAATAATTTTTTAAATTTATAGAAAACTTTTTTGATAAAATGAAAATCATTTTTTTCATTCAAAATGTCAAAATAATATCAGGAAGAAGTTTTGAGAATTTTATAAAATGTGTAATATTTCAATGAATAGTAAAAATACTATTTTATATAACCCTCATTTTCTTAATATTGAAAAGAAATCTTAGGATATTGAATTGATCTCAATGTTATATATTTTCTTTTTTGTTTTATGTAATCTAATTTTCTAAATTTAAAATAAAATTTATACATTACTTTGGAAGAAGTACATTTCATGGATTAAAAACACATTTTCCAAAAAACAAATTTGTTGTATTTAGAAAATTTAAATTTAAATATTATTTTCCAGCTTTGGTGTTTTTTGAATTTTTCAAAAAGGATTACATATTTTAAATTCACATATCCAAATTAGGTTATAATGTAATTTTCATTATATCGGAATAAAAATGTTCACGGTTAAAAAAGAAGATGTAACACACTGTAGGAAAAATAATCTAGTGTTTTAATGTTAAAAGGTAAGTGATTAAAATACCTTAAATTTAAAACATTAAATGGGTGGTTTATGTGTTTATCAACCTTAGCCGCCCTCTACAACAATAATTATCAACCATATTTTTTTGAATTAGTGCCAACCAAATGTGGTAGGATTTATATATACAATAATCATTGTTTGATCACTTTAAACATCACATCTTCAAGTATAAATACCACCCCTACCACCCCCGTTATCCTCACAAGCCATGGTGTGACTTTATGTAAATCATAAAACCATCATACACTTATAGAAGTAACCAAATTCCCCTCCCTAACTAGCCGTAAGAAATGTATTCCCTAAAATTTGATCAGTAGAAGGCTCACCATCTCTAGATTTTTTTCATTACTACTTTTATAGTTAATTAAATCCAATTTGTAAATTATTTTTTAAGAAACTACAAAATTAAAATCTATGTAGACATTTATCGTTTATAATTCTGTATTTTGATGAAAAATGAGTTAAAATAATAGTTATGGCTGATGTAGATGGATTTATCAAGTAATTTTAAGTTTTAATAATCACCATCAATTTTTAATTTATTTTTAAATAAATCTATGTATACAGGGTATGATGAATGTCAGACATAATTCAATAAACTCCATGAAAAACACCCATGTTATAAAGGAAATTTATATTCTCTATGAAATAACATTGTTTGAAAGAATCAATGATACTTTATTTTTCTATAAATATAACATTTTTCTAGAAAAACTCTTCGAGGTTTCTTCAAGTTATTACAATTATAGATTTAAAGGTAATTTTTTATAGGGTAAGCTTCTTGTTACCCATTTACATTGTGTGATGAATTTATTGATAGTTGAAATATCAAAAAATTAAAACTAATTGAAACAGTAAATGAAACATTCTAGAAATAAAACATGTTATAAATATAAGAATCTAAAAATGAGAAATCATGAATATAAAATAAATATATTAATTATAAAATAAAAAAATCAATTATATATACTACGAACTTACCCCCTTATTTCAAATTAAGGTATTTTTTATAATTATATTATATATGAATTTTTTTGGATATACTCCCACATAACATTCTTAAGGCCAGCTCACCTAATTTATGATATGATTATACATCAGTTGTACAAAAGTATGAAACATGGTAATATCATGATCCGAGATATAAATGAAATAAATCCTAAAATAAAATAAGAGAAAAATGAAAGAAAGACAATAATAAAAGTGTCCATAAATGAATAATCCTAAATATGAAACCAAGAAATATCAAAGACCATAGTTATCTGATCAGAAAGCAAGGTAAAAGTATAAAAATCACTAATAGACATTCATGGTACACTATATAAGTCAAAAATAGTGATCATTTAATGAACTAGTCTAGTATAAGTTTCCCAAGAAAAGTTCACTGATGCATAAGCTACAACTACATGTCCACCTTGATTTCTCAATTCCGGGAAATATGTACCATAATATAACCTAATTTATAGCATGACCACTAAAACTAAACCAAAATTTTCTATTAGAGGGTTATGGAACTCTATTACCTAAATGCAATTCTCTACTCCATCGAAGAATTATACACTGAATGATGATGCATCCAGATGTGTCTTACCAATGTATCTTTGTATATGATGACCAGAATCCAATAAATGTTTCATCCTATGATAGGCCTTCTTCGATAATTGAACAATGTAAATCACATACCTATAAAATTTCTCTCATACAAACCATATGATTAGTAGTTTAAAAACGCCATCGATGACAAAATTTAATCACTACATAATATATGTGGTCATATATATCTTTCTATAATAAAATGATGACAATAAGTTCTCATTTGAAATAATCATAATATAATAAAATACATATTGATTAACCTTTTTAATTTATTTATGTCACTGATGAAACATTTTTTATTGGGGATAATAAGATAGATCAAAAATAAAATAATTTTCTTAAATAGATATTTATTTTTTTCAAAAAAATATATGTTTAATTAATCATACCCACCTTTATGATAATAATTTATATTTCCTTATCTTTGAAAAAATTCTGCACATTACATGAAATATGTCTAATGTAATATCGATGATAAACTTTCCGGTATCACAGTGAAACTCCATCACTATTAACAACCTCTAAAATTTCTTGATAAAAACTTTATATTATATATACTCTGAAGATTTTTGTAACACAAATGTCTTTACAGGAAAACAAATAACCAAGATTGAAAATTATCCTTTTAACAAATAGAAAGTGAATGTGGTAGAGGATCACATTTAATATCACGTTTAGAAGTTATTAGTATAATACATGATTATTTTATATAAATATATGTTCCATATAATTGAATTAATTGTTTTGAATATGGAAAAGCATTGATACATTGTCTAAATTCCAAAAGAATCATATGAAACCTAACATTTTTTTATTAACTCGCTATTTTTGGAAGACATACTCAATGATGTCCAAATAATATATAACTTGATTGTTGAGAGACAACAATCCCATTAGTCATAGAAACACCACAAATGATTAATCCAAATCACCATAGACTTTCCTATTGGACGTTTTTTAGTATTCAATGATTTTTCATAGAATTGTTATATTTAAAAAAAATGTCTTATTAATTCTTGGGTAAGGGACACTAGAAAGTCTAGACACATTCATACCATATCTAAAATAGAAGTTGATGTAAACATTATATCTAGTGACAAGTGATCATATGACAAGTTTAGATATACATATGTATGGGGTACTTCCCAAATAGTTAGCTTCTAACATGAAAATAAAAATCATGATAAATTAACCTCATTCAAAATTTTCATTCGGTCCAGTATTTATCTTTCTAAATGAGGTAGTTTTTATTCTTAGACACAAAAACAAAAAATTAAAACTGTTGCTTTTATGTTATATTAATTTATCACATTTTTCAATTCACTTTTACGTCTAAACACAAATCCAACATATATTGTGTTTTTAGTTCATGAATTTGTGTTACCAATAACTCCATTGAAATCAATAGTTTTTTAATGATCTAAATAAAAAAAATTCATGAAATATTCCCATCAATATAGAATTCAATAATGTAGAATGGTTACCACTAAAAGTTTTTATATCCATCAAATAAACCTTAAAAAGATAATTCCACACATCTTACTCACCAACATCATCTCCTATTAGATTATCACACAATTCCCCATCAAATAAAGTATCATTCAATAAATCCGAATTATCAGTGGGGATGTCCACAATAGTTCAGTCCTTTTTTGAGGATCTTATTTATAATTCATATCTATTACTATAGTCATATGATAAGATAATTAATTATATTTGTTTGAATGACCAGATTTAATAAATTCATTGTAACACGGTTTTTTAGTAGTAGGTCACACCTTATCAATAATTGAAATAGCCACATATAATTCCATTAAAATATTACAACATTAGAGCCTAAACAATGATAATTCATCCACCAAATATTGATTATTATGAAGAGGATACTCAATTTTCCATAGATGATAAGAATATTGATGATGTCGATACATTATTGAAGTAATACCTTGATTATCCCTCAGTTTTAAGGGGCTATGAATCTTCTGATCCACTTCATCCAATGTAAAACATTCCAGAATAGTTTATGCTCCTAAAGGTGAAAACCATTAGATAAAACCATGATCAGTATAAATTAACTCACAATTTTATTATTTTGATTTTTAAATGAGTAACTAGAATAAAAATTTAATTAAATGATATATCTATATTTATACTTTATCATCAAATTCATAACATGTATTAATTTGTTATGATTAAATAACTACAACATGATTTTGATAATTTTTCGATGGATTAGTCTATTATTATTTTTTATACAAACCCAAATACTTTAGGAGGAGTCACATGACCACTATTATCTCATATTTCAACAACCACCAGTATCTTTGAAGTAATGGTGTAAAAAACAAGAATCAAACAAAAATTCCTCATGTCAAACACCCTTTTATTACAATGTTACTCATAAAAATTGAGCGGGTCTAGGGGTTTGAGATACATAACATTTTTACACGAAAAAAAATTCCATAAATACATAGGTAGAGGGATGAAATGTATCCCATAAATAAGTAAAAGAAAATGAAATTACTATATATTATATAATCCCAAACAAAAAACCTAACATGAATTTTCAATAAAAAATTGATCGGACATCCCTAGATAATAATTTTTTTCAAATTAAATAATGAAATATAAATAAATATGAAAAGAAATTACAATAATACATTGGTTGGTCATCTCATAATTTTTCATCATATAATACTCTTAACAAGTCTTCTTGGGATACCTAATATGTTCTACATATTTTTAAATCACCTATAAATATATCTACTAAATAATAAATATATATAAATATATATTCATATATTCATATATTTATGTCTAGATGATCATGAATATTTTCTAGTATTTAATGTTGATTACTATAGTAAAAAACATGTTTGATATAAGAAACCTCACCATTGAAGTATATTGATTCAAACTTGGTTACCTGAAAATTAATATTTTAACTTTATATATATACTACATCATCAAATGTTTAACAAGTTTGAATTATTTATGATAAAATAGTTGTGACTTGATACTGATAATTTTTATATTAATTAATTTATCATTATTTGATAAACAAACCAAATACTAGGAGGGAACTCTCGGATCCTATATTTTCTCATATTTCAGCAAAAACTAGTATCTTTTCAACCATGGTGTAAAAATTCAGAATCAAACCGTAATGCCTCTTGATGAGAATCGTTTATTTATAATGTTACACACAGGAATGGTAGATGGAATAGTTGATTGGTACAGATAACATTTTTACATGGATACGTTGGTGGTTACAAACATAGAGAGTCGGATAACACACAATTCATCAATTAGGAAAATAATTTTCAAATGTTATAAATTATATAACCACATAGAAAATTAGGACATATGACTCAAATAATACATTGGCCTACCATGCCAGGACTAGTCATCACCCAATATTCTTAACATGGGGTTTCAGTTACTTTTTTTATTCTATATTTTTTAAAAATACTTACAAAAATATCAAATAAATTATAAATATCTACATATATATATACATCTATTTATATTACCTATTTTAATGTTTCTATATATATATATAGATTTTTTTAATTTAATTACATATAAAAAATATGAATAATATAATTTATCAAATACTATACTCAATTAATATAACATATATTATCTTAGTAAAGATATTTTTTTAGTCAATTTAAGATATACATGTTTTTATGTAATAATTATTACAGATATATTTTTTAAAAAAAATTAGCTAGAAAATTTTATTTATATATGAAAGAAATAATATATTGGAAATTTTTTTAATTTTAAATGTAAATATAAATATTTAAATATATTCACCTATATTTTTTAATTTTTTTAAATATAATTGTATATATATTTTAAAAAAACTATACTTCCCAAAATAACAATATTATTATTTTTTACATTACTACTCTAAGAACATGGGGGTGTGATGAAGTGGTCCAATAATCCCCAATATCATTCAGGAGGTTGGCGTTTATATCTCTGATGTTGTAATGTTTGGACTACCTAAATAATTTTGGGGGCATTGTGGAAAGGATCAATAGAAGCTTGCATAATAAGGTCACATGTCACTAGAGAGTGTGATTGTTTCTCATACCCCATTTTGATGGAAGGGGTTGTACAATTGGTCAATATTTATTATGGAAGGAAGGTGGGGTGGCATTGAGGTTAGACCATCTTTGACAAAGGAATCAATGGTGTAAAAATACGAAATAGTGGCAGGCGGTGGCAGAAGTTCCATGGAGGTCATGATGTGTCTGTGTTGGTGCAGCAGTTGATGACGGTTGGAAGTAGTTGTGTGCTGCTGTGAGGCATCATCTACAATAGGGGCCAACAATTAGAAACTGAATGATTAAGGATTTACCTCACAATGGTGGGGGCTTTGGTGTTGGTTGGTTCATCTAGAAAGATGTAACGCCTCGATGATGGGGTCTACTGAAAGGGGTGGCCATGAGTTCCTTAAGAAAATATAATATATATATATATATATAATATAAACAAGATCAAGGTGTAATCTAGACTATCCCTTGGGATGCTATGGACTGGGTTCTTCCATTGAAGTATGTGATTATGTGTGTTTGAATATAATTTTATTCCCACACACCAATATATATACACACACACATAAATACTCTAAAAAATTTAACTGTAAATTTTGTTAATTTTAATATACAATATTCATATATTATACATTAAAATATAATAAAAATAAGTGACATTCAATATTATAAAATTATGTATGTATGTAAATTTTTAAATAAATAAACATTCCAAAATTTAAATATTAATATTTTATATTTTATTACTTGGAATAAAAATTATTTACAATTAATATAATTTAGAAATTGTTATTATTTAATAATTTTCTTTTTAGTATCATTAACATAAATAATATTACAAATATATATATATATATATATATATCAAATAATATTTTTTATATTAAAATAAATTGAAATATGATACATAATATTACATAGATATATAAATATTTATATTAAATTAAACATAATTATAGTTTTAATAAATAATTTTAATAATATAATTTTTATAAAATATTTAGGCAGATTCACTTTATTTATCTATGTGGATAAAATATTATATTTTAACATTTTTTTACATTAAATATACTATATAATATAATTTATATTAATTAATATAATTAAATCTAAATACCCATTATTTAAAATAAAAATGTATGCAATTTTTTAAGCAATAATATTTCCTTAAATGTAATTTATTTATTTTATACAAATAATTTAGATTATGAAAACACTATATTTAAAATATCTAAATCATTAAATATAAATTAAATCATTAAAATAATTATAATTAATATTGAAAATAAATCATACAAATAATATTATTTCATACATTCATCCAATCAGGAAAGTATAATAAATCAATCATTCAATGAAAATAAATAAAGTAATTAGCCAAAAAAAATTTACAAAAGAAATTTTAGCTTCTCAAATGTAAGAAATGTATTTTTTATAATGAGATCTAAAATTAATAAATGAAATGTATGGGTGAAACATTTGTAACATTTTTTGGTCATACGTGTTTACCCTAGTCACACAGTATAGAGCATTCGAGTTTTTTTTCAAAAAAATATTTCAAAAGATCTTCCACTGACCATGTGTCCCAATGCTATTAGAGTTTCCTTGAGGTATTTTTTTCTTAGATATTTAGTGACAGATTTCCCTTCTCATTCCATGATAGATATATTGAAAATATCAAAGGGTTGAATCCAATAAAAATCAAAGCAAAATGAGATGATCTATAGAGAGAGAGCTCATTGGTCACTCTGATGGTCGGTGGTGTCTAGATTATTTTTCCCATGGAGAGATCATAGATTTTAAATATATTATGATAGATCTATCAAATATAATGATTCTTGTATGGTTATTCTATAGGTGAGCCCATGAATGGTAATAGGGTCTTGGCCTAGTTTGTTGTGTTTTTAATGAATTTTTATAAGGTAATTTCATTATTGTTTTCTTATGAATTTTGCTCATAGGATACTAGTTATTCCTCTTGTTCTATTTATTTTTTTCTTCTTCGTAAAATTTTTATTATATTCTTCCATGGTTATATTTTCATAATAAAAATAAAATGGATATTGGTGGTGTTCTTTCTACCGAGTAGGACCAATGCTTTTCAAACCATATAAAATATTATGTTCATTAATTTCAATTATTTAATTTTTCTCATTTCAATTTTTTGTATATTTATTTCCCCATTGAATTTAATATTTTTTTAATATATCTTTCTTTTGGAATTATATATTTTCACATATCATATATATTTTTGGTGGATCGTGTGACACTGCCTCCTACTATGTAGAATTATCTGTCACCAATGTCATCCTCTTAAAAACAAGTGGTATTAAAGTGATTTTCTTAGATTGTATTGATGAATTCAACAACATTAGAGGTTGATAAGTTCAATGAGGATAAAAATTTCATATTGAGGAGATTTTAATGTATTTTTCTTCTTCTCTACAATAGACATAATAATGATTAGTCATTGTCTACGGGAAATAACATCAGTTTCTCATCTAATAGATTGAGCTTGAACTATTTTGAAGATACTGACAAAAAAATGTTAATGAATTCTCATTCTCTAATATTGTTGACCCAAGGTCATAATTTGTTGTGAGAAGTGACCCATGAGTCCCCTAACATTGAAATCTAGTTAAATATAGTGCATCATTCATGACAATATCTTTATTTGGAAGGTTAAAAAATAAAATGCATCTTCATAATTTCAATATGATCCTTGGAACATCAATGAAGACCCATTTATATTTTTTAGTAAGATATTAAATTAAATATATAATATCGATGATGATATTTTTGATGAGGAGCAAGATTTTTTATTATTGAATTCATTGGATGAATAATTTAATCTGGTTATAGATTCCATGATTTATGCTATGGATTCTATAACTTTATAGAAAGTAAAATCAATTAACAAGTAATAGAATATTAAAAATAATTATTTGAATATGGAACCTAATGGGATATGATTTTAGCTTGATTTTTTCTATGTGGAGAGTCATCCTGAAGGAAAATGAAAAGATGAGAATGATGGTTGTTTGTTCGAGTTGTTTAAGTACAATTAATGTGTAATGACCATCCATATTATGATATACTACCCTAAGGATCTATCTAGGGATAATACGGCACAAAAAACATTGTATATCATAGTTTTGATACTGTAGATATTTTATGAGTCTATCTAGAAACCCTTAGTATACTGTCAATATAGATCTAGTTTGAATGTTTCTACATTTCTTGGACTAGCTCTGTATGAGATTTGGAGTGGCCCCAGATTGGAAGTGATGGTGTCTATAGGGATGAATTTTCATGTTCTATTAGTTCTCTAGTATAGATTTATCTCATATAATCTTATTTTGTGTTCTTATTATATATTTTTCTACTATATTTACATCTTTCATTAGAACAGTTTCACTTTTTAGAAGCATTATACAATGAATTTTTTTTCAACATATCATTATTTTTGAAGAATTTTGTACCACTACAGTGACCTTGTTTTTTCATTGGAAGATATTGAAATATTTTCAAGAATATTTCATAATCTAATAATTGATAATATATAATATTCAAATGCTCGACGAGCCTAAAATTGTTATTTTAAATGTATTAGATATATTATTTTCACAGATGTTTAGTTTTCATTAAAACGAGTATAACATTAAAAAATAAACTTGGATCAAAAATTAATGACCCAGATTGAGTTCAGATTGCTTTGTTAACCATAGGTGCAACCCAATGTTGGTTGGTGTCTAATGTTCTGATCAGGCTACAGTTTGAGGCTAGGTTAAGTGTGTTAATTTATTAATTCATTTGTCTAATTATTATAAAAACCATAACTTATTATTCTCTATATAATTTCTACTATAGTAATTCACCCAGGTAATCTTCATAACCCTTGGAGCTTTAAGGATAGGTTGAAGGTGTTCATCATTAAATAATTGGAGTGAAATGAATAACGGTGATAAGATCGAGGTGGATTGAGAGGATGAAAATTTAGATGGTGTTCTCTACCACTAGTGAACATGTTCTTCACCAACGATCAATCTATAATCATGGCATGTCCCTTCAATTTCAGTTTCCTCCCTGGATTAAAATATTGTTCATTGATATATGTAATGGACCCCATCACACCTTGAGAGTGGAGGAGTCAGTCATGGTGTTAAATTATTCATTTAAAGTGATTGATCTTGTTCCCATGTTTATAATAACTTGTTTAAATTTCCAGATGGAATCATGGACTAATCAAATAATCACATTCCATGATAAATACTATTAGTTTTACATAGTTCAAACACTAAGTGGTAGTCCAACGAGCATATTTTGATAGTGTTTCAATCATAACTAAATCCACATATATTCACTTGTTGTGGAATATAGTAGTTTGGACACATTTAATCTATTCTAGGAACACTACCTTTAATCTATTTTTGGATAATCACACTACCTTCCTCGAAACATTTACATTGAATCCCCCTAGATCAAATATTTGGGTGAAAAATTACCCAATTTAATGACTTGACGGTCTCTTTAGTATATTTTCCATTAGTTCATTGTCCCTAACTATAACTATAATCTACATGCAACATAGTCCTAAGTTGGTGCTCCTAAATTTACTATCCAATTAAAAAAGATGATCAACACTGTTTTTTGTGATGCACCTTCGTGAAGCTTACAACATTCATTTGGAAAACATCCATCATATAAAACTATGTCGTCATAATGTAACTAGTCATCATGAAGCTCCATTTTAAAAGATACTTATGAATTGGTCAAGACTAATAATTTATTTATTTTTATTCATAGAATCACAATGAATAGCATATTCATGAAGTTCTAAATCATCAAAAATTCAGAGTGATTCATCATGTTCTCAATGTATTTTCATGTAAAATGAAATATAGGAAACCATCTATTTATAGGATCATCCTTTCATGAAGATCTCAATATATAGAATTATTTTTTAAGAAACTACAAAAACCTATTCACGATGTTCTCATATTCATGAGGCTCGATTGAAATTTAACCCATTTACAAATATTTTCATAGTTCTGAATAATCACAATCCACACATCCTATACTCGTGATGCTGGTCATAGTCACAGAGAACAATGTATTTCCATCAGTTTTTTCACCTGATCAATAATATTAGTTTGTTGTTTATTTATCCACAATAACTGAGTGTAATCCTTTGTATCAGATATTTACTCTACTTTAGTTGAACAAAGAGAAGTGATTTCTTGTTTATTTCTTAACCATCCCACAAATCTATGCACATAAAAATGCTCCACCACCTGTGTCCTTTTTATTCACCACATCTATAGACCTACCATTATCAGAAAATTTTGATAATTTAATGTATCTTCCTATATAAAAGTGTAAGAAAAAATCTAGTGGACCTTGAATATACCTAAAGATTATTTTAACTGCTTCCAAATTCATATCCTTAATATTTCATTGAAATCAGGAAGATATTATTGTAGAAAATATGATATCTATAAGTGTTTGAGTCATGTATAAAAATATTCCAAAGATTCTTCTATACAGTGTGGGAACCAAAGATGCCCAATCCCCATGATTTCCATGATTTTTTTCCAATTTACAATCATATTCAAAATTGGTTTGGACTTATG
The DNA here is from genome assembly GCA_963277665.1 of Viscum album. Classification (NCBI taxonomy): domain Eukaryota; kingdom Viridiplantae; phylum Streptophyta; class Magnoliopsida; order Santalales; family Viscaceae; genus Viscum; species Viscum album. Next base: position 1,696,436,043 of record OY728143.1, read on the forward strand.
CATGTTGAATTTATTTAGAAGGTCTCATGGATATGTATCCAGATAAATGAAGGTGTAATTCATCTTCTAAATCAACTACTTCTCCAATAAGTATGTGAGTTCACTAATCAAATGAAATTCAAATTCTGATTTCATTTGATTTGAAACTTCTTCCACTTACCCAATCCTGCATCGCCAGAAAAAATATCATCCACATACACCATCCCCATAAATTGATAATTTTGAGAATTTTTCACATAGAGATTATGGTTGACACATCATCTTCTAAATTCAAGCATCCTAAGATAAGCATCAAGTCATGAATACCATGGTCATTGTTCATGATTGAGACCATATAAATCCTTATTTAATATGAAAACATTATTACCATTATTTACAATGATAAATCCCCCAGGATGTTGAATTTAAACTTTTTCTTCAATAAATCCATTTAAATTCATCATCATCATTTCTTTATTGATAGAAACTGAGGTATGAGAAAAAAACAAGGATATAAGGTTCCAAATGATCAAGGAGGTACAAACTATGGGTTCTAATATAGTGAAACCCTAGAGAATCCTCTCTAACTAGATGATCCCCCGCAAAAAACATTGAGTCAATTTCTGGAGAACCAATGGAACTCTTCCCATGGTTTGACAAGGAAGCAAGATTGTCAGAAACCTTATTTCCCTCATGACATGTATAGAGAATGAAGTTGTTGGTACCCATTAGACTGAGGCATTTATTATGATGTATGATTTGTACCATGGGGTGCATCTCTTACCTAACAGCGAGTTGTATAAAATGATGGTTTTTGTTACCACTACACTAAGAGAAATGATCCTCTTCCTGGAAAACTATAGATCGGAGAGTATTGCCAAGGCTTTCGCCTGCAAATATTGACCCATAACATAGTGGGATGAAAAATGATCCATAACCATGACCTTTGAGTCACAAATCACCCCCTCAGTATTCCCATAGTCTAAAATCCATCACTATTCAGTTTGGGAACCAAATGATTTTTGAACTATCGAACCCATTGCCCCCACCTTCAAATTCCGATAGGAAATAAAGATTGATTCTGGCCTACAACCATCCTAGTGGCGGGGTCATCCTACAAGCATCTTCTTAGTTGGAATTGATCCATCAAAAAACATTTGGCCTTTTTCATGTCCTCCTTTGAGAATAGATATCCCCCTCTCAAATGGCCTTGTTTTGAGTGGTTTAGATGCACCAACAAACTTCCACTAGAACCAAGTCATGAGCTTTCAACTCATGGATTTTAATGACAACACCATCGTAGCATCACTCAAGAAAGGTGTCTTTGTCCAATCCCTAGAATCATAACCCGTAATGTCTTTGAATTCTAAAAAATAGCATTGTCTTAGTCTCCCATAGAGAAGAGATGATCTATAATTTCATTCCTATTCTCCCTACAACGGGACCATTGTGACACCATGTGGATTACCATCATTTTAATGTCGTCATTAGTGGATATTTCACAATACTTGATCCTCCAAACCATGATTTTATACTTTTCTTGGATTTATTTTCACTAGAGAGTTTCTCCTATGCATCATTCTACACTGAACTCGTAAAGACCCAATAGAAATCATTCATTGAAAATTCACCATAACTTGAAGCATTAAAAACACATTTGTCCCAATCATTGTTAATATTAAAAAGGACAAATATTTCACACTGATCAGTATTCAAAATAGACACAACATATATTGGATACAGTATGGCTTGGTGGATTGATATATTGGTCATGTGATAGCATAGGAACCCAAGACATGATCCAGTCTAGCTTTGATGCCAAAATGAAATCTCCCCACTCCCCAAAACCCATATTCAGTGTTGTTGATGAGACACAATCAGGGGAGAGCCACAGGAAAAATAGAGGATGTGTGACCACCCTGATGACCCTCACTCTACTTTTCATCGATAAACCTACCCCATAGTGAGTTCACTTAGATAATATCCCATGAATGATTAGCACTAAAAACATGCATGGTGCTAGATATGCTCCTCACATTGAGGCTTCCATTCTCAACTGACTTGGAAAGTCTCTCCTAGGATTTCAAATAATGCTTCCCATCCGAATGTGTGTCCCAGATAAATAAAACTATGATCCTTTTCGCGATATAAATAATTCCCTTAGGAACTTTAGTGGTAGAAAGAACATGAACTGGAATTGAGGAGAAGACACTATTAACTAACATGATCCTACCTCCGAATGACATGAACCATCTCTTCCAGTTAGTCACACATCTGGTAATGTGAGAAATGATGTGATCAAAATGTCAGACCCATGGCCTTCTCAAAGAATCTGGAAACCTGGGTATATTATTAGGAAAGTTCCATGCTTCATGTTCAACCAGTTGCTCAGGGATTCTCTTTGGGAGTCTGTGCATCGATTCATGATTGAGAAGGTTCTCTTGTTTTGGTTGATGTACTAGAAAATCCAACAACAGTAGTCCTCCAAAATTCAATTTAAGACCCGTATAGATCACTTATTAGAATTAATAAAAATAAATATGTCATTAGAAAAAAATAATGTGTGAAATGTAGATATTTCTCTCCCCGTAATGATAAGGAGAAATCCTACCACTACTGATGCTCATGTTTATATGATGGCTAATGATTTCATTGGCCCTGATGAAAAGGATTGGTTAAAGGGGTCCCCATGTCTCAAACCATGAACCGTCTTAAACAATCCTTGATTCATTCCAATTAAATAAATAGCCACCCATGCAGAACTAATGCACCTGAAAAATAAGTTAATATACTAAGTAGAGAATCCCTAGTAAGAAAGAACTTTGATAAAAAAATTCCACTTATTTTGGTCATATCCCTTGTCCATGTATGGCTTAACAATAATATTTTATCAATGAAATTTTATGTTATGGTCTCCAACAACCTATTGGGCCTATGAAATCACCCCCTATGTAGATCGGTCATTAACAAAGCCATGCTGCTCGTTTGAAATCGGGTTGGGAAGATGAACCACAAGTCCTATGTTAATAACAGTTGCATGTATTTTGCAAGGTACATTACGCATACTCACAAGTCTATAATGGTGGACGGATAAGGGTTCAGTGATCTTATTAATAAGAACCAGAGTGGTGGTGTAGGCTTCTTTGAGTAGGCTTCCCCCTCGAAAAAGTTATGGACCACCTCAATCAGGTCTCCCTTAAACAAGTCCCAAGAATCCCTATAGAAAGCACCTGAGAAACAATTTGGCATGGGGGAACTCATTGGATTAATGCTCATCATCTCCTTGTGATGCTCCTTCTCATTCAGGATAGATCCCAAAATATCGTTGTCCTAGATGGAGACGATGACTGGAATCACCTCCAAAAACTCCTCATATCTGTTAGGAAAACCCTCCATGTGAGTTTTAGGACCTACCAATAGGTCATTAAAATGTGCCTCTTCCATGTTACCAACCAAGTCCCAAACACGGCCGCTAGTAAAATCCTCCATTTAAGAATTACATTTTTTATCCATCTAATAATCTATTTACTCTCTCTAAATTTACATGGAAAATGAAAGCCTTATTGGATCTAGTCTAGCTACTAGAGAAAGTGTTTCTTAAACCTAAATGCCTTCATTATCAGCATATCCATTACCCAATATTTGTGCCTTGTTTTTATCAAAATTTCATTCCCATTAAACTATTTTGAAAATGTATAAATTTTTCCAATTTTGTATTGTATTTTGGGTCTCTTGAGAAGTTCTCATGTACTGTTGTTATCAATAAAATCCAATCCATCATTCATGGCCTTAACCCATAATTTATCATCCAATGATTCTTCAAATCATTTTGTGTCAACAATTTATAGAATTGAATAATGTGTTTTAATACTCATTCTTATTATGTATGTGGGTGTAGTCCAATCCCAAATGGTGTTGGATTGATAAATTTCTACTCTTATTTTTATCATGTGTGGTTCTACTGATGTTTATTTATCCGTGGTTTCCTCTTCCGATTCTTCATCGAAATTAACAACATTTTGTGAGACCATAATTGATTCTAAGAAATCCACTATTACTACATTTGAATTTATCCCTTCTCTTCATTGTTATCCATATTCTATCATATCATCAAATGTTATCCTATAGGTATTTTTGGTTTTATCTTCAATGATCATGACATAAATACATTATATAATTACTCTTAGATGAATATTGTAACATTTTTTGGGCATACTATTCATTTTTTATCGTAGGAATATTCTATTGTTTGCAGTTTTAACATATTTTCCATGATTTCCTTCTTTGATTCAGACGAAACATTTTCTTCCAAGAACACAAACATTATTCATAGTGGCCTTACATCTATACTATAACTCATACGGTGTCTTGATTTCTCCCATAAAAATCCCTATTCATGTTTTATTTTACATTGCTACTTGAATATCCTCTTTACACTAATGATGAGAAATATAACATGAAGTTGTCATAGTAAAAGCTATATTACTTACTTGTCAATTTCTACATTCAAAACTTCCACTTCTGTGGGGTTATCACTATATCCACCTCATTATTTATTCTATATTTTTAAAGGTTATTTTTTAATTCAATAGATTTGTATTCTCCTCCATTTTAGATCATAGAATATTGATTATGTTTCTAGTTTTATTATCAAAAATTCAATGATAAATCATCATTAAATCATGCACATTATGTTTCCTTTATATAATCATTACAAAACATATTCTTCTACAATCATCTATAAAAAATCAATATCCTCTATACATTAGTTCCAAACACATTTATTGGACCATATTGTTCTGTGTGGAGGATGTCAAGCAGATTGTTTTCATGTTTTTTCTTCAACCAATATGAACTCCAGATCATCTTTACTCTCATAAAAGCATCACATGTATTTTATTTTTCACCCTAATGATTGGGAATATAAATTACTACATTTAACTTAGATGTATTTTTAATGATATGCTGATAAATTTCACCCAACTATTAGTGCCATAAGTTGTTTTCTTCTTTAAATTTAAAATAAAAAATGTTTTATTTTCTACAAATATTGTATAAAGATACATATTTTTCGAATCCTTTCATGAGATAATTAATTGTCCTTCTATTTATAGTGTAGAACGTTAGATTGAATTTCACTATCAATACCAAGTTATAGTGTTCACTCACTCTTAAGATATTGTGATGAAAAACATCAATATAGAGAAATATAGTATTCCAAATATCATCATTTTCCTGTTCTATCCTTCCAATACCATTGAATATTAATGTAACATAAATGATGGAATACAATATTCAATCAACCATTGTTTTAGATTTATTCAATAAATCTTTATTTCCCTTCATATGGGATGATAATCCACCATCAAGAATCCAAGTGGTAATATTCTTTGTCGGTTTGAGAGTTATTTCTATAAGGTTGGATTTCCCAATTTTCTTTATTTCCTTCCATGAGATACATGATTGAGTGGATTATAATGATATAATTTACAATCTATTTACCATATTCATGGGTTCATCATAATACCACCACCACATAAGAATATGTAATTATTATGAAGGAAAATGGTTGAAAATCCTAAAAAGAACACACTTAGGGTGGGATAAAATTATTTAAACCTGGAGCATCAGCAAGAAAAAACTGATTACCCTTAGGAGGTAATGATCCCATGTTAGATACGATAATAAGAAAATCATCATTAGAAGATCTAGAAGAAAGGTAGTCAGCCACCATGTTACCTTCATGCCAGGTATATAGAATGGACATGTGATTATCCATAAGTCCCTTGCATCTCCTCATAGTATATTCAATGGAAAAAGGGATAAGAAAATTACCATATATAGAATTGATGATGATAAGAGAGTAAATATTAGCCTCACAAATTGGACGATTATTCTAGTTACAAAGAAGGGTCCCTATGAGAATGGAAAGGGATTCCTCTTGAGGATAACCACCAACCCCAAAGAAAATAGAGAAGGCAACAATAATTGTCCCTTTAAGATCATGAATAACTCCTCTGCCACCCATACCCACAAATATAATTAGTCATCAGTGTTCAAATTGATCCCTGATATAGGAGGCTTCTAGATGATCCATTTCCTAGGGTTGCACAATGAATTGGATGGTGATGAATTTTAGTGCACAAGAGGGGAGAGGGAAGGCCCTATATCTGAACATGAACATAACCTAGAGAAGTATATAATGATGTTTTTGGTGTTGAAGAAGATTCTTTTAGTGTATATTTTTTTGGAATGATGTCTCTTATCATTTCTGGATTGCCATAGAAGCCATGAACCTATAGTGAAAATGATAATCAAGGCCTTTCATTCAGCATCATTCCTATCTGAACTATAGAATCAATGATTGAGGAATGAATTAGAATAGTAACCCATATCGGACCATCTCATGATGAAGGATATTGTCTCATTATCCTTATGGAATTCCACGTGCATCCCAATTAAGATATCTCTTTACCCCTTCATAGTATGAAATGGTATGACTGGTGACACTACTTAAGAAGACAAAAAACTATAAAGGTGGACCTGGAATGATTTAAAATCCCGAGGTCAAAGATCAAAGAATTAAAATCAATCACAACATTTCAAAATTACTACGTGGTGGATATGTGCGGGCGATCTATGTGGTGACCCTCAGAATTGAATTTCATTCTTAACCCCTATGCGACAGACCAGTGTGGAGGGGTTGTGTGGCAGACCTCTGCTGAAAATATGATTTCTACAAGCACCCTCATTGACTATAAATAGGACACTTGGTATCCTCATTTATGGAATGAATTTTTTTAATGACACCCTAAAGATCCCATTGTGTAGCTCTATCATCCATATCGCTATAATTGTCTCCAATAGCTCTCTAAAACATGAGTGAAATGATAATTAAACAGTATAAGAATATTTTGAAAGTCATTCAAAATTATTACATATGCTTGGTTCCCATATGTGAAACATATATTTCAGTGATTATACAAATTTTTGTGGCACACCTTCATGGTATAGATGTGTGGCACATCAACGTGGGGTGCCTACGCAGCACACTTTCGTGAAGTAGCTATATGGTAGACCATGGTATAAGTCCTACATACCCACTTATGTACCCTTTTTTAAGGCCATTCATGGCTGGGGACCCCCTTTTCTAGATCTCTTATCTGAAAGGGACTATGTTGAAGCCTCCACCAAAACCACATGACATATCAAACCATTGGTAAAGGCACATCAGTGTGTCTCTTATTTGGTTTTGTATATCCTCAGTCAGAGGTTTCCCACATTTGTTTCACATTGGGGTTAACATTCATAGAGTGTCTTTGGGTCTATATATCCATAGTCACGTGGACCTTTCTCCCAGAAATAGTGCGGGGATGTTGAATGTTTGGTAGATTAGGGTATGAGGTATGTCCTCCCCTTTTCATATCTATGACATGGAACCTCGACTCTCTTATAGGGAAGGTATGGTTCACCCTTGCTTTTCCATGTATGAAAATAAGATGTCTTTGTCCCCTAAAAAGATCTAAATGGGAAAAAATCCTAGTGTAATCCCCTAGCCTTTCGTGCTAGAGGTAGAATCCCTCCTCCTCCCCTATTCTTCCATGCCAAATAACAGGAAAGAGATGGGCACATAGAACTTTGTTATCCCATCCCTCTCTTTTTGTTATTGGTCTCCATAGGGAATCCATCCTGGTGTAATCCCCTGACCTTCACCCCTTCTTCCTTCCAGTGGACCCTCATCAAACATGAATTAAATAGAGGGAAGTCTGGAATATGAACCCTCTTCCATGGTCACCTCACCCTCGTCCACCTTGGCCATCATAGGTGCGTCCTCTTCCACTAGCGAAGGATGAAAATTTTGAAGTGCATTTGTTGAATCATTGGAATCCTCTTGTTTCACACACTGAGGGTGACTCACATGGGCTTATAGATTTTTCATGATCACAACATTTTCAAAAAGTCTATAACTATGAGAAATCAGATTCCTGTACAAACTAAGATACATATCATTCCTTCTTGAAGACCCGAGCTCAAAAGGGTGCCCATAAAAAAGGTTTTACCCATTCCAGTCCACTCCAATGGGTAGCTGTCATGCATAAGCCTCAACATGGTGAATGAACTATCAGAACTATGATCCCCACCATACATGGGATATGTAGGAAGCCTTCTCAGTAACCAAGCTCATTAGATTTCCTCTTCTGGAATCCAAAACTAATTTCGTCAATCTGGGAATCCTCCTTAAAAATAAGCTCCAAATTGAACCCTTAAATCCTCAAATCATCCTTTTCAGAAGGTAACAATAACTCATTACTCTCTAAAAAATATACTATACTATGAGACTTATCGAACTATGTGGGATTTGATTCCCATCCACATGGGATATGTAGGAAGCTTACTTGGGGTTCCAACCCAACACCTCAAATCAACCCTTTTCTTCGTGGACCATATCCCCCAAAAGGTCTAATCTTTCTTGGAAACCAACATCTGTTCCATGTTTCCTAGGCTGCTTCAGCAAAAGTCCAACACCAAACATTGACTAAGCACATTTTGCTTACATGTCCTTACCAGATGACATTAAACTGTAAAGTTAGGTCCTTATCACCCGATCATAAATGGTATGATGTGTCATGTTAAGTGGAACTGGACCACTTGGGTTCTGATTCCTTTCACAAGGATACATAGGTATTCCATTTTATGGGTATGATCCCAATATCAAACCAAAACTTCATCTCCCTAGGAATCAATGAGTTCCAGAGTTCCCCACTGAGTGGATTAAAAACCAGTATCCTCATTATGATGGTTAAAAGAATGTATAAGTAGTATATGAGAGGATACCATTGATAGAGAACCTCGATTACAAACATATATCTTCATTTATGAGGAACCATGTATATATATGGTGGATTCTAAATTTCACACATGTTAATATGTGATTGAAAATTCCACAGGAATCTTATGTTAGACTTGGTGAATTAATAAGGATTCATGAAAATATATTATATTTATAAAGAGCGTATCATAGTAGATAATAATTCTCCCCCAAAGGTTGTTATGTGACCAACCTCCCATCCTCTTGACCAAAGTATGTTCTTATGAATCGTAAATTTCAAACATAACAAATTTGTGCCTCTGGAAAGAAGGTCCTTTTTTTATAATGAATTGTTTGGTGTTTCTGGTTTCATTAAGAGATCTAATAGAAGCCACCTTCAAGTAGTGATTCATAAAACATGAACACACATTTAAAGGAACTACAAAACAAAAATGTTTAACCCACTGTGAATCCTTAATCACGTTAACAATGTTACCTAACTATCGGGACCCTATCAATTGATAAAGGAAGAACAGACAAAGGAATCAATAAATCATATATCAATCTAACAAATTTCACTTTAATGGAGTTTAAATTTAGTTTCCAATACGTTTCTCATAACTCCCTTGAGTCCAAAAATGTTTTCTACAAGGCGACATCTATGAACATCCAGATTGTTTCTCAGGCTAGAGCTTCATCCACCGGAAGGATGTTATCACCCACCTAGAATATTCAACCCTAGGTATCTAACATGATAGTAAAATTGTACTATCATCATGGTACAATCCCATCTTTCGAGTCTAACTGATATGCTCTCAAGGTTAATAACAACCCTAGATTGTCCGGCCTATGAAAACAGATGATCAAGAATCAAATTGTACCAACCACCATCTTCAATCATTTCGGGTCCTTAACCTCATAACGCAACAACAGTCCCTTCCGTACTACAATGAGGTAGATCAAGAGGTCACTCAGGGCCTCGATCCAATGATTCATTGGTCCTTTATGAGGACTCCAACCAACAATCGCGGCCAGTAAAACATGTTGTAGAGAACCACCAACATGATGGGGGTGTTGCCTCTAGACATTTGGACAAGGCCCCTTAGACCTGGGCACACAATACAAACAACATTCCACAATGTCCGTCAAATATGGAGATGGTTCTCACCTCTTCCCCCTCTGGAGAAGTCCATCAACCTAACTTGATGGTGATCAAATAGCGGGCACATACACCCATCTGTCCTAATTCTGATGCCTAGAAGAGTCGTCTGGAAGAAACCTACCAATCCCACAAGATAAATTCTATGGAGTACCATGAACATGACATACACCTGTTAACAAATTATTATCTTGTCAGTAGGCTCATATGACTGTATTTAAATAATCCAGCCAATCTAATATGGTGGAAACTGGTAAACCAGAATGCACACCTGCTTTTAATAACAGATTCGACTAGTAGTGTCATCTACAAATATTTAAGGAAGTTCATCAACAATTCATGAGAAAAAACATCCATTAGGAACATACACCAGCTAACGTTCATCAATCTGTCCAACAGTCTCATTTGGAAGCACCTGAAGAAGTCAGTCGGAAAGATCCGACGACAAATCTGGGGAAGACTCAACTTTCTGCCCCCATACATGAGTACTTTTGATACCCATTGACATGAAAAAGAGGACAAGAGTAAGAACATATACCTACTCCAGATACGGAATGTATGTATATTCTCATTATAGCTATTGAAGTCACCAAACACATATTATAAATGGCCAAAGGGAAGACACAAATTCTTGCACATATTCTAGAAGCATGTTAGAATACTATAACATCAACTTCATGAGTACCAGCAGAACAGAACCATAATTTTATCCCCACATTGGATGATACATCATTGTACTGTCATGGAGTAGATACACAATGTATTTTCCAGTACAAGAGGGTCATGGGGAAAACTCCCCCATATCATATAGACAATAGGATCGGGAACATACACCCTTTCCAATTGGAGGTAATCAGCCTGTTTTGATGACCGCTTCAAGGCTGGCACATACACCAACCCATGATAACCCATTATCCCAGAAAGTGCCTCCAACTAAGTATAAGAGATCATCCATGATGATATCACGCCATGCAAAGTTAGAAAACCAAGAGTCAAGATGCAATTTAAATCCTCTTAATGCTATTGTTCTTGAATCCCTTAGACATTTATCTGTTGAACCTCATGATCCGAACCACTCATTACAAAATTATGGGAGTGGTAGAAGTAATTCTGAATTTCTCTATTGGACACATCCTCATGAAGTCTTGCTTTATGAAAATTCGGTCAATCCAGAGAGCCTATCTCTAGATGAGATCCACAGAAACCCTATGTGTGGACACAAGAACGAGGAGTGATTGGATTTAGACCACTCTATAATCCACCATGGTGGTCCTCCTCATGATTGCATTTCCTTTTAAATTACTCTATGTAGTAGTATTTTACAATGTCAAGATAATTCTATAATTGACAATGTAGTGATGAGAAAGACCTGTTATGTCAAGGCACATGCCAATACAAGGACATTCATGTTTGATGCCTTGTCATTACTAGATGAACTACTTTCTCAACCTGATGATATATAAAGGGAACAAACATTCTCCAAACCTCCATTCAGTCACATGTCTTATAATATAGAAGATGAAAATGTGACTAATTCTATTTTTTTAGTAAAACAATAAAGAAGCACCAACATTGGTAAGACCAATTGGATAAAACTCTTCTGAAATATGATGAAGACATGTTAATCATGATAAAACAATTGGATAATGGAGAAATACTATTCATGTTCTTTCCTTTGGAAAATTCCCAATATAACATTCCAAATTTTATGGTAGAAGTTGCGTTCATGATATTCTCCTTAACATATGGAAGACTCTTAATTATTTGAAAACTAGATTATTACCATATGATGAAAATCGGAATCATGTAAGGGTAATAGAAGGGTAGTGAAGACAAATTGACTTATAATCCCTCTTATTTTTCTAACATTCAACAGATGAAAAGCAATAGAGAACCCTTCAGCATGCATCCCTCAATATTCTAAAGAGTCTACATCAGTTAATTTCTCATTCCAAATCTTGTGTTCGTATTAGAGGATGGGGTGAACATGGAGCATTGCATATCACTGCACTCCAGAATCAGTAAATCATATCGAAAGTGGTCTCATGCAATGTTATTTACCACAACTAGTTACAATCAATAGATTTTTTATGTAATCAATTATACGCTCAAGAACATGCTCATTTAACAATGTTCAAATGGTTGAAGAAGAGAAATATGAAAAGCCACAACTTGCAGGATTGGGGGCTTTTTCACATCTACAATCCCCACCTCAATAAATGTCTATTTTATCCAGATTAGGGAAGAAGCCACAATGTGAGTGCACAACTGAATTGTCTAAGGATATCCTTTGGGTAACAGTCCATCAAAAAGATGATTGGAATCCAGCATATAGGAGAGCGGAGTCTCATTGAAGATACCAAGGGAGACAATCTTACAAATACACAGAAAAAATGCCATCAATGCCTTATGCATTAGTGATTGTTATTGACACCGTTTCAGAAGATCCAACAAATAGTGACTCTTTCTCCGGGGTATCATAAGAAGAAGTTCTTATCCATAATATGGTACACACTTAATCAAATGAAGAAGGTGTGTGTACCCAAAATCATAGGCTTACCTAGAATCTAGGTATGCCCTCAAATAACCAACTCAGACCCCTCCGAAAAGAATCTATCAAGGGGAAAGTTAAAAGTCAGATTGCATATCACTTTTCCACTAGAGAGGGTAAAGCTATTTCACTTAGGTAGTGATTTTCAAAACAATAAGAGGAGATGAAAGAGTTGAAAATACTCAAAATAAAGTTACTTCGAAGCTGCATTTCTGGTAGACATACTCCCCTAGAAGATTATCAACTTGCACATCCTGTAAGAGCTCCACGGCAACGAGGATTTGTGGTATCTATAGATATAGATAAATAATTATCTTCATTGGGTACACATCTAGGATAGGATCAAACATATCATTATAGGCTTATTCCTATGGACTATCCAATGAATATACAAGCACCACCACCAGTGGCTTTTCCGATCATTGCCCTAGTTCAAGATCCATCTGTTGTACCTATACAAGTCCATGCTCATTCAGATATTCCGCATGTTTTTATGAACCAAATTGAGGAATTTAAAACTTCATTGGAAGCCAAGAAAAAATGGTGGGCACTGGTTTAGCTGGAAAAGAATGATTACCCTAAATGGGTGGATCTAATCCCTCCCCCAAAAAATTGTTTTAAATCAACATTCCCAATAATTTATTGATTAAGATATCTAGAACAACACTTAATGAATTTCATATCTCAATGTGATCCTATGATGGGAACTCCTCAACAACATGAAGAAGTAAAGTGTAGGTTTTTTGTGTAGTTATTATAAGGACCAGATTTTGTTTTGTATACAAGTTTGCAATCTTGATCAACTACTTGATTGGAAGATCTCTATCAAAAAATCCATATCCAATTCATCTCAACAATACCCTAGACAACATTTTTTTATCATACAAATTTAAATCAAAGGGATAATGAAAGAGATTCATATTTCATTGCTTGATGGAAAGGATTAACATATTCATTAAATATGTATCTCCCTTAGGAAGATTTTCTATCAATTTGTGTGGAAAATCTGTGTGGTGAGATACACACACCACTGATCCTTATGAAATACACAGGTGGGTATTGAGACCTAGCTTCAATTTCTCAATAGATAGAAGATTCCATTATGGATACTAAGCATAAAACTCATGTAATTCCATCATCTCTGGGATGTAGAACAGGGATAGAAGAGACTGCTACAATTACACTCAAGTAAAAACCTATACATACTTCCACTTCAAAACCTTCATCACATCGAAGGGATCTGCCTCCCGATTTACAAAATCAATGACCATATCATCAATATGATCAAAGATATCAAAGGAGGAAACAATTTTAGGAGTTAATGAAAAATGATTATTCCTTCCAGGGTGAATAGGTCCCGTTTACATTATCTTAGCTTTAGAAAGCAATTTGGTTCATTTTCCAAGGCCAAAGAAACCAAATAATGAATGCGATGAAGATATGCTAAATTATTATCCATTTCACTAGATATTGGGAAATCGCATTTAGTAGTGTTCTTTTTTTGAGGACCTCCTGCATAAAATGGTAGACTATAGACAATTGAAAGTGAAAAGTCAGTCAGCTCAAGTAGTATATGTTACTGCTACTCATCTAATGGAAGAAGATGAATTATAGGATGTAAAAGGTAAAAATATGTAGAAATATGATAATTAGATGATCATTAAAATGATCAACAAAACTCATACCTTTTTACAAACACATTTGAATCCACTGATTGTGTCTTACTCTGCTTCCACAACCACAAAATAACCTTCCTTAGAAGATTAGTCCTCCAAAGGTCAATCCTCAAATAATAAATGTGATAATAAGGTTAAAAAGAAGTCATGTAGAATCCAAGATGGTGTCAAGGCCATAGTTACCTTTTGATCTCGTATATTTCCTGACATCCACTTTAAATGCACGAGCACTACACTGCCAAATGATGCAATCATAACTAACTTTTCAAGAAGAATCTTCATCATATGAAGAATTTACCTTTGGTTTTGTCAACATTGTCCACATAACGGATCCTTATGCAAATAGTGATTCGGATTCTAATTTTCCAGAGTTCCATGTACCTAAATGGAGAATTGGAGGAAGAGGATAAGATCTTGGATACATGGGAATATGTGGGAATTATATCATCCACTATTTTAACTATACCCCTGCTTGAACCGTATCTATGGTGGAAAGTTGTGGAAGAGCCCTTCAGCAGGCTCAATACGAACAAGGTGTTTATTCAACGCATGACAGGTTCGGTCCTGACATGAATGTTTTGGAGGAATGATTACAAGTCACACCATATTCTTCTAAGAAATTGGATAGAACTGGTCGGTCTAATCTACCAAAACTATGATTATATCTAGTTTCTACTCCATCACAATGTACATCCACACTAGGAATGTCATCTTCGAATGCACCTATGAAACCACATATCCATGCTGGGAAAATTTGACCTCTAACCAAAATAATGATGTTTTGAAATAGATGCCCCATAAATCATCCAAGTTATCAATTTTGGATTCCATGAATTGGAAAAAAAGATCTTCGAGAAGCACTTATTGATTCTTTGTCAAGTCCTCATGAGTTTGATATTGAAGTTGTTGCTGTTGAGATTTTTCGTATAGAAAATGATCCAAAAAAATTTCATTCTTTAATATATTTTATGGATGATGATGATGATGATGTTGGTGTACATGTACATATAGGACCTTGTATCTATATGGTAGGATCAATGATATTGACCTCTGATGAGTGTTCACTCATAATGGCCTAGGAGTCAACCTTATTTCGATTTATACACTTCATCGATTGGGCCTCACTAAATTTGATTTATCACCTTCCACATTAATGTTGCAAGGATATGACAGGAATGAGCAAGAGCCTCTGGGCCGGATTACACCCCAAACTCAGTTTGGGGATTTTGTGTCTAATTTATATTTTATGGTTGTTCTTTTGGACATAGCCTTAAACATTATTCATGGAAGTCCTTGGCTGCATCAACATATGTCTATACCGTTTTCATACAACCAATGCCTCAAATACTTTTTCCATGGTCAAATCGGGACATTTATGGTGACAAGGCTCCGTTCAAAACGTGTGAATCTCAATGCATTGAGGTAGAATTTTATCACACGGAGGGAACGATGTTTATAGAAAGGGAAGTAACTAGAATCAATGCTCTTAATGGAAAATAAAAGATCCCGACAAACACATTCACGCAATTTAATATAGATTTTGTGTTACCAATCTATCAAATTTAAAGGGTAAACCCACATCCATGAATTTTTCTAGTAACATCAATACTGTGATGGAAGCTTAAATGAAGATGTATTCATTTCATCCATAAAATTTCAACAATCCTCTACTTCATTAATCAGATTAGTAGAAGTTTTGGTAATACTAGAGGATGATAGTGCTGTTTATTCTCAATCCATAATTTCTTCTTTATTACTGCAGGAAGACCAATCATAATAGTAGGATCAGAAACCATGACCTCTTCATCAAGATGTTCAAGTACTTACTCCTACTTTAAGTATGGATGTTTTTCATCATCGAATACTATTCAAGAAGAAACAAAAAAAAGTAAAAATTAATGAAGAAGAAGAGTAATATATCTTTGGATGCTCCACCAATATTTGAGGAAGGTGTCTCAACTATTGTTGATGAGATCAAAGAAATAAATTGGGGTATAGAAAAAGATCCACACCCAACCTTAATTAGTGCGGCCAAGACTTCGGAAGTGAAATGGGCATATGTTTCATTTCTATAGAAACATTGAGATATATTTTCTTTGAATTATATAGAAATTCTAGGACATAATCTCGATATAGTTACTCATCAAATGGGTTTTTTAGAAAAACATTGAGGTATCAAGAAAGAAGAAAGAAGAACACACCCAACTCATGCCTCTAAAATTAAAGCTGAACTTGATAAGATTATAATGGATAACATTGTTAGGGAGGTTTCAATATCCAAAATGGTTGTCCAACATTGACCCTATGAGAAAGAAGAATGGGAAAATCCGTGTTTTAATTCATTTTAGAGGTGTTAATATGCATTATCCTAATGATGACTTACCAGTTCTGATCACAGAAATTTTAATTGATGTAACAGCTGGCTATAAAGCTCTTTTATTTATAGATGGATACTCTGGGTGTAATCAAACCCCCATGGCCCTAGAGGGTGAAGTATTTATAGACTTATTATCCCCTCAATGTGTGTTTTACTATTTTTTAATTCCCTTTGTCTTAAAGAATTCTGGTTCAACATATCAATGATCCATACACCATATCTTCAAACCATAATTAGTGAAATTTGACGACTGTTATGTTGATGATTTGGTGGTTAAATAAAGGCAACACTCCACTCACATGGCTAATCTGGAGACCATATTCAATAAACATTTGAAACACAATTTTATGATGAATCCCTTGAAATGTTCTTTCGGGGTATCCTTAGGGATGTTCCTTGTCCTCGTTGTACGCCATCGTGGTATCATGTTGATATTGAGAAAAAAAATCCCTATCATGTCACCTCCTAAAAATTTGAAATAATTAAGATAACTCCAAGGAAACATGGCCTATATTCAGTGCTTTATCAATAATTTAGTAGGAAAGTGTTTTCCCTTCACCCAATTAATAAATAATGATGTCACCTATCAATGTAATGGAGACTACCCTGAAGCATTTTATACCCTCAAAAAATATCTATTGATTCTACCAGTTTTAATTCCACCTATTAATGGAAGACCACTTATTCTCTATGTGACAGCATTAGAGTGTTCACTGGGTGCCTTTTTTCCCACAAGAACAATTTTGTGAATAAAAACACCCTTTAATATCTTAGTCTAACTTTTCTTAATGAAATAATTCAGTATTGATGTATTGAAAAGTGATGCCTGGTATTAATATTTGTAGTTCGGAATGTGAGGAACTGCCTACAACATCATGAGGTCTAATTGATGTCTTGAAAAAACCCGCTCAAACTTATCCTCAGTCTTCCTATTCTTATTAGACATCTAGTTTTATGGGGTGTTTTTTTCAGCATTTTGATATCCAGTTTGTGCCCCATGAGGCAATAAAGGTCCACGATCTGGCCGACTTCCTTGATAAAGACCAATATTTCGAAGATACATCATTGAATCATGAACATCCTAATGGATATGTCTTCTCTATTAAATATAATTCACAAACATGGGAAATGTAGTTTATGGTGCCTCTGAAATACCAATAGGGAAATGAATGATAAACACTAAAATCAAAAAATTTGGGAATGGAATTGTACTAATATACCATGAAAAGAAATTTTTTACTTTATTCCATCCTATTTTTGAAATCTTGAACAAATAATGATGGGGAATATCATGCTCTGATAGCAGGCCTAGAATTGGCACATTTGGTACAAGTGAACCACTTGAACGTAAAAAGTGATTTAGAGTTTGTAATCTAACAAATCAATGGAGATTATTCCATCAGAAAAAAAAAAGTTAATATTTTTGTTTGATTACATTAGAGGGTTAATTGCTGAATTTACCTCAAACCCAGTATTTTCCTATATACCACGATGACAAGATTCCCAAGCTAATGCATTCGCTATTGTAGCTACAGCCTTGGTAGATCCAAACTGGGATTAGACAGTCATCAGTATAGCCCATAGTCCTATGGTCTCACCTTTGGTTCAAACTAGAATAGAGTAAATTATCAAAATTATCCATATTTATAAGAAATATGGTCATACCATAGGTTGGATAACACTCATCATATAATATCATCAAAATGGAGTACTTCATCCAGATATGGATGAAAAAGAAAAGATCCGACGACGAGCAGCCAATTTTACTCTATATGATAGTCCAGATCCCATGAAGATCCTCTACAAACAAGGCTTTGTTGGAATTATATTTTGGTGTATTAATGGAGATGAAATTGTAGTTTCCATGGAATAAGTCCATTAAGGATCTTGTAGTTCTCATCAGTCTGGGTATAGGCTTTCTGATCAAATTTGAAGGCTTGGATACTTTTGGCCTTTAATGTATCAGGATTGCACAGATTTGACAAAGAAATGTCATACCTACCAAGAGAATTCAAACTTCATTCAGCAACCCCCAGTGTTGTTACAAACAACTAAATAATACTGGTCATTCTCCACATGGGTAATGGATGAAGTAGGGCCTTATCCCCCAGATACAGATAAGAAGATCAAGTATATTATTTCTACTACTCACTTATTCATTAAATGGGATGAGAAAATTCCACTGAAATAAATCAGAGCCAAATGCATTGTTAGTTTTTTTATAAACTAAGATCATGAACATATATGGTGACCTTCATAGTTTATTGATGGAAAATGGAACCAATTTATGTTATTTTAAGGTAAAGAAGTTAAATCATGAGAACAAAATAAAATCCACCCATTCATCTCGCTATCATGCAACGACCAATGGACAGATAGAGGCGTTCAATAAGACTCTATCTAATACACTACAGAAGATGGTGGATAGAGATAATAAATATTGTCCAGATAAACTTTTACATGATTTGTGGTCTTAACAAACTACTACATTCTCTGCCACCTAGGCAACCCCTTATTCATTAGTGTATGAAATAGAAGCAGTTTTTCCAATTGAGATTCAATTTCCTTCCCTCAGAGTGGAAATCTGTGATCAGTTTTCTGTAGATGAGAAGAATCAGAAATGGTTTGATGATCTGGAATGATTAGATGAAGAAATATAGCATACTTTGCATCATTTAAAATTCAATCATAATATAATATCATAACCCTTTAACAATAATGTTTTCCTTAATTAATTTCTTCACGGAGAATTGGTATTGGTCCTCACAACTCCAAAGACACCAGGAAAGAAACCTACAAATCTTGAGCCAAAGTGGGAGGGACCATATTCCATACATATGGTCTAATGAAAATGATATTATTCCTTAATCTCAAAGGATGGAGAACTTATTACAACTCCATCTAACGTGATATTCTTGAACAAATACTTTTTGTAATTGCACTCATCGTCCTACTTGAATGACTCTAAAATACAATGTACAATGTCCTAGTTGCAATATGTTAAACTGCATAACAACCATAAGCATCCATGTTGTATGATGATAAAATAAGTAGCATTTATTTCCTTGTTGCATGATGTTAAACTGCATGAAATCATTTTTCCCCATTACACGAAATTAAAATATACAACTAACATCTTCTCTAATTGACTTAAGGAGCTTCCTTATTCAATCATCATTGATATCATTGCTACTCCATAGTGGCACATGAGTTCTTTTCTCCATATGTCTGAATCAGATCTGCACAGTGACCTCATTCAAAAACTATGTGCGGCTTGATTCTCACTTATTTTGAGATATGTAGAGAGCCCTGCATCTCCAATATCGGGACTAGCCGTAACCACAATTTTTTTTCCTTTTCTACTCATGTAAATGAATATGATATACACAGTTTGTTCCCTTAGGAACATGGCCTGGTATTTATACCATTTTGTGTCTTATGTTTAACTGATCTTCCAAAATGTGTCAAACATCATTGTCTCCCATACCAACCTCGATTGGTGTGAGAAATTAATGATTAAATAACTACATACCTTTTGATTCTCATCTATATGTTATATTTAGAGACATACATATCTCAAATATTATTCCCAACCATGATATAAAAAAACCCTTTTTATTCTTTATTTAAGTATCAAACATGTAGAGGGAATGTTTAAAGAACTACATATGACTTGATTCTTTCCCCCGATAAGACACATATTGACACTTTGGTTTTATCCCTTAAAAAAGTTACAATATTTATTTATTTTTACAGTGGTTCATCTTTGTCCTTACCACATTACGTTAAAATGCATGGAAATCAAAGAACTACGGTTGGCTTGATTCTTTCCTCCCACAAAATATGCAGTGAACCCAAGTATTATGCCTTTGATCAACCATCACATAAATAGAATAACCATATTCTTCACTTGTGTCACCTTTTGTGTTACTTAAGAAGCCCTTAATGCTCCTTGTTCCTCACACTAAGCACAGGTCATGTGGGCATTGGAATTGGGTAAAATGCTTCTTTTTATAAATATGGTGTCTTATTTTCATATGGGGTTAACAATTCCCTCACTACATGAATTAAAACTGCACAACACAATTTCGTCACTGCATAACTTCAAACTGCACAGTATAATGTCCCTGCTGTAATAAATTAAACTACACAACATAATATTGATTCAAATATTTCTCATGTACATTGAGCATAACCCCCTTCCATATTTAACAATCTTAATGTTGAATATTTTCAGATCTTGATAATCTTTCTTGCTGTTTATGGTGACAAAGTCTGTAATATTTATGAACTCTTTTTCTTGAAAATGTAGTATGCATCCTTAGGTGGCAATGTATAAGTTTCCTACATAATGGGAAAGTCAATCAAAAGATGACACTATTTGACTATGAAGCATATGCCTTAGTTGGAGCTACATAATATAGCCCATATAACAGATATACAAAATGATTGTAATTTCGTCTTAGTTTGTAGTGTCTCTGTCCACATCAAACATAGATGAAAATATACAAGAATATGTATTTTAAAATAGTCTGTCATAAATATTTGTCGCATTATCTTTCTCTCAATTCTTAATGTCTTCAAGACATTGGTGTACAAATCTATCCCTATGTGTTCGAAGCAATATGAAATAACCTTGGATCACATAACGACATATCATATATTGTTTCCATTTCTAGTCCATGTCATATGACCTAAAACTACAAACACCATACATCCTATGATTGGCTAAAAATTTTGTAGAAATCATATTCTTTTGATTATTTGGAAAACGTGACTGGAAATAACCACTCCATAATTAGGTACCAATCATCATAAACCAAACTCTATGCTTCGGAAAATCTGAATCATCATAAGTATTATTCATCTTTTAGTAATAGAATGTCAAGCTTCTGATAGCTCTTTTGCTTTACTATGCAGTATGCGCCCTTAGGTGGCCTTGCGTAAGTTGCCTACATAACAAGTCTATCAGTCAAAAGATTCAACTATTTGGCTATACATCATATGCCACAGTTGGCCCTTTATAATACAGCCCCGATAATTGGTTTTTTGAATATTGATAACTTCGTTCATGGAAAAAAATTCATTTAATGCTTTTAGCCCTTTTCCTGTCTCATTCCTTCGTTCCAAAAATTCTCAAATCATAGTTTAAAATTTTATATTCCATAAATAAATATGGTATTATGTTTCCAAAAAAATTATCTAGAAATTGGGATAGTCTCATACCTTTGGTCAATGATAAAGACCTTTAATTAATTCCATACAATGTCCTCATTGCATGACTTAATACTACACTGTAAAATGTCCTTGCTGCATGAATTAAAAGTACAAATTCTGGTATCAGAAATTACCCTTTCTGATAAATTTTAAACATTCATTATAAACCAAATTTGAATACAAATGGTTTTATTATTCAAGAAATATGTCGGCATAGGTAACCCTTTATTCTCAAGATTCATTTCCTTGGAAAAAAATCCACTCACTGTGGTCTTGAGTCACAAAAATATTATTTTTACTTGTCTATAAATAGTAAAATGTTAAATTCCTATGATCTCATTTTCTTGACTATACATTACATGCCCATAGGTGGCCTTGCAAATGTTCCATGAATAATAGGCATGTGAGTCAAAAGATGCTATTATTTGACTATGAAAAATATTCCATAGTTGGCCCTACATAACACTTTTCCCATAAAAGATTTGTTGAATAATGGTACCTTCATTTTTTGAAGAGACATCCATTATGTTTATAATTTTTTTAAATTTTGTGACCATAAAAATCATGGCTCACGATTCTCTAGGAAATACTTAAAAGAATATTAGAATAATTCTTAGACAGTGAGTCTTTTTAGGATGTAATTTCAAGATTTATTGTCAATGTTATTTGAACGTAAGCATTAACCCCTTATAGTTAGACATGAATGATTCTAAACTACCAACATCAAGAGATATGGTACTCAACAAATTGTGAACCTACAAAGGGAACTCTGAACAAAAGTAGAGTTTCGGCTTACTAAACGTACATTTTATATGATTTAGGTAATTTTGAGAAATAGAAATTTCAAAGATACAAATATTATGGGGTTTTCCATATAACCCTAGTAAAAATCAAACTATTCTTATTAGGCCCATCGGCTTAATATGAAAATTTTGAGCACCCCCATTCTTATCATTGTAATCATTATTTTCTGACATGATGTTTTGATGTTTTAAAATAATATCATCGTCATTAACTTTAATATTGAAATAAAAAAAGAAAGAAGTAGAACATATATGATTCAAGACAAAGTTTTATTCATTCATATGAATTCAAAGGGACATACACAAAATTAATCTTTTCTATCATGTTTTAAAATAATCACTCAATATGACTTCTCATTTTTTGAACATCCTCATGAGCCCTATCAACAACTTGTTGAAGTTGAGATAGTTGAGAAACTCCAGCCTCCTTAACTTGATGAAATGCTTCCTTAAAAGATGAAATGGAAGTTATCCCATCCAATTTGGTTTCTCATGGTCTTTGGTTCAATTTATCATGTTTGTTATAAACATCATCTAACTGATGTTGAAGATATAACAACTCGTTTTTGACTTCTTTAATTTGTTGGCTGATTTTGATTTACTTCTTATTATGATCTACCTTGGCTTCAAATACTATAGCATGGAATCTCTCAATATTGACAAGACATTTAACCATTTAAAAATCTTACTGTAGCTTATTCTCCAGCTCCCATCGGTCAATGGTCTCTTTCATTGCAAAGACTGCTCGACAATTAAATCCACCAAATCCCAATATGTAGAATAATGCTGGGTGTTCCAAAAAATGGGATAGTATCTCATCCAAAGGCATTTAAGAAATTATTCTCCATATTGGTCACCATGTATTCTTATATTCCATGCCATGAGCATATTATATCTCTAAGTCTAAATCCGAGAAACTACTGTGACATAAAATGAACATTGGAAATCGATCACACAATGAGCTTCTTTGTTCTACCTCTCTCAAAACAGTAGAAGCATTAGCTTATTCTGATGCCTTACCCAACACGGAAGCTTCACCTTCCGATCTAACTGTGGGAGTTGATAATCCTAAATTATAAACAAATATCATTTTCAGTTTAAAAAAATGGCAGAAACATATTATGATCTTGATAGCTGATGACATTTATCCAATAAATAGTCAAACACATGATTGGATTCAACACCGATATTCTCATATTAACAGTTTGATTAGATGTTTGTTAATAAGGGAAATTCTCATGAGTTTTCACAATCGTCATACTTGAAGGCTCTAGAACGTCTCTCAAAGTGGGTTACTCTATTGGTACTTATCCAACTTCCACATAAGAATGATAGAGTTTAATTCCCCACTCCTAAAGAGACTTAACAACATTTTCTACAGACAAAGCTGTATAAACTGAATTTTGATGTGAAGTATCAAGAAAAAAAATTATGTATGGAAAATAAATGAATAAGGACCTACATCCATGCAACTCTTTTTCAAAATCCCCAATGTCCTTGATGGAACCTAGAATATCAATATTTGGATTAAGGGATTCAATAATTTTAGTGTATGTATCTTGGAATGTTATATCATATTCACCATTTAAGGTATCTACAAAATTTTTGTTGTTGCCTTAATTGGCTCTATTGACATTCTGTTCTATTGGTTCATCAATTGATACAACATCATTAGATCTTGTCGGGTTTTTCTCAACATCAGTATTGACATTAGATTTTCCTAGATCATCATTCCTTCTTCCCATAGTAATTGGAATATTAGTTTTGATTGTTGTAGGATCTATTGAAAGAGGAAACTAATCTGAGATATGTTAAAAATATAAATATTATAAAAGAATTTAATATTCAAGAGGAATATACGAGATCTTACCATAGATTTTATCTCTCATGATAGATCCATGGGTTGGTAGAGCTAGATCTTTTGATGTTTTATCTGTTAATGTATAATATTCATCAACATGAACCCTGGTTTTATCTGGGTTTTCCATCTCTAGTCTTGAAGAATCATCTCTCATCCCATTGAGAGAGGACAGACATATAGATCCTAAAATAGGATAAATTCAATTACTAGAGTGTATCGAGAAAATTATAATTACCCAATGATAGTATAAATAAATACTCCTTTGGAGAAAACATCAGAATAATCTTATTGCTTTCTTGAATTTCTTTTTGTATGATTGAGGAGAAATTGAAACTCTATTCTTTTGAGGAGACACTTGAGGTAATGGCTATAGATTATCCGTCACCACTACCCCAGTCGTGATTATCACTCCTGGATAATTTTACGAAGACCAGTGAGGATCATTCGATGTCTCAATTGGATAACCTACAGGCCCATACCTTGGTGATCCAATAATCGGTCTAGAGTTTCCTTTCCTACATTGAACCGAATAAAATGCATTTCATCGTAATTAATGATGATGAGTTGTAAAGCAAAATTGAGAAAAAAGAAATTGAAAATATGTTTTTAGTATTAAAAAATATTTCCCAATCCTCCTCATGGTCAATAATTACCCCTTTGTGTATTCCTACATCCATTATATGAGATACTCATTTAGAGGCTGATATTTGTTCACCAGTTTCATACATAAAAGCCTCTATCTCTGAAATATACTCATGTACTTTATCCATGTTATTATCCGGATAGCAATTAGAGGGTTCCTTAATGTCACCCACATAATTTATTCTAATTATTGGTAGAGGAATTCCCAGTCATCCCAAAGATCAGATTTCATGATCTCCCAAAAGTGATTGGAAGAAGGTCTCACATAATTCAACCCCGATGTGATGGGTTGTGGAGAAAGTTCAACACCTTTTGACTGGTGAGCCACTTTTGTCCTCTCTTCTTATTTAGAATGTTCAACAGATAATGTGGGAATCACATTCTGATGATGGTTTCTAGATTACCTTGGTTTCAGAGGTATTTCTTATCTATCCCTAGTCGTCCCAGTATACCTTCTACAAAGATGTTTTCAAGGCTATAAAACCTATGAAACGTTTTCATCATATCTATACATGGACTTCATGACACGATTGCTATGAAAAATAGTCATTGTAGCTGCCAATTGACATATATCTTTTGTGAAATCCCATTGAGGGTATGGGGAATCCCAAGACTTGGCATATCCAGCTTCCATTCTGTTTGACACATCTGATGGAGGTAATTTAATTGACAACTTGGATGACTTTATAGCTGTAGAATCCATAATTGTATCCCTACCATTGGGTGTTTCTCATGTATAACATATGTGGGTGGATGCGTATTTGATTTTTAAAGACATCTGAACTGAAAACAAACCTATAAGGGATTTATGCCTCACAAAAAATTTCACCATCAATCATGGTCAATAATACACCATCCCTAAATTCCATCATATAATACCTCAGTTCATAATTTTTTTCATTACCATCATCAATAAGTGTTCTAATTGGCGTGTTATCAATAGGAACGAAGATGAATTATCATGACACATTCAATTACCTAAGGACTACATCATGTCTAAAATTATAAGGCTGAATACCACAAAAGTTCTATAAAAATGGGGGGAATTGACCATGGGGGACTCTAGTTGAATTCAACACTGACTATGAAGAAAAGATTGCACCAATCCAGCCCCACAACACTTGAAATGGTCCTGTAATTCTTAATGGAGCATTTCCTATCTATAAATGTAGAAGGGAATAGTATCTTATTTCCAATACAATATTTTCCAACCCAATATACATCCATTCAACTAATTTGGCTTGGAGGAAAAAAGTCCCTTGCCTTTCACCGCCTCCGGACTCATGCAATCGAAGCAAGTAAATGCTTAGCCACATGGAACTAATGGAGGCTAAAAATATCTTTGTATCTATATCATATTTGACATTAAATCCCCACTTCCTATAGTCACCTATCTCTAATATAGGCCAATATATGCCTTAATAACCCCAGTTATCTAGAAAAGAAAAAACCATAGGACGTCCACAGGTGGGAGCTTTCTTTGTTGTTGGTTCTAAAAAGGCTTCCATCAACACCCTGGAATAAATATATCTCTTGCCTTTGGGTAATTTATTTTCTATTTTGAATAGTTTATAATACAATGGTGGTGTTATTGTAACATCACCCCTATTGTAGCATGCATAATAAACTCATCATACATTTTCCTGAGAATGGGAACCCCATCTATTCGGTGGATATCCCACAAATGAATCTCAACTTCATTGTGCATCAAATATAAATAATTAGTTTACGGAAACCATTGGCTCAGAAATTCAGGAATGAAATTTTTTTTCTAAACATAATTGTGTCCCATCCAGATACTTTCATAAACGAAAACATATAATAACTATTTCCTGAATTCTACACATATCCGGCGCACCGAAAATTACCATATCCATTCAGTTTTTACACCTCCCCTGTAATGAGGATCCATTTTTTCCTTCCAACCATTAGATTGATCTATTTGAGAAGCTTGAAATGTTGAATCATATAAATGTGGCCTTGTATCTACAACTTGATCCTTCATATCAAGATTAAGACCAGTATGATGTAGGATGAAACCAATAGGTATTGTTTCTTCATTAACCGGCATGCCCCTTGCACTAATTTTTATGTAGTTACAATTTGATAATTGAAGTAACCAATTATTTGGGAAGTACTTATTAATAAATGGAACATGGGAATCTTGTAAAATCCCATTCCCATACAGGGGTAGGTATGTACTTTGTGGGTATTCAGTTTGATACCGAATTAACCTTTTCGCAGTCCCGGGAGAGTACTTTCAACAACCTCATAATAATCTGGTCTAACAGTCATCATCATCTCAATTTGAGAAGCTTTAGATTCTTTAGTAGCAGTTATTATGTCATCCATTTCATTCTAAATAATTACCCTTTATTAGGATGGAATTTTGACTTAATAAAATTCAAATTTCAACTTATTGGTGTTTGAAAATTTGGAAAAAGAAATTCTTCGTGTTGGTCTTTCGACAAGGTCAATCGCATAGGTCCTACGATCAGTGACCTAGCGCTTCTTGTTCGATGAAGGCCTTTTGCATAGCTCCATTTCTCAAGTGATTTTACATTGATTAAATTTCAAAGGAACTATGCAAGATGACAATGTGTTGATGCTGGATGAATGAGCTACACAACAAGAGTCGTAAAATCTGAAATCACGAGTGAAGAAAATCACAAAGGGTTATAAATATTTATAGTTAGTCGCATATCTCTGTTCCATGCCTATGAAGAAAAGATATTTGGAATTTCTACACAAAGAGGATCCACTGGAAACCTACATGGTTCAGCAAATCATCCTTGGTCGTTTTACCAAAATTTACCCCAGGACTCGACCATCTTTCTAATCGGATCCAATCCTGAGGGGGGTTATTTTTGACACTGCTTAGTAATACAAAAGGACTATGAAGGTGGACCTTAATGTTTTAAAATACCAAGACAATTTTCAATGAATTAAAATCAAAGACACCATTTCAAAAGGCCTACATGGTGGATTTTCAAGGGCGATCTACGCTGAAACCGTCCGCAACGATAGTCATTCTAGCCCCCTATGCGGTAGACCTGTGCAGAGGCACAACGTGGCGGACCTCCATTGAAAATTTGATTACAAACAGCCTCCTTCTTGCCTATAAATATGACCCTTTAGATCCTCATTTATGGATTAATGAAGTTGAAAGACTCCATGAATCTCCCACTGGGGAACTCTTTTTCCCAGATCCCTCAAATTGTCTCAGGTAGCTCTCTAAAACACAAGAGAAGAGATAATTAAATGGGATAAGAATGTTTTGAAAGTCTTTCCCAATTTTTACATAGGATTGGTTACCCTATGTGAAACATATTTTTCAATCATCATAAAAACATGTGTGACACACCTTCATGGTACAGATGTGTGGCGCATCAACGTGGGGTACCTATGCGGCACACATGTGCGAAGCACCTATGAGGAAGATCTTGGTATAAGAACTACGTACCATTATATGTTCCCTCTTTAAGTCTTTTCATTATAGGGTATCTATTTATATGGTTGTATTATCTAAAGGGACTATATTAAAGGCGACACCAAAACATCCTGACTTATCAAACCTTTGGGAAAGGCACATCAGCATGTCTCCCATTTGGGTTTGTATATCCGAAATCAGAGGTTTCCCATATTTTTTTCACAATGGGGTTAATATTAATGGACTGTCTATGGGTTTTTATATCTATAGTCACATGGACCATTCTCCTAGAAACAATGTTGTGATGTTCCTAGTTTGTAGGATTATTTTTTGGGGTTTGTCCTCCCCTTTTTGTCTTTAAGACCCGGAGCATCCGGTCTCAGGTATGGAATATATGGTTTACACATGCTTTTCCATTCAAGAAAATAATTTTCTCCTTCCCCTACCATGATCCACTTGCGAAACCCTCCTTGGGTAATCCCCTATCCTTTCTTGCGGGAGGTAGCATCCCTACTCCTCCACTCATCTTCTGTACCAATGACCAGGGAAGAGATGGGCATTGGGAGCTTCATTACCCTATCCCTCTCCCTCTTGGCTTTGTCGCCATAGGGAAGTCATCTTGTTGTAATCCCCAGACCATCATACATTTTTCCTTCTATTGGACCTTGTCTAATGTAAATTGAAGAGATCTAAGGATCATAGGCATGTCCTCTTCGATAGTCTCCTCGCCCTCGTAAACCCTACCCTCTGTAGGCATGACCTCTTCCACGAGCAGAGGAAGAAAAGTGTTCAGTTATTTTGTTGAATCTTTGACATCCTCTTGTTTCTCACACTGAGCATGACTCACAAAGGCTTATAGATTTTTTATGATCACAAAATTTTTAGATATTCTTGAACTATGAGAACTCTAAATTCTGTTCAAACCAGTATATGTAGGAAGCCTTCTTGAAGGCCCTAGCTCAAAAGGGTTCCCTTACAAAAAATTTTACCCAATCATTTACCCTCCAATAGGTAACTCTCATGCATAATCCTCAACATTATGAGTGAACTAAAAGAACTCTGATTCCAACCATAAATTGGATTTGTATCATGCCTTCTTAGGGCCTGAGCTCATTTGATATCCTATTCAAGAATCCAAACCTAAATCCTTTAATCTAGGCATCCTCCTCAAGAATAGGCCCCAAATTAAACCCCCAAATCATCATGGCATCCTTTTTAGGATGTAATCCCAAATTCATTTATCTCAAAAGACTATACTCTATTGTGAGGCAAATCGAACTATGTGGGATTCGATTCCTAGGCACATGGGATACTTAGGAAGCCTCCTAGAAGATCAAACCCAACACTTCATATCAACCATGTTCTCCTTTGTCCATATCTGAAACATGGTATAACCTCATTCGGAAACCCACATCCTTTCTAGGTTACTTGGGATGCTTTGGAATATTTCCCACATGTAAATTTGACTATACGCCATTCCCTTAGATGTCTTTACCACATGAAATTAAACTATACAGTTCGGTCTTTATCACATGACCTTAAAATGAATGATGTGTCTCATTAAGCCGCATCGAACTACGAGGGTTCTGATTCCTTTCACAAGGATATGTAGGTAGCCCATTTTATGGGTATGATCCTAATATCCAAACAAACCTTTGTCTCCCTAGGTGAAAATAAATTCCACAGTGCCCCACTGAGTTGCTTAAAAACCAGTATCATCATAACAATGACTAAAATAATCTCTACGTAGTATGGTAAAGGATACCATTGATGGAGAACCTCAAATACATATGGATATCTCCATTTATGATAAACCACTAATACAAAAAAATGATTCTAAATTTCACACATGTTAATAATTAATTGCAAATTCTAGGAGAAATGTATGTTATACATGGTGAAATTAATAAGGATTCACGAAAATATCATAAATTTATAAAGAGAGTCCTAGAGTAGAAAGTAATCATCCCTTAGAGGGTTTAATGAATCCAACCTCCCATCCTCTTGACCAGTGCACATTCTTAAGAATCATAATTTTTATTCATAATGAACGCTTGACTTTGGAAGTCCAGTCATTTATATGATGAATAATTGTTGGATGTTTACGGTTCCATGAATTTGAACCCACCTAGATGTAGTGATTCACAAAACTATATAACAATATTCATGGAACTACGAAACAATGACCCAACAACCACATAATTGGAATTACTAAAGAGGAAATTTTGTCTACTATCAATCCCTTCCCATGTACCTTTGTTTAGTAAAATTAGTTGACCCGTAAACATCTAATGATACATGAGGATATTTTTCATCTCTATTTTCTTTCTTTATTTTGTGGATTTCGTAGTTAGGAAATTACGTGAATTTATGATATTTACAAATTTATACTTCCCTTTATTTCATCTCATCCCATTTCCATACTTTCATTTTTCATCATAAAAAATAATTCCACTTCTTACCATAAATTATAGTATTTGATTATTCTATGCCTTCTCTACTCTTTAAGAACCATGTTTATCTTTTCCTAATAGCTTTTCATATGAGAATCATCCAAATTGTGATTTCATAATTTATTCCCTTGATTTGTATTCAGTTTCTAGTTTAGTACATAGATTAACAACTTCTTCTCCATGTACCTCAACATTATTAGCCTTCTCTTCCAGTATGGAAGTTAGTTCATTGATGATTTTTTGCTTCTCTCTATCCGAGATCATGAATTACATAACTTCTTCATAGTTGTTAAGATTTATTGGATTTTATTCAAATCCTACTTACAAACGAGCAATTTCTACTTTATGTTTATCAATATACTATGATGAATCTTTCATAATAGATCTCATCTTTTCTATTTTTCTCTTTTTTTGAATGTCAAGCTTATCATGAGAATATAATGTTCCACCATGGGATTGAAAACACCAATCAACCGATTGTCTTTATCTTTAAAAGGTTATAACTTCTCAACTATATCCATCACAGACGTTTAGGTTTTATATTTAAACTCTAGTTATGCATCCTGAAATAATCATTATCACCCCCTTCTTCCTTATAGATTAAAATCATTCCCTTTAATTTATTTCATGATTTGAGGTCTGCCTTTTAGGGGATGATTTTCTGAGGCTTCTGTATGGTTTTTTTTTCACATTCATTATAATCCAATTTTCTTGATCATCATGAGGAAATGTTCCCTACTATACCACACCAAAAGTAAGACAAGGTAATCTTGCCTTAAAATCACATTTAGTTTCTCTTGGATTTATTTGATAAAATAGAATGAAGTTAATCTTCTTCATTAGCTATATCATTAATTACTCTAGAAATATCATTTTTATAAATTTATATGAATGCCATATCCTTTTGTACATGATTTAATGAATATTCTTGTTTGAATCTCATTTTTTATGTCACCGGCTCCATAACATATCATCAAGAGAAATCATAGAAAAATCACATTCATCATGAGTTGAATGTTTTTTATTACACATAGGTCAAATACCTATCAATAATTTCTTCATAATGTCAATATCTTTAAATTTATCACCATGTACATGAATTTCTCTAAAATATTCAATAATTTGGTTAAAAATCTACATTCTTATCTAGTTTCATTTTCAAACCATGAAACATATTTTTTAAAACATAAAGTTTGGCCTCCATCACTTTGTTATTTCCTTTGTATGTATTTTCTAGTTTCTCCCACAAGGTCTTGTTTTTACTAAAACTCATAACATTCAAATATATTTGATCATAGAGAGCTGTAGTAAGGGAATTTTGTGAATTGGTATCTACATCAAGCATTTTAATATTTGTTTCATTTATAGAAATTCATTCCACATCAGTGAACCAATTCCCATGATTAGTGGAAAAAATAACATTTATCCCAATGGATCTTAGATGAGATATCCCCCAATTATTCCAAATACGGAATCGGCATTCCTCAAATAGGGGTAATACCCTCACAATCACTGAATTATCCATATAAACAACATAAGAAATATTTAACTCTAACAACTTGTGCACTCTGATACAAATTATTGGACACCAAAACACCATAAGAAGGGAGGGGTGAATCAAGTTTTCAATTGTTTCATTTAACATGACGAGTCATGTTTCCTCATTGGTAGTGAATTGTTAAAACAATATGATGGAATCATGTAGTAATAAAATATTCATACACAAATAGACAACACAATAGTTTTACATAGTTCGACACTAAGAGATGATCCAAGGATCATAAGATGATAGTGTGTTATTCATTCCTAAATCCTCTAATATTTAATAGTTATGGAATAGAGATGTTCAAAAATAGTCACTCAATTCAATTCACATTTCAATTAAAATATTTTAATGAAAAACTGTTGCCTCTATCCGAACACTTCTATCGACTCCCCCTACACGCTTTTTTGGGTGAATTTTTACTCATTTAATGACTTGAATATTTCATTGATATATTGGAATGTTGGGAATAGGGTTTTGGGCCCTGTCATACTTTGGAATATTTCTACGAATAATTCCAGAGTTAGGAGTGAAGACGGCGTGTGATTCTGAGTCCCGGTGTTCCTGGAATTAATTTTATAAAAATATTAAGTATTATTATACTATGCATGTGGTGGGGTGTGATATCCCCTAAAAGATATCTCAGAAAGGGAATATGAGGGCATGGTTTCATCCAGAACATGCCGTTTACCCTAGGCGAGGTGTAATCTTAGAGGTTGCGGGCCTGCTGTGGAAAACGCCACCTGGGGTGTTTTCATAAATAAGTGGAAAAATCCATTTACGAGCGTCGGCTCGAATAACTTCTGAATGGAGTCTCAGATTGAAAATCAGAGTCTGTCGTTGTGTTTATAATGGTGCGTTTACCCTATGGGTGACCATACCATTGTCTGCATCAGGTGCTGGGATAGAGGCGAGTTGGTGGGGAGTGAAATGGGTTGTTTTATAAAATAAAAAAAAAGAAAAACATTTCATCACCCCCTATCTCCTACGTGCAGCCAGTGGCCACCACCTCCTCTCCTCAACCTCATTTGACGAACAGGCCACAGAGGTGCCACTATCAATCATTTTCGACATAGATCGTCCGTAGATCGAGCATTGGGGCGTCGCTGGCATCGTTCTGCATCCGAAGCTTCGGTGTTTCGCCCACGAGGTAGGCGGTTTGAGTTTTACAATCATGTATACCTTTTTGTGTTTTTTTATTCAAATTTTTGTAAGGTTTGTGTAGTTTAGGTCTTAAGGTTTCTGAAACTTTTTTTGGATATGAAATTGGAGCACCGGGGTGCCCCTGGTGGCTCTCGGATGTTTTCGGGAGAAATCCCTGTTTTCCGGTGGCGTCAATTGCGGAATCCGGCAGTGGCGCAGTGGTTTCTGGCAAGGCCGGTGGTGGTCCGTCCAGGATTTTCTGGGGCTTCATTAAACCCCCGTAACTCACAAACTGTAACCTTGATTTGCGAGCTGTTTTTGGCAATGTGACCCTGACGACGACCCGATCCGTCTGGTGTGGGTTCAAGGGTTTAATGGTCCGGGATTGTGGCCGGGGATATAGAAACGTCGTGAAAAAAAAAATGTTATTATTTTACGACTTCGGGTGGTTGTAACTTCTACCCAAAGCGTTCGAATGACGTGTCGTCAGTGGTGTTGAGACCCTAATGGTACGACGGGCTTTTTGAGAAGGTTTCCGGGTTTTGGGACTGAGTTTGGGGTGCAGGCCCCACATGGCTAGGTTTTGGCCTTTGCGGAGAAAAACATCTTTCGCACCAGGAGTCCAATTTTGGCGGATTAATAGTCCATACTGTGTTTTTTTTCGAGAGGATCGCAATGGTGTGATCTGTTTGATGAGTTTCGAGATTGAGGCATGGGCCCCACCTGAACTGGCTTTAGTGAATAGTACATTTTTCACCGAGTGTCCGTTTCGGACGAAAGAGTATTCGACTCCACTTTTTTCCATGGGGATCGTCGTGGTATGATTTGATCGATGGGTTTCAGGATCGTTGTGTGGGCCCCGCACGAGCTCGCAATAGTGAATAGTGACTTTTTCACCTGTTCTCCATTTCGGGGGAGTAAACAGCCTATCCTGTGTGATTTTTGATGTAGATTGCGATGGTGGCCTCAGTATTAGCCTTGGTGCTACAAAGTGTGGTGTTGTTGCAGGTTGCTCGATTTAGCGATATCTGGAACAGCAGTGGTTAAGGGTACTCCCTTGGTTCGTTCCTACGAGGGTTCGCGCGGCATCACAACCCTATTATAGGTTTTTGATCCTCCCGATGAGATGTTTATTCTATTAGAGTTATGGCATTCTTCTGGTGGGCCCAGAGCAGGATCCCCTAGCATCATTTCTCTAAATCGGGTTCTTGGTATTGTTGTGACTGCTTATCCACGGGCAGTGATCCCCTATCTAGCAGGTTAACCCTGTAGGGTTTGTGGCATCATCGGGAATATGATCCCCTATGTAGTGGACCGTGCTCAGTAGGGTTGTGGCATAATTGGGTATATGATCCCCTGCTCAGCATCAGGTTTGTAGTAGGGTTGCAGTAAGTTTGTTATGCGATCCCCTACTCAGTGTGTGGTTAATGTAGGGTTCTGGCATCGTTTGTTCAATCCCCTACATCGTGAGTTATACCAGATAGGGTTCGGGTATCGTCTTGACCACCTTTATATGGGCAATGTAACTTTATTTCAGTGACATGCTTCTGTCGAGTGCCAGATCAGGTTGTGGAATCCCCTAGCGGATCCTGGGTGTCATACCCTATCTGTGAGAACTAAGTGTGCTAGATCGGGTTGTGGTATCCCTCAGTGGACCTTGGGAGTGATCCCCTATCTATGAGATCATCGTTTATCGGAGTGGGTTCTGGTATCCCCTAGGAGACCCTAGGAGAGATCCCCTATCTGAGGAGTTTGGTGGTTATATTGTTTCAGTGGGGTTTCCTCAGAAACGCTATTAGACAAGTGAGATCTCTCGGATGAGCATCTGAGATGGTTGTGAGAAACCCGATGGAGTGTATCTCCTGGACGTGTGTCATCTGGGTAGACAATGATCATAGTGTTCTCTCCTAGTTGTGAACCGTTGCTGGTGACGAGGTCGGTACCTTAGGTGTCTTGTTGCGTGAGCTGAGTATATCTGGATTACTCAAGGCGTATGTATGGGCATACACCTGAGCAGAGCTGACTAGTTGTGTTTAGCCGAGGATGGTCACAAGATTGATTTTCTCTCTTGTCTAGGTTCCCTCTGGCTGGGATGAGCAGATTGTTTCCTTTCAGCTACTCTCTTTTGATTTTGATTTTTGGGGTGCCTACTGAGTATTGTTATACTCACCCCTACACGGGCTTTTACCATATATGTTTCTGTCTTGTGCAGACCATAGGCCTTTCGATGGTGTCAAATGAGGACCCAGAGTAGGCAGAGCTGAGTGAGAGGGACTGGCCGTGGAGTCTTACCGGAGATGTGCCAAGGATCTTTACAGTGGTGCTTTTGGTAGCGTACCCCTTCATCCGAGAAGGCTGTATGCTTTTTTATTTTTCTTTTGGTGGGCCTTGTTTTTACATTTTTTACTTCTACTATACTCTGGTTGTGGGATAGTTGTTTGCATGCATTTTCTTTTCAGTTTTATATTTCTCTACACTATTGCATGGAGGTGTATGTTGGTGTGTGTGTACATTTACATTAGGCTAATGCCTCCCATGTGTGTGGTGGCCTACTCAGAACTAGATTCTAGCCCCTGGCCTATTAGAGGTGGGCTTGGGGAGCCATGGCTCGAGCCCCATTGGGTCGGGTCGTGATAGAGTCGTATCAGAGGAGGTTCCACCATTGGGATCTCAAAGCATAGCTGGTCTAGCTGTGAGTTTGGTTTGGGTTGCATAGTGGAAGTCTTATGATGTTTTGAGCTCGGATTTCAGGCCAGAGACTCCAGTGTTGGTGCGACGGCTGACGTATCAATACACCAGGACTCGGATAACATGCCTTTCGACTCGGGACATTCATACACTGGTCGTAGAGACATAACGGTACATGCATCTTGTAGGACTGGGTTTTTGGGTTTTCCTTGTCTTTATTGAGTGTTATCTTCATATATACTCTTTGATTGTGGTACGTCTTGAATGTATTTTAGGATGCATCTATGACGATAGCCAGTGAGGGTTCCACAGCAGGATTGTGGTGACGATCCGCCCCGTGTAGAGGCTGTGGACCAGGGCGCAGGTTCTAAGGACGGACCTCCAGGTGGTCCGCCAGTTGAGCCACCACCTGCTGCATAGCTAGTTGTGCCAGAAGTGTAGGATGAGGTTGCACGCAGGTTGAGTGTATTGTGCGAGTTCCTGAGGCAGTGACCTCTGAGGTTCTGGGGAGATCCAGACCCCCAGGCAGGTGATGACTGGCTTAAGGCAGTCACCCAAGTTTTCTACCTAGTGAGGACACCTCCAGATCCGAAGGTGGTCCTAGCGGTGCGCCTTCTGCATGGTTCTGCTGGGAAATAGTGGATCCTAGTGACGCAGTCCCTTGAGGAGGAGATTCTCACGTGGTCAGATTTTGAGTGGCTCTTCCGGGAGGAGTTCTATCTGGTGACACTGAGGTCAGTGCCGATTAAGGGGCTTCTGCAGCTTTAGCAGGAGGGGCTAACTGTGTCGGATTACTCAGCGAGTATTACAGATTAGTCGTGATACTCCCATGTTATGGTTCAAGACCCGTTCTTTAGGGCTTGGACCGTTGAGCAGGGCCTACATAGAGATATTCTAGGAGGTGTGGTTTTCTTTTGTCTTCCCACCTATGTTGGGTTTCTGGAGAGAGCGTTGGTGGTTGAGAGCTTTCTGGATAAGTAGATTCCCCCTGTTAGTGATGGGCATGTGGGATATGAGATGTCGGCATCTGGTATCTGACGACAGACTCAGGGGTCTATACATGACTGACGTTTTAGGAGGTGACCCTAGGATGGAGGATCTGAGGCTCAGGGCACACAGGGCTCGCCTGCCAGTTTTGGTCAGCCGCAGGAGAGGTGGGGTTATTATTGCGACAGTTGGGGACATCTTGCTAGAGATTTTCCGACTCATCATGCTGCTAGGAGGGAGCCGATCGATGGACCACCTTAGTAGAGGATGCTTCTCAAGCAAGGAGGTCCTTAGGGCGGCAGACGTGGCAACGGAGATGGTGCAGCAGGAGGCGGTGGTAGGCGATAGCAGTTGCCACCACCCCCACCCCCAGGTGGTTCACGCCAACCTTAGGGAGCTAGTGGTTGAGGGTGAGGATATCTGCATGCCCTAGAGGCCATTGACCTAGTGGAAGCGTCGATGGATAGAGGTACCACTTGTGTCCTTCCAATATTCTGCAGTAGTTTGATAGACACTGTTTAGTGGTACTCCTTATTTTTTGTGGCTTTCTCGAGTTTTGTTCAGGGCGTTGGTAATACCCTGTGTGGGTGTTGTTTGGCATGCTTCTAATGCATGAGGAAGAGAGATCCTTCCACCACCGAGACACATTTTTGTGATGCGATTAAAACTGTGTGGGTGAGTCAGTGCCGCCCAAATCGGATAATATCGAGGTATGGTGGATGATTCCCTCTGACTTATGCATTCGGGAAGGGGTGTTTGTTTGTGAACTCATTGGTGTGTGAGACCCGGTTGAGAGTACAGTCGCTTTCCTTGTGCTTATGGATTTTTGGGGATGAAATGTTCTAAGGGGGGGGAGGATGTAGCAACTCGGGTTTTTGGCCGTGTCAGACTTTGGAATATTTCTATGAATATTTCCAGAGCTATCCGCGAAGATGGCGTGCGATTCCAAGACCCGGTGTGCCCAGAATTAATTTTATAAAAATGTTAAGTATTTTTATACTCTGCACATGGAAGGGTGTGATATCTCCTAAACGGTAGCTCCGAATGGGAATCCTAGGTCACGGTTGCGTCTAGAACGTGTCGTTTACCCTAGGTGAGGTGTAAACTTTATGGCCGCAGGCCTACTGTGGAACACGTCACCAGGGGCGTTTTCATAAATAAGTGGAAAAGTCCATTTACGAGCGTCAGCTTGAATAACTTCTGAATGGAGTCTCGGATCTCAATTCTGATTCCGCCGTTGTGTTCAAAACGACGGATTTACCCTAGGCGTGACCTTACCTATGTCTGCCTTGGGTGACGGGGCAGAGGCGAGTAGGTGGGGCGTGAAATGAGTTGTTTTATAAAAAAACATTTCATCCCTCCTATCTCCTACGTGCAGAAAGAGGCCACCACCTCTTCTTCTATTCCTTCAACGATCAAGCCGCAGAGGTGCCGCCGTCAGCCGTTTTCGATGCAGGTCGTCATGAGATCAAGCTTCGGGGCGTCGTCGGCGTCGTTCTGCACCCGAAGCTTCGGCGTTTCACCAGAGAGGTAGGCGGTTTGAGTTATAAAATTATGGATTCCGTTTTTGTGTTGTTTTTCTTCAATGTTTTTTAAGTGTTGTGTATTTCAGGTCCTGAGGTTTCCGAAACTTTTTTCAGATCTGAATTTGGAGCACAGGGGTGCCCCTGGTGGCTCCCAGAAGTTTTTTGGCGAAATCTAGGTTTTCCGGCAGCGTCAATGGAAGAATATGGCGAGGCACGGTGGCGGGGCGGCCGCGGCGCGGTGGATTCTGGTTGCGGGGGTGGAGGCACGGCAGAATCAGGCGGCGGCGTGGCGGTTTCCGGCGAGGCCGACGGTGTTCCGGCCAGGCTTTTCCGGGGGTTCTTTAAACCCCCGTAACACGCAAACCCTAACTCTGATTTTTGAGCCGTTTGTAGCGACGTGACCCTGATGGTGAGGTGAACCATCCGGTGTGGGTTCTAGTGTTTAATAGTTTGGGATTGTGGCCCGATATTTGAAATGTCATGAAAAATAATAATATTTTATTATTTTACGACTTCGGGCAATTGTAACTTCTACCCAAAGCGCCCAAATGACGTGTTGTCAGTGGCGTTGAGACCCTGATGGTACGACCGAATTTTTGAGATGGTTTCCGGGTGTTGGGACCATGTTTGGCGTGCAGGCCCCATGAGGTCGGGTTTTGGCGTTTGCGGAGAAACGCAGCTTTCGCACCAGGAGTCCGATTTTGGTAGTTGAATAGTTCATCCTGTGTTTTTTTTCGAGAGGATCACAATGGTGTGATCCGTTTGATGAGTTTCAGGATCAAGGCATGGGCCCCACCTAAGATGGCTTCCGTGAATAGTCCTTTTTTTACCAGGTGTCCATTTCGGATGAATGAATAATCGATTCCGCTTGTTTTTTCAAGGGTATCGTTGGTGTATGATCCGCTCGATGGGTTTCAGGATCGTTGTGTGGGCCCCACACGAGCTAGCGATGGTGAATAGTGCCTTTTTCAAAGGTGCTCTATTTTCGGGTGTGTAAACAACCTATCCTGTGTGTTTTTCCATGTAGATCGTCATGGTGGCCTCAATATCGGCCTTAGTGATACGCAGTGTGGCATTGTTGCGGGTCGCTCAGGTTAGCAACGTCTAGGCCAGCAGTGGTTGAGGGTACTATCATGGTTCGTTCCTACGAGGGATCACGCGACATCACAACCCTAGTATAGGCTTCTGATCCTCTCAGTGGGATGTTTATTTTTTTGAGTTGTGGCATCCATCTGGTGGGCTTGGAGTGAGATCCTCTAGCACCGTTTCTCTAGATCGGGATCTTGGTATCGCTGTGACCACTTTTCCACGGGCGGTGACCCCCTATCTAGCAGGTTAACCCCATAGGGTTTGTGGAATCATCGGGAATATGATCCCCTACGCAGTGGGACGTGCTATATAGGGTTGGGGCATGATCTGGTATACAATCCCCTACTCAGCATCATGTTTATAGAAGGGTTGCAGTATCATTTGTTATGTCATCCCCTACTCAGCGCGTGGTTTGTCTAGGGTTGTGGCATCGTCAGTTTGATCCCCTACATCGCGAGTTATACCATATGGGGTTTCAGTATCATCGTGACCACTTTTATATGGGCGATGATCTTCTATCTGAGTGACGTGATTCTGTCGAGCGCTAGATCGGGTTGTGGTATCCCCCAGCGGATCATGGGTGTGATCCCCTATCTGTGAGAACTATGTGTGCCAGATTGGGTTGTGGAATCCCCCTACGGACCCTGGGAGTGATCCCCTATCTGTGAGATCTTCGTCTACCAGAGTGGGTTCTGGTTTCCCCTAGCAGAACCTAGGAGCAATCCCCTATCTAAGGAGTATGGTGGTTATGTTGTTTAAGCTGGGTTTCCTCAGTGACACTATCTGACGAGTGAGATCTATCGGATGAGCATTTGAGATGGTTGTGAGAAACTTGATGGAGTGTATCTCTCGGACGAGTGTCATCTGGGATGACAATGATCGTGGAGTGTGCTCTCCTTGTTGTGAACTGTTGCTGGTGACGAGGTCGGTACCTCTGGTGGCATGTTGCGGGAGCTGAGTATATCTGGATTTCTTAAGGCGTATGTATGGGCATACACCTGAGCTGAGCTGACTAGTTGTGTTTCGCTGGGGATGGTCACGAGATGGAGTTTCTCTCTCATCTGGGTTTCCCCTGGCTGGGAAGAGCGAAATGTTGCCTCTCAGCTTCTCTCTTTTGTTTTGGGTTTTTGGGGTGCCTACTGAGTATTTTTAAACTCAGCCCTTAATGGGCTTTGCCCGCACATGTTTGTGTCTTTTGAAGACCACAAGCCTTTCGACGGAGTCCCTGGAGGACCTAGAGCAGGTGGAGCAGAGTGAGAGGGACTGACCATGGAGTCTTACCGGAGCTGTGCC
This sequence comes from Viscum album, assembly GCA_963277665.1. Lineage (NCBI taxonomy): Eukaryota > Viridiplantae > Streptophyta > Magnoliopsida > Santalales > Viscaceae > Viscum > Viscum album. Next base: position 1,696,477,269 of record OY728143.1, read on the forward strand.
TAGGAGCTTTCTGGTGCTGCTTTTAGTAGCGTACCCCTTCTTCCGAGTAGGTTGGATGCTTTTGTTGTTTTCTTTTGGTGGGATCGTTTTTTTCCCTTTTGTACTTCTGCTATACTCTGGTTGTGTGATAGTGGTATGCATGCATTTTCTTTTCAGTTTTATATATATCTGCACTATTGCATGGATGTGTATGTGGGTGCGTGTGTATAGGTACACTAGGCTAATGCCTCCCATGTGTGTGATGGCCTACTCGGCGCTAGACACTAGCCCCTGACCTATTGGAGGCAGTCTTGGGGGGTCGCGGCTTGAGCCCCGTTAGGTCAGGTCATGATAGGAATCTATGTATTTTTACCTAATTAATAGGAGAAGATTATTTTAATTTAGTCCTGATTTTTAGCACTTGAAATCGATATTCACATAAACCAGATGTTCAACACTATTTGTTTTGATGATACTTTGCAAAGATACTACACAAATATAATTGCCTTTGTGATGAAAACTGCCTTTGCGTGACAATAAGTCATCACAAAATAACCATTCAATGTATGAATCTTTTTTTGATATACATAACAATTATTAAAGAAAAATATAGTCATTTCATGATGATTAAGATCAATAATGAAAATGTGATTCTTGAAGCTCTCAGTCATCATTAATTTAGGGAGATACAACTTTTTTATCCAAATATTTTCATGTAAAATTATGTGGGGTAGCCCCCTATTTATAGGATCATCCATTAATGATGATCTTGGACTCTCATTTTATTTCTCATGACACTCCAAAATCATGTTCATGAATCTATTCTATTCTTGACTCTCTAGTGAAAGTTACCCATTTTATAAGCTTCTCTTACTCATGACGAATAAACTTCAACCCATCTTGAACTCATGATGCTTCTTATAGTCATGAAGAACACTATATTTTGCATGATCCCATTGATGAATTAGCCTGTTTTGTTCAATTGTTTTCATTTTATTCCATCATCTCACCCTGAGTTTATGTATTTGAAATTATAGTACATTAATTATTGGCCAAAGATGCATATCACCCTTTTTATTGTGTTTTCCTCCATAATTCTTCATGTCATTCTTCATTGGCATATGAGGTCGGGGTCTCACAATTCTGGGAAAATTTTGAGCACCATCGAACCTTGGGATTCAAGGAGGTTACAAAAATAATAATTGGGATGGTGATTTTTCAATATATTTATATTCTTTGTAGGATACCTGTGATGATTCCTATAGATATGGCACCCTATATGACAGGGGAGATGGGTAGAAGTTTGGATGCCTGATGAACCACTTAAAGAAATTGAAATACATTTTCTTACCAACGAAGGATGGTAAATGTTGGTTAGTGGTGAACCCCATTGATATGGGTCATTCAAATAGAGTGATTCTCCACAAAAGTCATGAATCTGGAAAATGTGTGGAATACCACAAGTTTCTGAGAAAAAATATACTACAATGTGTGTTGTCAATGACAAATTTTTATTATCCATACAGATCTAATATAGAGGGGATATTTTGGTTAGATAAGGATCACACATAACGTGAGGCTTGGACCACAAGTCAAGTGACCCTCCTTATGTAAAAATTCCTTTTTATAACTGCACACCACTAGGAAACTATGTTAGGGGACATGTCATGTACTCTGGGTTCACATACATCTAGGCCAATACACGGGCTTCTCATGGTACATGACCAAGTACATGCGCATGACTTGATGAACATGGAAATTCACATTATAACATTGGCATTCCCTCAGAGGATGAGACAATCTGTATGGTTTCCTTACATGCTATTTGCAGATACCTATCTTTCAAGCTATGTCCAGAGGAGAACAAATCCACTAAGTGTAGTGGGACAACACATTTTATATACATATGATAATCATCTACCTTTCATATATCATTTGTTTATGAATGGATTTTTTCCCACGGTTATTCAATCCAGATTAGTTTTTCATATAGAATGTGATGGAATACTTGGTAGGGTATTTGTAGATACAACATAGAATTTTTTGATTTTGACACTTATTTAAACAATAGTAGATGATTGTAATGATGAAAGAGGAAAGTGAAAGATATATTGAGGTATATACTCCCCAATCACACCCGTGATCAGGTTCCCCAATCTATAGGAGATAATACAGGGTCAATATTTCCCTATCACACAAGTTCATGGGTTCCCCATATTATTTATAAAAATAATGATGGTAATCCCTAACATTGGCTTGATTCCTCTATCTATGGAGCATTAGTACCCCATATTTGACATTATATGGGGTTTATGTCTCACATGGGAGTTAGGGCTCCCTCTGATTTAGGGCACATTGTAGAGGAGTTGTCCCCTTGACACATTTTCTGGTGATGGTTCATTTAATGATGGGTGTCAGTGATTGAATTTGAGACCCGTAGGATTAATCATTGAAATTGAAAGGGTTCAGACATGTAGATCCAATTTCCATCTCAACTGGATTTCATTGTGATAGTACATATTCATATCTGTTGGTTTTAATTTCCCACTTGCTTTAGGCTGACCAAACTATTATTGCATCTTTCTATCTCTCCCTTTAAGTTTTCAAGGTGTTCTATTGGGCATGTTTATACTCACCCATGAATCTACTCGTGTCATGTATTATATAGATGAAATACATATCAATGGTGAATTTTGGGATAATAGTGTTACCTAGGTGCATTGACCACATTTTCCTATTAAGAAAAGTGCCATAATATTCAATCTCTTAGCATTATTCATTTCCAATTTTTGTTGGTCGGTAATTCTTATCTAGATGGGAATATATTATTCCCCTTTATATTTCAGTTATATACATTCGTACTCTAATGTATTCCATAGAGGTTATTTATTGTATGGTATTAATCTATATGTTAAAACCTATATTTTATTCTTAATTTTTAATAATAAATAGATATGGTAGTGTGCATACATAAAGGTGCATTAGGGAAAGGCCTCCTATTATAGTTATTCCTTGTTGACACATGTTTCAATCCCCTAGTCTATTAGAGTCAGAAAAGGGGTTATGATGGATCGTCCTTCCTCATGCATGTCATTCCCTAGTGGGTAGAGTCATTATATATTTGTATCAAAGGAGTATTTTCAATAGGATGGGGTCTTGAGTTTTCCCCTTATGAGGATTGGATGCTAACTTAGGGAAATATTGATTGAGTTTCTCGAGTGTGGATTCCAGGCCATGAAGCCCAGTGTGGTTGCAGTGACCAATGTATCCATTAAATAGGACTCTAAATACCTTCTTCATGAATCAAAATATTGAGTCATTGGTTTTGTAGAGAAATGGTACATGAATTATATTGGATTGTGTCTTTTAATAATGATTATTGAGTCATATCCACCCACACACACACAGATATATATATATATATATATATATATATATATATGGGTGTGTGTGTGTGTGTTATCATCTTGATATGGTATGTCTTGATCCCTTTAGGATTCCTCTATAAAAAACAGGCATCCTCAAAACTAATTTATGAATGTGATGAAGATATGGTGAGTAATGATTCCTCGGTTCAGGGGTCATCCCATGCAATGTTTCTTATAGGTGGTCAGGGAGAAGCAACCCCACATTTTAAAAAACAAATAGTAATGGATGTTCATGTAGTGTATGTGTGAAGGTTTAACAAACTCTATGATTTCAAAATTTGGAGAGTGATAATGATATGTTTTGAGCCAAAACCACAAGCATTATTGTATTATCTTGAGTTGGTGGTTTTATTATTTCAGATAGATTGTACCTCGATGGATCATAAGGTTGCGTTGGTAGTATGTTGTCACCATAGATTAACTAGGTGTTAGTGGAGTTTGGTTACACATACCCAAGATCATATGATGATATAATAGTGTGGATGATTTTCTCCTATCTACCATTCAAAATATCGGTGCACTGCTAATGTGTATAGCCACACTCGGTTCGAATCCTCGGTGATGATATATTTTTAATAGTTGATTGTTTTTAATTGATTATATTATTATTGGGTGGTTTGGTTGTAATTCTTATAAAATAATTTATGGATGAAGTTTTATTTAAAAAATTGATTAATATTGGGGTGAGTTCATTATTAAGGAGTTTGACTTATGATATCTTTGAGATTTGTCTTATATTGCATTTAAATTAACACCCACTTCACAAGATAACGTTGATTGGAATTACTAAGTGTTAAGGATCTAATCCAAGACTTCACATAACATAGGGTTATAATATAAATCATATATTTATTATGGTGGTGTATTTATGGTTTCAATAATCCATAGAAACCAAACATTAAACAAAACAATTCATTAATACATGACATGTTAAGTCCAATATACACAATGTTAATTTGATGAATATTCATCGATAAAATACTCTCAATCACTTAAAATACCTAATTTTTGACTCACTCCAATGATATATTTACTCATCCATTAATATGGTAATTAATCTAGTAATATTTGTTTAAGGTGATTAACTAATAAGTGAATAAAAATAATGGGATAAGAAAAACGTTTTGCGTCGAACACACACACACAAACTGTGAAGGGAATTAAATACTGAAATTAGATTGAATAAGAAAGAAAAAGAAGGGAAGGGGTTTTAACAAGATTTAAAATATTTTAAAAGCATTAATATTAAAATTCATATGAGTGGTTATTGTAATATATGTTGACGAAGAAACATTCATTAAAACTGAAACACAAAAAAATGACTTAGAAGATTACAACAATGAAGAACACAAAAGTAAATGAAAACAAAGAGAGGGGGAAAGGTCGCTCAATGAAAAATTGAGTATGGAAGGTCCTACAAGACTTATTTTATGGATATTTTAGTGCCAATAAATGCTCCTCTATTCTGAATTACAAACTATTTTAAGGTTATGATGGGATGTATTTATAGCCCAAGGTTGTGGGCTGTTTGCATTTCAAAACTGTTCATCCAATTTCATCACAAATTTTTTACATTAGACAACAGAATATAGACATATTATCTGATTTAAAATTTTATCTATTTATCTCCTCTATATAATCAAAAAAATTGGTGGCCAATGGATTCAATGATTCATTGTTAGGGCGGTTTGATTAAATAATTTTAATCTTTCTATTCCAATCCAATATTTTTAATGGCTGAAATGTGAATGGGTTTTTGAATTAGAATATGCCATAAACTCCCAAAACATTATTGAACAACGTCATACACCTATATATCCTCATTAAAACTAAAAAATAACATCTTTATTTTATTAATATATCATGATCATTGGAAAATAAAAAGGTAAATTTGGATTTGGATATCATGAGTAATGACATGAATAGTGTTCGGCTTTAAATTATCGTCTAGAATGGTCTGGGATTAAAATCATCAGTTGGGCTCATTTTATATTGATTTTGGGCTTTACATTTTTAACCAAGATCAATTGAATTATCCCCCAAAATTTGAAGGATATGTAAATAATTTGGACTTATAGAGTGAGCCCAGTAATTCTATATTAACGGAAGGTCCATTTTCTTCACATATTATTTCGGCCTTTTTGTGTGGACCATATAATCATACAAATGGAATAATTGATCAACTATCCCTTCTATTTAAATGTTTTATATTTAATTATTAATCCTGAAAAATAAAAACCATGCTATTTGGATCCATAAGGGGATTGTTATAATTAAAATAGTAAACTGAATTGAATCTGGATGAATTAAAGCAATGCTCAAAAATTATAATTAACATTTATACATTCGTATTTTTAAAAAATATTCAAAATTTCATATAAAATAAGTAAAGGGAGTATATAAAAAGTTATGAAAATATTAATAACATCAAATCCCTCACACTTTGTCTTGTGCGTGTCCTCTTGTGAAACAAATATAAAAACATGACACAATCATTTTCACTCACCAACAAATATTAAAATTTTGTTTACCCCACTCAGGGGTGGTTCAGACTATTTCATTAATCCATATTGAATTCCTCCTCAATTTTTTATAGAAACAATGTTCCAAAAACAAGTCTTTTTTGATGATCAAATTTTCAAATGGAAAATGTTGACACATAAAACTCACACCTCTCAAGATGATAAAATTCATTTATAGAGGTTCACTCTTTCACCAACCAATAGTGAAAATCATAGAGTTTGAAAGAGCACTCAGATTCCATTCCCTTTCCTAAAGTTCACATGAATAAATAGGTCTTTTATGGGGTTTTCTGTGGCTATGGGATGGTAGGAATTCAGTATTTAAAAATGTAGAAAAAGGGTAAAACACCGACATAGAAAGAGAAATGCAAAATATTTTTGAAATAAAACATGGAATGAAATGGATAAACATATTTACATGGGAAATGTTTTTTGAATAAAGATAGAAAAGTTTAATAAAATTTTATGGGAATGAGAAGACGTAATATTTACAAAACACAAATTTTCTCGCAATGACATAAGAATATATAATTCAAGTGTTATTTTTTTCTCTTCAATTTTTTTCTTTTTTTTCAAAAGTTGAACATGAAATATATCTCACACTCATCTCCCAACCCTTTCTTTCTCCTCACGATACTAATTATTATAGTTATAATAAGATTCAAGGTTGAGGTAGAGTGATATTTGACCCAACCAAGACACAACCCATTCTTTTTTTGTTATTTTTTTCATTTTTTATTTTTCTTCTTGTCAATAAAATTTTAACAATATTTCTTAAGCATATATACATTACCAAAAAACATTTAATGACAACATCTCCTCCCATACTAAAATGGATGCTTTCCCTCAAGAATATGATAACACATTGAAAATTAATAAATGGGAACCCCAAAAAGAAATCCATTACCCCATACATAAATGTCAATAAATAATGCACTGAAAATACATTTATATATTGGGTGGGATATGGTATTGGGCGTGCAATATGGATATCAAAGAAAAGGTTTTCATAGTCTCATAGGGGCTATCAAAAGAAGTATTAATTCAAGGGAAATGGGAGGCTAATTGGCTGTTGAGATTCTAATGTGGTTCATAAAATACCTCAATCATATTAATGTACACCAAAGTAGGAAATTTAGCTCAAAGGTCCACAAACTCAAGCCTCAAAATGGGGTTAAAAACACATTTTTAAAAGATATCCAATGGTGGACTTGGCATGAAAGATAATTTTGTTCCTCATGGTTGAGGAAAATCATTTTATAAATCAATAATTGAGCATTCAAAATTTTTTGGATTTGACATAAGATTATTTATCAAAACTCATGATGAAAATACAAAACTTTTGAGATGAAAACAAGACTTTTAACTCCCCCAAATAGTTAGTCAAAATTTTAAAACAAGATGGTGAGTAAGTAGGAATATTTTTTTCAATTTTTGTTATTTTTTTGTATTCAGTGATTTTTAAAATACACACCCACACAAAAGGAAAAGAGACAAAAAGGGTTTGATGAATAAAGTTGTAAAAATGAAAGAGTGAGGAAGAAGAAGAATGAGGTAGAGAGAGAGAAGGAGGAAGAAGAGGGAAATATGGATTTAAAGGGAAAGAGGTTCCCCCAGGTTTGTATATGGTCAGTCGTTGTCTCCATCCAGTGGTGGGTCAACTGTAGAAGTTGTGGATCCTATAAAAGTTGATGTGGTTCATGTGGGATGTTACATGAAAAAGAAAAATCCTGATTCAACTAATGAAAAACTAAAAAGAAATTAAATTTCATAAAAATAAAAGAAAATTTGGGGTTCCACCCACGAAGTATTGCATTTATTTGTCTATAGTTAGACAATTGTAATGTACTACCCATTTTCTGATGGTGGCCACTGTATTTTCTCAACTCCAGTGTGATTCCAGAATAACTTCTCCTTTGGGATGCCTGATTGTTCATTGGATAATTTATCACCTTCCTTGACTGTGTGCTTCCAATTCCAAGGGGGTGTAAAGAGAAATATGGCTATTCCCATGTTTGTCTTCAACTTAAGGAATGATTTTATCCACAAATTTATGGTGTTATATGCTTGGGAATTCAACAATATTTCACATTTATGATGGTTCATTTATGAAAGTTTCAAATAACACAAAAAATAGAGTATGAGATCCCAATTGTTTTTGACTCATTTATTTCATCACTTACTGATGTTGAGTAATGAGGATTGGTGGAGTCATAAGATTGAATAAATTTTTCAATATATGTTAAATAAATGTATTTCACTAAATAATGGTCAATTTCAACATCACCAATGATCACTTTATTAATTACAGAACAAATATCACAAACATCACTACCATCGGGACAATATAAACACATTGGTTCAGGGTTCACATCACATATAACAGAATTTATAGCATCGTGGATAGGAAATGATTAATGTGGGATAATAATATTTAATTCAAAAAATGTGAATTCTAGTTCATTTTCTTTTTTACCATCCATGTTGGAGCGTTGGAGTTAAGAGGTGATATGATATTCCAAAGATTTTTCAAAATCCTTTAGATCAATAGAGTCTGAATTGGTAATGTCAACATCAACATCTCTATTTATGAATTGGTTAATAAGGATGAAATATTCACAAACTCCTCTATCTGTAGAATAAGAAGAACTTGATGGATTGGGATTCAACACACTCTCAGAGAGTCTTTCATAAGCATAGATAATGAATATAGATTGATTTTCCAATGGGTATCGCGTGGATTGACAAATATTGAACTGGACTAGTAAGTCACCAAATTCCATGGTTAATATACCAGTATAGACATCAATTTTGGTTTTATATTTCCTGAGTAAAGATCTTCCTAAAATAAGAGGATATTGGATAGAAGTTGTCTCACCTTCCAAGTCATGGACATAGAAGTCAGCTGGGAAGATAATATCATTGACTTGAACAAGGACATCCCCAATTATTATCTCAGGACTGGTTGTGCTTTAACTGTCCAACTAGATGAAAACTCTCTTTGGGTGAAAGGGACTTAGAACAAGGTAGGAGAATATGGATTTGGGCATTACATTTATCGAGGATTCTATGTCTATGAGTTCATCATCAATGTTTGAACTTCTTATTTGGCATGGAACTGTAAAGGTCCCTAGATCTTCTCACTTCATTGGTATGGACTATTGTGTTTAAACATTCTCAAGGGTCCTAAGTTGTCTTTTATGAGTGCACAATTCCTTAATAAACATATCATACATATAGATTTTTTTTGGAATATAAGAGGGAAATGATGACTTCCACACGTCTAAACATGTAGATCATTTCAAGATCTGGTTCAAAGGACATATTTGGATTAGAAATGAATTGAGGAAATGGAATTGGGTTCCTATGTAAAATGGATGGAGGTGAGGGAATGGATTTAGATTCCTTTTCAAGTTTGTTTTTCTTTTCATTTTCTATTATAACATTTAAAGGTGATTTGGAGGACTTTTCTTGAGGCATAGAAGTTTTATTCCCTGATCTATGTGAAATTACACATACATTACCCTTGGGGTTGGGTAATGGTTGATCTGGGAGTAGAGAAGAATTTGATTGTTGTTGATGGATTAGGTGGGATGGAAGTTGACCAATATGGGTTTCAATGTTTTTGAGGCTGGAACGGGTAAAGGAGTCAAGATAATCCACTGCACATTCCCATAATTTATTGGAAGAAGAGGCTTGTCCCAGATAGGGATTGCCTTTATTTTAGTTATTGGGAATGTGATTGTATTGTTTTGGGAATTTAAAAGGCTCACTAGGATAGTGGAAGCCGGGAGGAGTAGGAGGAGTATTTCTCCTTTGTTTTTGAGGAATCAAAGAATAAGGATAATGGAATTTACAAACACATTGAACATATTAAAATTGGATTGCGTTTTGAGGATGGAATTGAGGGGGATAAGAGACGGGATTACCATACCTTAGGACTTGGTTATAGAAAGAAGAGAAGGGCTCAGTGTGAGGTGGGTTGAGGTTTCTAACAAACCGACCTAATAATTGAGGGCTGGTGTTCTACTAAGCATATGATGCATTGATCTCCATTGGTCTAGATGAATCAGATGGTTCATCTTGAAGTTGTGGAATGGTGTCTATTGGATGAGCTGGTGACTTGCAGATTTCATATTCTTTGACAGGTTCAGAAAACATTGATTGTGGAGAAGATTAGGTTGGGGCGTTGAAAACCACATCTAGTTGTCATCAAAGAATTTTAAGTTCACTATTCCACTTTGTCATCTTGTTCAACTCTATGGATTTATTCTCTTGGACATGTTTAACATGAGAATGTGCTCGAGAATGGAATTTTTACATGTTTTTAGACTTGTTACTTATTATATCTCTTGCAATTTCAGTAGTATTATCTATAAGAGAACTGCCACTTGTGGCATCAATGAGAGTTTTCTCCATTGCCAATAACCCCTCATAAAAGTATTGGATCAATATTTGGTAAGGGATTTGGTGGTGTGGGTAGGTTGAAACAAGATTTTTGAACCTCTCCCAATATTCATGGAGTTATTCATTAGGGAATTAATGAATACCACTTATTTCCTTTCGGATATAAGTAGTATTAGAAGTAGAAAATAATTTCTCTATGAAGAGACTCTTCTTATCATTACACGTGGTTATGAAACCAGGAGGAGGAGGGAGGTAGTAGATCCGTGACTTGGTAGAGTTATCTAAAGAAATGGGGAATTCTCAATGTTTTATTTGTTCTCCAGAAACCCCATGAGGATTCATGGTAGCGCACACCACTTAGAACACTATAAGTTGGAGATGTGGATCCTCACCGACTAGCCTATGGAAATGAGGTAGAAGATGAATCAAACCTGACTTGAGTTTAAATTCATCTTCTATATTTGGATATTTAATACCAAGGGGTTGGTAATTAATATTTGGTGTAGTGAGTTCATTATATGATTCTTCACTAGGATTGGTGATTTCTAATTCAACTGGTTGGATGAGGAATGGTTCTTGAATTATTTGATTATCCCTAATGTTCCTCCCTTATTGACAAAGTGTTCGCTCAATTTTCAGTTTAAACAAATCTGAGGGATTTTTTGGGAGGCTATTGGGAATTTAGAGTGATTTTGGAAGAAATAGGATGACTTGTTTTTCATTTTTTTTTCTTTTTTTGATTTTTACGTGAAGGCGGGATTTCGTTGTGTGTTTTTTTAATTATTTAAAATATTGTATTTTTCTGTTTTACAATAACCATAAAATAAAGACTATTTAATTTCATCACCCCTGAAATGAAACCATTTAAAAGATCTTATGATTGTCTCTTATCAACTGTTGAATGGTCTGATGCTCAGCTAAAGTGTATAGTAGCACTGTGTTCGAATCCTCGGCGATGATACATTTTAATAGTTGATTGTTTTTAATTGATTGTATTTTGATTGGGTGGATTGTTTGTAGAGATTATGAAAAAAAATTGTGGATGATGTTTGATTTAACAAATTGATTAATATTGGGTTGAATTCATTATTAGAGAGCTATGCTTGTTATATCCTTGAGCTTTTCTTTATATTTCATTTAAATTAACACCCACTTGACAAGATAACATTGATTGAAATTCCTATGTGTTATGGATTTAATCCAATCCTGAACATAACATAGGGTTTTAATATCAATTATAGCTTGTTGATGGTAGTTTTTTTATGGTTTCAATAATCCATAGGAACCACACATTAAACAAAACAAGTCATTAATCCAAGACATGTCAAGTCCAACATACACAATGTTAATTTGAAGAATATTCATTGAACAAATACTCTCAATCACATAACATTCCTAAATTTTGACTCACCCAACTGGTAAATTTACTCATCCATTATGATGGTTATTAAACTCGTATTATATGTTTTAGGTGATGAACTAATAAGTGAGTAAAATAAAGGGATAGTAAAAGTGTTTTGCATCGAATACACACACACAAATAGGAAAGGGAATTAAATACTTAATTTAGATTGAATGAGAAAGAAAATGAAAGGATGTGGTTTTAATATGATTTAAACTATTTTAAGAATATTAATATTAAACATCAGAAGGTGCATTAGAGTACTAGATATTGAAGATGAAAGTTGCATTAAAACATAATTACAAAAAATAAATACAAGGTTAAAACAATGAAGAACACCAAAGTAAATGAAAACAAAGAGAGGAGGAAAGGTCTCTCTAGTGAAAAAATGAGTATGGAAGGTCCTCCCTGGTCTTAGTAAAGTCCCTTTTCATGAAAATATATGCTTATCTATTCTGAAATTACAACTCTTTCAAGGTGAGGAGGGGGATGTATTTGTTTCCCAAATGTTGTGTGTTGTATGCATTCCAAAATAGCCCCTCCACATGTACCACCAATTTGATAAATTAGACAGCAGAAATCACGTGATATTATCTTCCTCAAAGTTGTAAATATTTATCTCCTATTTCTACTCTAAAAATTTGCTGGCAATTGGATTTAAGGATCCAATTTTATGACGGTTTTATTAAACCATTTTAATATGCCTATATCAATAGAAACTTTCTAAAGGAAAAAATGTGAATGGGTTATTGAATAGGTAGAAGTCCTCAAATACAAACACCATCTTCCACAAAGTCGGACGACTATATCTGCTATTTCATACTGGAAACTATCATCTTGATTAAATCACTATATCATGTGAAATTTAATGATAGTGTCTTGATTTTAAATTCCATCCATAAATGTGGTTTGGGTTTAAATTCATCTGTTGGGCCCCATTTATTTATATTTGGGCCTTGCAATTTTTATCCAAGATCATTTGAAATGTCCCCAAACCTTTGGAGTAGAATTAATGTATTTGTACTTCTGGAGTGACGCTAGTAATTCAATCTTCATTAATGGTCCAGTTTCTTCAAAGATTATTTGGGCCTTTTTCTGGGGGCTATATTATCCTCCAAATGGAATAATTTGTCCAAGATCCCTTCTACTTAAATGTTTTATATTGAATAAGATATCAGAAAAAACAAAAACCATGCATGTTGGGTAAGTAAGGTGAATTTTATAATTACAATAGTAAACATACTTGAATCTGGATGACTTCAAATAGTGCTAAAAATTATATTTAACATTTAAACATTCATATTTCATATAAATTAAGCACATTATATATAAAATAAGTAAAGGGTGTATATAAAAAGTTATGAAAAATTTAATAACATCATTCTCTCATGGTATGATGTCAAAAAATAGTTTTTTGAAGAGTATTTCCCTACAAGATTTCACTCCATATAAATCATGGAGATTCTTGAGAAGTAGCATGGTTCGATGTTAGTGGAAGATTATGACATGAGGTTTATAACCTTACATAGTATTCCCTTGAAATGGTATAAGATGGATTTTTCTGGGAGGGAATGTTCGAGAAGGTTCTCCCCAAGGAGATTCAAGAAAGTGTGGTTGTATTTATTCCAGCTGACTTATGTTGGATTGAATTATTATGAACTAGTGACTAATATGTTTCTAGTAGAGGGATGCTGGGCAGTTGGTATCAGTTATGGGCATCATGTGACTAAATACCCAACAACATGTTGTAGGTGTCAAACATGGAGACCATAGAAAATCATACATTCTCATTCTCATAATAATACAGAAGGATGAATAGATCATGGATCATGCATAGAATCCAATCATCATAGATAGTGTGATAAAATAATTTCGGTCCATTAGATCACATAGATTTTGATTAACCGAACCTTATTGATAAGAAATATAGGTAGACAGAGGACATACCCCCATGACAGAGGCATCGTCATGACTAGGGATCTCCCAAACATGGCTCAAGAGGATCTTATGGAGTAAGAAGAAGAAGTTCTGGTATAGAATCTTGTAAATAAAGAGTGTTTCATATAGAACTATGTTATAAGCTCCTGCCACCAAAACCATCAGTTGGCTTATGTCAGCATCAAGGTGATGGTGGTTGTGGCCATGGGAAGTTATAGTTGATGAATGGCTATAAAAAGGCCCCACGTGAAATGATTCACGGTATTATCTATATGTTTTATACTATTCAACCAATAATAATATTCATATGTGTGATTCATTCCTATATATGATTATTCCTTGTATGAGAGATGTAACTTCGAGTTGTGACTTTAGTCTAGAAGAAATGTCTGGAGGTTCCTACATTGAAATATTCTTCTATATAACTTATCTATAAGCAGTCTAAGGTATCTATTGGTGAAGATAGTTCCTCATAGGACCACATGTCCATAATATTGAGCCCATATGATGTAACAATTGGAATGTTCTGGTATTCCCTTGTTTGTTCATAGATATACTATCATCCAAAGTGGGTTAGATTCATTCAGATTGATGGGACGTGATCCTACTTTATGGATATGAGAGAACTCCTGGTTGAGAGAATAGGCATTTCATAAAGGAGGATACAACTCATAAACCATTAGATATAGGGTTTATCCCTTTGAAAACAATCTCTTCAGACATTTGGGTTCATTTGATAATGTAGAAATTTACGGACATCTTACCCGATGAATTTTTCGGACTACCAATGAGGTCGGAGATGTAATTATGCATTTAAACACACCTCATATCTATAATGATATATTTTATAGCTTAGATATTGTCCCCTAATGAACTCTAGAAGCTTAGAGAACTGTATAAGGACCTTTAAGTGAATGGTTCTTTCAGACCAAATGTGTCCCCCAAGTATCTTCGATTTTATCAACAACAAAGGCGGATGGGAGATTTCAAATTTTTTATTATTGTTTCCTAAACTAGGTGATTATAAATAATAAGTTCCCCTTGATTAATATTGAGGACTTATTTGATTATTTTGGGGTTTAAGTGGGTTCTTGATGATCTATCTTATGTCCAACTACCACATGTGCATGGTTCAGAATGATGAAATTACAAAGATGGAAATTTGATGTCACTATCGAAACAAATAATTCTTGGTGGTTCATTTTGGTATCATGAATTAACCTAATTTTTTTATGTAATTCATGAACCATATTTTCCATCCATACTTGGACCAATTTTTGGTTGAATTCATTGATGTAATATTCATCTACTTTGTGTTAAAGGAGGAGTATGTAGAGCACTTGAGGATGGTCATAGACGTACTCTAGGAGCACCGACATTATAGTAAGCTCTCTAAGCTAATGTTTTGGATCTACGAGGTTCATTTCCTATTGAATATCATTTATAATCATCGATTATTTTTGAACCTAGCAATGATTGTGTACTATTTTCTTGGGAGCCACCAATGAGTGGGTTGGAGGTTTGAAGATTTATTAGCATGCCAAGGTACTATAGCTGGTTGTTGGAATAATTATCTATGGTTTTTTTAAATTTATATACCTTAACAAGGAGTGTTATGTCATTTAACAAAACTAAGTATTTTGAGGTATCATTTGAGGATTTTTGGATGAAGCTGACTAGTGATCATGTGTTGGGACGATGAGAGGAGAGTGGAGAAACTTACTTCAATAGACTGTATTGACTCCTTCATTTCTCTAGTGTGTAAGGGAGGATAAAATAAGATCCATCAACAATAAGGTTCTTTATTATCATATATCATTAGATGATTTATTAGATGGATATAATGAATGAGGTGAATAGTCCATTCTTTTTTAGGGATGGACGGTGGTTCTAGTCATAAAGTGAGAGACAGTGAGGAGGGAGTTTCATAATTCATCCTTGGTTTTACAAAATGATGTGTATAAGATGTAAAAGTAAATTTCAATGTTGTTTTGGTGGATTGGAATGAGTTATAGTGTCATCGAATTTATCTCTAGGTGTCTCACATATAAAAAGTTAATGTTAAGCATAAGGTTTTAGAAATATTGACCAGGCCTCTAGAGATCCTATAGTGGAAATGGGATGGAATACCTATAGACCTTATTATAGTGATTCCAATGATATCTAGAGGCCATAATTCCATCTAATTGATTGTATAATAACTTACTAATCCAACACACTTCATTTCCACTAGGGAGAAGAGTTTGGTGGGGTGTCTCTGATAGTTGTACATGGGAGAGATTGAACAAATCAATGGGGAATTTTCAATGATTGTAATTAAACATTAAGTGTGGTTTATGTTCTGGTTATGGAAAGTCCTATATGAGGTATTAGGGACCTAATTATTGATGATTAAGACATTTTTACCTCGATGTATGTGAAGACTATACATGTTATCTTTGTGTTGGAAGATATAATAAAGGGGATCATGTTTTTTATTTTTTTAGAGTTGGGAGGAGCATTAACCATTGGTAGATTTTTTTATAATAACATCTATAACTCTATAATCAGAATAGAATCATTTCAGGCCTTTTATGGGTGACCATGAAGGTCACCTTTATGTTATACTGAGATTGTTAATAAATATCTTATTTGGATACAGATAGTGGATTCGAATATGGGGAATGTCTAAGTGATCCACAAATAGATGTTGAAATTATAGATTTGATGGAAATATTATTCAGATCTACATCATAGGCCCTCAATGTTTGAAAAGGGAGACTATATTTTCCTAAGATTCTCTCCATGATAAGGATTGTAGTGGTTTTTCTCAGTAGGCAAGCTATCTCAGAAATTCATCAAGCTATTTGAGATCAGGTAGAAGGTTTCAAGGTTTCATAATGCCATGTATTGCCCTCAAAATTGAAAAACATGCATGACGTCTTCCACGTGTCATAGCTGGGGAGATACATGCATGATCCTATGCATATATGGGGATGGGGGGAGTGGAAATAGAGGATGGATATACCCTTATGATGTACTAAGTATTGATCAAGGATCGACATGAGAGGATACTATATGGATGAACCATTCCCTTGGTTCATGTTTTATGGATGTATGAGAACATCAAAGAGATATCCTATTAGTGGGAGATCAGGATACGAGCTCAGTATCCACACATTTTTGTATAGTTAGTTATTTTCATTGAATTAATACTTTTTTGGAGAAATAATGTACTGAAATTATTTTTTTCTTGGAAGATATTAAAATATTTTAGGAAATATATTTTGATTTAGCTGCTGAGATAGTGTGTAATTTTGAGGCCTAGTGATCCCAAAATTGATTTTATTAATGATATATTATATATTAATTTCATGAGTGCTTACCTATACATAAAAAGAGGAATATCTTCTAAATGGAGCCTCATATCATAAATTCAAGACCAAAATTGAGTCAATAATGTGGGGTTTACATTAAGTTTGACATAAATTTTTCATTGTCAGACTATCAGAGGAGGTTGTCATTTGTGGGTATGTTAACTGAATTAATTAATTATTTTATTTTATTTAATTAATTGATTAATTACCCATAAAAAATATCTCAATATAATTGATTCTATATAAATTTTACAGGATTATTCATACAACCATGGTATCTTTTAGTGGAGGTTTTTAGAATTCATCATTGGTGAACTGGAATTGGATGATGAACAAAGATTGGAATTTTGTGGAACGAGAGGTAGTGAACACAACAGGTCTTCTCAATCGATATCGAACTCTTTCTCCACCAGTGATCTATCCATAATCAATGTCGGACTCATCAATTTTATTTTCCACCCATATGTAAATGATTTATAATGGATATATTTGTGTATATATACTTTTCCTCTTTTGATATGTGTTTTCAACCCCTTTCCTTGAGTCTGTTGCTGAATTAAATTATTTTACTAAATTTATTCCTTTTAATACATGATCTCACCCTTAATTACATTCTTTTCCACTGTAGGCCAAGAACATTTTTCCAATGATGTTTATCCCCTATTTTCTATTTCTTTTTTCAAATCATATTTCACATTCTTTATCATTGGCCTATGAGTTCTAGGATAGACATTTTTTGGTTGGGTTTGAGCATGATTGAACCCCCAGATTCTTAGTAGTTTTCAGAATGATGATTAGTATGGTGATATGAACATAGATTAAGAGTATTTACACGATATAGGTGATGATTACTATAGATATAGGATCTGGGATGCTGGTGGGTGATGGGTGATGGGTAGCACATGTGATTCATGACAAAACACATTTGGTTATCAAAATCCTTTTTTCATCCACTAGAGGCTTGGAATCAATGGTAAACAGTAACCCCCAATACATTTAGATAATCCACTAAAATGATTAGTGATGAAGAGCATATATCTATAAATCTTAAAGAATAACTTTAGTTTCAATGAAAAACATGACTAAAAAACATTTAGTCCATGAATACACACTCTATAGCCCAACCTTGCTATACCGGTTAGGGTTTCAGTGAATATATGGATCCCAACCCAAGTGAGGCTAGGTTTAGACACCATGGGACCCTATATGGGTATATATAAATTGTTCTATTTATGCAAGTCTAGGACCATGGGCTGAAGTAAAGGTCAATTACTAAAGTAGTATATGGGAATATTTTGGTGACTAGGCTTGGTAAGGTACACAGGCACAATTTGACAAACACGGGCTTGACCAGGAGAACAGGTGTAGGCCCCTATAGGATAAGAAATATTTTTTTATCCTATTACGAACCATCTATGGATTCATTTCCATCAGGCTAGGTTTAAAGGAGAAGATGTCTAGGAAGCATAGTAGGAAAACATGCTTTCTGGGCCTCATACACACTATTTTTCCTTGTGAGAAACATCCATATTGCGTATAGCCTCCATTGGGACTCATATTTTGGACCATTAATAGTTTATCTTAAGTAGTTATCTATTTAGTATGTGATAATTGCCTTATTATGGGATTTAGAGATAAAATGTGGAATGTTTTGTGTGTGATTCTTAGTCATGTGGTGCGTGTTGATAACTAAGACTAGGAATGATTGTCAATGAGAGGACAGGGGCAGTAGTCCACTTTCACACTAGGGAATAGGTTCCCCATAATATTAGATAGATGATATGGTTAGTAATTCTCTACAATAATATGGTGTGGATTCTCTATATTCTTTATAAATCTATATATTTCTCTCCCCTATAAGATCATAGACCCACTATTTTTAGATTAGTAATTCCCATATTTAATCATTGTCAGGGTGTGGGTCCTCCTTAGGAGTTTTGGTTTCCTTATATGTGGAGTGATGTAGTGAGGAGATAGCCCATCCACATACATTATGGTGATTTTTAATTTATTTTTGGAATTGGTTCTATAATTTTTTAGTTCTATACATAATAATTGACTATAAATGTGATGTGAGATAGAGATCATCCTTCTAATTCACCAGGGTTTATTTATGAATATATATAAGTGTAGATTTTGTGTTTTGTTTCCCTCTTTCTTTGGTTTGAGATGATTTATTTTGTATCTTCATATCTCTCTCTTTTAGTTTTATTAGTGTCCTTCTCAGTATGTATATACACACCCCATCATGGGTTTTTCCTGTATATATTGTTCCTTATGTAGATGACAGACATATTGTTGGTGACTTTGGTGAATCATAGTGATACATGGGTTCATTGGACACATGTATTGGTCAGGGATGGAGATGAGGAGTCATGATCTCTCAAATTCCATTTTTATAGGTTCTTTAGGTTAGGAATTCATCACTGGGTTGTTATACATTTTTCACCTTTACATTTTAGTTTTACAGTATCATACTATAATATGTTCCATTGAGGTTATTCCATGATTGGTTTTAATCTAGACGCTACAACATATATTTTATTACTCTTATACACTACTGGTTATATATGTTTGAGTGTGCGTCTATATGTATAGTAGGAAAATTACACCAATTATAGTAAGTCATTATTTTCTCCTACCTCTAGATCTAACCCCATTGAAGGTTGTCTTGGGGTTGTGACAACTTGACTTTACTCGTGTTTGGTTGGCCCCTGAGGGTTTGTTCATTATATCCAATCTTGTTTCTTTTAGTGTCTTGCAAGAAAAATAATGATACCTCTGATCTCATGTTTGCAGTTGGTTGCAATTATGTGATATGGGATCTTAGTTAAAGGAAGCTATAATTTTGGGATAAGGTATTTTCTTAAATTTCGTTGTTTTTTAATAATTTTTTAGAAGTTGATATAAATATATGAATTCATATGAGTAGGCTTGTTCTTCTGTGGTACATGCTTGGAAATTGGTCAATATAGGTAGATTAGGTTTGAGTTTTCAGTTTTTTTTTTGTGAAGAATATTTGCACCAGCTGGTAGGATAGACTAGTATAAGACTATAAGAGTATCAACCATGTGTTTTTACATTTTATTTTATAAGGAGGACATTAGTTATATTTATCATGTATGGATGTAATATTTTTTTTTTATTTTTTGATTCCATTAATCTCCTATTACTTGCTATATTATAATTGTTTAATTTTTATTATTCTAGGATTTTAGTTTAATGTATTCCGCGTTGTTTAGTTTACCCATATGTATGGTGTATCTTACCATTACTTTAGGGAAGTTTACCCTTTCTTGAGGTAGGATTTAGCATTCTTTGAGTGTGGTACTACCTTTACATGGAATTTTTTTCTTGTATTACCCGTACATTTGTGTTTTTGTACCATTACAAAGGTTTTTGATTTATATGGAATTACATTTATAGAAGTGTTTTTGCACCATTATGTGGCCATGCTAATTTGGGATAGACCTTTATATGAGATCAATTTTAACTTTTTGTGGTAGTTGAATTGCGTGGACTACCCATTTTCAATAATTAGAACACCTTTATAAATTCCTAGATTAACCCTTTCATAGGTAGAGTGATGGAGTTTCTTACATTTACAAGATCTTCGTATCATTTGGAATTATTATTACATATTCACATTGAAGGATTTTGGGGATGGAACAATATGGATTGAATATTCTATAGTTGCGATTCGATTTATTTGACACTTATAAATAATAAAATTATGTTTTTTATATGAATAAACATAAATTAAATTATTTTTTTAGATTACAATATTTAAGAAACATTATTTATTTTTCATTATAATAAACTACCAAATATTAAATATAAAATGATCAAAATGTTTACACAGGTGGAATTCTCGCAATATTAATTTTTATGAAATAAAAGTTGTCAAAAAATTTCACTAATTGTATAGTAAAAACCACCAAACAAATATGAAAATATAGGAACAAATAATAATTTGATAATGATAATGTTTTTTAATTTTCATTTTTTAAATTTACAAAACATATTCCGAATATTATTATTAATAAATTTAAAAATGTGACGGATCGCAAAGAAAAAAACAATTTGATTTCTAAATCTTTATATAACAACTTCAATGGTTAAAAACATTACCTTAAAAATAAAATATACATTCATAACACATAAATGGGGTTGTTTGGTGGAAAATCACATATATTTCGTTCTCATTGTTCCAACTCTTTGCATTTCCATACCCATCACCATATTGGTAGAATAAATGTGTCACTTGTACCAAGATTATATTGAAACTAAAAAATGACTACTTCTGTGGATATGGTTGAAGAAAATATTTCATTATCCTCTTCCACCAAATAATAAGAATATGTAATGACCCGTAAAATTCAAGGGAAATTTTTTCTTAATTTTCTTTAGAATTTTACAAAAGCGCGGTTTCTGACGGCACCTGATTCCGAGGCCCGTAGTGCCCGGAATCAATTTCTGAAGTTTGGCTTGGGTACGTTCAGTGAACGAACGAGCGGGATTTCCTAACTTTTGATCTGGTGCTCGGAATAGAAATCCGAGGGCACCGATGAACTCGCAGCGCCGATATTCGCTTAAAGAGACCTTTTCGGAAGTTGCGTTTGTTGCGGGTTGAAAGTTAGTTTTTGGGAGTTTTATAAAAAGTTGAATAAAAAAATGTGGATTCTTTTTATTTCACTTTTGTAGGTTAACTCCTCTCAAAAGGAGTTAGGGGTGGGACCCACACCCACTTAACCTCCCTTGAGAGGATTAAGTGTGGTGGGACCCACACGAACCTAAACCTCTCAACTTCCCCCTTAAACTCCCCTCTCTCCCTCTTAAATGTTTGTAAAATTAACATCTAATTAATTACACATGACATGTTAATTAATTAAGTGTTATGTTTTTGAATTTGATGTTTTGAATTCCTAAGCTTGGTAAATAAAATACGGAGGGACCTTATTTTATTTTGTTAGCCAACTTGTGTGGATTTCATTTTGAGAGCTCCTCCTCCATCTTCTTCATCTTGACGAAGAACGCTCATCTTGACGAAGAACGCTCAAGCTCCGACGAAGAACGCCGCTCCGCTCTTCTTCGTCTTCCGTGTCAACGAGAGGGAACGCCGCTTCCTCCTCGGATTCCCTTCGTCGACATAAGAGGTTTCGCCAACGACGTATCACATCGGACGCATCTCTTCGTCAACGGAATTGACGAACGACGACCGCGACGCCCGATCTCCGCGACGTCGACTTCCGCGGACGTTGGCAAATCCTCAAACTTATACCCAAGGTAGGGGTTTTTGTTTATTTTTTAATTATTCTATTCTTGCTCGTGGATCGCATGACTAATTTGAGTAATTTTGAATATTTTATGTTGTGTTGTTATTTAACGTGAGGGGGGCCGGACCGCACGAACACGGCCGAACCCCCCACCATCGTTCTTGTTGAATTGCTTGCGGGTGGATGAATCAAGGTGGCGTGGTGCCGACGCACCACACGGATATTCGCCCAATCCTTATTGCGCGACGCCGTCGCGCCGCGCCATGGAAGAAACATCAAGAACGCGACGCCGTCGCGCCGCGTTGAAGAAATCAAGATGCGGCGGAGGGGCGCGGTGCCGTCGCACCGCGTCGGATGACGAAAACCGAGGACGGTTTTGGGCCGCGGCGGAAGAGAACACCGGCGGCTGGGCCGCCGGCGTCGGAAGCCGAAGGGGGGACCGGAATTTCCGGTCCCGTTGGAGAAAACCGGCCGGCCAGCTGGCCGGCCGGATGGCATTAAACCGGGGGAATTAATCCCCCAGCCATCACATAAACCCCCCCCCTCTTTATGAGGGGGGAGCGTTTTCTTGAGGGGGGGGGGCAGCCGCCCCCCCCCCCCCCCCCCGGTTCCGCACAAACAGGCCCCCCACGTGGGGGGGGGGGGGGGGGGGCGTTTTAAAAAAAGGGGGGGGGGGGGGGCGCGGCATGTAGCCGCCACCGCCCTTCCCAGGAAGCGGGGGCTTAGCCCCCCGCGTGCAGCCACCGAGCGGCGCCGGGCCGACCCAGGGGGGGGGGGGGTCGGGCCGGGTCGGCCCGGACCCGGACCCCCCCGTTTCGAACCAGTTTCGGTCTTTTGGCCATAACTTGAGCCTCGGACCTCCGATGGACGAACCGTCTGCGGAAACACGATCCTTGGATCGAGACGGTAGTTTCGGTATATCGCACTCAAGGTTTCGGATTACTTTGAGTTCGGCCGGGTTGGTTCGTTCACGAAACCAACCGGGCCTTCGGAGCGGAAACGCTCATATCTAGAGCTACGGACGTCCGATTGACGTGCCGTCAGCCGTGTTGTGTTCCTCTTAGTGAGGCGGATCTTTTGGAATACTCCGCCCGAGGTTTGGACGCAGGTGGAGTACGGTCGGGTTGGTTTTTCCTTAAAAACCAACCGGGCCCCGGGGACGAAAATGCCAATAACTCTCAGACCGGGCGTCTGATCGACGCACCGTCTGTTGCGTTGAGTTCCTGTTGACGATACGGAACTTTTGGATACATCAACTCTGGTCTTCGTGACAGTTGAAGTATCAGCCTCTCGGCTCGTGGAGCGGACTCTCCGAACGAGCTTGCTGTGTGCGGGAACCCTAGTGCTGGCTGCGACTGTTACTGTGACCGCTACTGCTACTACTGCTACTGTGACTGCGACGACGACAGTACAGAGATCCTGTGTGGATTCGACGACGACGACTACAGCACTCAGCGATCCTACGTGGATCAGTGCTAAAGGTCCTGTGTGGGCCCGATCCTGTGTGGGTCCGATCCTGTGTGGGTCCTTGCGCTCAGCGGTCCTGTGTGAACCAGCGCCTACAGGTCCTGTGTGGGCCCGATCCTGTGTGGGGCTTTGCGGGGGTTAGTTACCTATCGATCCTTCGTGGGTCCGACGACTTAGATGGATCAGTGATCATCTTTATCGTCCTTTGAAGAAGTATACCTGTGTGAGCTGAATCCTGTTGCTTTCCTGTGTGGATTTTGTTGTGCAATCCTTTGTGGATTACGTTTTTCTTTCCTGTGTGGAATACGTTTACTTTCCTGTGTGGACTGAGTTGTACTTGGGCTCGGAGGTTGGAGCGTATTTGAATTGATGACTTAGGTATATGTATGGGCATATACCTAAGCAGTGTCGGTTGTTACTTCGTGATTATACCTTTCTTCGTGGTTTATCCTTTGTGGATTTGAGAGACCTTCAGGGGTCTCGGGGTCCCTACTGAGTAGCTTATACTCACCCCTGCACGGGCTTTGCCCGCACTACGTTGTGTTGGTTGCAGACGACGGACAACGTTGACCTTAGCTGAGGCTTGTAGAGCGGGACGGTACCCAGAGGTGGACCACTGGGCGGGACGTACACGGAGCAGACGGCGGGACCTGTGGAGCAGAGGAGCTATCTGTACCCACCCTTCAGGTGGGATTTCCAGTGGACAGCTCGGTGTAGCGGCATTTACTTTTCAGTTGCTGTTTTCCCTTTCGAGTTGTACTTTACTTTCAGTTTTGGGTTTGTATTCTGGCCCATTTACTTTTCCGCACTTTCAGTTGTACTCTGCTTTTGTTTAGTGTTTACTTTCCGCTTGCTTTCTCTGTAGTGTTTGTTTACCTTACAAAGGCAATGCCTTCCCTTTTTATCGGGATTTACGCCTTGGTGCTAGTCGCCAGCCCCTGGCCTATGGAAGGCGGGCTTGGGGTAGTCACGGCACGGACCCCGAGGGCGGGTCGTGACAAATTGGTATCAGAGGAGTTCGGTTCTACCGCAAACTCTGATCTTTTCTATGTGAAGCAATAATGTTTAGCGTATTGAGTGTGGTTATCAGTCCAGGGAGTCCAGTGTTGGTGCGGCGGCCGACGTATCCGTACACCAGGACCCTGACTTCTGATTCCCGACTTAATGCACGAAAACATTGATTGCGTGTGTGTTTCAAAGTTTTCTTTGTGATTACTTTTATCAGCTCACCAGGTATACTGTTCTGACCGTGGCGCACCTGTTTCCTTTTCAGGATGGCCCCACGACGGCAGCCAGCTAGGGTTCCGAGAGTCGAGCGAGACGACAGCCCACCGAGCGACGAGGCCTCGGTGCAGGGACCTTTTCCAGTAGTGGCACCGGCGGTAGCTTTACCCGCCGAGCCCCCGATGCTTCCAGCAGCAGCCGCTGACGATGCACGTCGCCTCAGCGCACTGCATGAGTTTCAGCGCCAGCGACCGCCCAGGTTTCGTGGGGAGACGGATCCCCAGGCAGCAGAGGACTGGCTGGAGGCGGTAGTACGAGTGTTTAGGCTAGTGAGGACACCAGCAGACCTCATGGTGATCCTCGCTGCGAGCCTACTACACGCAGCAGCAGGACGATGGTGGAGCTTGATGCTCCAGGTGCACGATGAGGCATCTCTACTTTGGACGGACTTTGAGAGCCTCTTCCGCTCGGAGTTCGTCCCAGCCACCCTTCGTGCGGTGCGTATCCAGGAGCTTCTACAGCTGCGGTAGGGCAGCATGACGGTCGCTCAGTACTCGGCGAGATTTACCGATCTCTCGCGCTACTCGACCGACATGGTACGGGACCCATTCTTCCGGGCCCGGACCTTCGAGCAGGTTTTGAGACACGAGATCAGGGCATCGCTGATTTCCCTCAGCATACCGACTCAGACAGGAGTACTAGAGCGGGCCCTTCTGATAGAGAGCTTCCTTGCTGAGTCTACACCAGCACAAAGACCCACCGTTGGGTGGCACGTGGCAGAGTCATCTGCAGCAGGCAGTCGACGGATGACTCAGGGGTCCAGACAGACCAGACCTTCGGGCAGACGATCTCAGGGCACTGGCTCAGCAGTGTGGGGCACACAGCGCGGAGCCAGTCTTACGAGAGGCAGACAGTGCTACTCGTGCGGCGGGCAGGGCCACATGGCTCGTGACTGCCCGACCCGCCGTGCCGAGGAGCAGCAGACAGTTGATGGACCACCAAGGCAGAGGCAGAGGGTCGACCGTGGCGGTCCGCAGGGAGGAGGCGGACGAGGCAGAGGAGCTGGACGAGCAGCCGGTGGTGGCCGACGCTTTGAGGCTCTACCACCACCACTACCAGGAGGTCCACCCCGACCACAGGGAGCTATCGGGCAGCGATAGGCTCAACTCCAGGCAGCAGAGGCCTACGACCACGGCGCACCTGAGATGATTCGAGGTACTATCTGTGTCTATTCCACCCTTGCTGCAGTTCTTTTAGACACAGGAGCGAGTCACTCTTTCATAGCCGCTGCCCTTGTTCGGATCTCGGAGATTCCGACAGAGCCGTTGGCTCGATCCTTACGGCTAGAGACTCCCACGGGAGCAGACTCGACGATTACGCACTGGTGCCGGCAGTGTGAGCTTACTCTAGGAGGTGAGAGCTTCGGCTGGGATCTTCTTGTAGCAGCGTCGAGGCCTTACGACGTCATCTTGGGCATGGATTGGCTATCCACGGTCCATGCACAGATTGACTGTTTTAGGCGCAAGGTGCGATGTGTACGCACCGACGGGAGCAGGTTCACCTTCACCGGCGAGAAGGGAGCCTTAGCAGCACAGGATGGACTTCCGCGGAGGAGAGGACAGCCCATCACTCATCAGTTGGCTAGCCTTATCCTTGGAGCAGTTGACGTGCGGAGTCCTGGTTTTTCTGCAGTGGTGGATCAGTTTGCGGACGTTTTTCCCGACGATGTTCCAGGGCTACCTCCTCGCAGAGAGGTAGACTTTTATATTGACTTGTACCCCGGGACAGCCCCGATATCCACTCCAGCATATCGGATGGCCCCCGCCGAGCTTCGAGATCTACGTGTACAGTTGGAGGACTTGCAGGGCAAGGGGTTCATCCGACCCAGTGTTTCACCCTGGGCTTCCCCGATATAGTTCGCCAAGAAGGCGGACGGGAGCTTGCGACTTTGTGTTGACTATCGTCGCCTGAACCAGGTGACAGTGAGGAACAAGTATCCGCTACCGAGGATTGATGATCTCTTTGATCAGCTCAAGGGAGCACGGTGGTTCTCGAAGATAGACCTCAGGTCAGGCTATCATCAGCTCAGAGTCAGAGACGAGGATGTGCAGAAGACGGCTTTCAGATGTCGGTATGGCCACTATGAATTCTTGGTTATGCCATTTGGTGTAACCAATGCTCCAGCAGTGTTCATGGCTCTCATGAACAGGATCTTTCAGCCATACCTCGATCGGTTTGTCGTGGTCTTCATCGACGACATTCTGATTTACTCTACGGCAGAGGAGGAGCATGCCTATCACTTGCGAGTTATACTAGACACACTCCGAGAGCACCAGCTTTATGGTAAGCTCTCGAAGTGCCAGTTCTGGATACGTGAGGTCCACTTCTTGGGACACGTTATCTCTGAGGCGGGAGTTGCAGTGGATCCCGCGAAGATTGAGGCTGTGTTAGCATGGGAGCCACCCAGGAGCGTGACTGAGGTTCGGAGTTTCTTGGGACTAGCTGGATACTATCGGAGATTCGTGCTAGAATTCTCTAGAGTTGCGGAATCACTAACAGCTTTGACGAAGAAGGGGAAACCCTTCGTGTGGTCAGACAGATGTCAGCAGAGCTTCCAGGAGCTGAGACAGAGATTGACTAGCGCACCTATCTTGAGGTTGCCTGAGGAGGGAGTAGAGTACGTAGTCTACTGCGATGCATCAGGGACCAGACTCGGATGTGTTCTGATGCAGGAGCGGGCCGTGATCGCCTATGGATCACGACAGTTGAGGCCGCATGAGCAGAACTACGCTACCCATGACCTGGAGCTAGCAGCAGTGGTCTTCGCTCTGAAGACATGGCGACACTATCTGATGGGCGAGCGCTTTACAGTCTTTTCCGATCATCAGAGCCTCAGGTATATCTTTTCGCAGAAGGACATGAACCTGAGACAGCGGCGATGGCTCGAGTTCCTCCAGGACTATGACTTTGAGATAGTCTATACTCCTGGGAAGGGGAACGTAGTAGCCGATGCCCTCAGCAGGAGGACGGGAATTCAGCTACTTGAATAGGTGACGGAGCAGCTAGCCTCTTTGCAGATATCCTTCATGGATAGAGATGGAGCAGCCTTCCTCCAGTCTCTCACAGTCACCCATCCACTACTGCAGCGAGTCAGGGAGGCACAGCGTGAGGACGCTGACTGTGAGACACGGCGTGCACAGATATCCTCGGGACAGGCACCTGATGGTTTCTCCCTTGGAGCAGAGCACGACATCCTTTTCAGAGGACGTACCATGGTACCAGTAGCTTTGCGAGAGGAAGTGCTGAGAGAGTTTCACACTTCTCCTTTGGCGGTACATCCTGGAGTGGTGAAGATGTACCAGGACCTCAGACGACAGCACTGGTGGCCGGGCATGAAGAAGGCTGTAGCAGAGTTCATTTCTCGATGCCTCACCTGTCAGCAGGTGAAGGCAGAGCATCAGGTACCAGCAGGCTTGGTACAGCCCTTGGAGGTTCCAGAGTGGAAGTGGGACGGTATATCTATGGATTTCGTGACTGGACTTCCAAGCACTTCCAGAGGTCACGACTCCATCTGGGTGATTGTTGACCGACTCACCAAGTCGGCACACTTCTTACCCATCAGAGAGCAGGGCTCAGTGGAGAGCTTGGGACGTCTCTACGTTCAGGAGATTGTGCGGCTCCACAGCGTGCCATCATCTATCGTCTCCGATCGAGATGCTCGCTTTACTTCCCGGCTTTGGAAGGGGTTACAGGAGGTGTTCGGGACGCAGCTACATCTGAGCACAGCCTTTCATCCTCAGACGGATGGTCAGACGGAGAGGACCATTCAGACTCTCGAGGACATGCTCCGCGCATGTGTCCTCGACTTTGGTCGTAGCTGGGAGGACCACCTACCCTTGGTGGAGTTTGCGTACAACAACAGCTACCACTCCACCATCGGGATGGAACCGTACGAGGCGTTGTACGGCCGACCTTGTAGATCTCCTTTGTGCTGGACAGACCCCGGAGAGTCAGCACTGGTGGGACCGGAGATGGTCCAGGCCACGACAGAGATGGTCCAGGTCATCCAGGAGCGGATGAGGACAGCTCAGAGTCGGCAGAAGTCATATGCTGACAGGAGGCGGAGGCCACTAGATTTCGAGGATGGCGACCATGTCTTCTTGCGGGTCTCACCTCGACGTGGTATTCGGAGATTTGGCCGAGGCGGCAAGTTATCTCCGCGCTTCATCGGACCCTTCCAGATTCTCAGAAGGATTTTGAGGTGGCTTATCGCCTGGCTCTACCACCTCAGTTGCACCGGGTGCACGACGTCTTCCACGTATCTCAGCTGAGGAGATACGTGCACGACCCGACGCACATCATTGACCATGGGGAGCTTGACGTTGACGATGGGGCGACTTTTACGGAGGTCCCGGTGGAGATAGAGGATCGACTGGAGCGGGTCCTGCGTGGGCGATCGATACCTCTTGTGCGCATCAGATGGCAGCACGGGAATCTCCAGGAGAGCACATGGGAGCGGGAGGCTCAGATGCGTGCTCAGTACCCTCATTTGTTTCCCTAGTTTTGATGTATCTTTACGGGGACGTAAAGCCCTGAGGTGGGAGTAATGTAAAGACCCGTAAAATTCAAGGGAAATTTTTTCTTAACTTTCTTTAGAATTTTACAAGAGCGCGGTTTCTGACGGAACCTGATTCCGAGGCCCGGAGTGCCCGGAATCAATTTCTGAAGTTTGGCTCGGGTACGTTCAGTGAACGAACGAGCGGGATTTCCTAACTTTTGATCCGGTGCTCGGAATTGAAATCCGAGGGCACCGATGAACTCGCAGCGCCGATATTCGCTTAAAGAGACCTTTTCGGAAGTTGCGTTTGTTGCGGGTTCAAAGTTAGTTTTTGGGAGTTTTATAAAAAGTTGAATAAAAAAATGTGGATTCTTTTTATTTCACTTTTGTAGGTTAACTCCTCTCAAAAGGAGTTAGGGGTGGGACCCACACCCACTTAACCTCCCTTGAGAGGATTAAGTGTGGTGGGACCCACACGAACCTAAACCTCTCAACTTCCCCCTTAAACTCCCCTCTCTCCCTCTTAAATGTTTGTAAACATAACATCTAATTAATTACACATGACATGTTAATTAATTAAGTGTTATGTTTTTGAATTTGATGTTTTGAATTCCTAGGCTTGGTAAATAAAATAAGGAGGGACGTTATTTTATTTTGTTAGCCAACTTGTGTGGATTTCATTTTGAGAGCTCCTCCTCCATCTTCTTCATCTTGACGAAGAACGCTCATCTTGACGAAGAACGCTCAAGCTCCGACGAAGAACGCCGATCCACTCTTCTTCGTCTTCCGTGTCAACGAGAGGGAATGCCGCTTCCTCCTCGGATTCCCTTCGTCGACATAAGAGGTTTCGCCAACGACGTATCACATCGGACGCATCTCTTCGTCAACGGATTTGACGAACGACGACCGCAACGCCCGATCTCCGCGACGTCGACTTCCGCGGACGTTGGAAAATCCTCGAACTTATACCCAAGGTAGGGGTTTTTGTTTATTGTTTAATTATTATATTCTTGCTCGTGGATCGCATGACTAACGTGAGGAATTTTGAATAATTTATGTTGTGTTGTTATTTAACGTGAGGGGGGCCGGACCGCACGAACACGGCCGAACCCCCCTCTACCGTTCTTGTTGAATTGCTTGCAGGTGGATGAATCAAGGTGGCATGGTGCCGACGCACCACGCGGATATTCGCCCAATCCTTATTGCGCGACACCGTCGCGCCGCGCCATGGAAGAAACATCAAGAACGCGACTCCGTCGCGCCGCGTTGAAGAAATCAAGATGCGACGGAGGGGCGCGGTGTCGTCGCACCGCGCCGGATGACGAAAACCGCGGCCGGTTCCGGGCCGCGGCGGAAGAGAACACCGGCGGCCGGGCCGCCGGCGTCGGAAGCCGAAGGGGGGACCGGAATTTCCGGTCCCATTGGAGAAAACCGGTCGGCCAGCTGGCCGGCCGGATGGCATTAAACCAGGGGAATTAATCCCCCGACCATCACATAAAACCCCCCCTCTTTATGAGGGGGGGGGGGGGGGGGCAGCCGGCCCCCCGGTTCCGCAAAAACAGGCCCCCCACGTGGGGGGGGGGGGTTAAAAAAAACGGGGGGGGGCATGTAGCCGCCGCCACCCTTCCCAGGAAGCGGGGGCTTAGCCCCCCGCGTGCAGCCACCGAGCGGCGCCAGGCCGCCGCGGCCGTCGCGCCGCCGCGCCGCCAGGCCGCCGCACCGCCGCCGGCCGCCTCGCCGCCGCTGCGCCGCCGCACCGCCGGCCGGCCGGCCGGCCGGGCCGACCCAGGGGGGGTCGGGCCGGGTCGGCCCGGACCCGGACCCCCCCGTTTCGAACCAGTTTTAGTCTTTTGGCCATAACATGAGCCTCGGACCTCCGATTGACGAACCGTCTGCGGCAACGCGATCCTTGGATCGACGCGGTCGTTTCGGTATATCGCACTCAAGGTTTCGGATTACTTTGAGTTCGTCCGGGTTGGTTCGTTCACGAAACCAACCGGGCCTTCGGAGCGGAAACGCTCATATCTAGAGCTACGGACGTCCGATTGACGTGCCGTCAGCCGTGTTGTGTTCCTCTTAGTGAGACGGATCTTTTGGCATACTCCGCCCGAGGTTTGGACGCAGGTGGAGTACGGTCGGGTTGGTTTTTCCTTAAAAACCAACCGGGCCCCGGGGACGAAAATGCCAATAACTCTCAGACCGGGCGTCCGATCGACGCACCGTCTGTTGCGTTGAGTTCCTGTTGACGATACGGAACTTTTGGATACATCAACTCTGGTCTTCGTGACAGTTGATGTATCAGCCTCTCGGCTCGTGGAGCGGACTCTCCGAACGAGCTTGCTGTGTGCGGGAACCCTAGTGCTGGCTGCGACTGTTACTGTGACTGTTACTGCTACTACTGCTACTGTGACTGCGACGACGACAGTACAGATATCCTGTGTGGATTCGACGACGACGACTACAGCACTCAGCGATCCTACATGGATCAGTGCTATAGGTCCTGTGTGGGCCCGATCCTGTGTGGGTCCGATCCTGTGTGGGTCCTTGCGCTCAGCGGTCCTGTGTGAACCAGCGCCTACAGGTCCTGTGTGGGCCCGATCCTGTGTGGGTCTTTGCGGGGGTTAGTTACCTATCGATCCTTCGTGGGTCCGACGACTTAGATGGATCAGTGATCATCTTTATCGTCCTTTGAAGAAGTATACCTGTGTGAGCTGAATCCTGTTGCTTTCCTGTGTGGATTGTGTTGTGCAATCCTGTGTGGATTACGTTTTTCTTTCCTGTGTGGAATACGTTTACTTTCCTGTGTGGACTGAGTTGTACTTGGGCTTGGAGGTTGGAGCGTATTTGAATTGATGACTTAGGTATATGTATGGGCATATACCTAAGAAGTGTCGGTTGTTACTTCGTGATTATACCTTTCTTCTTGGTTTATCCTTTGTGGATTTGAGAGACCTTCAGGGGTCTCGGGGTCCCTACTGATTAGCTTATACTCACCCCTGCACGGGCTTTTCCCGCACTACGTTGTGTTGGTTGCAGACGACGGACAGCGTTGTCCTTAGCTGAGGCTTGCAGAGCGAGACGGTACCCGGAGGTGGACCACTGGGCGGGACGTACACGGAGCAGACGGCGGGACCTGTGGAGAAGAGGAGCTATCTGTACCCACCCTTCAGGTGGGATTTCCAGTGGACAGCTCGGTGTAGCGGCATTTACTTTTCAGTTGCTATTTTCCCTTTCGAGTTGTACTTTACTTTCAGTTTTGGGTTTGTATTCTGGCCCATTTACTTTTCTGCACTTTTAGTTGTACTCTTCTTTTGTTTAGTGTTTACTTTCCGCTTGCTTTCTCTGTAGTGTTTCTTTACCTTACAAAGGCAATGCCTTCCCTTTTTTTCGGGATTTACGCCTTGGTGCTAGTCGCCAGCCCCTGGCCTATGGAAGGCGGGCTTGGGGTAGTCACGGCACGGACCCCGAGGGCGGGTCGTGACAGAATAACTCTAACATGTTTATTGATTGTAAATTGTGAATCACATGTCTAATTAATTTATCAATTAATTGAATTTATATGGTGACCATTTTTCATTTCAGCATACATGAAAATGAAATAATAATTTATTATAACATTGGTAGGATGAGAACTAAATGCATAATATTAAATATAAGGAAACCAATGGATAGCTAAGATGTGTCCAATTCATTAATAATTTGACCAATAATGAAAGTCACATAGATAATTGTTTTATGGTTATAAGTTTAATCATGATTTTTATTTATATGATGTTTTTTGAATTGGAGGCAGCTGGTGATCAAGGTGTTTGGAAACCCAAAGTTGACAAACACATTCTCCATGTACTCCTATGTTTTATCAGTATCATTCATGGACCCATCTTGATTCCTTAGTATTACTACTTATTTGTTCAACCCACTAATTACGAATATTAAAACTCTTAGAATGAAAATCAATAATATTGTATAATTTGAAATCGAATTTAAAAAAAAGGGGAGGACCATACCAATTTTTCATTATCAGGAGTACTATAAAACTCAACTTTCTTTGATATGAAATTTAAAATCATGGTTTATGTATTAAACATAATATGAAGTGAAACCTTAACATTATATGATACTTGATCTGCTTGAGAAAAGTCCCACTTAATAAAAGTGAACATGTTGACAACAAATTCATTTGTATGGATTATAAACAATTAATACATGGAATACATTTAGTCAACAAAAAATATATATATTATTAGATATAAACCATTTTACATTATATATGAATCATTTTTATTCCTCTATTATTCTATATTCATAATAAATATCGTTTACCATCAATATTTTTTCACCAATTTTTGATTCGAATTCTTGAATTTCTTAATAATATGGAAAACAATAGTATTCCAATAACTTATATAAGGCTCTAGATGATATGATTTCTTATGAAGGGAAATTTTTCCATACCCATGGAGTCCCACAACATTTATTAACAATATGAACAATTTTTATCATCAAAAATAATTAAATAAAAAATCATTGTAAAAATTTCATTAATTTGTAAAAAATTTATATTTACAAAATCAGGGAAAATCATACAATATTACCATACTGATTTCTTTTTGATACAGAGATTGTACAATATTTAATTCCAGCCTATAATATTCTATTGAACAAGGGTATGTGGATTTTTCTTGTTTTTATTGATCAATATACCAACATGATTTATATATTATCACCCTCTAATGGGGTGGAATGTCCTAACCATGGTTCACCAATTGTTATAAAGTTGGGTATTATATTTGGTTATGGTTAGTCATCAATTTATATAGAGATAATTTCCAATCATGGTCAATAATATCCTACCCCTCCCATCCTAAAAAAAGCTTCATACATCCTCAAAAACCCTTTTATATCTCACAACTGTGGTTCAAAAACATTGAAAGGGTATTAGTTGAATTTTGGGAAGGAATCTATCATAAAATATTAATCATTGATTGTCACAAAAAACCTTTTTTACATGGGGTTGCTGATAATTATTTAGGATATTGGTACCTTGCAGAATGAATATCCCATTTTCTCAGAGAAGGCGAGAGCAAAGCGTGGTGTCATGTAAGGTGTCATCACAAAAGGAATGGTTCTCCTCTACCCTAAAACTAACAAATTCCAACATAAAATCACTCTCAAAATGGTATTGGATGATAATAATCTTATACACATCCAAAATATCTAGTTTGGGCATTGGATCCATGTTTTTTAGGTTAAGATACCTCACTTGACCCTTTGGTTTCTCTACTACCTTCAAATAATCCTTTTAAATCCAATTGGATTTCCATTTCAAAGAAAACAAATTTTACAAATAATTTCTCAACATGGATCAAATGAATAAATAAGCACAGAAGGTGAAAAATTCTAAAAATACCCTAAAATCATGACAAAATAGAAACAAATCATTAAATAAACATATATGTTTATGATAGTATGATATATCACATCACATCAAAATGGTACTAATAACATTCATAATGTAGCTAAACCAACCTAGAATGAGTAATTTTCACATGTTGATCAAACCATCGGTCCTATCAAGAGTTGGTTTAAAACTGTTTTCTAGTAATCTAATCAATAATGTAGGCTCTCAGATTCATCCTTTAGCCCAACTCTAAGAGCTCACACAGACTCTTGGAAAATATCCATGGAATATATCTTGGTGTTTCTACAAAAAATATCACATGGTCTTCCTTCAAAAATATCACACGGACCCTTAAACAATCCTATCACACACACCATAGTTTACCCATGTTCAAATCTACACCACATAAACAGAAATCATGTTTCACATAAATCCATGCCACATCACCAGCCATTTTCATAATCAAACATGCACATTTTATCAAAAAAAAATCAAAATGGAAAATTAATTTTTAAATCCATTATAGAAATCCATTTAAATATGTAAAATCACTTTGATTCTTTTAATCGAAAACATGGTTTGAATACATTATAATCCTATTTGAAACCAGACATTAAACAACCAAATTCCCAAATCAATCCATAAATAATAGAACACATGGGATAGAAATAAACAAATAATATGAAATTTTTTAATTTAGACCAAAACAAATCTAGATTATAAATTTAAAGTTAATAGATAAAAAGCATTTTTAAATAAAAACACCTAACTCGGATTCTGTCCAAATATCATCACATCAGATGAAAACCACCTAAAAGAGGTAGAATGAGGCTTGACACTCCTAATACACATGAAATCTACCGAAACCCCCCATCAAATTCCCTATATTAGGAAAACACCTCCATTAGGGTTCCGCACTTCAACAAAAATGGAATAACAAGAATGAATTATGTGGAAGGAAGGAAAAAATATAATGGATTTGGACTTACTTCAATAAAAATCATCATGAACATATGAGAATCCACCAAAAAAGTACCTTATAAGCTCCACCACCAAGGACAAGGGGTTATACATGATGTGAGGATGAAAAATGAGGCCCAATGAGTACCAAAATAATGTGGTTCCAGCCTAAAACCCTAAACATTATTAACCTAGGTGAACTGATACTGGGAGAAATACCTGATCACCAATTTGAAACAAAATTGGGTGATGAAGATGGTCAAATTTTGACTTTTGGTGACACTAAGATATTTTAACCCTTTTTGAATTTTCCATACTGTCTTAGCTGTCTCCTTGATGAGACTCGATATAACCAAGGTATTCCTTCCCTCCCATAGACTAGTACAACAAGGATTGGAATGGAAATTCAGAAAAATCATTAAATGGTTACATCGAGATTGAAGAAGGGTAACTTTTTTCATAGGTAATATCATCAAACAAAATTTGACATCCCCATGAACCATCAAAATTAATCAGAGATGCTCTTAAAAAATCAATGAGAGTCTATATGTATATCATAGACTAATAATTCATCTTCATTTGATATATAATTCTTAACATGATCTTGGGTCCTAATGTTTCCTAATGTATCTTCCTAAATCACGAAGTTAAATTAGAATCCTTGTCTGTAACTATCACTGATGGAACTTCATGATTCTGAAAAATTTCTAGAACATATAGGAAGCCGAGGTCATCTAACTTCATCGACTCCCTAATTGGTAAAAATTTGGATTATTTCATTAACATAACAATAAGAACCCATTTTTAATGTTTACCACATGTTTTATAAGTTATCTCAATGACCAAATCGATAGATATCTCATCCCACCTCTACACTAGAATTTGCAGTGGTTGGAAAAACCAGGATAGCCTCTAATGCACGTCTATGATCCTCTGACAAGACAACCATTTGGAAACAATGTTGGACACTACACGACTAATCATAGGGCAACAATAACAATGTATCAAGGAATAAAAAATATTTGTTACCCTGGGGTGAACAACCTAATATTAATGATGCACCTTATAAATTACCTCATGCCTCATGCTTAAGGGAGCAACCGTACACCTATTAATAATGATAGAACCTTGAGGTGACTGAGTCCAATCACATGAGGTCTCCCCAATATTTTGAGGAAAACTAATATGATATAATTTAGGGTCACATACTTTCTGACTCCTAACCAGATTGATAAGTGATTGTGTGACCTACACAATATACAAGAACACCCACTCTTCATCCTCATGTACATATAGAATTAGATCAGAAAAATAATCATTAGGCCCCCTCATCTACTGAATCCTAAACAACATATAATAAAATATTCATTCCCGACATCTCAGTGACCACATTCCCATTCCTAGTTGTAACAGATATCTTCAAATAAGAAAACTAGAGGTAATCTACCTGGTTATTTTATTTGAGTATTAGGTCCCTATACGTGAAAATCATCATCAAATTTTAATTATTTGAATATATTGTAATCCTCTCCTCAAAGAGTTAATATCTTTATTCATTTAATGCACACATCAATGATTATAATTCTAGGTCATGGGTTGGATATTTATACTCATGTGGGGGTAGCTTCCTTGATCCATTAGGTGCACATTGTCATCTAGAATTAGCACACAACAAAAACCCGCATACTAAGAATAAAAAACATATATTAATATCCTTTGAAAAAACTTTTAAAGAAATATAATGTTTTAAATACATATATATATATATATTTGATATGTATATCTAGTAAAAAAATTAATAGAAATTTTATAATTTGTTTTTATCACAAATATGATAAATACAATACATGGTGGAAAAATATGGATATGAAATATTAATACAAGTACCACTTCAGATCATGTTTCTTCATTAAAAAACACCTTTCTCTTATATTATCATAGAAATGCAGGAACATAAATTAAAATATGAGGGAGACACAACAAAATTACTTGGTTGACCCACACTATGATTCATTGAAGGAAAATATATATGCAATGTGACTACATACAAATTCAACTGAAGCGCATTGTTGTTACAAATTATAGAGTTGATTACCTATTCATCTTAGTTTACAACCAATCACAGTGTGAAATATCACTACTCTCTACTATAGTTTGGACACTGCTCCTTTAGAAAAAATATATCTTTATCGGTAGAAAAAATATTTATTAACCAAAATTTAGTGCATCATTAAGTTCCAAATTCATTCACATGATGAATAAGTCTTCACAACATATTTTATAAGAAACACCTTCTCGTTCATATGATATTTAATTGTTCTAGAAACAACATTATAGGCTTCAGGAAACATCATAATTCATCACATTAATATCCTAATTTTGTGATTCTACCTACATTCTTGATGCTATCTAATTTCATGAATCACACATAGACTTCTCAAAATCTCACTATATTAAAAAATATCACTTATCATTTGCGATGATCACTCTTTTTGTGACGGTTAATTAGACTATGTGATGTTTACAACTTTCTAGAGTCTCTCAATATTTATGATGTTCACATAATTTTTGATTATCACAACATTCACGATTCTTAAAAAACCTCATGAAGATCACATATCCTTCAAGAACTACCTTTCTCTATGAAAGAGATAATCTTATGAATACCATTGTGTAGAAACATCCTTTATGAATTATCTTCACGAATTTAGATAAATTGGATTTTTGTTAAAGCTTTATTTCTTCCAACTAATGGGTAGACTCATATTTATAAATGCATGCTCCCCTTCATGAAGATTTTAACCCTGCAAGGGCCTTCCTATAATGCTCCCCATTCTTTTTTGTGATGATCCATTTAATTATGAAGCCCCCCTAAAAATTTCTGATTTAGTGAAGCTTCTCATAATCATGACGCTTGAGATCATTTCTCAATGCCTCATCCACTCATTAAAAAACCATATTTGGGAACCTTAAATCCAATGTGTCAACAGATTCTAGGTGTCATTACAAATCTCAACATCTTCTTTAACATCCCAGGTATATATAGAATATTTCATTTGCTTATTTTATAAATTTTTTGAATTATATATTAATTTTACTTTAATGGGGATTCCATGTTCTATGGAATACCTGATACATGACAATGGGTTTATTTGTAAACATACGTTGCACACAACGTTGATTTATGCTTAAAAGTATTAACATAATATTATTATCTTAAATGGCAGTTAACGCATAGC
The DNA here is from genome assembly GCA_963277665.1 of Viscum album. NCBI lineage: Eukaryota > Viridiplantae > Streptophyta > Magnoliopsida > Santalales > Viscaceae > Viscum > Viscum album. The sequence goes on from OY728143.1 coordinate 1,696,516,426, forward strand.
CATTTTATTAGTGGGAATGAACAAAACTAACCATATTATGATTGAATATATTTCATAAATTATTTTACATTTATCCAATAAATTTTATAGGCTTTAAATTTTAATGAATCTAAATTTAAGAAAAAATACTCTAATATTCTTTAAAAGGTCGATTTAATAGCTTTTGTTGGGGATCCCACTTCAAATCATTTTTTTCACTTTTATATGTTCTATTTGACAAAAGTAAAATCTTCTATAGAATCAGGACATTTAAATTTACTTTGGAAAAATTTTTGGTGTTTTTCTAATAAAATTCATTTTTTAATGAATAGTGAAACATACTGTATTTTAATTCAATACTACCTTTTAGTATAATATATTTATATGGTTAGATTATCTTTTTAATTGGTTTTAAAGTGAAATTAAATTATATTTTTAACATTTAATCCAATTTTGGTCATTGGGATTAATTTCACGTTGAAATTGGACATAAACACGTTTCAATCTTTTGATAGTTATTATTTCTTAAAAGCTTTTTTTTTGTTTTGGAAACGGGAATAAATTTTAAATTAATTAATGCAACTTATTTTTTTAATTTCATAGAATAGAAATCATTTTGTAATTTTTAATATCAAATATATATTTGGATGAGTTTTTTCTATTTTTCAGAAAAACATCAGTTTTTGATGAATAGTGAAAACACTAAGTAGTAGATAGAAAACTGACATCATCATATAATTGATATATTACCACTTATGTGAATTAAATTAAGAAAATTTTACATAATAGGTTGTTATAAGTATGTAAATTTTGGTTCAATAAGTTCAAAATGTTTTTTGTTGAATAATAACTTTTGACTTTTATTTACAGTGATTATAGGTAAATAGGGTAATTCACGATAAAAATAATATTATAATAATATGAAATTACCTTAACAATTGCCCTAACCTTATTGGACAAGACATGACCTACAAATAAAGTCCTTGGGTGAGAGTTTTGGACTTTTAAATCCATTTGGGTAAGATAATGACAATAATATCTTTCTAATTAAAGTAAAAATAATAATATCATAAACATGTATTGTTTTGATAAAACAATTTTAATGTGGGGTTGTATAATTGATATATTTGACTATAAAAATTCAATAGAAATATATAAAGACTTAATAAATCATGGTAGTTTAATGATAATGTATAGATATCAAATAATTAAATTATTTATGACACAATAATGATGCAGTGTTTACCTCATTAATGAATGATTTAAATAAATGAGATTATAAAGATTAAAATAAAATCCAGAACTAGTCCCATTCTTATTGGATGATTTTATTTATAACATTAATCATTTTACCTAAGACTTTAGTAGGTTTTCGACCTTTATAAAACAAAAATCCTTATATAATAATATAATATTTTCAAACATTCCTAAAGAGCCGCTCCTCGCCCTTATAAAAGCCATAAACTCTAACCCCTTACTCACATATGTCAAGCCCCTTTTATCTTTCATACAATAACCAAATAAAATCTCTAGATCCCTATATTATACTTATGAGTGTTTCCATAGGCAGAAGGATCTTCGTGAAATACTTTTTGGTTCAAACCCAAGGGAGTTACCTGATTTAAAGGTGACATCTTTTCATAAGTTCATTTCTTTTATTTTACTTCTCCAACCCCCTAAACTCTTTTAATTCTTCTATTTTATAAGAAAACTAGTATCATAAATATACTAGGATTTTTTTATGATATGTATTCAATCTAAACTTACACACACCTCCATCTAATGGCTAAAGAACATACTGTTTCTCTGGACGACAAACTATTACCTCACAAAATGATGATAGTTAAATTGTCTCCTACTGAATAATATTGTGGAAATTATAGTGGAACTATCTTTATATGTGACATATATTATATTTATATTATCTTTATACTTTTTTATTTTTTATTTATATCATACCTTTGTGTTTTCCATAATGGGTAAATGAGATAGTTTCATTTGAGGAAGTGCGGACTACAGCCCCCTCAAAGTGATATGACTCATTCATGCCATATGTGGGAAATATAAATGACAGAGTTAATGAACATATATATGATAATATTCTATAATTCTAATATACCTATGTCTCAATAATTTTTAATACCATGAAAATACAAAACATAAATGAATGTAGTGTTCATGAGTATGTACGGCTTACCGTCTCCATGAACGGTGCATTGCATTTCTTACCTTCAAGTGTAATATACTGATATAAAAAGATGTATATAATGGATATATATGATATATATGATATATAAATCATGAATATATTTCTTTATATAATGGTATTTTTACCATAGGGACAACTTTTAATTAAAAGAAGTTCATTTTTACCCATGTTCCAAACATCGCCAAAATGTTCGATATGAACTCAAATAATTAAGTAATTTTTATAGTAAGTTAATAGGTGATATAAACAGAATAATAAACTTGAAAAATTTTCTTAATCATGTATAAATTAACTTAAGTTTATTATTCTAGAATAAAAAGGAACATACAAGAAAAGTCGTACTTGATTTTAGGGGTTTTCATCAAACTTTTATTCCTGTGAGATTCATGCTATATTTACAACTATTTCCTATTGTGTGTTCTATGTACTATCCATGATTTTATTATTTGTTTAATATACATAAATTTATGGGTATTTACATCTTCATTGTATTATCCTTCTTTCATGGGGTGTATGTTTCGTAAGTTACCAAATATGTAAAGGAGCCTTTCACTCTCCTTTTCTAATCAAAAAAGTCTTTTATGTTATGTGTTTAAAATTTCCATTTTTAATGTTGGGATATGCTATTATATATCCTTATTTATTTACATTTTATGTTCATGTTATGAGCGACCCCTTTCTCTCTCCTCAACTCATTTCTCCAATTTTAATGTGACACAGTTAGAGTGTCGAATTTTTTATAGGGAACTTCTTAACCCAATTTTAAATATTTAGGATAAACTTCTATTAGTGATTATGTCGTTATATTAATATGTGTGAATAAACTATGAATTTTTTTACAATTAATATCCAATTATATTTAGTGTATTTATATTTTTCAGACATAATTGTTTACTTTATTTATTTTTAATCTAAGGATATCATCTTTATAATTGATTTTGCCTCAATTTACCTTAAATTGAGACTTTGTTGACATTATGCACCAATTCACTTTTATATGGAATATATATTGTCCTTTGGAAAATTATATCATGAACACATTTGTTCTCATTATATTTTAAATTTTTTATTAAATTATATTCCTCAATTATTTGTATTCAAGAATCTCTCATTTGGTTAAGAACACCTTAACAAAAATATTATTTCAATGATTTATTGTTATAAATATTTCTCATTAATTTCCATGTTTTAAATTTTTTTATAATTTATTTATATGGACATTATTTTTTTAAAATGTTAATTCCATTAAAATATTTAAAGTTGTATGGGGAACATTGATTCAAAAATCTCTATATTAAACGGTTTTGAAAATGGTTTTGATAAAGCATTGATTTTGTTTATATCTTGGAATTATATATTGTTATTAGAATGTGGAAATGTTATCTTTCCCTTATTCTAATGTTATGTGTTTTGATTATGTTATGGTTATTGGGAATTTTTTATGTATACAGGTGGTTTCGTGATAAACCTAGGGCGGGTGAGCTTGAGACAGCTCTCCAATGAATTGGGTAATGTGATGAAGGTAAATGTTAATGTTTCTCCTAAGAGATTTAGGAAATATACAATGATGGGTATTCCAAAAAAAACTCCCTACATGTATTTGAATTCTATAACGTATTTATTTTATGTATTCCATTCGTTAAATTTATGATTTATGATTTTTGTCTGTAATTCATAAATCTTATGATTTCATAAGGTATGTTATGATTGAAAAGTATGGTTTCATTGATTTTAATTTATTGATGGGTTAATGTTTCCATTCATAATTTTATATCCTTTGTTCAGATTGGTTTTCTCATCCCAAGTTTTGAAAAAAATTTCACAGGATGTAAAAGATGAGTAGGGTCAACGATGAGATCAAGGAAAAATCAAGTTGTCTAAAACATGGAACGAGACATGTTACTTTTTTAGAGTTTTTATTTTATAAAAAAATGTAAACTGAGTAAAAGTGTCTACTTTGTAATTTGTTTGATGTAATTTAATATTTTTGGCCTAATTCTCTAAAATGTTAAACCTAAAATGACCCTCTATGTGATCTCATGATTTAAATCAATATTATTTAATGTTTAAGTTCAGGTCCTTATAGTTGGAATGAGAGGTCGGTTTAGATATCTGTAGAGGTTAGGGTGTTATCTGGGTGTAGGTAAAGGATCCCATATAACCAATAGGGTTATTTACATGTGGAAACATTAGTAAGGTTATGGTAAAAAAGGTTTATTGTATAAACACTTGAACACTTGTGATATAAGGAGGTTTATGGATTAGATTAATACAAAAAATTGTATATTAGCTATAACCTGTAGAGGATTTTATTATTATTACATTTTTTTGTTTCATGTTTATGTATTGATTATTTGAAGCAGAATAAGGTTCAATTGTCAAGTTGTAAGGAATGAGATCTTGCACAACCTCTTTATCCCACCCTGATGATTTGGTTAACACTATTATGGAAAAATCCTATTAGAATGATTTTTATAGCTTCTTGAGTATTCAAATCACATGCAAGAAGTTGTTTGATCTATCCAAAACCTACTCATTTCTAAAAAAAATTTATGGTTCCTATATATTTTTCATATTATTTCAATATTTCAACTTTTCCAATTCTATTGAAAAGTTAAATTACAGAAGAGGGGCGAAAGTCTACTTTTTGAATGTATGACAACATGCTGAAAGAGAAAGGGAACATCCTGAAGATCATGATATCTAGATTTAAGGTGTGATTTACATTTTTTATCAATAAATAATGAAGAATCATTGGATTGATATTTATAAATAATGAGTATATTCTATCTGCACGAATGATGTATTAAGAAATAAGGTGGAAATGCATAGTTCATGGATCATGATGACAATTGAATGATTCAAAATACTATATATAAGGGATTCAAGAGTTATGGTATATTTTAGGATGACGAAATGATTAAATGTATTAAGTCTATTTTGAGGATGGGATTACATTGGAAGTATTTTTATAGTATGTGTAAACCTAAAGTTTGATATATGAATATGTTATTCAAGGAATAATTATCTTTTCTTTTGTGGAGAAACGGTTGAAATTTTTATTTTCGAAGAATCTATGATTTTATTGTGGACATATGAAGATTTGGCATATTTGTGGAAATGATTAATCTATCTTAGAGAATATTTCATTAGGTTAATTACAATTTAGTATGGTACTTTAAGAGTAGTCGATGTTATTTGGAGATAAATGTTAAGATTTCTATGGAAGACAATGTGATTGAATTATTCTGATTGTTTGGGTTTCAATCATTGTCTGGATTATATTGAAGAATTTTTTGTAAAATTGTTTATTGAGTGGTAAATTTTGAACTTTGGGTATTGTTTGTTCAACTTTGGAGATTAAGAGTTGTTTTTCTTTTCATAATGGGTTATTTTTTGGGGGATTATCTGATCTTATACGAACAATTTTTGGTTTTGGTTAATGTATAAAGACATGGGGAATATATAGTTATTCTTTTATGGATTATGTTACTCTCTAGATGTTAATTCTAGAACTTCATGTGTGACCATATCCTCATGAATACTCCTCATTTAGAGAAAAGAGGAGTTTTTGTAAGAAATTTATTAAGGGATGAAACTCTACTTAAAAGGTAATAATATTTCCTTACGTTCTTAGTCAATCTCATAAATAAATTCATTAACATTATGAGAGGAAAATTAAATCAAAAATATTTTCCATTAACTTTTCTTACTGGTGATTCATAGACCGTTTGACCCATCACATGTTAGGGTTTTTCAGATTGTTTACTTTATCTAGTTCATGTTATTTACCACTCTCCCTCAAACCATGGTGGTTTTTTTCTCTTACATATTCATGTTTTCCTACATTGAATCCTAGTATGGGCAATCTTGGGTGACATTTTTATTTCACTTTCTTTCTTTTAAAGTGATATTTTTTATTCACTCTTTTTCTGATGTGGGACTTTTAATGATGTTTCCTAGCCCCATTTTAAAAAGGAAAGGACAAAATTTACAAAAGGGGGAAAGATGTAACATTCCAGGTACATAAATAATATGACATTTTCATATTTGTTTATGTTTGTTAATTAAATATTAATTTTACATTGATGTGGATTCCATGTTCTATGTCATACGTGATACACAACAATGAGTTTATTTGAAAACATACGTTGCACACAACGTTGAGTTATACTTAAAAATATTAATATAATATTATTAATTAAAATGGTAGATAATGCATAGTTGTTTTATTGGTGGGAATGAATGATACTAACCATATTATGATTAAATAGGCTTCTCAAATGTTTTTATTTTTATCAAATAAAAGATAAAGCCTTAAATAGTGAATGAATTTAATTTTAATCATAAATACTCAAATATTCTATAAAAGGTTAATTTAACACCTTTTGATGGAGAACCCTCATAAAATCTAGTTTTAGTCACTTTTATATGATATATATCACAAAATAAAATTCTACTTTAGAATCAGGACATCAAAATTTACTTTAGGTAAATGTTTTGTATTTTTTTAGTAAAATTCATTTTTTAATGAATACTGAAAATACTGTAATATAATTCAAAACTGTCTTTTAATCTAATTTATTTATATGGTTTGATTATATTATTAATTGTATTTAAAGAGAAATTAATTTATATTTTCACCATTTAATCCAATGTTGGTCATTGGAATTAATTTTAATTAGAAATTTGAAATAACCAATTGTCAATCTTTTGATAGTTATTATTTCTTTAAAACACAATTTTTTGTATAGATAAGGGGAATTAATTATAAATTATTTAATGAAACTTCTAAGGATTGAATTTTTTATAATAGATATCATTTTTTAATTCATAATATTAAATATTTCTTAGGTTGATTTTTTTTTAATTTTTCTAAAAAACTTCATTTTTTGATGAATAGTGATAACACAGAGTAGTAGTTAAAAACCGACTTCTTCATTTAAATGAAATTTTAAAACATCTGTTAATTTAATTTCGAAAATCCGACATACATTGTTGTTATCAACATGTAAATTTTGGTTCAATATGTTTTAAATAATTTTTGATGAATAGTAACTTTTGACTTATTTATCGCAGTTAAAGGTAAATATGTTAATTCAAGGTAAAAATAATATTATAGTAATATAAAATTACATAAACACTTGTCCAATATATATTTGAAGAGTCATGACCGATCAATAAAATCCTTGGGTGAGGTTTTCGTCCTTTGAAAGCAATTTGGGTAAGATAATGACATTAATAACTTTTTATTTAATGTAAAAATAAAAATATCATAAAGATGTATTGTGTTGATAAAACAATTTTAATGTGGGGTAATATAACTAATATATATGACTATAAATATTCATTAGAAAAATAAAACTATTTCCTACATCATTGTATTTTTATTATTATTTTTAGATATCAAATAAATAATATTATTTATGACACAAAAAATGATGCAGTGTTTACGTCATCAGTGAATGATTTAAATAAATAAGATTATAATGATTAAAATAATTTCCAAAACCTGTCCAATTATTATTGGATGATTTTTTTTGAACAAGGGTCATCTTTTCTTAGATTTTAATTTTTTTTGTACATTTAGAAACCTAAAATCATTATATAATTAAATAATATTTTTAAACATTCCTAAAGAGCCCATCATCCCCCTTATAAAAAGACCTCACCTATAACCCATTACTCACACCTCTAAATCCCCTTGGAATATCCAAAATTTTCCCAACTAATCTCCCAAGATCCCTATCTTCCATAAAGAATCCTTACCTTAGGCAAAATGTTGTTTAAGAAATCCTTTTGGTTCAAACCAAAGGGAGTTACCTGATTTAAAGGTAACATCTTCTCTTAATTTTCATTCTTTTAATTTACTTCTACAACCCCCTAAACTATTTTTATTCCTTAATTTAAAAAAAACAGTATATTAAAAAACTAGGTTGTTTTTATGAGAATTAGTTTTACTACACTTACACACAACTCCATCTAATGGTTAAAGAACATAGTGTTTCTGTGGACATCAAACCATTGCCTCATGAAACGATGATTGTTCAATTATATTATACCGCCTCTTATAGTAGCCATTATAATGGAATTTTATTTATATGTTATATATATTATATTTATATTATCTCTATATGTCTTTATTTATATTTATATTATACCTTTATATTTTTCATAATGGGTAATTGTGATAATTTCATTTCATGAAGTGCGGACTACCGCCCCCTAAATGTGATATGGATCGTTCATGCCATACGTGGTACATATAAATGATGGAGTAAATGAAATTATATTGGATATTATACTGGAATTATAATAAACCTATGTATCATTAAGTTTAAATTCCATAAAAATAAAAAATAGAAACGGAAGTAGTGTTCATGTGTACGTACGGATTACCATCTCCATGAACAGTGCATTTGATTCCTTATCTCCAAGTGTTATGTACTATTATAAATACTTATATATACTGGATATATATGATATAAATGATATATAAATCATGAATATCTTTCTGGAAAAAATGGAATTTTTTCCACAGGGTCAACTTGTAATTAACATAAGTACTCATGTTCCGAACATTGACAAAATCTCCGATATAAAGTCAAATAATAAACTAATTGTTATAAAAATTTAATAAGTGATATAAAAGTAATAATAAATTTATAATGGTTCTTAATAAATTTTAAATTATCTAGATTTTATTATTGACCAAAAACAAGGAAAATACAAGCCATGTCATACTTGAGGTAAAGGGTTTTCATCAATCTTTTTATTCCTGTGAGACCCGTGCTATATTTTCAACTATATACTTACGTGTGGTGTATGTAATCCCCATGATTGTATTATTTGTTTAATATAGGTTAATTTATGGTTATTTACATCTTAATTGTATTATCCTTCTTTTATGGGGCGTATGTTTTGTAAGTTACCAAATCAGTAAGGGAACCTTTCACTCTCCTTTTCTATTCAAAGACTTATTTTCTATTATTTCATTTAAATTTACATTTTCATATGTTGGGATGTGTTCTTATATATCCATATATTGGTAAATTTTCATTCCATGTGATGAGAGACAATTTTCTCTCCCATCAACTCATTTCTTGAATTTTGAAGCGACGCCGTTAGGCATTTGAATTTTTTTAAGGGAACTTCATAAAACAATATCAATTATTTGGGTTAAAATTATAGTGGTTATTATGTCGTTCTTTGAATATGTGTGAATTAACTATGATTATTTGACGCTTAATATCCAATGATATTGAGTTTATATATATTTTTAACACATAATTATGTATTTGACTTATCCTTATTCTAAGGATACCATCATTATAAGGGATTTCACCTCAATTTACATTCCATTGAGACCTTTTTGTTGTTATGCGCCAATTCAATTTTATATAGTATATAGAGTACTTTGTCATATTATGTCATTAATAAATTTATTCTAATTTTTTTAAGAAGGTCGTGCCTTGGTAAAATGACCAAAGTACTAATTATTTCATATATAAAAAGAGGGTTACTAGAGATGAAAAGATGGGAGTTTTTTACAATCATTTTGATAAAAATGAACCAGATTAGGAGGCAAGGCATCCATCCACGTCAGAACCTGGTTGTCACCTTTATTAGAAAGAGAATATGCAACCACATTGGCTTCAAAGAATATTTGTGTAGCAATGAAGTTGATCCCCAGGAGTTGATCCAAACATTTCATCCATCGAGTGGTGAGTGGCCAGGCAGGATGAGTCACTCCATTCCATAATGCTTGAACAATAGTGGTGGAGTCACTTTCTAACCAGATGTTCGTCCAACCTTTTTGAAGGTAAAAGGTGACAGAATTGATGGAAACCATCATCTTTGCTTCAAGCAACAAAGCAGTTCCACAGCTACTAAAAAAGAAACCATGAAAATGCCCACGATAATCTCTAAAAATCCCACCACAACCCGCTGGACCATGATTTCCCTTTGAGGCCCCATGAAGATTAACTTTAATCCATCCTGCATTAAGGTTTTCTAGAATACATCAAGAGTTCACTTAAGAGGACTGTAAATTCCATCAATCCAAAGTCTGCGAAGAATCTAAATGTTGCCAACCATGTTATTACAATGCGGTTTTTGAATTATGGCCACTTCATTAGTTGCAATGAGAAATCGAGCTTTACCTGCATTTAAGATTAATAAACCTTTACTGAAAATGATATTATTTCTATCATACCATATAACATGGAGAATTTCTACAACAGCAGTGATAAATATGTTTTTAATTTTCAGTGAGGCATCATGGTCAACAAATATCTTTAGATGCAATTCAAGAGTCTCGTAAATCATCCATCTGCAATTACAAATATGAAAAATGTAGTTCCACAAAGTAGAGGAAATAGCACAGGACAGAAAATGATGATCAACATCTTCCCAATTTTTATTTCATAAATTACATTTGGAGAATATTTTAAAACCAAAGGATTGAAGAAAGACCTCAGAGGGAATTCTATTATGAGCAATACTCCAAATAAGAGTGAGTTTTTTTGATAAATCCATGGTTTGTAAAAGTAATTCAACCTGTCAAAGTTGGATTCTAGTATTGGAAAATTATGTCCATAAAAAAAATTTGAGTCAAGAATGCCATTATGAGATGGTTCCCAGATGAGTAAATCCTCAACATTAGAAAAGGGATATTTTTCAATAATTTGAGCAATGTTGTCAGGGAGATCATGTCGGTGGGATTTATGAAATTTACCTATGGTGGAGTTGATATTCTCATGAGGGGAGTCAGAAGATAACCAAGATATGAGAGGAGCACTAGTCTAATTATCCATCCATAAGTTTATATTATAATTCTCATTAACCATCCATCTAGAGTTATCCATGATGTTGTTGATGGTTTGTATAGTAGATTGCCAAATTGAGGTGGTAATATGATTAAAATTTCTTATTTTATGCTTAGAAAGAAATTTTTTTTTAAAAGCCATCACATAAGAGTTTTTATTGATTAACCTCCAGGTGATCCTGGCCTGGAGATCTTCATTAAAATATTTGAGATTTTTTATTCCAATACCGCCCTTATTAATAAGATTACAATAGGTGGACCAAGGGATGGTGACTTGTTTGGTTTCAAGAATACTTATTGTCAAAATGAAATTTTTTATGTAAGTGTTTAGACTATTAATGACACTAGATGACCATTTATAAATCATCAAATAGTAAACCATTTTAGAGACAATAGTTGATTTAACCAGACAGATTCTCGTTGCCATGGAGAGGGATTTACCCTTCTAGGAAGAGAGTTTATTGATGATTTGATACAAAATTACATTATAGAAGATTTATTTGGTTCTTCCCCTAAAGATAGGAACTCCAAGATTATTTAAAGGGGGAAATCCTTCTTTAATTCCCAAATTGTTGATGATAAGGCCTTTTCTATTTGGAGCAAAAAAATACCCAAGAAAATCATCAATTTACTCCAACATATGGCTTGATCTGAGATTTCTTCATAATGGGACAAAGTATCCTTACGAACCTGAGTATTCTTACTCCCTCCATGAAGGAATAAAATAATATCTTCAGCATACATGAGGTGAGTGGGGACATTATGATTTCTGGAGGCCTATATGGGATTAATCTTGTTCTGATTAACCATATGAGAGATCAGTCTACTATGATAATCCTCAACAATAACAAAGAGGATGGACAAGAGGGGGTCTCCTTGTCTAACACCTTTGTTGCAATTTAAATATCCTTTAGGAGAACCATTGATCAGAATGGAGATGGAATCAGACTTAAATAATGTGTTAATTCTTTTGATAAATATATTATTAAAACAAAAACTCTGATGCACTTTGAAGAAAAAACCCCAATCAATCGTGTTGAAATCTATTTTAATGTCAATATTTATAGAAATATTCCCCCCTCTGGTTCCTTATTAATAATTTTGCTGAATTTAGAGGCACGGGAAATGCAATCCTGAATAGGCCTTCCATTAATAAAAACACATTCATTCCAAGAAACAATTCTGTTGGATATGGGAGTGAGTTTATTTTCTAAAATTTTAGATATTATCTTGTAGAGAGTGTTAATGAGGGTAATAAGCCTAAATTGGTGATTCTTAGAGGAATTATCAACCTTAGGAATAAGAGTGAGGAACTAGTCATTAAGACCATGGGGGAGAAAACTATTAGAGAAAAAGGATCTAAGAATCTTACAAACATCCACCCTAATGAAGTCCCAGTATTTCTGAAAAAACCCATTATTAAACCCATCAGGTCCTGCAGCACTATCAGGCTTTAAACTAAATATAGTATCTTTAATTTCATGCTCAAGGGGGTGCTAAGAAGATAGGTATTGTAATTTTCCTCAATCAAGGAGGGGGTAATATCAGGCCTGAGGTCCTTATTGATATTAGGACCATTGAATATGTTGTGAAAATAGGAAACCATGTTATTAGAAAGGGCCTCCTCTCAATCAATGAGAATTCCATTATACGTAAGAGTGGTGAGAGGTTGACAAGAATTATTTATCCTTTGAAGATAATTTTAAATTTTTTTTGTTTCTGTCTTCATTAGATAACCATTTTGTTTTAAAATTTTTCTTGTGTGTGTTATCTTTGAGGGTGAGATGAGAGTTGAGTTTCATCGAGATTTCAATTTCCAGTTGAGGGTCATAAGAAAAATCGGATGTGGTGTTATTGATTTGATTTTGAGGAAGTTCATTTTCCATACAAGATATATCTAAGTGAATTTGCTTAATTTTTGTTCTACACTAGCCTTTAAGGTCCTATTTTAGATGCTTGAGTTTAATAACACAAGAAAATTCATCATGTTGATGGTCCAAATATTGCCAAATATCCTTGATAAAAGTAGTGCAATGATGTTCATCAGACTAGGCGGTATTAAACCTAAAGGGGAGGATGGGTTTTGAAATCCTGTTGATCACATTGACAAGAATAGGATGATGATCTGAATTTATCCTAGGAAGAGAAGTGCTAGAAATAGTTTCCCATTTGTCAATAGAAGAAGAATTCACAATAACTCTATCATGGTTTCTCGCCTCTACATTGTTTTAGTGTCTTCTGTACCAAGTATCATTGGAAAAAATATAATCTACTTCTACAATGTCGGTGTCCTCGATAGAGCTCTAAATTCACTTGAGGAAATGGTAGAGTGAGAAAGTACTAAATTCACAGTAGGAGAAAAAATGGAATTAAAATTTCCAATAACAATCCAAGGGTCATGGATATTATGATCCAACATGAGAAGGTCATGCTAAAGAGATAGTCTCTCTTGATATCTATTCTTAGAATAGATCATAGTGAAAAAAATTCCAATAATCATCACAAAAATAACAATTAATTTTTTTTCTGATGTTTTGAAAATGTTCACATTTTGAAGAACTGAATGGTAAAAAATCTATAAAGAGTAAGTTAAGGATCTATCTTTAGAATCACCTATAAAATAATAGTTCAGGGAAAAAATGTGCATAAACTTAGTGGTAAAATTGATTTTAGGTTCGGATATAACAAAAAAATAAGGCTTATGAGTATTTAAATGTTTCATTAAAACAATTAATGTTTCAGAGATTGAGATACCCTAACAATTCCAGAATAAATGATTCATTTGGAATTATGCTTGGGGTTAGATCCCCCTTTTTCTGGTGTACCCATGTCCTTTTTCCTCTCAGATCTTCTAATTACAAGAGAGGAGTTCAGTTTAGATTCCTTCAAATTATAATCAGGCATTGGAGAGGTTGTCTTAGTCTTCTTAGAAGCAGAATATTGGGTATGTGAAGGTGGAAAATTAGTTCAAAAAGAACTATCAATATTCTTCCCTTTTGAATCTAAATTAGATGCATGTTATTCGACACTATCAATAATAGAAATCTTCTCTATAGTAGTTTCAACAGATTTTATGTGTTCTATAGTGACACAATCTGCATCTAATGCAGGTAATACAAAAGAAACAACATTAGGAACATTTCATTTTTCATTAGGGACATGAGAAAGTTGAATCTCACCAATAGTAATGCTAGAGTTAGAACAGTTACCTGGAACCAGAAATTTTGTCTGAGTACCTTGCAGTTCCATTGGATCAAAATCAGTTTGAGAGAAGGAAAATAAGGCAACATTACTGGCCTGAGATGGTATGTCCGAAGGGGTCTTCTGCTTACCTTTGTGATTAAATCCATCATTATCCATATCCTCAGAGGGGTATTTTGAGACATAAACCTCCTCTTTTTCCTTTGTGCATACAGTAAGACCATCTATGGTAGTGTCCCTTCAAGGCTCATTATGTTTTTTTGAATCTGAACCAGGTTAGATTTCATAAATACAATGACCATGTCCTCAATTTCATTGACTATGTTATGCTCAATAATGAGGGATTCATCTTCATCTACCATTTCACCCTAGGACATACCTTTTAGGGAGGAAAGCATTAGATTTTTTACCCAAATTTCATTTTTCTTTTTAGATGTTTGAAGAACGTCAGTTACTGGGTTTTTGTTTCTAATATTGTAACTTACTTCCTTTAATCCATTTTCAATTGGAGGCACAACCTGTTTTCTAACAGTTCAACAATTTGAAATATTGGGACCAATAATTTTTCATACCTCACAAAGGGGGGTAATCTCTCATATTCCACTTTAATTAAGGTTTTATATTCCTGAGCACAGAAATTAATAATGTTTGGCAGTTTCGAGTCAATATTAACCTCTACCATGACTCTTGCATATAGACCAAGTTCACCATTTGAAGTCCTTACTGGGCTTTTTATTGTCATCCCATGTTTTGAAATGCTTTTCACATGACATAATGATGAATAATGTCAAGGATTGGATCATGGAAAAGTCATGCTGTCAAAAACATGGAACTAGACATGTTATATTTTTAGAGTTTTTATTTTATGAAAAAAATAGAAACTGAGTAGAAGTGTCTACTTTGTATGTTTTGAGATGTAATGTTATTTTTATGTCCTAATTATCGAAAAATCTAAACCTACAAAGACACTTAATGTGAATTCTTGATTTTACTCAATATTATTTAATGCTTAAGGTTAGATCTTTATAGTTTATATGAGAGGTCAATTTAGATAAATTTTGATGTTATAGTGTTTTCTGGGTGTACATAAAAGGTCCCATATAACCTAGAGGGTTATTAACATGTGGAAAATTTTGGAGGGTTATTGTAAAATAGGTTGATTTGATAACAACCTGAACAATTTAGATATAATGAGTTTGATGGATTAGAGTAATACAAATTTTTTTTCTGTTATCTTTAACCTATAGTTGATTTATTATTATTATTATTATAATTTTGTTGTTTCATGTTTATGTGTTGATTATTTTCATAAGATTAATGATTTATTGTAAATATGGAAGGAATGATATATTGGAAGACCTTGATATCCCTCCCCAATGATTTGACTGTCACTATTATAGAAAACGCATGTACGGCTGATTTTGACAGCTTCTTGAGTATTCAAATCACCTGTAAGAAATTTTTTGAGCTATCAAACACATGATATTTTTCAAAAACAATTATATTGGTAATTAAATTGATTTTATATGATCTCAAGATCTAAAATTTTCCAATTCTATCGAAAATTGAAATTACCGAAGTGGAGTGAACGTTTTCCTTTTGAAAGTAGGACAACATGACAAAAGAGAAAGGGAACATCCTAAAGCTCGTGATATCTTAATTAAAGGTATGATTTATTTTACATATCGATATTTAATGACGAATATTTGGATTGATATTTATAAATAATGAGGATATTCAATCTACAAGAATGATGTATTAAAAAATAAATAGGAAATGCATAGTTAATGGATCATGAAGAACACTGAATGATTCAGAATTCTACATATAAGGGATTCAAGAGTTATGGTATATTTTCGGAGTATGAAATGATTAAAAGTATTAATGATATTTTGATGATGGGATTACATTTGATGACTTTTTATATTATGTGTAATCCTAAAGATTGATATATGAAAATGTTTTCAAGGAATAATTATATTTTCTTTTGTGGAGTAATGGTTGAAACTTTTATTTTTGAAGAATCAATGTTTTTATTGTGGACATATGGAGATTTAGGTTATTTATGGAAATGATTAAACAATCATATATTATATGTGATAATGTTAATTACACTTTAGTATGAAACTTTTAGAGTAGTCGATGTAATTTGGAGATAAATTTCAAGATTTATTATGGAAGACTATGTGATTAAATTCTTTTGAATTTTTGGGTTTCAATCTTAGTTTAGATTATATTGATGAATTTAAAGGAAAATTGTGTATTGAATTGTCAATGTGGAACTTTGGGTATTTTTTGTTCAATTTTTGAGTTTAAGAGTAATTTTTATTTTTATAAAGGGTTATCCTACTTTGGGGATTATTCAATCTCATACAAACCATTTTTTGTTTTGCTTAATGTATACAAATAGGGGAAATATATAATTCTTATTTTTTGGATTATGTGACTCACTGTTAGTTGATTCTAGAACTTCACATGTGACCATGTCGTCATGAATACTCATCGTTTGGAGAAAAGAAGAGTTTGTGGAATAAGTATATTATGAGATGAAGCTTTACTTGAAAGGTATGAATATTTCCTTATGTTATTAGTTAATCACAAAAATAAATTCCTCAACAATATGAAAGGTAAATTAAAACAAAAACATTGTCCATTATCATTTCTTACTGGGGAATCAACGACTATTTAACGCATCACATGTTTTTGGATTTCATATTGTTTGTTTTCTCCAGATCCTATTTTCTACCACTCTCCATCAAACCTTGATGGTTTGTTTCTCTTCCATATCTGTGCTTTCCTACATGGAATCCTATTATGGTTTATCTCAGGTGACCTATGTATTTACATTTCTTTATTTTAATTTCATATTGTTTATTGACTCTTTTTCTGATATGGGACTTTTAATGAATTTTCCAAACCAAGTTTTAAAACTGTGATGACGTAATTTCAAAAAGTGGTGACGGATATAACATCCCATATAAGTAAATAGTATTAAATTTTTATTTTTATTAAAATTTTTCAATTAAATAATAATTTTAATTAAAAGGGGATTCCATGTTCTATGTCTTACCTAATATGCAACAATGGGTTTCTTTGAAAACTTACATTGCACACAACGTTGAGTTATTGTAGAAAATATTAATATAATATTATTATTTTAAAAATTAGTTAACACAAACCCATTTTATTGGTGGTAATGAAAAAAACTAACCATATTATGATTAACTATGTTTTTAAATGTTTTTACATTTATAAAATACGAGTTAGAGGCTTCAATTGTGAATGAATCTAATTTTAAGCATAAATGCTCTATTATTCTTTAAAAGGTCAATCTACCACCTTTTAAGGGAGAACCCTTTTTAAATATTGTTTTTTTACTTCTATATGTTTTATTTTAAAAAATAAAATTATTATTTAGAATCGGAACATCAAAATTTACATTGGGTAATGTTTTTTTGTTTTTCTGATAAAAATTGTTTTTAATGAATAGTGAAAAATAATGCAATTTAATTCCAGACTGCCTTTTAATATTCATTATTTATATGGTTAGATTAAAATTTTAATTTGTGTTAAAGTTAAATTAAACTATATTATTACCATTTAATCCAATATTGGTCATTAGAATTTAATTCACTTTCAAATTGGACATAGCCAAGTGTCAATCTTTTGATAGTTATTATTTCATAAAAACGCACTTTTTTGTTTTGACAATAGGAATTAATTTTAAATTAATTAATGTGACTTATATGTTATGAATTTTTTAAATTATATATCTATTTTTAATTTAGAATATGAAATATAGCTTATGCTAAATTTTAGGTAGTCATCTGAAAAACATCAATATTTTATAATTAGTTATAACACTGAGTTGTAGTTATAAAAATGTCTTCTTCATTTAAATGAAATTTTACCACTACTATGAATTTAATTTAGAAATTCCAAAAAACTTGGTTGTTATTAGTAAGAAAAATGTGGTTCAATTAGAACAAAATAATTTTTATTGAATAGTAACATTTGACTTTTATTTAATGAGGTTAAATGTAAATAGGGTAATCCATGGTAAAAATAATATTTTAATAACTTGAAATTACCTTAACACTTGTACTAACTCTATTGGATAAGTCATGGATGACCAATAAAATCCTTGGGTGAGATATTTGGGCCATTGAAATCCATTTGGGTAAGATAATGACATTAATAACTTTTAATTTAAAGTAAAAAGAAAAATATCACAAATATGTATTGTTTTGATAAAACAATTTTCATGTGGGGTTATATAATTTATATTTTTTTACAATAAATATTAATTAGAAATATAAAACAATTTCCTAGATCACGGTATTTTCATTATAATTTATATGTATCAAATAAATAATATTATTTGTGACACAATAATTATGCAGTGTTTACCTCATTAAAGAATGATTTAAATAAATAATCTTATAAAGATTAAAACAATATCTAAAACCTGTAAAATTCTTATTGGATTATTTTATTTCAAACAAGTGTCATATTATCGTATAATTTAATATGTTTTGGACCTTTAGAAACCTAAAATTATTATATAATAAAATAATATTTCCAAACTTTCCTATAGAGCCCCTCCTCCCCCTAAAAAAAGCTTTCACCCTTGACACATTACTCACACTTATAAGCCTCTAATATTGCCCATAATCTCACAAAATAGTCTCTCAATATCCCTCTCTTCCACATATAAGACTTACCTTAGGCAGAAGGCACTTCAGGAAATTAATTTGGTTCAAACCAAAGGGAGTTACCCGACTTAAAGGTGACATCTTCTCTTAAGTTCCTTTCGTTTATTTTACTTCTCTAACCCCATAAACTCTTATTATTCCATTATTTTATAATAGAAACAGTATCCTCAATATACTAGGTTCTTGTCATGAGAATTTGTTTAACTGCACTTACACACACCTCTGTGTAATGAGTAAATAACATACTTTTTCTGTGGATGACAAACTATTACCTCAAGAAATGATGATTGTTCAATTTTCTTCTACAGCCTCTTATGGTGGAAATTATGATGGAACATTATTTCTATGTGATATATATTATATTTATATTATCTCTATACTTCTTTATTTTTCATTTATATCATACCTTTATGTTTTCCATAATGGGTAAACGTGATAATTTCCTTTGAGAAAGTGCAGACTACCACCCCCTCAAAGTGATATGACTCGTTCATTGCACACGTTGGATGTACAAAGGATGAATTTAATGAAATTATATATGATATTATACTGTAATGATAATATATGTATGTATAATTATGTTTTCATTGTATTAAAATATGATATAGAAATGAATGTAGCGTTCACGAGTACGTACAACTCAACGTCTCCATGAACGATGCATTTATATTCTTATCTAAAAGTGTTATGTAATATTATAAATACATATATATACTAGATATATATGATATATATGATATATAAATCATGAATATTATTCTAGAGATAATGTAATTTTTTCCACTTGGAAAACATGTAATTAAAATAAGATCATTTTGTACTCAAGTTCCAAACATCGACAAAATGTCCGATATCAACTCAAATAATTTAATAATTGTTATAGAATGGTAATAAGTGATATAAAAAGAATAATAATATTTAAAAATGTTATTATAAAATTTTAAATTAACTTAATCTTATTATTTTTGAAGAACAAGGAATATACAAGACATGTCAGACTTCGAGGTAAGGGGTTTTCATCTCACTTTTTATTCCAGTGAGATTCATGCTATATTTGCAACTATTTACATTGGTGTAGTGTATGTAATACACATGATTGTGTTCTTTTTGTAATATTATTTAATTTATGGTCATTTACTTCTTCATTTTATTATCCATCTTTCATGAGGTTTATGTTTCGTAAGTTACCAAATCCAAAAGGGGACATTTCACTCTCCATTTCTAAAAAAAGACTTCTTTAATGTTAACTATATTAAATGTCCATTTTATTATGTTGGAATATGTTATTATATATCCATTTTTCTGTATATTTTTTTTCTTGTTTTGAGAGAACATTTTCTTTCTCATCAACTCATTTCATGAATTTTAATTTGACACAGTTAGGCTGTCAAAATTTTGTAAGGGAACTTCTTAACCCAATTTCAATTATTTTGGTTAAACATATACTTGTGATTATGTCATTATATGAAAATGTGTGAATGGACTCTGATTTTTTTACACTGAATATCCAATAATATTGAGTTTATTTATATTTTTCATACATAATTATGTAATTGAGTTATCTATAATCTAAGGATACCGTCTTTATAAGGTATTTCACCTCAATTCACATTCCATTGAAACATCATTGTTGTTACATGAAAATTCACTTTTATATGGTGTATATAAAATCCTATGTCATATAATACCATTAATACCTTTATTCTCATGATATTATAATGTTTTGATTAAATTATATTCCTCAATTATATGTATTCAAGTATCCCTCATTTGGTTGAGAACTCCTTAACTAAAATATTGTTTCAAGGATTTATTCTTATAAAACATTCTCATTAATTTCCATATTTTAAAAACTGTTTTAATGATTTATTTATATAGTGATTAATTTTTTAAAATGTTAATTCCATTAAAATCTTGAAAGTGGTATTTGACACTTTGATTCAAAAATCACTTTATTAAATAGTATTGTAAATGGATTGATAAATAATTGATTATGTCTATATATTGAAATGATATACTATTTTTGGAATGTGGAAATTTTATATTTACTTATGAATATGTTATGTGCTATGAATATTTTATGGTTCATGGGCATTTTTTATGTATACGGGTGGTTCCATGATAAAACTAGGGTGGGTGAGCCAAAGGTTTCTCTCCAATGCGTTGGGTAACGTGGCAGAAGGAAACGTTAATGTTTCTCCTACGGGATTTGGGGAATATACGGTGATGGTATTCCAAACATAACTCACTACATAGATGTGAAATCTAAAATGTATGTATGTTATATATCCTATAAGTTACTGTTGACGCTCCTTTTTCATCACAGAGTCCAAAGGAATGTAAAGGGAAATGACTAAGCACAAATTGATTCATCCTTTGAAGAAAATATATAAAATCGACAAAGGGATGAACAAGGAGAAGATTGCCCATAAGTCGCGCAAGATTCTTCATAGTCACGCAAGTCCACTTGGACGACATATTATGGTCACGCAAGTGAATTGCGCGGCCTAAGTGGTAACTGCCCGAGGTCTTCTCCTTCCTATAAATAGACCCTATGGGCCCCCCATTTCGAGAGGATTTTTTTTCAGAAACTCATATTTGAGCTCCCGACGCCCTAGTCTCTTCTCAAATCATCTAATACACTTCTATGGTAATTTCTTACATAGAACTGAAGATCTAAAGAGGTGGAGGAAGGCCTAAGTATTGAAACTCATCACCACTTGCGCGCCTGAGTGGCCAGCCCTTAAGGGAAAAGGGCCACACTTGCGTGCCTCCTTAATCCTTCAATAGATCTTGTGCGCCCCTCTTCTGGAAGAACATCAAGAGGATTATAAAGGCTTTAATGAAGAGTCTCTCAAGTATTACCATGCTGGTTAACCGTCACGCAAGTACTCTATGTGTCACACAGGCACACCTGTGCGACCAGGAATTGCACGCCCACACGGTACCTGCGCGCCTTCCAGGACGTGCGCGCCCCTGCCTTTTTGGGTGCCTTTCTGGACCATTTCACCCCTCTTAAGGCATTTCACCTTTCCAATTCAAGATTCAGTCTTCCAGACACTCTTCAAAGCCATTTATGGCATTATTTCTTGATTTTACTTCCTTATCTGAAAGGAATTCTGTGGAATATCTCTCAAAACCTAGTGATTTACTCATATTTATGTCACTAAAGATTGAGATTTCATTCATTCAACCTCATCCTTTAAGATGAGAGAATCCTTAACCTGGGACTCCTTTTCAGGAATAATCCCCAGTCATAAGTCTTCTAATTTGGGCATCCTCTTAAGAGTAAGTCTCATATCCCCTAACCTGGGCTTCCTTTTTAGAAGTAAGCCTCAGTCTTAAATATGGGCATACTCCTTAGGAGTAAGTCCAAGTCATAATTCTTAACTTGGGCTTCTTCCTTAAGAGTAAGCCCCAATTCATAAAGTTCCCAAATATGGGCATCCTCTTTAGGAGTAATCCCCAGTTCCCTAATTTGGGAATCCTCCTCAAGAGTACGCCCAAACCTTAATTCCCTTGACCTGGGCCTCCTTTTAAGGAGTAATCCCCAGTCTTAAATATGGGCATCCTCTTCAAGAGTAAACCCCAAGTCCCTTATTTTTCAAATCTCTTAACCTCGGCCTCCTTTTCAGGAATAAGCCACAGTCTTAATTTCTCTTAACCAGTCCTAATTTACTTTTGATCTGGGATTCCTTTTCAAGAGTAAAACCCAATCATATGTCTTCTCCTAATTTGGGCCTCATTTTCAGATGTAAGACCCAAATTAGAGTATTCAAAATCTCCATGAAGCACATATACCTTTATGGACCCTGTTCCTGGATTTCATCCCTAAAGTAAGTCCTAACCATCATTTATTTGGGCAGTTATACATACATAAGCCCCACATTATTTCTTATGATTGCATCTTTCATGGCACAATTGTCTAATTTTTACCAATACCTCTTGTTTCTCATAATGAGTATGACTCACGTGAGCATAGAGTGTGAAAGTAATTATGACATTCTTCTTTGAGCCATCAATCATAAACATCATACTCCCCTACTCGAACTACATGGGTTCTAATTCCTTTTCTAAACAAAGGATACGTTTGTAGCCCATCTACGGGTTCGATCCCAACTCTAAAATAATCCATGTCCTTCTGAATGACAATAAACTTCAAGTTCCCCACTGAGTGGCTTTAAAACCAGCATGGTCATCATAAGGACCAAGAGACTTCTGTATAAATGTGTCGAAGGGTACCATTGAACAAGAATCTCTAATAAATAAAGATGATTCTCTATCGATGATGAACCTCGAATACATACAAAAGATTCTCTAAATTTCCAACATATTTGATCATTGATTTTCAAATCTGAAGGAAAGCTCATTTTATACTTGGTAATGTAATAATGATTCACAAACATTACTTAAATCAATAAATAGAGTCCCTAAGTAGACAATAATTCCCCTCAAAAGGTGTGATGAGTCCGACCTCCCATCCTCTCGACCAATGCAAACTCCTAAGCCTCATCAGTACACAATCTAATGAGAACCTACCTTTGTAAAGTAGGTCCGAATGGATGTGGAATCATTGGGTGATTCCAGTTCTACGAACAAACTCGTTAGAAACTGATCGAAATGTTTGAACCTCCCATTAAGGTTGTCATCCCCGGATTCTGAGGGAAACAAAAATGGTGAACCCGACGTGAATCCTTAACCAAGTTAAAATGATGTTTTACCTACTTGTTAGGCCCCTATTTAAAACTCAATGAGGGGGCCAACAGAAACAATCATTGATATATGTGCTCATCCAAAAGATGTAGCGGATAAATTTATCTTGATTACGTCTATTATATCAAATAAGCACTCTTTTCCCAAGATCTTTTGCATTTATAAAATGGATGCTCTCAAGTTCACACCTATGAATACTGTTGCTGCAAATTCCACTGCAGTTACTCCTACTGGATCATCATCTTCTCTTAGGACGATATCACCTACTCAGTGTCTTCAATGCTGGGTATCAAATGCACTGGTTAAGGAGTACCATCAACACGGTACCATCCCAACTCTAGAGGCTGCCAGAAAAGCCCTCTAAGTAAACAACTCACATCAGTCGTCCAGACAATGACGACCAGTGGTCAAGAAGCA
Organism: Viscum album; assembly: GCA_963277665.1. Classification (NCBI taxonomy): domain Eukaryota; kingdom Viridiplantae; phylum Streptophyta; class Magnoliopsida; order Santalales; family Viscaceae; genus Viscum; species Viscum album. Next base: position 1,696,540,487 of record OY728143.1, read on the forward strand.
GGAAGTGCTGACTACCGTCCCCAACCGTTTCGGGTCGTTATCCCCGGAACACAATCACCATTCGCTCCCTTATTCTGGGGTGGTGAATGAGCAGGTCCCTCAGGACCTTAATTCAAACAGACAGGAGTCCTTCCTGAGGGCTCCCACCAACAATCGCCACCAGACTCGAGAAGCAGTGCGCCCTCAACATGATGAGGGTACCGACTCCAGGCGTTCGGCTCAGGATCCTCGAACCCGAGCAAGCAAGACGAACCACCAGAGGTGGAATCCAGTCAATAGTGAGAAGGTTCTCATCTCTACCATCTCTGGAGATGTCCACCAACCTACCTTGGTAGCAAGAAATGAGCAGGCACATACACCTGCCCATTTTAAACCCATTGTCCAGCAGAATCGTCTGGAAACATCACGACAATCCCACCTGGAAATTCCGGCGGAGTACTATGGGCAAGAACATACACCTGTTTATACATCATCAGCTATTCAGCAGGCTCATCTGACTACATATGATTGATCTCGTCAACCACGTTTGGCGAAGTTCAATTAGCAGGCACATACACCTGCTAGTATTAATAAATCCTACCAACAGTCTTGCTAGGTAGCATTCGGAGAAGTTAGTCGAAAAGTCCCGGCAACAAATAGGAGGCAGACTCAACTCTCTGCCCCCACACTAGAGTACTGTCAGGATTCACTAACAGGAAAAGGAGGACAGGGGTAGGCACATAAACCTGCTCGAAGCCCGGAATGGACGTATATTCCCGTTTCGGCAGCTAAAGTCACCAAGAATATTCTATCAATGGTGAGAGAGCAGAAGAAAATCCCTGCTCATATTCTGGATGCCTGCCAGGATATTATAACAACATCAGTGGAATCTCAAGGAAAGACACATAAATATATCCCTACCAGTGGATTGATACATCAACAATTCACTTCGGAACAGACACACACATCTATTCCAGTCCAGGAGGGTTGTGGGGCATACTCCCCCATATCATACGGACAACCAAGTCAGTCCCATACACCTGATTTGAGAGGAGATATACAGCCTAACCAGGCTATCGTTCCTGATCAGGAACATATACCTGCTCAGAGCAGCCACTTTCATCAACAGGTGGTTTCCAAGGAGAGTAAGAAGGCGTCTAAGAAAAAGACCCGCCCAGCACAGTCAGGAGATCAAGTGCCAATCTGTAACAAGGCCTTGCTCGATGCTGGAGTTCATGAAACCCTCATACAATTATCTGTTGGAATTCAAGATTCTACTCCCTTAGTTCCCAATAGTGGTAACATTAATTCTGAAGGTCATCAACAGACTCTTCCTCATGAAGGATTGCTTCACGACAATTCATTCGATCTCTAAGTTTCATCTTCAGATGAGAGCCATAGGAACCCTCAGTGTGGTCAGAAGACCAAGGAGCAAGAGATCGCATCTTTTGGTGTATCCCATTATGGTGGTCCTCCCAATGACGATGAATTTCTCTGTGAAAGACCTCTCCGCAGTAGTGTTGCACATTTCTCGGAAAATGCTCCAGTGGACAATGTAGTGCCGAGAAAGCCCTCTTATCTTGAGGCACTTTCAAATGCGAAACCAGTCATGTCTGAAGCTTGATCGCTAGCAGGTGAAATACTTTGTCAATAAGAAGATAGCCCAGGCTGTAGGTCAATCTCCGAACCACCCCTAAGTCATGCATCTTCAAGTTTGATCAATGATTTCTCTACCAATCCTGTTGAATCCAATGATGCAACAAGGAAACAACAACTCTGGTCAAATCAGGTAGAAGAATCTTCATCAAATGAAAAAGAGGAAATGCTGAATATTAGAAAAAAACTGGATAATGTTGATGTGCCAGTCATGTTTTGGCCTCTGGCTGACTATCAGTATAATATTCCAGAAATGTTGACGGAAGATGAAATTCATGATATTCGTCTCAAAATATGGAAAACTCTTTGTTAGTTAAAAAATAAAGTATTATCTTATGATGAATATGAATATCATATTAATATAATAGATGGGTTACAACGTCATATTGATTTGGAATCTCTATCAGTCTCTCGATATCCGAAGGCTGAAAAGCAGCAGAGATCCCTTCAATGTTCATGATTTGGCACATTAAGAAGATTGCGTCAGTTAATTGCCAATTCCCCATCTGGTATTTATGTCAGAGGATGGGGTGTTCATGGAGCACTGCATTTCATGGTGCTCTCCAGTCAGCAAAGCCCTCCGAATATGATCTCATGCAATGTTATTTCCCATGGCCGGCCATAGTCAATGGGATTTGTTTGTAATCAAAAGCGTTCCCAAGAACAAGCTTCAAATATTTCTTCTCAAAATCAAGAATACAGAGAACAAGTTGTCAAATTACTCTTGCATCAAGAAAACAAGAATATTGAATAGGCCTCTCATTTGAAGTAAGCACGTCACCAAGTGACAGAAGTGTCAGAAATCATCCAACGGTCTTTTGAACCGGGTGATAAAAGTGGATACAGAATAATGCATCATGCTAATTTCCAGACTAAGGTTCACAAGATCAGGAGGAATTTCAAGAAATTCTCAGAAATAGCATGTCAAGAACCACCCCAGTTTTCTAGACTAAGGACTCTTTTAAACCAACCCTCGGAATCAACAAAAAGGATTCAGGGAGTTGAGTGAGAACAGCAGGAACAACCCCAGTCCACTGGACTGGGGACTTTTTCAAATCATCAATCCCCTCCTCAGATAAATTCGGTCTTTCCTCGATTGGGGAAGAAGCCTCAAGAGGAATGTAGAGCCAAATTATCAGGAGATTCCCTCCAAATTAAGATTCATCAAGTAGTTCCTGAGGGATTGAATCAACAAAAGGTGATGTCTCATCAAAGACATGGAAGAAGACAATATCACAAAAATGCTGATAGAAGGGATTCGATGAGTTATGCATTGATTAATGTCATCAATGTCATTGTTGTTGATCCACCAGATGAGGCTCACTCGGGGGACTCAGATGAAGAGGCTCCTGCTCAAGAAGATGTACTCACTGACACAAATGAAGAAGGTGTGCGTACACGAAATCAAAGGATTACTCAGAACCTAGGTAATCCTTTGAGTAACCCACTTCCCCCTCTCCAAAAAGGATCCAACAAAGGGAAGGGAAAGAACCATGTTACAATCCTTCCTATGGAGAAGGTCAATCGCTATCACTAGAGTAGAGGTTTTCACAACAGGATAATGAAATGAAGGAATTAAGAAGGTTGAATGCAGAACTACTTCATGACATCTACTTCATGAGTATGTTTCAATACCTCTGTTGTCTATGACTTTGGCGGACTTCATGCCATCTACTTCAAATCCACGGGTACCGTCCCACCAAACAGCAAAGCCTAAACAGGCTAATCAGGCAGAGACTTCATCAGATGAAGAGTTAATCTTAGGCTATGTTAATATGATTCAATTAACTGATCCATATGCCAGTCGCAGTTTCAATTTCAATGAGCCTGAATTCCCTGTATCAAAGAGAGGAATCAGAGGAAGTTCCAGGGGCTCAGGATACAGGGGAAGACGTGGATCTTTCAGAAGCCACTATTCCAATTCTACCCCTGCTAGAACTGTGTACGCAGTAGAAACTCATGGCAGATCCCTTCAGCGAGCTCACCAAGAACAGGCAAGTTCATCTACCAAAAGCAAATTCTGTCCTGGCACAATTATTTTGGAAGACCGGTTGAAGGTTCCATCTTCTTCCTCTCAGCAAGTAAATGGATCTAATCAGTCTAATCTTCCAAAACCAGTAATATTGCCAACTCCTATCCCAATACAAGATGCATCAACTTCCAAGGCATCTTCTTCCAAGGTCTTGCTAAACCACATATTCCTATTGGGAAACGCAGACCTCTGGATCAAAAGTATGATATATTGAAACACTTGGCCCAAGTACCAGCCATGTTATCAATTTTGGATGCTCTGAATCTGTCAAAGGATCTTCGGGAAGCACTCATCGAGGCTTTGTCAAGTCCTCGGGAGTTTGAAACTGAAATTGCGGCAGCAGAAGTCTATCACATAGAGAATAATCCTGCAGAATTCCATGAAATAATATCCTTTACTGATGATGATGAAGATGATGTTGTGCATGGACATATTAGACCATTGTACTTGTCTGGAAAGGTCAATGGCGTGGATGTTCGAAGAGCTTTCATTGACAATGGTTCTGGAGTCAACCTCATTCCCATTCGTACACTTCGTCGATTGGGCCTCACAGAATCTGATTTATCATGTTCCACCATGATGCTACAGGGATATGATAAAAATGAACAAGAACCACTGGGTGAAGTTACACTCAGAACTCAGTTTGGAGATCTTGTATCCAATTCAGATTTCATGGTTGTTGATCAAGACTCAGCCTTCAACATTTTTCTTAGAAGACCATGCCTACATAAACATGCGGATATCCCTTCATCATACCATCAATGTCTCAAATATTTTTTTGATGGTCAAGTTGGGACATTGTATGGTGATAAGGCCCCGTTCAAGACATGTGAGTCTCAATACATTGAGGCGGAGTTCTGTCACATGAAGCAAAGGGAGAAATCCATAATAAAAGATATTACCAAAGTTAATGCTCCATATGGTTTGGAAAAAATTCCAGTAAATCCATTTACACATGTGAGAACGGATTATGTATTTCCTATCAGTCAAATTTACTAGATAGACCCAAATCAAAATAATCTTTTGGAAAGATCAATAATGTCAATTATGGAAATCGAGCCAGACAACATGGGAGAAATTGGTAATCTTCCAAGCAGTGATGAAAGCACAAATGGTGAAATCTTCATTTCATCTACTGAAATCCAACAAGTCAATGCTTCGCCAATTAGGCCAGAAGAAGTTATAGAAACATTGAAGTTGAACAATGATGTCGATTCTCAATCAATCATCTCCTCTTTATTACCCAAAGAAGACCCTTCATCATCAATCGGGTTGGAAATGGAAGCTTCTTCTTCAAAATATGCAAATTTTGACATCTCCTCAGATCATGATAATTCTACTTTATCATCTACTATGCGTGTAGAAACGAAAGAAATAACACATGACGAAGAAGAAGAGGAAGATCACAGAGATGCTCCTCCAGCATTTGAAGAGGAAATCTCTACCACTGTGGATGAAGTTAGAGAAATAAATCTAGGTAAAAAAGGAGATCCACACCCCACTTTAATCAGTGCGGCCATGACTCTAGAAGGGAAAGAGATGTTTTTTTCCTCTCTAAAGAAAAATAATGATATATTTTCCTGGAACTATACAGAAATTCCTCGGCTTGATCCTGATTTTGCTACTCATCATTTGGGTTTACCAGAAGAACATCGAGGATTTAAGAAAGTCGCGAGAAGAACTCACCCAACATATGATTCCAAAATTGAAGCTGAAGTGGATAAGATTATCAAAGCCAACTTCATCAGAGAAGTTCAATATCCCAATTGTTTGGATAATATTGTCCCTGTAAAGAAAAAGAACGGACAAATTAGAGTTTTCAACGATTTCAGAGATCTTAATCGGCAATGTCCTAAGGATGATTTCCCAGTTCCGATTACAGAACTTCTAATTGATACAACAGCTGGATATGAAGCACTTTCCTTCATGGATGGATATTATGGATATAATTAGATCCGAATGGCCCTAGAAGACGAGGAATCTATAACCTTTAGAGCCCCTTAGGGTTTGTTGTGGTACCGGGTAATGCCCTTTGGCTTAAAGAATGCAGGTGTAACTTATTAGTGTGACATGCATCGTATCTTCAAACCCATCCTAGGGAATTTTGATGAATGCTATGTAGACGATTTGGTAGTTAAATCCAAACAACGTTCTAATCACTTGGCTGATTTGGAAGTCATATTCTGTAAGCTTCGACAACATATTTTGAATATAAACCCCATAAAATGTGATTTTGGGGTAACCTCGGGAAAATTTATCCTCTTTGTTGTATGCCATCATGGTATTGAAGTCGATCCTGAGAAGACCAAGTCAATCCTTGGTATGTAACCTCCTCGAAATTTGAATGAATTAAGAGGACATAAAAGACACATAGCATATATTCGGCGTTTCATCTCCAATTTAGCCGGAAAACATTTACCCTTCACCAAATTGATGAAGAAGGGAGTCACTTACCAGTGGATTTAAGAATGTTAAGAAGCATTCGATATTCTCAAGAAATACCTCTTGAGTCCACTGGTACTCATGCCACCTGTTGAAGGAAGACCACTTATCCTCTATATGACAGCTCTAGAGCGATCATTGGGTGCCTTTTTGCTCAAAAGAATGATGCTGGGAATGAAAACAGTCTTTACTATCTCAGTCGAACCATACTGGAAGCAGAAAAATGGTATTCAAGTATTGAGAAGTGCTACCTGGCATTAATCTTTGTAGTTCAGAAGTTGAGACACTACCTGCAACATCATGAGGTCCAATTGAATCACGTAATAACCTGCTCAAATTTATCCTAAGTCGTCTAATTCTTACAGGAAGTCTGGAAAGTTGGGCAGTTATTTTGCAGCAATTCAACATTTACCATGTGTCTAAAAAGGCGATAAAGGGCCATGCTCTGGCTGATTTCCTAGCTGAACACCCTTCAGTGGAAGACACATCTTCAGATATTGAAATCCCTGATGAGTAAGACTTCTCTATTCAAGAAAGTCCTCAGGCATGGGAAATGTATTTTGATGGTTCTTCCATAAGTCCAATAGGGAGGAAAATGGAAAATCCTAAATTCAACAAAGTTGGCTTAGGAATTGTGATCATTTCTCCAGAAAAGGCAGTTTTACCTTATTCCTTCTTATTGTGGGAAGGTGTTACCAATAATGAAGCAGAATACCAAGCTCTCATCATAGGTTTGGAATTAGCACTTCAAGCACAAGTGAACCACTTAAAAGTGAAAGGTGATTCAGACCCGGTAATCAAACAAGTAAATGGAGATTATGCCATCAGAAAAGAAGAACTAATCCCTTTGTATGATTACGTCAGAGAGTTAATAACGGAATTCCCTTTAGAACCTATATTTTCTTATGTCCCAAGATCACAAAATGCTCAAGCTGATGCATTGGCTAATATATCCACACCTCTGGCAGATCCAAATCGGGACGACACAACCATCAGGATTGCCCACCGTCGTGCAATTTCACCTTATGTTCGAATCAGAACAGAGGAAATTAATGAAATTTTTTCCATTCCTGAACTGTATGGTCATACTACAGGATGGATGTCACCTATCAGGGAATACCTTCAAAATGGAACACTTCCACCTGATAGAGCTAAGAAAGAACAAATCTGGAAATGTGTGGTTAATTTTACACTTTATGATTGCCCAGATCACCTATAGAAAATTCTATACAAATGTGGTTTTGAGGGAGTTCTCTTCATATTCATTGATGGTGAAGAGACAATGGTTGTCATGAAAGAAGTGCAAGTAGGAGTCTGTGGTGCCCACCAGTCTGGACATAGACCGTCTGATCAGATTTGAAGGCTTGGATACTTTTGGCCTTCAATGATACAAGATTGTGTCGATTTCACAAAGAAGTGCCATTCATGATAAGTACATGCCAACATCATTCATCAGCCTCCAGAGTTTCTTCATACATCTAAATACTCATGTCCATTTGCCACATGGGGAATGGATGTGGTGGGACCTTACCCTTCAGCTACGGCCAAGTTGTTTAAGTATATTCTTACTGCTACTCACTTCTTTTCCAAATGGGCAGAGGCAATACCTCTCAAGGAAGTAAGTTATAAATGCATTGTTAGCTTCATCAAGTCTAACATCATTACCAGATTTGGTGTCCCTCATACCATATTGATGGACAATGGCACCAATTTCAGTTCATCTGAGATGAATAAGTTGTATCAAGAATACAACATCAAATCCAACCATTCATCTTGGTATCATGCAGCGGCCAACGACCATATAGAATCTTTTAACATGACTCTTTAAAATATACTGCAAAAGATGGTGGATAAAGATAAGAGGTCATGGCCTGATAAACTCTTTCATGATTTATGGGCTTATCAGACTACCACCCGCACTGCAACTCGATCGACTCCATATTTATTGGTATATGGAACGGAAGCCATCTTGCCCATTGATGTTTAACTACCCTCTCTCAGCGTTGCCTTTTGTGATCAATCATCTACATATGAACAATCTGAAAAGCGATTGAACGAATTGGAATGGATAGATGAGAAACGACTATGCTCTTTGCACCACTTGGAAGCTTATCAGAATCGAACAACATGAGATTTTAACAAAAAAGTTCATCTTCATTCATTCACTCAGGGAGAATTGGTATTAGTTCTCAGAACTCCAATGATAATAGGAAAGAAACCTCCCAAGCTTGAGCCAAAATGGGAAGGACCTTATTCAATACATAGGGTCTACTCTAATGGAGCTTATTCATTAATCTCATTGGATGGAAAACACATCACTACTCCAACCAATGCCATATTTTTAAGAAGTATTTTGTATAAACTGCAAAGTACCTTTTTATCGTCCTTGCTATATGACGTTAAACTATATAGCAACGGTCCATACATATGACCTTAAACTATTTGGAATTTCGTCCCACATTACGTTAAACTATGAAAAAGATTCCTAAATGGTCCCGTATGACTTTAAACTGCATCTAGGTCTTGTATGACCTTAAACTGCATCATCAACGGTCCATGCATATGACCCTAAACTCTTTGCAAGTCCCTTACGCCCAGCAAGATGTTAAACTGTGATGTCCTAACTACATGATGCTAAACTGTATAAACGTCCCTTATGTTCGGAAAGACATTAAACTACATAATCATCAAAGCACCTATATGACCTTAAACTACACTTTTGTCCAGCATGACATTAAACTGCACCATCCACAGTCCATGCATATGACCCTAAACTATTCGCACTTTCGTCCAACAAGACTTTAAACTATGGAAAAAATCCCCAATGCATCCAACATAACGTTAAAATTTTGTACTCTTTTGTCTTAACTGCATGAAATTAAACTTCACAGTCCCCCCCCCCTTTCGTCCAACATGACGTTAAACTCTATTGTCCCCATCATCCTAACTACATGATGCTAAACTGTACAGAAAGTCCATGATATGTCCTATATGACACTAAACCGTACTTTGTCCCTGCTACATGACACTAAACTGTGCAGCACCAATAGTCCTAACTGCAAGACTTTAAACTGTATAGTCCCTTTATATGCCCTACATGACATTAAACTATGCATCGTTAAGGTTGTTGTTACCTCTTGTTCCTCACACCGAGTATGACTCATGTGAGCTTCGAGAAAACCTCAAGCATAACACTCTCTCTGGGCCGCTAACCTTGTGTAAGTCCTAAACATAATTTTTTAGGTCTTTGTCCCCAAGAACAACTTGATCATTAATTCATTTTTTAATTGAACTACACGGAATTTGATCCTTTCCTTCTAGGCTGTGTATGTAGGCAACCTCCAAAGGTTCAAGCACAAAACCAATCTCTTCACGTCAGTTCATCTCCATCACATACGATGATAATTCATGAAACCTCCCTTAGAATCAATATCTTTACATTAGTTCACTTTCGTCCTTGTTATACAACGTTAAACTATACAACACTTTTTTCCAGTTTGACAATAAACTAAAAATTTATTTGATACACTCACCTGAGAGGGAACCATTATTTTCATTGATTTTTCAATCATGTTTCATTTCAAAGACTACATGCATACATGGAAATGCCCGATCCTTTTATCTTAGGTTAAACCATCATTGTACTAAAGTCCCCTTTCACCCATTACATGTATGAACCAAATTTGTACAGAGGGTATTTCTAGAACTACGTGGGCTTGATTCCCATCCTTATGGGATACATAGGAATGTTCGAGTGTCCCTCGAATCCAGCCCCAAGTCTTTGTGCCTAACCCCAAATTCCATTTTTCAGTCCCTTGGTTGAAAAGTCCCCATGAAAAGACACACTGTGTATTTCTTATAATGGTCCAAGCTCTATGACCCTAAACTAAGATCTCTAATCCTTTTGTCCCACACGACGTTAAACTGTAGTTTAAGAACTATCTATGGCTTGATTCTCATTATTATGGGATACGTAGTGAAGTCCAACATTTCAATTCAGGACCCAGACACAACATGATTATGGTTAGCATTGATCTATGTATCTCTGTATAAATTGAACAATACCCATATTTATGTTTCATAATCCTAACCTTAAATATTTTCAGATCCTCAGAATCCTTTTCATGACTTCTAGTCACAAAAATGGAAAACTTATGAGAGTTATTTTGTCTGACTATGCAGCACGTGCCCATAGGCGGCCTTGCATAAACAGTCTACATAACAGACTTGTTATCCCTAAGATACTATTATATGACTATGAAGCCAGTGCCCTTAGGTGGCCCCACATAATTCAACCCCCTAACGGGTTTGTCCGATAGTGGTAACTTCATTATTGGGTAGAATTCCTCTTTTTTCCTTATTTGTCATAAATTACAGTATGTAGGGATCCGCAAAAATATCCATCCTTAACATATTTGTCACATATCCTTTTTCATGGTCTGAAAGTATTCAAGTATATGGTTTCTATTCTCTTTCGCTAAGTTTGGGTCAGAACATCGTAGGAGTGATATTCATCCAGTTCGTTGATAATATTGTTTGGAAATATCTTCTCCATATTCAAGTAACTCTTTCCATATAGAAAACTCTATACTTTGGAAGATCTGAATCTCCATAAACATTCACTGGCTTTTAGCACTAGGAAAGTAAATTTCTGAGAGTTCTTTTTCATGACTATGCAGCACGTGCCCATACGTGGCCTGGCATAAATAATCTACATAACGGACTTGTTAGCTAAATGATACTATTTTATTTAACTATACAGCCAATGCCCTTAGGTGGCCCTGCATAATTCAACCCCCTAACGGGTTTGTTAAATAATGGTAAATTCATTCTTGGAAACTACTTCTTCTAATGAATTTTAGCTATTTTTCTTATCATTCCTCAGATTCAAATATTCTTATGTCATAAAATACATATTTTCCCTCATAATTGAATATGGAAATATTTTTTCAGATAAATTTTCAAGTAATTGAGTCAATTATAATCCATTTCGGTCAAAACTATTTCAACCTTAAACATTAGCCTTTTTTATGTTCGACCTGGATGACTTTAAACTGCCGACAAAAGACAGGGGAACTCTGAATAAAATTCAAGTTCCCAGCTCATTAAACATACATTGTTTGTATGATTTAGGTGACATTGAGCTATTAAAAGGTTCGATGTTTGTAGGGTTATTTACATTAATCATAGTAAAAATTAAACTATGATTACTAGGAGCATTGGCTTAGGTAAAATCTAAAGCATGTAGAAAAAGAGAATGCAGGTACAAATGAGTGAAGGTGAATGTGTTTTTCATTGATGCACAATAGTTAGAAGGACAACCACAGACTGGAGTCTCTTCTCTTTTTCAAGAATTACAAGAGGGTTTCAACATAAGTCTTCATCTGATTTACAGCATCCCGAGCTTCATCAGAAACCACCTGGAATTCATTCATTCAACTGGATACCATAAGAGATGAAGTGATACCTGCTCTTCTTGGAACAATTGTAAACGATTGCACTTGAGTGCAGTTTGAGAAAATTTTCTACTGATCAAACGGTGACTCCATTAGTGTCCAATAGACTTGGAAGATGGATACATGGATTTGAGAATGGATCATTGAAAGTAAAGATCCATTTGGAGAGAGTACTCTTTTCATATATTGCTCTAATACAATGTTTGTCTTCTCTACACCAACCAGTAGTGGAAAACATTTCAGCCCATGTGTTTTACATTTTCATATCTTCAAGGAAATGACATGGATGAAGAATTTGAAATTTCACACCATTGTTGTTGCTCTTAATGCACAACATAACCGAAATGAAGGAGTATCACTGCATCTGCATTTCAGGTGTATAGTTCTTTGCATCTGGAACATTGACTCCTTGCAGATGACCATGACCATATAGAGGCAGGTAGAAGCTCTGTGGGAAATTAAGATGATATTTCTTCAAGTACTTCGCCAAATCTGGGAGAGTGCTGTCGCAGATATCATAGTAATCATGGCCAATGATGTTCATCATGTCATCAGTCCGCTTGCTAGCCAGTTCATCAGCTGTTTTAATTCCCTTCGGAGCTATTGAATCTGCACAAAAGTTGAATAAACTAACTCTTAAATGGGATTATTTTTCATAAAATTTGTGAAATAATTTGAAAAAAATGGCTAAGGCATTAAGGAATGCAAGTATAAACATGAAGTGCAAGGGTTCATGTGCCGCTCTAGTTTTTGACGTGCAAGTATAAACCATGCAAGTAAAAATAACTATACAGCAGCACGACAGCAAAGAAACATTGGAAAACAGAGCAACCTGCGTGGCTAAGGTGACCTGCGCGGCGAGAGCTCAATGGTTTGAAATCCGCAAATCCATATGCTTGTATGGAAGTGAGTCCCTATATTTATAGACGTGGCCGAGACCCTACGCGTTGTACCCTATGTGATGGGCACATGCACGCCGCCCTCTGCGCCATCAACACTTGCACACCACCTTTCCTTTTGATGTCTTCAATTTCCTCAGAGTCAAATCCCCATTTCTTTCTGATCCAACTCTGAGGGGGGACTTTTGTTGACACTCATTTTTCATCACAGAGTCCAATGGAATGTAAAGGGAAATGACTTAGCACAAATTGATCCAACCTTTGAAGAAAATATCAAAAATAGACGAAGGGATGAACAAGGAGAAGATTTCCCATAAGTCGCACATGTTTCATCATAGTCGCACAACTCCACTTGCGCGATGCATTATGGTCGCGCAAGTGACTTGCGCGAACTAAGTGGTAACCGCCCGGGGTCTTCTCCGGCCTATAAATAGACCCTGTGGGCCCCCCATTTCAAGAGGATTTTTTTTTCCAGAAACTCAGATTTGAGCTCCTGGCGCCCTAGTCTCTTCTCAAAGCATCTGAAACACTTCTAAGGTAATTTCATACCTAGAAAGAAAGATCTAAAGAGGGGGAGGAAGGTCTAAGTGTTGAAACTCATCAACACTTGCGCGCCTGAGTGGCCAGCCCTTAAGGGAAAAGGGCATCACTTGCGTGCCACCTTACTCCTTCAATAGATCTTGCGCACCCCTCTTCTGGAAGAACCTCAGGAGGATTCTAATGGCTTTAATGAAGAGTCACTCAAGTATTACCCTACTGGTTAACCATCGCGTAAGTACCCCATGTGTCGCATAGGAATACCTGCACGACCAGGACTTCTGTGCCCACGTAGTACCTGTGCGCCCACCAGGACTTGCGCGCCCCTTCCTTTTTTGGTGCCTTTCTTTCCCATTTCACCCCTCTTAAGCAATTACACCTTTCCTATTCAAGATTCAGTCTTCATGACACTCTTCAAAGCCATTTATGGCATGATTTCTTGATTTGACTTCCTTATCTGAAAGGAATTCTGTGGAATATCTCTCAAAACCTAGTGATTTATATATCTTTATGTCACTAAAGATTGATATTTCATTAATTCAACCTCATCCTTTAAGATGAGAGAATCCTTAACCTGGGTATCGTTTTCATGAATAATCCCAAGTCATAAGTCCTCTAATTTGTGCATCCTCTTAGGAGTAAGCCCAAGATCCCCTAACCTGGGCTTCCTTTTCAGGAGTATGCCCCAGTCTCAAATATGGACATCCTCTATAAGAGTAAGCCCCAGTCATAATTCTTAACTTGGGAATCTTCTTTAGGAGTAAGCCCCAATTCTTAAAGTTCCCAAATCATGGCATCCTTTTTAGGAGTAAGCCCCAGTTCCCTAATTTGGGCATCCTCCTTAGGAGTAAGCCCCAAACCATAATTCCCTTAACCTGGGCCTCCTTTTCAGGGTTAATCCCCAGTCTCAAATATGGGCATCCTTTTCAAGAGTAAACCCCAAGTCCCTTATTTTTCAAATCTCTTAACCTGGGCCTCCTTTTCAGTAATAAGCCGCAGTCTTAATTTCTCTTAACCAGTCCAAATTTACCATTGATCTGGGATTCCTTTTCATGAGTAAAACTCAATCATATGTCTTCTCCAAATTTGGGCCTCCTTTTCAGGAGTAAGCCCCAAGTTAGAGTATTCAAAATCTCCATGAAGCACATATACTTTTATGGACCCTGTTCCTGGATTTCTTCCCTAAAGTAAATCATAACCTTCATTTATCTGGGCAGTTATACATACATAATCCCCACATTATTTTTTATGATTGCATCTTTCATGGAACAATTGTCTAATTTTTACCAATACCTCTTGTTTCTCACACTGAGCATGAATCACGTGAGCTTAGAGTGTAAAAGTTATTACGACATCCTTCTTTGTGCCATCAATCATAAACATCATACTACCTTACTCGAACTACATGGGTTCTGATTCCTTTTCTAAACAAAGGATACGTAGGTAACCCGTCTACGGGTTCAATCCCAACTCTAAAATAATCCATGTCCTTCTGAATGACAATAAACATCAATTACCCCAATGAGTGGCTTTAATACCAGCATGGTTATCATAATGACCCAGAGACTTCTATATAAATGTGTCGAAGGGTACCATCGACCATGAATCTCTAATAAATACAGATGATTCTCTATCGATGAAGAACCTCGAATACATACAAAAGATTCTATACATTTCCTACATATTTGATCATTGATTGTCAGATCTGAAGGAATGCTCATTTTATACTTGGTAATGTAATAAGGATTCACGAACATAACTTAAAACTATAAAGAGAGTCTCGGAGTAGAAAACAATTCCCCTCAAAAAGGTGTGATGAGTCTGACCTCCCATCCACTCCACCAATGAAAACTCCTAAGCCTCATCAGTCCACAAACTAATGAGGACCTACCTTTGGAAAGTAGGTCTGAATGGATGTGGAATCATTAGATGTTTCCGGTTCTACGAACAACCCCATTAGAAACCGATCGGAATGTTTGAAACTCCCATCAAGGCGGTCATCCCCGGATTCCGAGGGAAACAGTTACATTTATGAATTATGGTTTTTGTGTGTTATTTATAAATCGAATGATTTCATGAGGTATGTTATGAATGAAAATAATGGTTTCATTGATTTGTATTTATTGATGGTTTAATGTTTCATTTCCTTATTTTATAAGCCTTACTGATCTTTTAATGCTCATACCATGTTTTTAAGTGTTTTTTCATTGGATATAAAGATGAATAGGGCCAAGGATGGGTTCATGGAAAAATCATGCTGTCTAAAACATGGAACTAGAGATGTTACATTTTTTAGAGTTTTTATTTTCTAAAAAAATGGAAACTGAGTAGAAGTGTCTACATTGTAGATTCTGAGATGTAATGTAATATTTATGCACTAATTCACTAAAACACTAAACCTGAAATTATCCTAAATGTGAATTCTTGATTTAACTCTTGATTATGTAATGTTTGGGGTTAGGTCCTTATTTTTGGTATTAGAGGTTGGTTTAGATAAAATTTGAGGTTTGGGTATTATATGGGTGTAGGTAAAAGATCCAATATAACCAAGAGGGTTATTAATATGTGGAAACTTCTGGAGGGTTATGTCAACATAGGTTTATTGGATAAAAACCTAAACAATTCATATATAAGGAGGTTCAAGGATTAGAGTTACACAAGATTTTTTATGTTATCTTTAAACTATATAATATTTTTATTATTATTATAATTTTTTTGATTCATGTTTATGTGTTGATTCCTCTTTGCAGGTTAAGGATCAATTGTCAAGATGGAAGGAAAGATATCTTTCACAGCTTTCTTATCCCTCCCCGTTGATTTAATCATCACTATTATGGAAAAAGCATGTTTGAATGATTTTGATAGATTCTTGAGTATTCAAATCACATACAAGAAATTCTTTAAGCTATCCAACACCTACTCTTTTCTAAAACAAATTATTGGTCATGGTATATTTTTCATATGATTTCATGATCTCAATTTTTTTAATTCTATTGAGAAGTGAAATTATAGAAGTGGAGAAAATGTTTACTTTTTGAAAGTTTGAAAACATATAGAAAGAGAAAGGGAACATCCTGAAGATCACGCTATATGGTTCACGGTATGATTTATTTTTCCTATCCATAAATAATGTAGCATCATTGGATTTATAAGTATAAATAATGAGGATATTCGATCTTTATGAATGATGTATTAAGAAATACGATGGAAATTCATAGCTAATGGATCATGATGAACATTGAATGATTCAGATGTCTATATATAAGGGATTAAAGAGTTATGGTATATTTTAGGATGATGAAATGCTTAATAGTATTAAGGAACATTTTATGATGATATTACATTGGATGAATTTTTATAGTATGTGTAACCCTTAAGTTTGATATATGAAAATGTTATTCAAGGAATAATTATCTTTTCTTTTTTGAGTAATGGATGAATTTTTTTTGGAGGAATCTACATTTTTATTGTGGACATATGGAGATTTGGGTTATATACAGAAATGATTAAACTATCGTAGAGAATACTTGATTAGTCTAATTACACTTTGGTATGAGATTTTATGATTATTCGATGTTATCTAGAAATAAATTTTAAAATTTACTATGGAAGACCATGTGATTAAATTCTCATTAATTTTTGGGTTACAATCTTAGTTCGGATTATATTTAAGAATTTTATTGAAAACTGGGTATTGAATGGTCAATGTTGAACTTTGGGCATTGTTTGTTCAATTTTTCATATTAAGAGTAGTTTTACTTTTTACAAAGGGTTATCCTTTTTGGGGATTATCAGATCTCATACGAACCATATTTGGTTTTTGGTAATGTCTAAGGACTGCATAAATATATAGTTCTTATTTTTTGGATTATGTGAATCTATAGAAGATGATTCTAGCACTTAAGGTGTGACCATGTCATCATGAATACTCTTTTATTAGAGAAAATATGATTTTGTGGATGAAATTTGTTAAGGGATGAAACTCTACTTTAAAGGTATGATTGTTTACTTATGTTGTTAGTCAATCCCATAAATAAATTCCTCACCATTATGAAAACTTAATTAAAACAAAAACATTGTATTCTAATTTTTTTTACTAGGGACTCAAATACCATTTAACCCATCACATTTTTGTGGTTTTTAGATTGATTACTTTCTCCATATCACGTTTTCTACCACTATCCATCAAAACACGATGGTTTTTTTCTATAATATATCAATGTTTTTCTATATGGAATCATAGTATGGGATATGTGAAGGAACCGAGTGTGCAGCAGAAGCCCAAAATAGTTAGTTTTCTTAAAAATTTCATTTGACGCTCGACGTAAATTTTTTGAGGACCGTGAAGGGCAGCCCGGTCAAAGCCTAGTATCCCACGTGAAGGATTTTAAGCACAAAATATACCGTAAAAATACCTGGATTAAATCTAAAGATGCGCACGACATGTGCTCGTCATTGGCGATCACTTCTCGAATAATCTGATGACAAATTACTCTAGATCTTCCACACGCACTTCAAATAATATTTTGAAGCACACTTCAGCATAATCTGGGTGCTAGCGCGGAATTGCGATGATGCCTTCGATGCTCCAATGATCACTGCATCGCTTCGCTAGAGATGCCTGAGAGAGAGAGAGAGATCTGAGATCCTTGGATCCAGAGCATCCCTCTCAAGATAATGGGAGAGGGGATAGGAGAGAGATGTTCAATGAATAGTATTTGGAAAAATCCCCTCCTCTTTTATATATAGTTCTTAATTAAAATATCAAGTATAGCCTCCATGGCCCCTGATATTTAACGCACTATACATTTCACGACTACTAATCTGAGTGATAAATATTATTATCATTCATGTTTAATATAATTAAATATATTACGCAATAATAATTGATTCATTAACTCAACTTGATTCTCCCATTAATATTAATTGAACCTTGAATATATTTAATATTAATCAATTACTATTTTCATGTATGTACTTAAAACATGTAAATATATTTAATAAATAAATTCAATTTTAATTATTCTAAACTTGAATAATATGATTTTATTTATTGCATAGGTGATATTTTTTTTAGGGACAAATCCAAGATCACTGATACAGTTCCAGAGTGTTTTGTCTTCAAGGACCGCCTATAAAAGATGGTCGACTCAGGGCAGGTCAAATTGAAAGGCTCCTCCGCCCAGGTAGCATGTGTCACTGATACAGTTCCAGAGGAGGAAGATGAATGGCAGGAAGTCAAAAGCAAAAATACACAAAAGTTTAATGATTGGATGGTCAGAAAGACAATCAATCAAAATCATGCTATTTTTCGAACACAATTAAGGAATCCAATTGTGTCTTCTGCCATGAATGTTGCGTCAAAAACCTCTTCGTCAGAGGGAAAGTCCTCAAAGAAACGACATAATTCAAAGAAAGAAAAAGAATCAGAAGAAGATGAGTATGTGTCAAAGCCTCTGTTGTCTATGACTTTGGCGGACATCATGCCATCTACTTCAAAGCCACGGGTACCGTCCCACCAAACAGAAAAGCCTAAACAGGCTAATCAGGCAGAGACTTCATCAGATGAAGAGTTAATCTTAGGCTATGTTAATATGATTCAATTAACTGATCCATATGCCAGTCGCAGTTTAAATTTCAATGAGCCTGAATTACCTGTATCAAATAGAGGAATCAGAGGAAGTTCCAGGGGCTCAGGATACAGGGGAAGATGTGGATCTTTCAGAAGCCACTATTCCAATTCTACCCCTGCTAGAACTGTGTACGCAGTAGAAACTCATGGTAGAGCCCTTCAGCGAGCTCACCAAGAACAAGCAAGTTCATCTACCAAAAGCAAATTCTATCCTGGCACAATTATTTTGGAAGACCGGTTGAAGGTTCCATCTTCTTCCTCTCAGCAAGTAAATGGATCTAATCAGTCTAATCTTCCAAAACCAGTAATATTGCCAACTCCTATCCCAATACAAGATGCATCAACTTCCAAGGCATCTTCTTCCAAGGTCTTGCTAAACCACATATTCTTATTGGGAAACGCAGACCTCTGGATCAAAAGTATGATATATTGAAACACTTGGCAGAAGTACAAGCCATGTTATCAATTTTGGATGCTCTGAATCTGTCAAAGGATCTTCAGGAAGCACTCATCGAGGCTTTGTCAAGTCCTCGGGAGTTTGAAACTGAAATTGCGGCAGCAGAAGTCTATCACATAGAGAATAATCCTGCAGAATTCCATGAAATAATATCCTTTACTGATGATGATGAAGATGATGTTGTGCATGGACATATTAGACCATTGTACTTGTCTGGAAAGGTCAATGGCGTGGATGTTCGAAGAGCTTTCATTGACAATGGTTCTGGAGTCATCCTCATGCCCATTCATACACTTCATCGATTGGGCCTCACAGAATCTGATTTATCATGTTCCACCATGATGCTACAGGGATATGATAAAAATGAACAAGAACCACTGGGTGAAGTTACACTCAGAACTCAGTTTGGAGATCTTGTATCCAATTCAGATTTCGTGGTTGTTGATCAAGACTCAGCATTCAACATATTTCTTAGAAGACCATGTCTACATAAACATGTGGATATCCCTTCATCATACCATCAATGTCTCAAATATTGTTTTGATGGTCAAGTTGGGACATTGTATGGTGATAAGGCCCCGTTCAAGACATGTGAGTCTCAATACATTGAGGCGGAGTTCTATCACATAAAGCAAAGGGAGAAATCCATAACAAAGGAGATTACCAAAGTCAATGCTCCATATGGTTTGGAAAAAATTCCAGTAAATCCATTTACACATGTGAGAACAGATTATGTATTTCCTATCAGTCAAATTTACTAGATATACCCAAATCAAAATAATCTTATGGAAAGATCAATAATGTCAATTATGGAAATCGAGCCAGACAACATGGGAGAAATTGTTAATCTTCCAAGCAGTGATGAAAGCACAAATGGTGACATCATCATTTCATCTACTGAAATCCAACAAGTCAATGCTTCGCCAATTAGGCCAGAAGAAGTTATAGCAACATCTAAGGTGAACAATGATGTCGATTCTCAATCAATCATCTCCTCTTTATTACCCAAAGAAGACCCTTCATCATCAATCGGGTTGGAAATGGACGCTTCTTCTTCAAAATATGCAAATTTTAACATCTCTTCAGATCATGATAATTCTACTTTATCATCTACTATGTGTGTAGAAATGAAAGAAATAACACATGACGAAGAAGAAGAGGAAGATCTCAGAGATGCTCCTCCAGCATTTGAAGAGGGAATCTCTACCACTGTGGATGAACTTAGAGAAATAAATCTAGGTAAAAAAGGAGATCCACACCCCACTTTAATCAGTGCGGCCATGACTCTAGAAGAGCAAGAGATGTTTTTTTCCTCTCTAAAGAAAAATAATGATATATTTTCCTGGATCTATACAGAAATTCCTCGGCTTGATCCTGATTTTGCTACTCATCATTTGCGTTTACCAGAAGAACATCGAGGATTTAAGAAAGCCGCGAGAAGAACTCACCCAACTTATGATTCCAAAATTGAAGCTGAAGTGGATAAGCTTATCAAAGCCAACTTCATCAGAGAAGTTCAATATCCCAAATGTTTGGATAATATTGTCCCTGTAAAGAAAAAGAATGGAAAAATTAGAGTTTTCATCGATTTCAGAGATCTTAATCGGCAATGTCTTAAGGATGATTTCCCAGTTCCGATTAAAGAACTTCTAATTGATGCAACAGCTGGATATGAAGCACCTTCCTTCATGGATGGATATTCTGGATATAATTAGATCTGAATGGCCCCAGAAGACGAGGAATCTATAACCTTCAGAGCCCCTTAGGGTTTGTTGTGGTACCGGGTAATTCCCTTTGGCTTAAAGAATGCAGGTGTAACTTATTAGTGTGACATGCATCGTATCTTCAAACCCATCCCAGGGAAGATTGTTGAATGCTATGTAGATGATTTGGTAGTTAAATCCAAACAACGTTCTAATCACTTGGCTGATTTGGAAGCCATATTCTGCAAGCGTCGACAACATAATTTGAAGATAAACCCCTTAAAATGCGATTTTGGGGTAACCTCGGGAAAATTTCTCCTCTTTGTTGTATGCCATCATGGTATTGATGTCGATCCTGAGAAGACCAAGTCAATCCTTGGTATGTCACCTCCTCAAAATTTGAATGAATTAAGAGGACATAAAAGACACATAGCATATATTCGGCGTTTCATCTCCAATTTAGCCGGAAAACATTTACCCTTCACCAAATTGATGAAGAAGGGAGTCACTTACCAGTGGATTTAAGAATGTTAAGAAGCATTCGATATTCTCAAGAAATACCTCTTGAGTCCACCGGTACTCATGCCACCTGTTTAAGGAAGACCACTTATCCTCTATATGACAGCTCTAGAGCGATCATTGGGTGCCTTTCTTGCTCAAAAGAATGATGCTGGGAATGAAAACAGTCTTTATTATCTCAGTCGAACCATGCTTGAAGCAGAAAAATGGTATTCAAGTATTGAGAAGTGCTACCTGGCATTAATCTTTGTAGTTCAGAAGTTGAGACACTACCTGCAACATCACAAGGTCCAATTGAATCTCGTAATAACCTGCTCAAATTTATCCTAAGTCGTCTAATTCTTACAGGACGTCTGGTAAGTTGGGAAGTTATTTTGCAGCAATTCAACATTTACCATGTGTCTCAAAAGGCGATAAAGGGCCATGCTCTGGCTGATTTCCTAGCTGAACACCCTTCAGTGGAAGACACATCTTCAGATATGGAAATCCCTGATGAGGAAGAATTCTCTATTCAAGAAAGTCCTCAGGCATGGGAAATGTATTTTGATGGTGCTTCCATAAGTCCAAGAGGGAGGAAAATGGAAAATCCTAAATTCAACAAAGTTGGCTTAGGAATTGTGATCATTTCTCCAGAAAAGGCAGTTTTACCTTATTCCTTCTTATTGTGGGAAGGTGTTACCAATAATGAAGCAGAATACCAAGCTCTCATCATAGGTTTGGAATTAGCACTTCAAGCACAAGTGAATCACTTAAAAGTGAAAGGTGATTCAGACCCGGTAATCAAACAAGTAAATGGGGATTATGCCATCAGAAAAGAAGAACTAATCCCTTTGTATGATTACGTCAGAGAGTTAATAATGGAATTCCATTTAGAACCTATATTTTCTTATGTCCCAAGATCACAAAATGCTCAAGCCGATGCATTGGCTAATATAGCCACACCTCTGGCAGATCCAAATCGGGACGACACAACCATAAGGATTGCCCACCGTCGTGCAATTTCACCTTATGTTCGAATCAGAACAGAGGAAATCAATGAAATTTTTTCCATTCCTGAAATGTATGGTCATACTACAGGATGGATGTCACCTATCAGGGAATACCTTCAAAATGGAACACTTCCACCTGATAGATCTGAGAAAGAACAAATCCGGCAATGTGTGGTTAATTTTACACTTTATGATAGCCCAGATCACCTAGAGAAAATTCTATACAAATGTGGTTTTGAGGGAGTTCTCTTCATATTCATTGATGGTGAAGAGAAAATGGTTGTCATGAAAGAAGTGCAAGTAGGAGTCTGTGGTGCCCACCAGTCTGGACATAGACCATCTGATCAGATTTGAAGGCCTGGATACTTTTGGCCTTCAATGATACAAGATTGTGTCGATTTCACAAAGAAGTGTCATTCATGATAAGTACATGCCAACATCATTCATCAGCCTCCAGAGTTTCTTCATACATCTATATACTCATGGCCATTTGCCACATGGGTAATGGATGTGGTGGGACCTTACCCTTCAGCTACGGCCAAGTTGTTTAAGTATATTCTTACTGCTACTCACTTCTTTTCCAAATGGGCAGAGGCAATACCTCTCAAGGAAGTAAGTTATAAATGCATTGTTAGCTTCATCAAGTCTAACATCATTACCAGATTTGGTGTCCCTCATACCATATTGATGGAAAATGGCACCAATTTCAGTTCATCTGAGATGAATAAGTTGTATCAAGAATACAACATCAAATCCAACCATTCATCTTGGTATCATGCAGCAGCCAACGACCATATAGAATCTTTTAACATGACTTTTTAAAATATACTGCAAAAGATGGTGGATAAAGATAAGAGGTCATGGCCTGATAAACTCTTTCATGATTTATGGGCTTATCGGACTACCACCCGCACTGCAACTCGGTCGACTCCATATTTATTGGTATATGGAACGGAAGCCATCTTGCCCATTGATGTTTAACTACCCTCTCTCAGCGTTGCCTTTTGTGATCAATCATCTACATATGAACAATCTGAAAAGCGATTGAACGAATTGGAATGGATAGATGATAAAAGACTATGCTCTTTGCACCACTTGGAAGTCTATCAGAATCGAACAACATGAGATTTTAACAAAAAAGTTCATCTTCATTCATTCACTCAGGGAGAATTGGTATTATTTCTCAGAACTCCAATGATAACAGGAAAGAAACCTCCCAATCTTGAGCCAAAATGGGAAGGACCTTATTCAATACATAGGGTCTACTCAAATGGAGCTTATTCATTAATCTCATTGGATGGAAAACTCATCACTACTCCAACCAATGCCATATTTTTAAGAAGTATTTTGTATAAACTACAAAGTACCTTTTTATCGTCCTTGCTATATGACGTTAAACTATATAGCAACGGTCCATACATATGACCTTACACTATTTGAAATTTCGTCCCACATGATGTTAAACTATGAAAAAGTTTCCTAAATGGTCCCGTATGACTTTAAACTGCAACTAGGTCTTGTATGACCTTAAAATGCATCATCAACGGTCCATGCATATGACCCTAAACTATTTGCAAGTCCCTTACGCCCAGCAAGATGTTAAACTGTGACGTCCTAACTACATGATGCTAAACTGTATAAACGTCCCTTATGTCCGGAAAGACATTAAACTACATAATCATCAAAGCACCTATATGACCTTAAACTACACTTTTGTCCAGCATGACATTAAACTGCACCATCCACGGTCCATGCATATGACCCTAAACTATTCTCACTTTCGTCCAACAAGACTTTAAACTGTGGAAAAAAATCCCCAATGCATCCAACATAACGTTAAAATGGTGTACTCTTTTGTCTTAATTGCATGAAATTAAACTTCACAGTCCCCCCCCCTTTCGTCCAACATGACGTTAAACTCTATTGTCCCCATCGTCCTAACTACATGATGCTAAACTGTACAGAAAGTCCATGATATGTCCTATATGACACTAAACTGTACTTTGTCCCTGCTACATGACACTAAACTGTGCAGCACCAATAGTCCTAACTGCAATACTTTAAACTGCATAGTCCCTTTATATGCCCTACATGACATTAAACTATGCATCGTTAAGGTTGTTGTTACCTCTTGTTCCTCACACCGAGTATGACTCATGTGAGCTTCGAGAAAACCTCAACCATAACACTCTCTCTGGGCCGCTAACCTTGTGTAAGTCCTAAACATAATTTTTTAGGTCTTTGTCCCCAAGAACAACTTGATCATTAATTCATTATTTAATTGAACTACACGGACTTTGATCCTTTCCTTCTAGGCTGTGTATGTAGGCAACCTCCAAAGGTTCAAGCACAAAACCAATCTCTTCACGTCAGTTCATCTCCATCACATACGATGATAATTCATGAAACCTCCCTTAGAATCAATATCTTTACATTAGTTCACTTTCTTCCTTGTTATACGACGTTAAACTATACAACACTTTTGTCCAGTTTGACAATAAACTAAAAATTTATTTGATACACTCACCTGAGAGGGAACCATTATTTTCATTGATTTTTCAATCATGTTTCATTTCAAAGACTACGTGCATACATGGAAATGCCCAATCCTTTTATCTTGGGTTAAACCATCATTGCACTAAAGTCCCCTTTCACCCATTACATGTATGAACCAAATTTGTACAGAGGGTATTTCTAGAACTACGTGGGCTTGATTCCCATCCTTATGGGATACATAGGAATGTTCGAGTGTCCCTCGAATCCAGCCCCAAGTCTTTGTGCCTAACCCCAAATTCCATTTTTCAGTCCCTTGGTTGAAAAGTCCCCATGAAAATACACACTGTGTATTTCTTATAATGGTCCAAGCTCTATGACCCTAAACTAAGATCTCTAATCATTTTGTCCCACACGACGTTAAACTGTAGTTTAAGAACTATCTATGGCTTGATTCTCATTATTATGGGATACGTAGTGAAGTCCAACATTTCAATTCAGGACCCAGACACAACATGATTATGGTTAGAATTGATCTATGTATCTCTTTATACATTGAACAATACCCATCTTTATGTTTCATAATCCTAACCTTAAATATTTTCAGATCCTCATAATCCTTTTCATGACTTCTAGTCACAAAAATGGCAAACTTATGAAAGTTATTTTGTCTGACTATGCAGCACGTGCCCATAGGCAGCCTTGCATAAACAGTCTACATAACAGACTTGTTATCCCTAAGATACTATTATATGACTATGAAGCCAATGCCCTTAGGTGGCCCCAAAAAATTCAACCCCCTAACGGGTATGTCCGATTGTGGTAACTACATTCTTGGGAAGAATTCCTCTTTTTTCCTTATTTTTCATAAATTATAGTATGTAAGGATCCGCAAAAATATCCATCCTTAACATATTTGTCACATATCCTTTTTCATGGTCTGAAAGTATTCAAGTCTATGGTTTTTATTCTCTTTCACTATGTTTGGGTCAGAACATTGTAGGAGTGATATTCATCCAGTTCGTTGATGATATTGTTTGGAAATATCTTCTCCATATTCAAGTAACTCTTTCCATATAGATAACTATATACTTTGGAAGATCTGAATCTCTATAAACATTCACTGGCTTTTAGCACTAGGAAAGTAAATTTCTGAGAGTTCTTTTTCATGACTATGCAGCACGTGCCCATACGTGGCCTTGCATAAAGAATCTACATAACAGACTTGTTAGCTAAAAGATACTATTTGATTTAACTATACAGCCAATTCCCTTATGTGGCCCTGCATAAATCAACCCCCTAACGGGTTTGTTAAATAATGGTAACTTCATTCTTGGATACTACTTCTTCTAATGAATTTTAGCTATTTTTCATATCATTCCTCAAGTTCAAATATTCTTATGTCATAATATACATATTTTCCCTCATAATTGAGTGTGGAAATATGTTTTCAGATAAATTTGCAAAGAATTGAGTCAATTATAATCCATTTCGGTCAAAACTATTTCAACCTTAAACATTAGCCTTTTTTATGTTCGACGTGCATGACTTTAAACTGCCGACAAAAGACAGGGGAACTCTGAATAAAATTCAATTTCCCAGCTCATTAAACATACATTGTTTGTATGATTTAGGTGACATTGAGTTATTAAAAGGTTCGAAGTTTGTAGGGTTATTTACATTAATCATAGTAAAAATTAAACTATGATTACTAGGACCATTGGCTTAGGTAAAATCTAAAGCATGTAGAAAAAGAGAATGCAGGTACAAATGAGTGAAGGTGAATGTGTTTTTCATTGATGCACAAGAGTTAGAAGGACATCCACAGTCTGGAGTCTCTTCTCTTTTTCAAGAATTACAAGAGGGTTTGAACATAAGTCTTCATCTGATTTACAGCATCCCGAGATTCATCAGAAACCACCTGGAATTCATTCATTCAACTGGATACCATAAGAGATGAAGTGATACCCGCTCTTCTTGGAACAATTGTAAACGATTGCTCTTGAGTGCAGTTTGAGAAAATTTTCTACTGATCAAACGGTGACTCCATTACTGTCCAATAGACTTGGAAGATGGATACATGGATTTGAGAATGGATCATTGAAAGTAAAGATCCATTTGGAGAGAGTACTCTTTTCATATATTTCTCTAATACAATGTTTGTCTTCTCTACACCAACCAGTAGTGGAAAACATTTCAGCCCATGGGTTTTACATTTTCATATCTGCAAGGAAATGACATGGATGAAGAATTCGAAATTTCACACCATTGTTGTTGCTCTTAATGCACAACATAACCGAAATGAAGGAGTATCAGTGCATCTGCATTTCAGGTGTATAGTTCTTTGCATCTGGAACATTGACTCCTTGCAGATGACCATGACCATATAGAGGCAGGTAGAAGCTCTGTGGGAAATTACGATGATATTTCTTCAAGTACTTCACCAAATCTGGGAGAGTGATGTCGCAGATATCATAGTAATCATGGCCAATGATGTTCATCATGTCATCAGTCCGCTTGCTAGCCAGTTCATCAGCTGTTTTAATTCCCTTGGGAGCCATTGAATCTGCACAAAAGTTGAATAAACTAACTCTTAAATGGGATTATTTTTCATAAAATTTCTGAAAGAATTTGAAAAAAATGGCTAAGGCATTAAGGAATGCAAGTATAAACTTGAAGTGCAAGGGTTCATGTGCCGCTCTAGTTTTTGATGTGAAAGTATAAACCATGTAAGTAAAAATAACTATACAGCAGCGCGACAGCAAAGAAACATTGGAAAACAGAGCAACCTGCGTGGCTAAGGTGACCTGCGCGGCGAGAGCTCAATGGTTTGAAATCTGCAAATCCATATGCTTGTACGGAAGTGAGTCCCTATATTTATAGATGTGGCCGAGACCCTACGCGTTGTACCCTGTGTGATGCGCACATGCACGCCGCCCTCTGCACCATCAACACTTGCACACCACCTTTCCTTTAGACGTCTTAAATTTCCTCAGAGTCAAATCCCCATTTCTTTCTGATCCAACTCTGAGGGGGGACTTTTGTTGACACTCGTTTTTCATCACAGAGTCCAATGGAATGTAAAGGGAAATGACTTAGCACAAATTGATCCAACCTTTGAAGAAAATATCAAAAATAGACGAAGGGATGAACAAGGAGAAGATTGCCCATAAGTTGCACATGTTTCCTCATAGTCGCACAACTCCACTTGCGCGATGCATTATGGTCGCGCAAGTGACTTGCGCGAACTAAGTGGTAACCGCCCGGGGTCTTCTCCGGCCTATAAATAGACCCTGTGGGCCCCCCATTTCAAGAGGATTTTTTTTTCCAGAAACTCAGATTTGTGCTCCTGGCGCCCTAGTCTCTTCTCAAAGCATCTGAAACACTTCTAAGGTAATTTCATACCTAGAAAGAAAGATCTAAAGAGGGGTAGGAAGGTCTAAGTGTTGAAACTCATCAACATTTGCACGCCTGAGTGGTCATCCCTTAAGGGAAAAGGGCATCACTTGAGTGCCACCTTACTCTTTCAATAGATCTTGCGCGCCCCTCTTCTGAAAGAACCTCAGGAGGATTCTAATGACTTTAATGAAGAGTCACTCAAGTATTACCCTACTGGTTAACCATCGCGCAAGTACCCCATGTGTCGCATAGGAATACCTGCACGACCAGGACTTGCGTGCCCACGTAGTACTTGTGCGCCCACCAGGACTTGCGCGCCCCTTCCTTTTTTGGTGCCTTTCTTTCCCATTTCACCCCTCTTAAGCAATTACACCTTTCCTATTCAAGATTCATTCTTCATGACACTCTTCAAAGCCATTTATGGCATGATTTCTTGATTTGACTTCCTTATCTGAAAGGAATTATGTGGAATATCTCTCAAAACCTAGTGATTTACATATATTTATGTCACTAAAGATTGATATTTCATTCATTCAACCTCATACTTTAAGATGAGAGAATCCTTAACCTGGGTATCATTTTCATGAATAATCCCAAGTCATAAGTCCTCTAATTTGTGCATCCTCTTTGGAGTAAGCCCAAGATCCCCTAACCTGGGCTTCCTTTTCAGGAGTATGCCCCAGTCTCAAATATGGGCATCTTCTTTAAGAGTAAGCCCCAGTCATAATTCTTAACTTGGGAATCTTCTTTAGGAGTAAGCCCCAATTCTTAAAGTTCCCAAATCTTGGAATCCTTTTTAGGAGTAAGCCCCAGTTCCCTAATTTGGGCATCCTCCTTAGGAGTAAGCCCCAAACCATAATTCCCTTAACCTGGGCCTCCTTTTCAGGGTTAATCCCCAGTCTCAAATATGGGCATCCTCTTCAAGAGTAAACCCCAAGTCCCTTATTTTTCAAATCTCTTAATCTGGGCCTCCTTTTCAGTAATAAGCCGCAGTCTTAATTTCTCTTAACCAGTCATAATTTACCATTGATCTGGGATTCCTTTTCATGAGTAAAACTCAATCATAAATCTTCTACTAATTTGGGCCTCCTTTTCAAGAGTAAGCCCCAAGTTAGAGTATTCAAAATCTCCATGAAGCACATATACCTTTATGGACCCTGTTCCTGGATTTCTTCCCTAAAGTAAATCCTAACCTTCATTTATCTGGGCAATTATACATACATAATCCCCACATTATTTTTTATGATTGCATCTTTCATGGCACAATTGTCTAATTTTTACCAATACCTCTTGTTTCTCACACTGAGCATGAATCACGTGAGCTTAGAGTGTAAAAGTTATTATGACATCCTTCTTTGTGCCATCAATCATAAACATCATACTACCTTACTCGAACTACGTGGGTTCTGATTCCTTTTCTAAAAAAAGGATACGTAGGTAACCCGTCTACGGGTTCAATCCCAACTCTAAAATAATCCATGTCCTTCTGAATGACAATAAACATAAAGTACCCCAATGAGTGGCTTTAATACCAGCATGGTTATCATAATGACCCAGAGACTTCTATATAAATGTGTCGAAGGGTACCATCGACCATGAATCTCTAATAAATACAGATGATTCTCTATCGATGAAGAACCTCGAATACATACAAAAGATTCTATACATTTCCTATATATTTGATCATTGATTGTCAGATCTGAAGGAAAGCTCATTTTATACTTGGTAATGTAATAAGGATTCACGAACATAACTTAAAACTATAAAGAGAGTCTCGGAGTAGAAAATAATTCCCCTCAAAAAGGTGTGATGAGTCTGACCTCCCATCCACTCAACCAATGAAAACTCCTAAGCCTCATCAGTCCACAAACTAATGAGGACCTACCTTTGGAAAGTAGGTCTGAATGGATGTGGAATCATTAGATGTTTCCGGTTCTACGTACAAACCCGTTAGAAACCGATCGGAATGTTTGAAACTCCCATCAAGGCGGTCATCCCCGAATTCCGAGGGAAACAGTTAAATTTATGAATTATGGTTTTTTTGTGTTATTTATAAATCGAATGATTTCATGAGGTATGTTATGAATGAAAATAATGGTTTCATTGATTTGTATTTATTGATGGTTTAATGTTTCATTTCCTTATTTTATAAGCCTTACTAATCTTTTAATGCTCATACCATGTTTTTAAGTGTTTTTTCATTGGATATAAAGATGAATAGGGCCAAGGATGGGTTCATGGAAAAATCATGCTGTCTAAAACATGGAACTAGAGATGTTACATTTTTTAGAGTTTTTATTTTCTAAAAAAATGGAAACTGAATAGAAGTGTCTACATTGTAGATTCTGAGATGTAATGTAATATTTATGCACAAATTCACTAAAACACTAAACCTGAAATTATCCTAAATGTGAATTCTTGATTTAACTCTTGATTATGTAATGTTTGGGGTTAGGTCCTCATTGTTGGTATTAGAGGTTGGTTTAGATAAAATTTGAGGTTTGGGTGTTATATGGGTGTAGGTAAAAGATCCAATATAACCAAGAGGGTTATTAATATGTGGAAACTTCTGGAGGGTTATGTCAACATAGGTTTATTGGATAAAAACCTAAACAATTCATATATAAGGAGGTTCATGGATTAGAGTTACACAAGATTTTTTATGTTATCTTTAAACTATATAAGATTTTTATTATTATTATAATTTTTTTGTTTCATGTTTATGTGTTGATTCCTCTTTGCAGGTTAAGGATCAATTGTCAAGATGGAAGGAAAGATATCTTTCACAACTTTCTTATCCCTCCCCGTTGATTTAATCATCACTATTATGGAAAAAGCATGTTTGAATGATTTTGATAGATTCTTGAGTATTCAAATCACATACAAGAAATTCTTTAAGCTATCCAACACCTACTCTTTTCTAAAAAAAATTATTGGTCATGGTATATTTTTCATATGATTTCATGATCTCAATTTTTCTAATTCTATTGAGAAGTGAAATTATAGAAGTGGAGAAAATGTTTACTTTTTGAAAGTATGAAAACATATAGAAAGAGAAAGGGAACATCCTGAAGATCACGCTATATGGTTCACGGTATGATTTATTTTTCCTATCCATAAATAATGTAGCATCATTGGATTTATAATTATAAATAATGAGGATATTCGATCTTTATGAATGATGTATTAAGAAATACGATGGAAATTCTTAGCTAATGGATCATGATGAACATTGAATGACTCAGATGTCTATATATAAGCGATTAAAGAGTTATGGTATATTTTAGGGTGATGAAATTCTTAATAGTATTAAGGAACATTTTATGATGATATTACATTGGATGAATTTTTGTAGTATGTGTAACCCTTAAGTTTGATATATGAAAATGTTATTCAAGGAATAATTATCTTTTCTTTTTTGAGTAATGGATGAATTTTTTTTGGAGGAATCTACATTTTTATTGTGGACATATGGAGATTTGGGTTATATACAGAAATGATTAAACTATCGTAGAGAATACTTGATTAGTCTAATTACACTTTGGTATGAGAATTTATGATTATTAGATGTTATATAGAAATAAATGTTGAAATTTACTATGGAAGACCATGTGATTAAATTCTCATTAATTTTTGGGTTACAATCTTAGTTCGGATTATATTTAAGAATTTTATAGAAAATTGGGTATTGAATCGTCAATGTTGAACTTTGGGCATTGTTTGTTCAATTTTTCATATTAAGAGTAGTTTTACTTTTTACAAAGTGTTATCCTTTTTGGGGATTATTAGATCTCATACGAACCATATTTGGTTTTTGGTAATGTCTAAGGACTGCAAAAATATATAGTTCTTATTTTTTGGATTATGTGAATCTATAGAAGATGATTCTAGCACTTAAGGTGTGACCATGTCATCATGAATACTCTTTGATTAGAGAAAATATGATTTTTTGGATGAAATTTGTTAAGGGATGAAACTCTACTTTAAAGGTATGATTGTTTACTTATGTTGTTAGTCAATCCCATAAATAAATTCCTCATCATTATGAAAACTTAATTAAAACAAAAACATTGTATTCTAATTTTTTTTACTAGGGACTCAAATACCATTTAACCCATCACATTTTTGTGGTTTTTAGATTGATTACTTTCTCCATATCATGTTTTCTACCACTCTCCATCAAAACACGATGGTTTTTTTCTATAATATATCAATGTTTTTCTATATGGAATCCTAGTATGGGATATGTGAAGGAACCAGGTGTGCAGCAGAAGCCCAAAATAGTTAGTTTTCTTAAAAATTTCATTTGACGCTCGACGTAAATTTTTTGAGGACCGTGAAGGGCAGCTCGGTCAAAGCCTAGTATCCCACGTGAAGGATTTTAAGCACAAAATATACCGTAAAAATACCTGGATTAAATCTAAAGATGCGCACGACATATGCTCGTCATTGGCGATCAATTCTCGAATAATCTGATGACAAATTACTCTAGATCTTCCACACGCACTTCAAATAATATTTTGAAGCACACTTCAGCATAATCTGGGTGCTAGCGCGGAATTGCGATGATGCCTTCGATGCTCCAATGATCACTGCATCGCTTCGCTAGAGATGCCTGAGAGAGAGAGAGAGGGATCCGAGATCCATGGATCCAGAGCATCCCTCTCAAGATAATGGGAGAGGGGATAGAAGAGAGATGTTCAATGAATAGTATTTGGAAAAATCTCCTCCTCTTCTATATATAGTTCTTAATTAAAATATCAAGTATAGCCTCCATGGCCCCTGATATTTAACGCACTATACATTTCACGACTACTAATCTGAGTGATAAATATTATTATCATTCATGTTTAATATAATTAAATATATTACGCAATAATAATTGATTCATTAACTCAACTTGATGCTCCCATTAATATTAATTGAACCTTGAATATATTTAATATTAATCAATTACTATTTTCATGTATGTACTTAAAACATGTAAATATATTTAATAAATAAATTCAATTTTAATTATTATAAACTTGAATAATATGAATTTATTTATTGCATAGGTGATATTGTTTTTATGGACAAATCCAAGATTACTTTGGTGGGGCCCACCATGTCCAAAACTTCTATTCAACCAAATATGGAAGATTCTTGAATACACTATTGTGTGTGACACTCTAGGCCCTTATCTCAACAATAGTGAATAATATTCATATACCAAGAGTGAGATCTAGTAATAAATCATGGCCCCTGAAGAGATAAGGATTGTCACAGCAGCGAAAACCAACCTATGGACAGACATTGTGTAATATAATCTCTTTGTCACTAATATCTCATAAAATGGATGCACTCACGTGTCATCACCCTTTTTCTTTCTTTGTTGTTTATTGATTTAACTAAAAGGATTTACCCTTGACTTCCATGGCCATGGTCTTATAAAGGTACTACCTTCTAAATCTACATGGCATGAGATATATTACTTCCATAACTCAGAAGCGTCAAATAATTTAATGAACATTCTACCAATTTCATGCCACCAATGAGACACCCAAAACAAACTAAATCTCCACTAATTCATTGTCATGGTTCTCGTCTTGCATCAAAGTACGTAATAAAATGACATTCATTGGTAATGATATGAATTTAGGAGACCATCACACATGATCGTAGAAAGGAACGTCCAATAACACCCAAAACATGTGGAGTTCCTATTGGCGGGTTAGTCCTCATGATCTCACTACTAGAGATCACCAAGTGTGAACATAATGAGAAGAAATATCAATACTAATGAGCCTCCACCACCTATTATTAAAACATCTACAATTTCCTACCTGTAATATGTATCTAGACTATAGAACATATACATAAGATTAAAGTAATACTATCTAGAGGTTCTCATTATAGTCTGGGAGCTGGCATAGCCTTTCGATATAAAATTTAATCTTTGGTCATTTCCATTTCAACAGTGGATATAGAATAGTCTACACTATAATGGTAATATGGAATCATGCAATGAAAACTGTATACACGATATGTTAATTAAAAGCACTAAATAATTGGGTCTAGGGCAAAGTCTACTTCAGTACTATCTTTGGTAACCTTTGTATTTCTCTTTCTTTCTTTTAATGTGAGATTTTTTATTGACTTGTTTTCTGATGGTGGACTATTAATTAATATTCCAAGCCCAATTTTAAAATTTCGAGGACAAAATTTCCAAAATGGGGGAAGGATGTAACATCCCGGGTAAATAAATAATATTACATTTTCATATTTATTAAAATTTGTGAATTAAAAATTAATTTTACTTTAATGGGGATTCCATGTTCTATGGAATACATGATACGCAATAAGGGGTTTATTTGAAAACTTATATTGCACAAAACGTTGAGTTATACTGAAAAATATTAATATAATACTAATATTTTAAATGGTAGTTAACAAAAAGCCATTTTATTGGTGGGAATGACGAAAACGAACCATATTATGATTAAATATTTTTCTTAAAAGTTTTAACATTTATCAAAAAAAATATAGATGCTTAAAATTTGAATTAATCTAATTTTAAGCATAAATACTCAAATATTCATTAAAACGTAGATTTACCACCTTTTAGAAGAGAACCCTATTTGAATCTAGTTTTTGTCACTTTTATATGTTCTATTTGAAAAAAAAATTCTTCTTTGTAATCAGGACATAAAAATTTACTTTGGGGGAATTTTTGGTATTTTTCGGAAAAAAATCATTTTTTAATGTATAGTGAAAAATACTATTTTTATTGAAAAAATCCATTTTATATAATTTATTTATATGGTTATATTATCTTTTTTGTTGGCTTTATGGTGAAATTAAATTATATTTTTACCATTTAATCTAATGTTGGTCATTGAATTAATTTCACTTTGATATTGGTCATAACTATGTGTCAATCTTTTGATATTTATTATTTCTGAAAAACACTCTTTTTGTTTTGACAACGAGAATTAATTTTAAATTAATTAATGAAACTTATATGTTTTGAATTTGGTAATATAGACATGATTTTTCAATTCAGAATATCAAATATATAATTGGATGAATTGTTTGTTTTTTTTGAAAAACATAAATTTTTTATGAATAGTGAAAACAATGAGTAGTAGTTAAAAACCCATCTTCTTCATTTAAAGTATGTTTTACTGATTTGGTGAATTTAATTTCTAAAATATGAAATGAATGGTTGTTATTAGTTATCAAAATGTGGTTCAATGAGATCAAAATAATTTTTGGTGAATATTAATTTTGTCTTTATTTTACTACGGTTAAAGGTAAATATGAAAATTCAAGGAAAAAATAATATTATAATAAAATAAAATTAACTTAACACAGGTCATAATCATATTGGATGAGTCATGGTCAACCAAAAAAATCCTTGGGTGATATATGTTGACTTTTAATGCCATTTGGGTAAGATAATGACATTAATAAGTTTTTTTTAATGTAAAAATAAAAATATTATAAACATGTTTTGTTTTGATAAAAAAATATAATGAGGATTAATATAATTGATATATTAGACTATAAATATTAGTTATAAAGCTAAAATTATTTCCTACATCATGTTATTTTATTTTTAATTCTTAGATATCTAATAAAAAAATTATTTATGACACAATAATGATTCAATGTTTACCTCATTAATGAATGATTAATATAAATAAGATTACAAAGATTATAGAAATATCCAAAACCTGTCCAATTCATATGTAATGATTTTATTTTGAACAAAATCCATATTATATTATACTTTAATAAGTTTCAGACCTTTATAAATCGAAAATCATTATATAATAAAATAATATCTTCAAACTTTCCTAAATAGCCCCTCCTCCCAATTATAAAAATACCTCAACTCTAACCCATTACTCACACCTATCATGAACTTGGTTCGTCCAACCACTACATAAATAATCTCACAAGATCCCTCTATTCCACCTATATGGATTACCTTAGGCATAAGTTACTTCAAGAAGTCCCTTTGGTTCAAACCAAAAAGAGTTACCTGATTTAAAGGTAACATCTTCTATTAAGTTCCTTTA
The DNA here is from genome assembly GCA_963277665.1 of Viscum album. Lineage (NCBI taxonomy): Eukaryota > Viridiplantae > Streptophyta > Magnoliopsida > Santalales > Viscaceae > Viscum > Viscum album. Next base: position 1,696,576,746 of record OY728143.1, read on the forward strand.
TTTTATTTTACTTCTCCAACCCCTAAACTCTTTTTATTCTTGATTTTATAACAAAAACAGTATCCTAAATATTCTAGGCTGTTGTTATGAGAATTATTTGATCTAAACTAAAAAACACCTCCCTTTAATGGTTAAAGAAGATAATGTTTCTGTGGACGGCCAACTATTGCCTCATTAAATGATAATTGTTCAATTATCTCCTACCACCTCTTAAGGTGGCCATTTTTATAGAAATATATTTATATGTGATATATATTATATTTATACATATTTATTTTTAATTTATATTAAACCATTATGTTTTCGATAATGGGTAAACATGATAATTTAATTTGAGGAAGTGCATACTACCACCCCCTCAATGTTATATGAATCTTTTTTGAAATACGTGGGACATATAAAGGATGAAGTTAATGAAATTATATATGATATTATACTGAAATTATAATGTACATATATATCATTTTGTTTTCATTCCATTAAAATATGAAATATAAATGAACATATTGTTCATGAGTACGTACGACTTAACGTCTCCACGAACGGTGCATTTCAATTCTTATCTCCATGTGTTATGTACTGTTATAAATAATTGTATATACTGGATATATATGATATATATATGATATATAAATCATGAATATCATTCTCTAGAATATGTAATTTTTACCACAGGGACAATTTGTAACTAAAATTAGTTCCTTTTTTACTCAAGTTCAGAACATCAACAAAATCTCTGATATGAACTCAAATAATTAACTAATTGTTTTAGAAAGGTAATAAATGATATAAATGGAATAATAAACTTTAAAAAAGTTCTTAATCAATTATAAATTAACATACTTTTATTATTCAAGATGAAAAAGGTACATACAAGACAAGTCGGAGTTGAGGTAAGGGGTTTTCATCTCAATTTGTATTCCCATGAGACTCATGCTATATTTGCAACTAGTTTCTTTTTTGTGGTGTATGTACTTCCCATTTTTTGTATTATTTGTGTAATATAATTTAATTTATGGGCATTTACATTTTAATCTTATTATCCTTCTTTCATGGGGTGTATGTTTTATAAGTTTCCAAATCGGTAAGGGAACCTTTCACTCTCCTTTTTTAATTAAAGACATCTTTTATGTTATGTATTTTAAATTTCCATATTTTAATATTGGTATATGTTCATATATATCATTATTTATTTAAATTTTATTCCCATGTGATGAGAGACCCTTTTCTCTATCATCAACTAATTTTTTGATTTTTAATGTGACGTCGTTAGGCTCTTGAATTTTTGTAAGGGATCTTCTTAACCCATTTTCAATTTTTCTGGTCGAACTTCTACATGTGATTATATCGTTCTATGAATATGTGTGTATGACCACTAATTGGTTTACCCTTAATAACCCATAATATTTTTTCTATTTTTATTTTTCACATATAATTATGTAATTGATTTATCCTTAATCTTTGGATACCATCTTTATAAGGGATTTCGCATCAATTTACATTACATTGAGACTTCATTATTGTTATGTGCCAATTCACCTACATATGGTGTATATAATATCATTTGGAATAATATATCATGAATACCTTCATTATCATTATATTTTAAAGATTTGATTAATTTCTATTCTTCAATTATTTGTACTCAACTGTCTGTCATTTGGATAAGAACTCCTTAACTAAAATATTGTTTCAAAGATTTATTGTTCTAAATATTTCTCATTAATGTCCATGTATTAAAAATGGTTTTAAGGATTTATTTATATGGACAATAATGTTTTAAAATTTTAATTCCTATAAAAGCTTCATAGTGGTATGGGACACTTTGATTCAAAAATCTCATTAAATTGTTTTGAAAACAGTTTGATAAAGCATTGATTATGTCTATATCATGAAATGATATATTGTGATTAAAATGTGGAAATTTTATCATTCCTTTATTCTAATATTATATTTAATTATCATGTTTTGGTTCTTGGCCATTGTTTATATATATGGTTGGTTTCGTGATAAACCTAGGGCGAGTGATCCCGAGGCAGCTATCTAATGCATTTGCTAACCTGATGAAGGTAAACGTTAATGTTTCTCCAGATATATTTAGGGAATATATTGTTATGGGTATTCCAAACGTAACTCTCTACATAGTTGTGAAAGCTACAATGTAAGTATGTTATTTATGCCATATGTTACATTTGTGATTCATGATTCCTGTGTGTTATTCATAAATATTATGATTTCATGAGGTATGTTATGATTGAAAAGTATGGTTTCATTGATTTTTATTTATTGAGGGGTCAATGTTTCATATCCTTATTTTATAACCATTATAAGATTTTTATGCTCATACCATGTTTTGAGATGTTTATCACAGGATTTAAATATATATAGGGTCAAGGATGGCATCAAAGAAAAAATCATGCTGTAAAAAACATGGAACTAGACATGTTAAATTTTTTAGAGTTTTTATTTTATAAAAAAATGGAAACTGAGTAGAAATGTATACTTTGTAATTTTTTAGATGTAATGTTATTATTATGGCCTAATTCTCTAAAACTCTAAACCTGAAAATATCTTCAATGTGAATTCTTGATTTAACTCAAGATTATGTAATGTTTAAGGTCGGGTCCATTTGTCTTCATGAAGCTCCAATCATCCTGAAATTCTATAACTTTACCATATTTTGAATATTAATTCTCGGAAAACCATCTGTTGTCAAGCTTGAGTCATCTTTCTATTTTTGGAACACTATGAAATGTTACCAACTTGTACAAACAATTTTTGGTACGACTTCTAGGGAATACAATCCTTTTTCTTGTTCTTTTTTCAACATGAAGTTTCAATAATATCTATATAACTCTAGACCTATCCTTGGAAACCTTCATTGTCAACAATCACAATCAACCCATGAACACTACAAAGTTACCAGGAGAAATGTTTACCCAACATATATATATATACATGTGAATATACAAATATCAATGTTTTTAAAAACATTTACGGTTTTTGATATATATATATATATATATATATATTTATATATGTATATAGCATTGATATGTATATTTAAAAAAACATGTTACTATACATTTTTTGTAAGTATATTTTATTAATAAATTATGTAATACACACACATAATTAAATATATATATATATAACGTATGACATAAATATGTAATGAGTGTTTTAATAAAATGATGAGAAAATAAATTTGATGAATAAAAATTAATAAAATTACTTTTATAAGATTTTTTTATATATAAAACATTATAAAAATAGTTTTAATAAATTAACAAAATAAATTAAAATACATAATATTTATTATAAATTTAGATAATATGTATTAGAAAAAAATTTGTAATGCCTCATAAGAAATATTAAAAACTAAAAATTACCAAAAATCTGGAATAATTAGTAATTATTAGAAATGCAATAATAATATAATTAATTAGTAAAAATCTATAAATAATTTTTAATGATTAATGATTAATTATTTAATATTATTAGTAATTAATAAATATTAGTGATAATTATAGAAATATTATTACAAATTTTTAAATTTTATAAAATGTTTATCTTTTTTAATATATTTTAAAAGAGAAAATATGAAATTGTAGATATTATTAAAAATTAGTATTATTTATTAAAAACTATGTTGTAATTAATATATATTTATTTTCATTTAATAAATAATTTTATCAATTTTTTAAATTAATAAAATATTCCTAATAATTACTAAAATTTCTATGATACCTTGTAAAAAAGTATGAAAATATAACAACAACTTTTACATATTCATGGTAATTTGTATAAATGTAGTATTAATTAAAATAATAATGGTGAACCATAAAATAATTTTTAAAAATTAATTAATAATTATACAATATTACTAATAATTTGAAAATGCTATAATTAATTACTAAATATTATTAACAATTTTTAAATCAAAGTAAATTATGATAATTTGTATTAAATTGATTAAAGAATATATATGATATATTAATTTGACACATCTAAAATAAAATATTAATATTTATCAGTCATAGTGTGTAATAATTATTCATATTTTTGCTGTTTATATAAATAATTATGGACTCAAAAATTATATATAAGTTTTTGTTACATGATCGTGATTGAAAAAATCATCAAACCAATTCTAATGGATCCAGTATAAATCTTGTCTACATCGAGGGTGAAAAAATATTTATATCATTTTCATCATCAAATTTAGAATTAGTTTAAGAAAGATCAATTAAATGTCCTTATAGGAAATGGGATCTTTGTAGATTTGATATGTTTTAAAATGTTGGACAACATAGGCTACATTGTGGTATTCAGAAAGATTATATTTTTTCGTTTTAATATGGTGAACATAATTTAGTAGAAAAAACATTTGTTCTAAATCCATCATTTCGGAATTTGGTACCAGAGGCTCTTTCCCCCTATATTGATGAAACAACAACTCAAAATGATATTGTAAAATCTAAACCAAAATCTTCTAAATTTTAAAATTTATTGAAATATGCTGAGGAGGCATTATATATAACACATTCGTGATTTTATTTTTAGGTAATAAATTATTTATTTTTGGTTTAGTATTCATTCCTTATGTTCCCTAAGGCACATTCATGGGAATAATATTGGTTTTGGATCATGATATGGAGACCATTATACATGGGGATGTGATCCCCTATAATGGATCATGCATGATAATAATTTTGGTTTTTGATGGAGGATTTGATCACTAAGGTATGAGATTTGAAGAGTCCCACTTGTGATAGTCACTTATAGGGATTTCCCAAGGTTATCTATTATGACATGGTGATTATGTGTTGTGGTGCTATCCATTGGTATATTTTATATCTTGTGTACACTGTAATTTTTATCAAGGTAATTATTGAAAATGATTTAAATACGAAGTGTTTCTTGAGAATTTTTTCCTTTATTTTTTTCCTTATAACTGTTTCACATATTCTTATAGAAGTTTGAATGTTAATCTATGTTTTAATATTACAGTGTAGATTCTTTTATTTTTGGTGTAATACTGCTAGGATTTGGGTGAAACCCTTCATAGAGCTCTGGATGTATGTTGACATTTTATTATGTATGACCCAATTAAAGGAAAGATGTATTGTGGCAGTGATGTTGTATCTTGTTATTAGTGTTCCACTTTTTGAAAGTTTTGATAGTGGTGGCTTAATGGTGATGAATCTCTTATTTCATGGAGTTTTTTGGGATGTATTTGTTTTTCCTAGTCCATCATGGTACTTTTGATCGTGGGTAAAGTTGTACACATTGAATCTAAAAAATTGGGGTACCTCATTTTGTTATGATTATCAGTTATGTGATCATTATTCTTGTTGGTTGATGTGGTCCAATAAAGGGATGAAATTAGTTCTAAAGTGAGATTTTGATACCCCACAACTAGTTTTTAGACCATGGGAATCAGGAATGCCCTTCAGGATTTAACTCAAGCTGGTTGACGTGTTGGGATAGATGGATCCCCAGATTGGTTTGTGAATGTATATAAAATGTTAGATGAGAAAACATGAAGCTATCATAAAAATATTTGATATTAAATCAGATTTTGTAATATAATTTTATTTATTTAATCATATATCACCTTTCTTTAAATATTTTCTTCTTAAAATAAATATATTACCTACAAGAATCTATGAAATTAAGAGGTTAGACCATAATTGGGGACATATTTACCAGAAGATCTAAGTGACTTCAAATCACTACATCTCATATTTTGATGATTATGAATCATACGTAGTTTTATAACAACTGGAGATCCTATAATTAAATAGGTACAACTTGGAAAGTCCATATTTCCTAGGAAACATTTGAGGTATTCTCGAATTACACCATATTTATAGTGTTTATCTGTATCTCACAACACAATAGTATTGATGACATAGAATAAATAAAATATTTTTACACAAATAAATTAAATAATAAATTTGATGGTAATTTATATAAACTCTATGATTTTTTTCATCATTATTTTAATTCTAAACCACATAGCATATAGTTAGGTCATTCTACTGATGGCTTTTGTCCATTTGTAGCGTATAATAGTCAATATTCTTGTTGGACAATTTTCATTACAACATAAAACTTACCTCCATTGTTCCAAATGAAGAAACCATATATATATATATGTGTGTGTGTGTGTGTGTCTGTTTCAATTAATTTTTGGACTTCCAATGGTGAATATCGATGATTATTTGAATCCTCTAATTACTAGTTTAATATCCTTGTAGAACAATTCTGTAACTAAATTTGATATAGTTACAGATAAAAATTTTAATCGAATGGTTTCATTATTATGGAGGATTAGTGAATTTTTGGTATATGGTATGTTATCTCGATGAAGTACACCTGGTCTAAAATTAGATCCATACATCATAGCAAAGAAAAAATCATTTACTCTTGTTAATGAAATAAATACTAGTTATTTTGACTGTCAATGAAGATTTCTTCATCTAGATCAACCTTATTAAAGTAGTATAAATGATTTTTAAAAAATTAAAATTGAGAGAGTAAAACATACAGAAGTACTCGTAGGTCCTTAGGTAAAATATATCTTCAATACATTATATCTTGTTACTTTTTATGAACCAAAAATGAACAAAAAATTGGTTTTTGGAGCCATCATAATTAGATAAGGAAAAATATTTTTTCAACTTTATATATTGTTCTTATTTGTTGGTTTGTCACATGTTAAATGAAATTAATATTAGGAATAAGTTTTTGATCTTATATTTTTATAGTTTTTATAGACATTCAATAATACCAAAGATAATGTAAAGGAATAGTTATATCATTCCATGATTTTCCTAAATCCTGAACCTCAATTTCTTGAAGATGACAGATCACACAATTTATTTTATCTAAAAGAATCATACACACTCTATAAATAATATCATTTATGAATTTTTTAATGGAGGTTACCCGAGTATTATTCTTCTATTTTTTCTCATAGAATCACAAATGGTATTATTACAATGTCAAAATTTGAAGACTTCCATGTCATAATGGAATAATTGTTGCCAATATTTCTTAGAGGGATATTTAATTCTTAAATCCAGGGACTTTTCATCGAAATAATATATTTATTCTAAGATATTGTGGTAGAAACATTAGATTATGATGCATTGAGTATACTGAAAAAAAATTTAATTTTATGAATATTTGAGAAAATATTCCCATTGTGATTCTTTAACTAATTGAAACAATTAATATTTCATTATCCATTAGAATCTAAATGTGGAGGGCAGATAGAATTTCGATGGATGTATCTATTTGAGAGATGAATGAAAATATTAAGGAAGAAAGTACATAATAAATAATCAGCTGAAGGGTAAATTAAAGAATCATACTTGCGGGAGGAAATTTCAAATTTCTACTCTTATTATTTTCAGTCGGAATATCATTAAAAATATAATTTCATGGGACATAATAAAAAAAATGTTACGAATTTCACATTACATAAATTTTTAGTTTTTAACCAATTGGATATTAGTTGTATTGGTTATCATGAATGGTGATTTTTATATGAAAAACATTATAGAGATCATACATATATTTTGCTGAATTGTGAAGAAATGACCTGATTTGTGAATTAATTACTAATTTTTATTATTATTTTTACATTTATAATTGATATATTAATTAACATTGTTTGTTTTGTAGACTATATGATGACCGTATAATAAATTTTATACAAATAGCATCTTCTTCTCTTAAAGAACATCATCAACATAATTTTTCATAATGGTTCTAAAGACTTGTACATTATGTTTTCTTTGATGGAACATTAAATCAATTATCCAATGATATCAGTTAATAATATTTTTTATGTTCATTAAAAAATCAAGGTAAATTTGATATTTTGTTATGTTTTCTCAAAAACCATACATTAAAATTTGTTAAATAATATATTGGGTAGGGTTTTAATGGATTTCAATTCCATACACACATATATGGTGAACCAAATAAATCAATGAATAGTGATTCTTATTTTAAATTATATCATCCTAAAGAAAGTGAAGTTGACAATTATGGTATTCTAGATGAAATAATTTTGTTATGTTATCTGGGGACCAAATTATATAAAAATGTTTAACTTCTATTATTTTGACACTAATCAAGGGTTGTGATTCCATCCATTACATAGAGTCATTAACATTAAATATAAAATATGTATTGAATAAAATGAAATATTTATAATGACACATCAATAGTATAATGTTTATTATGAAAACAGTAGAGATGTTTTGAGATACTTGAATGACTAGGGGAGTATAATAAAAATTAAATCTCTTGAAAATCAGTTTAAAAAGAATAAAAATGGTTATGTGTAAGTTAAATACATTGAATGTTTTTAGGAAGAATCTCCAAAAATATCATATAGCTGATTATATATTAATATCGATGATGAACCCCCTAGTTAAGGGATGATGATATTCATAATATTAATGATGAAATAAGGGTTTATAAAATTGAATGGTGTAACGTCCCGGTTCTGTAAGCCACCTAGAGGTGCCATGTACCTGGTTGGTCACATGGCCTCATGTGAATTTCACCAAAATCCAACGGCTTCCGAATAGCAGCGAGGGCCTTTGGAGTGTTAGTGGGGAAACAATTCCTCCAATGTCAGAGTAACACAACAGAAGAATAAACATGCAATATCATAAGCAGTAACAATCCTTACAAAGAAAACAAAGGAAGATTAAAAGTAAGGAATACCTGGAGCACATATATAAATGAAGCATGATACATATGTCTGGGAAAGCAGCCAAAAAAATAACAATGCTGAAAAAAAAAGGTACTAAACCAAATTAAAAAATAAATAGATTGCATCTCCTCATCATCACAAGCCTAATCTTGGTCTCATGCTCTCCAGCTCAACAGCAAGTCAAGTACCTGATGAAGAAGGGTGATTTCCCTTATCTATACCTATAGTAATATAATCTTTTTGGACCCAAAAGTTTGGCCCAAATAGGGTGTGAGACTAAATCCCAGTAGGAAACCACTTGAAGATCTGTTCCTAACTGTGAGTGAATATATGGCAGGTAAAAGTATAGAAAGCAGTATACAGCAAGGTACTTAGTAGTAAACAATCCACAGTTTCATTATCAAGCAACAGCTAAAGAAGTAGCTAAACACTAACAAGTAACCCTATGGGAAGTAATCACAGCCCATCCCCTCTAGTCCTACCTACCATGTACAAGAAACCATCTAGGCAGTAAACTCAGTTTAACCCCTTTGGTTCTTTCAAAAGAATATATAAATAGACTCTCTAAGGAAGAACTCAGAGTCAATTCCACTTATAGTCATAGGTAAACAAGAATCTCTGAGAAAGCTGACACTTTCAATTCCCCTTATAGTCAAAGTTAGTAATGGAATCTCTAAAGAAGCTCATATGGTCAATTCCCCTTATAGACATATGGTCACAGACACTCTGAGGAAGCTCACTCAGGGAATTCCCCTTATATACCAAATTCATATGAGTAATTCAAAGACCCTCTGAGGAAGCTCGAAGGGTAAATTCCCAATATAATCTAAAGCAGTCAAGGAATCCCTGATGATGCTCATTCATTCAATTCCCCTTATATCCCCATGTGGTCCTAGGCTCTCTGAGGAAGCTCATTCGGTCAATCCCCCTTATAGCCTAATGTGCTCAAAGACTCTCTAAGGAAGCTCACATGGTCAATTCCCCTTATAGTCTACTACACCTAGTTCTCAGGGCCATGTGTAGGTCAACAAGCATAGAAATGAAATAAGGCCAATGTAAACCTACATAACTACTTGGGTAACTAGTCTATATTATAACAATCACATCAGAAAACATGCTCTCCACCCTACAGTAACTAGCATGAAAAACATGCAAGGTGGCCAAAAGGCTAAGCAGGACCAAACGGTCATAAACAGATCATTGGTGGGTAAATCATCCAAAGCATAATAATCAACCCTATTCATAACCAAATATTCTCCCCAGAAGCATACATGCATGTTAGGCTATCAACAGGGGTAAAACGTTAAACACACAACACCCCGTTCAATGGTATTGGTTGAAAATGCACATTATACTCAAAGAAATTCTATAGAAAGGAATAAACCACCTACCATGATTTTGGGAGGTCGTTATACGCAAACCTAAAGCCTTGAATCACCTTATAATGCCAAATATCTACAAAAATGTCTAAAACGTTCAACCCATTATATCTCGCGAGAAAAGTGAAATCAGAAGATGGTTCTCTAGTAGAAGAGAAAACTCACCGATGTGATTTCAACGGAACCGATGGTGTTCGATTAGGAGGAGGAAGCTAGTTCAGGGGTTCTTCAAAGATCTACGGTCGTACAGAGCTCTCGGTCGAATGAGACCTAGATAGAGAGTGTTTTGGAAATTAGACGTGACCCCGGTGCATTTAATGAAATAAAAAGAAAGTACATGGCATGTTCTTTTGAAGTACATCGATGTACTTTTTGTTTCTGTACTCCACTTTCTGTGGCCTCCTGGTCACCCCACACGGCCGTGTTCAGGGCTACTACATGGCCAGCACTCAGCTACCTGTGGTAATTCAGTACACGGTGTGTTCTCATAATGTACACGGTGTGTACTTTGAAAATTTCTAGAATTTTATCTTTTTCTCAAAAAACAACCAGAAAAAGAATATATACCTATAATACAAGAACCATATTCTTACAAAATTCCCCCCTTAATGAACGTTTTCCCCAAATTTCCATTGTGCGATGGCGTAGAAGAAAAAAACCAGAATAACTACGACCATAATGCTAGTACATTGGCCTCCATCTCCGAAGTCTCGTCATGTACTCACTCGTGCTTCCATAGAACCAATACCAAAGTAGCTGAACGGCTACAAATAACATTAATATTAAAATCAACAATCCAGATTGGATCCTCCACAAATGATGAATCCACTTCAAGCTCAACCTCCTCAGGTTGAAAGAAATGAGATGGGTCTGAAACGTAACGTCGGAGCTGTGAAACGAGAAAAACATCGTGCATGGTCCAGTACCTTTGAGGTAACTGCAACAGATCAACATCCAAACCAACTCTCTCCAACACCTCATATGTCCCTATGTACCTTGGAGAAAGCTTACCCTGTTTCTTAATCCTCTTGTGCCCCATCCTTGGTGTAACATGCAAGAAAACCGTATCCCCGACCTCGAACTCCAGAGGTCGTCTCCACTGACCAGCATATGACTTCTATCAGGACTGTACAATAGCCATCCTCTTCCAAATTAACTCTATCTTCTCTGTTGTCTCCTCAACAAGATGAGGTCCCAGCAAAGCTGGCTCTCCTGCCTCCATCCAACATAAGGGTGATCAGCATGGCATACTGTACAAAGCCACGTAAGGTTCTATTGGAATAGTTTTTTGAAAACTATTATTGTAGGAAATATCTATAAGAGGTATATGATTCTTCTAAGAACCTCCAAAATCAAGAATGCATGCTTGCAGAAAATCCTCAGACACCTGAATTGTACGCTCGGACTAGCCATCTCTATAGGGATGGTAAGCTGTAATCAAAAGTACTAGTGAACCCAAAGCATTCTGTAGCCACTGCCAGACCTATGAAGTAAAATGATCATCCCTGTCTGAAAAAATGGAGTGTAAAACTCCATGAATACGTACAATCTCACTAATTTAGATCCATCCCATCTCATAAATACTAAAGGTCTCCTAGATCAGAAAGATGTGAGAAACCTTCATGAGTATGTCAATGACAACCCAAACTGCATCATTCCCTCGAAGTGACCTTGGTAAGCCTATCATGAAAACCATTGTTACATCATTCCACTTTAACTCAAGAATGGGTAACTCCTGTAAAATCCCTATTGGTCACTGATGCTCCGCCTTCACTTGGTGACACGTGGGGCACTTCATGATGAAACCAGAAACATCTTTATTCATACCTGGACACCTATACTGCCGGTGTAAATCATGATACATCTTGGAGACACCAAGATGAACTGCCCAAACTGAGGAATGAAAGTCCCACATCAGCTCCTCGCATATGAAGGTCGAAACCTATACGCACACCTGGAAACACAATATCTCATCATCGCTTACAGTCCATCCCGAAATAGGGTCCTCTCCTAACACTCTCTCCCATATGATAAGGCCCTCTGAATCTGATAGATGCCTCATTCACACTCGATCTAGAAGAGTAGAGTTAACAGCCACATAAGAAATAAAAGTCTTCCCCTTTATTTCGGGAACCTCCAAATCAATCATAGAGAATATATCCATAAGCATCCACTCACTGCTGGCCTCCTGAACTGCTTGTATCTGAGTCCTCTTTCTCAATGCATCAGCCACTACGTTGCCATTCCCTGTAGTATAGGCAAGCTCAAATTCAAAGGATTGAAGGTACTCAACCCACATACGTTGCCTCAAATTCAGATCACCCTAAGTGATGATGTACGTGAGAATTTTTTGGTCGGTGAAAACTACAAAACGCTCTCCCAGAATATAATGTCTCTAATAGAACAAGGCATGAACTACTACCGCCACCTGGAGATCATGCGTCGGGTAATTACTCTCATGTGTCCTCAACAGACGAGACCCATACGCAACGAATCTAACTCCTTTAATAAGCATAACTCACATCCCAACACCTAAAGAATCACTGTAAATAGTATAGCTCTTGTCCAACTCTATAAATAATAGTATTGGTGTTGTAGTCAACCTCCCTTTCATCTTCTGAAAGGTTGACTCATAACAATCTAAATATAATAACTTCAAAACCTTCTTAGTCAAACACATATGTGGTGATGCTAAGCATGAAATGTCTTGTATAAAACTTCTATAGTATCCAGCCAGCCCTAGAAAACTCTGTACCTCAAATAAGTTCATTGGATACTCCTAGAATACTACTTATCTCACATTCTCTAGGTCTACTGATACTCCTATCATGACCCAATAAGTGAATCTAAAACATCCAAAATTTTCATTTTTAGATCTTAACATATAACTAATGATCTCTCAAGGTACTCAAAATGATCTCAATATGGGTAGCATTGTCGTGTCGAGTGTGAGAGTACACCAAGATAATGTCCATGAAAACCACCACGATGGAATACAAATATTGATGGAACACTTGGTTCATCTGTGTCATGAAAATTGTAGGCACGTTCAAGGGAATGAATGGAATAAACATATACTCGTATAAACCATATCTACTTCGGAAGGCTTTGAGAGGTATATATGATGGTCTAATGCGCAATTGATGCTATCTGGACCTCAAGTAAACTTTCGAGAACACCCGGGATCCTTGAAGCTGATCAAAGAGATCATTAATCATAGGCAAGTGATATCGGTTCTTGATTATCAACTGGTTCAGCTTCCGATAATCCACACAAAGCCTGAGGGTATTGTCCACCTATTTACAAAACAGGACAGGAGAACCTAAAGGAGAAGTACTAGGTCGTATGAAAACCTTTGCCTAAAACTCCCCCAACTTCTTATTGATCTCATACAAATCAGGTTTATTTATCCTATAATGAGGAATGGACACCGGTGATGCTCTTAGAAAAAGCTAGATATAAAAGTCTACCTCATGCTCTGGAGGTAAACCTGATAATTCCTCTAGAAAGACATCTCTAAAATGATCCACCACTGGAGGAAAGTCCATCTGTGAAGTCCCTAAGTCATGAATTTTTTAACTTGAAATATGGGTTGTGACTCTTCCAAACCCATTATGCTCAGGTCCCAGTCTCCTCACCTGGAAATCCCATTCTCCCATGTGAAGAAACAATACGCCCTCGAGTGATGTGAAACTCACCCTGTGATGATAATAGTCAATCACTACTTGGAAGGTAACTAGACAGTCCACTTCATGAATGAAATCATAGCATGTCATCTCTAGGACATAGAGGTCCCATAAAAAGTTACACCCACCGACCTCTACAGATCACTCCTTCCACTGATGTACACTCGTCATTCTAGTCCCTAACGGAGTGTCTAGTGTCATGATATCAGCAGAAGAAAAGATTAAGAGCCCAAGGCACTCCACAGCAGTGACTAATATAAAACTATTGGAAGACCTTATATTGAAAAGGGCAGAATCTAAGACTGAGGTTACATAGATCGTACCTTGAACTATAGAAGGTCTGGGATCCTACTCCTGATGGGTCTGCTCTACTGCAAAAATCTGACATATGTCGTGGCCATGTGACCCTGCCTGACCACTCTAAGCTGATCCACCCTGCATTAGTTGAAAGTCTAGTGACTAAACACCATGGCCATGACCTCCACCTAGGCCGAAATAGCCGAAGGAACTCCATTTCCCTGACTGGTGAAAAACTAGTGGCACTGATCCAGAATGCGGAGTCATATATGAACCCCTATCACCCGCTACTGGTGAGAAGATTTGACAGAAGCGATGAAGGTGACCCATCTTGCCTCAATATCGGTACTCCATTGGGTCACTCGTGAAATGTGGCCTCATATTCCCTCTCTTACTGCAATGTTAGCACACCATTTAGCTACCAGAAGATGCATTCCTCCTTCTATGATCTCCTTGTATAGTCTCCCTGCAGCATTTCCAGCTATCAGTATGAGGAATATTAACTCTGGATGCTGAACCCCCTTGGCTCACAACTCTAGAGTCCATCATATTACGCTTTGTGATCAACACCTTGTTGACGATAGAGGATATCAAATTCAACCTAACGATGTTCACCAGATATCATACATCATTCCTCAGACCATCCTCAAACGTCTATGCAAGTAACAACTCATCACCTCCTACAATAGGTGTGAAACATTGAAACTCTGTAAAGAAATAGGAGTACTCCATAATAGTAAGAGTACCCTACTCCAAACATATCAACTCTCGGTCTCGATCATCCCTCAAGGTCTCTGTATTGAAGTAATAGTAGAAGATGTGCCGAAACTCATCCCAAGCCACATCCTACTGGTGTCCCTCCAATGAGATCACATCCCACCACCTCTTGGCTGAGTCTCGAGGAATATAGGTAGTGAGATTCAGCCAGTTCTCTGGAAGAATCTCTAGATGCTCGAAAATTGTTAGCATGGCTTCTATACATGACTTTGCAGCCTGGGGCCCTCCATCCCTGGAGAAAGTGGGAGGATGCTGCTGCTGAAAGATGCGCATCAATTCTGCCATCGACATGGCAGGAGGCATAGCTCCCTTAAAGTTCTTCATAGTCCTCAAAAGCCATCCTTCAACTGTGAATCAGCATCTATGTCATGTAAAATGGCTGGTTCCAAGACTAGAACGACAGGGGGATTCATAGGAAGTCCCTGATCAGCCATGTCAGGTGTCTAATTAACATCTGGTAACTGGTGTACAACCGGAGGTCATCTCGATGTGATGACTCTGCAAGGTCAAGCACAGTCTATAAAACAAGATGTTCAAGGACTGAAAACTAGAAGTGTAATAATTGAACATGAGAAATAATGCACTAATTTTTTATGAATCATGACTACATGGCATGTATAATTAATACACAGCGTGTTCCATTAAGTAATCGAAATGGGAATGTACTCCTGCCTTAAAAATGGTCATGTAACACCCTAAACACATGACGTGTTTTCCTAACATAAGGCATATAATTTAATGCTCATTCTCTTCCAGAGTCTTTATACATGGTTATGCCACACTGCTCTCTTAAGACAAGACTACATGGCGTGTTCACAGTAGACACTGCATGCACTAGACGAGCTTCACTTTTCTTGTGTTTTTAGTGAGACGACCTAACACATGGCTCACACTCCATGGGGTGTTAAAGGTGGACATAGTATGTACATGAAAGGATAACACTAATCAGTGTTGTTAGTGACATAGCCAGTGACCTGGGTCAAACTACACAGTGTGTTTGGTCCTGACACGGCGTGTATAGGTTATGGTTTATCCATCTGTGTTGTTGGTCAAATAGCAGACACATGGTCAACCCTACACAACATGTTCAAATGGTACAAGACGTGTTTCCACAAGAAATTCTCTATCCTATGCCTCTTCCCAAATGGACTATGACAAGATTAGAGACTACACGAAGTGTACATAAAGTGCACGACATGTACTTAAGAAAAATACATTCTTCTTGAATAGAAGAACACATGGTGTGTAGTTAAAACTACAAGATGTTTATTCAGGAATTTTCTAGACAGTAAGCCTCAGAAACTTCTATAGTTCCCATAAAACACTAGAATGAACATCAAAGTTCCAAATTTCGATCTGTGAGGGCCCGTACTCCCCGTAGATCAATTCTTTGATTATTATACATGATATAACAAGGCTAACAAGGCAATGATCCACCAAATTATGGTCCATGAGGGCCAATAACACCTCAATAACCAAGGTTTGGCATTCATTCAAACAAAACCATAAAAAAACAATACCCTATCAAATAACAGGTATTTTTATCAAGGCA
Organism: Viscum album; assembly: GCA_963277665.1. Taxonomy (NCBI): domain Eukaryota; kingdom Viridiplantae; phylum Streptophyta; class Magnoliopsida; order Santalales; family Viscaceae; genus Viscum; species Viscum album. The sequence continues at coordinate 1,696,593,180 of OY728143.1, forward strand.
TATATCGCAACAACATTCATATTTTACACAATATATATCACAACAACATGCAATTTCTAATGCATCCTAGATGGCAGGGCAAGAATGTATGACATGTGATTTCTAGGAAAAGCCTATATGATGCCTAAGATGGTACACCCTCATCTCATTGTGTTTCTACTGAAATAGAAGCTCAATGACATTAATGGTAACAGCACAAAACATGTGAGTCACCCAATGGTGAAAATCAAATAAACCGTAAAGTTGAAGAAAAAAAAGAAAATTTTCATTAAACGAGGTAGATTGGATTTTCCATGTACATGGGTTACCTACTTCTAGGCACATCTTATTACCAAGTACCTTTTCCATAATATCCTTGTCTATAGACTCTAAACAAAAAGTCAAAAAGAAAAGAAACCCTATGGCACCACTTTGTAACGTCTCGGTTCCGGAAGCCACCCGGAGGTGCCCCATACCTGGTTGGTCACATGGCCTCAATCGCATTTCCACTAACACTAGAGGTTGTCGATTAGCAGTGAGGTACATGGGTGTGTTAGTGGGGAAACAATTCCCTAATTAGTAGAGTAACACAACAGAAGAAACAATATTCAATAGTAGAAGCAGTAACAATCCATACAAAGCAAACAGTGGAAGACTAAAAGTAAGGAATTTCTGGTGCTGATACATAAATGATGCATGATACATATGTCTAGGAAAGCAGCCAACCAAATCAAAATTATGGAAAACAACAGTAATAAATCCAAGTAAAAAAGAAATAGATAACATCTCCTCAACAACGCAAGCCAAAGATTGGTCCCATTCTCTCCAACTCTATAGCGTGTTTATTACCTAAAGTTGAAGGGTGATTTCCCCTATCTATACCTGCAACAATATATTCTGTTTGGGAACAAAAGCATTGCCCAAACAAATTGTGAGACTAAATCCCAATTAGAACCGCCTGAATAATTGTGCCAAATAGTCAATGAATATATCGAAGGTGATAGTACATAAAGCAATAAAAAAATAAAGTACTGAGTATTAAACAATCTGCAGTTTCAATATCAAGAAATAGCTAAACATGCAGTTAAAAAAATAGGTAACCCTCTAGGAATTACTCACATCCCATCCCCTCTAGTCCTACCTAACATGTATAAGAAACCCTCTAGATAGTACACAATGTCTAACCCCTCTGGTTCTATCACAAGAATATATAAATACACTCTCTGAGGAAGCACTCATAGTTAATTCCCCTTATTGTCATAGGTCAACATGACTCTCTATGAAAGCTTACATAGTCAATTCCCCTTATAGTCTAAGGTAGTCATGGACTCTCTGAGGAATCTCACATGTTCAATTCCCCTTATAGCCCCAAGGTCAAGGAATCTCTGAGAAAGCTCACCTGGTCAATTCCCCTTATAACCCAAAGTCATACAAGTAATTCAAAGACTCTCTGAGGAAGCTCACACGGTCAATTCCCCTTATAGTATAAATCATTCAATGTCTCTCTGAGGAAGCTCACGGTGTCAGTTCCCATTATATCCACATGTGGTCCTAGGCTCTCTAAGGATTCTCACTCGGTCAATCACCCTTATAGCCTAAAGTGATCAAAGACTCTATGAGGAAGTTCACTAGGTCAATTCCCCGTATAGTCTACTACAGTAGGTTCTCAGGGCCCTTTGTAGTTCCACAAGCATAAAAATGAATTATGGCCAAAGTAATCATACTGAAATACTTGGATAACTAGTCCACAACATAACAAGCATGTCAAAAATCAAACTCTCCACACTACAGCAATAGGCATGGAAAAAAGGAAAGGTTGAGAAAAGTTAAAGAAGGACCAAATGATCGTAAATAGATCTTGTGTGGATAAAACATCCAAAGCATAATAATAAACACTATTCATAACCAAATAATCTCCCCAGAAGCATATAAGCATGGCAGGAAATCAACAGGGGTAAAACGGTAAACACGCAATACCCTGTTTAAGGGTATTGGTAAAAAATTCACATTATACTCAATGAAATTCAACAGAATGGCACAAAACACCTACCTCGGCATTGGGAGATCATTATATGGGAACCTCATTCCTTGAATCACCTTATAACACATATGATCTACAAAAATGTCTAAAATGTTCAACCCATGATATCTCATGATAGAAGAGAAATCAGAAGATGGTGCTCTAGGAGAAGAGAGAAATCAATGATGTGATTCCAATGCAACTGACGATGTTAGATTCGGAGGACGAATGTTCACTCAGATGTTCATTGAAGAACCTTGGCCGTACGAAGCTCTTGATCAAACGAGACCTAGAAGAAGAGCGTTTTGGTGATTAGATGCGACCCTGGTGCATTTAATGAAAAAAAGAAAGTACATAGCGTGAAATTTCAAAGTACACGGTGGGTAATTTCTATTTCTATAATCCGCATTAGGCAGCCTCCATGTCACCCCACACGACCGTGTGCATGGCCGCTATGTGGCCAGCACCCGGCGACCTGTGGTAATTGAGTACACAATGTATACTGATAATGTACACAATGTGTACCTAAACAATTTCCAGAATTTTCTCTTTTTCTCAAAAATTACCAGAAAAGAAAGATATACATGAAAAAAGAGTTGGGTTCTTACAAATGTCATGTGGGATTTAACGGTGCTGAAGAAGAATATGAAAACACTTTCCTCAATTAATATGAACATGAAGATGGAAAATGATGAAATATATTTTGGTATATATTATTTTTTTATTAATGAAATATTTATATGTAAGATTATTTCTTTCAGATGGATAGACCCACTAATATTCTCAGTTACTTCAACAATACCAGTAATTATTAGTTTTTTATATTCTATATCTATCTTAAAAAAATATTTAGTGTCCAGAATATTGTGTTCAGTTATTTATTTATAGTTAATTATTATATTATGGTATTTTTTTAGTTTTTTATATTTGATATATGTATTAAAAATTTATTATAGTTAAAATTGTTACATTTTAGTAGTTATTATTATTATTATTATATTTGTATTAAAATTTATTACTATTAATATCATTCTTTCATATGGATAGAGATGCATATGGTGATCTATTTCATTCTCTCAGAAGTGTGGGACTTATTCATGATGAGCTTAATTTCTCAAATCCTTAGTAGGATGTACCTATTTCATAGTGGCTCCATCTTTTTGAATTGGTGATTCTATACACTATTCTACAGAGACTTCCAAATCATGGTTTAGATCCATGTTAGTGGAGGTATGTTCAATTGTTTAATGTTTTTATTTTATAATAATATTTTGAAATAATTTTTGAAATAAAATTCTAATTACTTGTTTTAAATTAGATTGTTTTCACATTTAGATATTGGGATGTCTAGTGTGATTCCATGAAATTATTGTTCTAATCAATGGGAGTCGTGGTATCAGGTTACCATTTCCATTCGTTAAAAGATGTTTATCCAATGGATTATAAATTATTAAATATTATATTTTATCAATAAATTATTTAATTGGTGGAATTTTTTTTATATTATTGAAATTATGGAATCTAATTGCAGATACCTCTCTATATATCCAATTTAGGAGGCATAAAATATTAGTATGTATGAATGTTTTCATAAGTTTTAGCTCAACCACGGAAAGAGATCCATGGATAGTGCATCTGCTACTATTTTTTACCAGTCTTGCATCATCTATCGACCTAAATATATATCAGATCAGGTATGGGATAGAGTGTTATCATACTATCTAGGAGAATGTTTTAGGAAGAGGTCATCATTTAGAAATCATAAACAATGGATGTATGAGGTAACACATATTGTTAAGGTTCATTCATTGGGTAAACAAAAAAACATATGGTATGTAATATGATTTATTAATATATATATATTTAAAATTTAAAATTATTTTTATATTATGCAGGCCACTAATAACCCTTCAATTACTGAGTTTAATGTTTATAAGAATATTTAGATTGATATTTGTATAATACTACCTATTGGAGGCCGATAATTTCATATTGTGGTCAGTATTTTTTTTAAAATAGTTATTTTTATTTTAATATTTTTGAAATTTGTAATTATATTTGAACAACATGTAATAGGTTACGAATTATCATTCATGAGAGAGTCAAATCAAGAGTGAAATAGATTCCACTGGTTATTTAGGATTATATGAGGGAGCCTATATAAAAGTGACATTACATTGTATTGAGAAAGGACAGGTGGTCAGTATCGGTTCACGACTGAAACCTATGAGTTATTATAGTACTTCTATGATGTCTCTGGTCAGCTCAGAGGGATATCACTGAGAGTCGTTGTCATGTTCTAAACTATATAAAGAGAGGATGAGAGCCTAGTATGAGATGATACAATATATGCAGAGATAGGGAGAGATGTTGGTGGACCATGAGAAATAATTTCATCATAGATGAGAAGATGTTGGAGTATGAGCACTAGCTTATGTGTAGTGTTGGTATAGAGGTTACACCCCTGACCCTTCAAGTTATCCTCCTCCACTTGGTCATACAATTTGATGATCTATATTATATTATGAATATTTTGAATTTTTAGATCATAAATATATTTAGTGTAAAAAATGTTTTAATGTTATTTTTGTTTTTATTATTTTTAATAATTTTTATTTAGTAATTTTTATTTTTTAAAATTTTTTCAATTGCAATGGATCTCAATATCTAATGAAGATGATTTTTTTTAAAAAAACCTATATAATTTTTCTATAAAATAAATACATTAAAAATAAGTTAATTTAAGAAGTGTATATCACAATTATTTATTTAAAGTACTTGTGGGTAGTATTTGTGACAAATAGGTTATCCGTCAAAAAGAATTATTTTCTAGGGGAGATCACAAAAAACATAATTGTGATGTCATTTTCTATGGTGGTCCATTAGTGACAGATTCCCATCACAAAACACCATTTTGTGACGGGAATGCATCACTATTCACCCTCTATAAAACAAGAGACACAAGTAGTGGTATCTCATGTAAAAAACTAAAAAACTCAAATGTATAGGGAACATGGCCAATCAAGTCCTACACATTCATCCCAATGGATAAAAAATACCATAAATGATTCCATGTGAACTAATGTCTGTGAAACCACATCCCCACCATAAATCCCTAGATAACTATAATAAAAAAGATCCACTGTAGTGTATGCTTCTATTTCCAAATGATGTCTATATATTCCAAGTGGAATCGGTATGGTGTGAGGAAAAACTCCTTGTAGGGTACCACTATAAATATATATATGGAATTTACCCATGAAAACTAATTAATTGGTTTGAAAAAAAAATCTAACCTCAGTGTATTATGAACCGAACTCATGAATCCTACAATTTCTTTATTACACTAATTACATTTCATAAGGTAATAAAATCACATCCTGAAATATAGAAGAGTTTAGTTTTCATGGTAAACTAGATGCATACATGATTTGTATATTACAACTGAAATCACATATAACAATAATTTGTTTTCCAGAATAAGGTTATTCCCTCAAACATATCTTTGCATATCAATCATAGTAAATTCCTAGATTCTAGGGGTAGAATAAAAAAATGGTGTTCTCAAACGTTCTATAAGGGTTTAGCAAATAGGAATATATCATCAATTAATAAGTGAAACCAATATGGAAAGGTAAATAATGGAAAAAAATGAAATTTATATTACTTAATTGTGAAAATCAATATATAAAGGTAAATAACTATATAAATTTTTATTTAATCAATAACATGAAAATATAAACATAATAAGGCATAATAAATATATAAGGGTAAATAACTAAAAACACATTCCATTTAATTAATAAACTGAAAATGAAATGCCTCTACAAATAATACCATCGTGAATATCTCATGGATAATAATAACTATCTTCATAATAATGGAAATTATTAATTGTTGGAAGTTATATTCTCAAGAACATGAAACATCTACCCTCAATACCATTCTAAAAATTGATTAAAAAATAGGTTGAAACTTGTTCAATTACAACTTACTGATTCATCTCATGATATTAATAATTCATTGATAGGCTAAATAATTTTGGGCCCCACACAGTACTTCATGTCCAAAGTATTCTTCATACTTGTAATAACAAATTTTATTCTCGAAAAACAAACATTATCATCAAATATACACATTGAGTAATAAATATATATTTTTCAATATTTCCATGAACAATAAAATAACATCATAGAATTCATCTGGTATTGAATAATCAAATTAATTTATTAACAATACACCTTAAAATCAAATATCATTATTGAGTAAGGAATATAGATTTATCCAAATTTCGTAAAATAATAAAATAACTTGAATAAAATTCCTTATATATTTAATAATATATTTTAGTTCATGTACAATTAAATTTATCATAAAATATCTGTATTTACCAAGAAATATATATTTTTCTATATTTCCCCGAACAACCACACAATTTTCAAAGTAAACACCATATATATGAATTATATATTCTTTAGGAAATATTTATAACTATGATACATAGAATATGGATAACCATGAATTCAAACATTAAACATCATAAATAAAAACATATTAATGATAAATATATCCAAGGGGTAGTGTATACGCCATTTAAAAAGGGAATATGATCAAATTAACAAAAATCTATTAATGAAATGGAAATTGAGATGAAACCCCTAAGAATAATAATTACATTGTTGTGAGAATTAATCAATGAATAAATTTTGTGTATTAAATTTAAGTCCCTAGATAATAATAGGAAATATAATATATGATAATAAAAAGACATTATATAGATTATCATAGAATATAAATGGCAAAAAAATAAGTAATATAACATGATGAAAACAAATTGAATTATAAAATTCTTTACCGCTTGTTAACATTCATTCAAAATACTGTTTGATGAAATAATTCAAATTTGAAACATAGAATACCAAAATTTATTAATTTATAATGATATTAAATGTCAATGTCTTAGTATATACACCATATAAATGAAATTATGGTCATAACATTAAAATATCTCTCATTGATGTGGAATTGAGATGAAGTCCCTTACCTTACACATCCTTTTCATTGAACATGCATTAAATTCATGCATTGTGGTTTTAAACAATATATTATCCTATAATAGAACCAGATTAATATATATAATATCATATATGGTCTTTTATAATATCTTATCACATGTAAATTAATAAGTTTTCATTATTTTCATTGTTTCTCGTGTTAATTTCCTTGTTTTCTCATTCATGATTTATAATGAATTTTCTAATTCATATTTATATTATATAATTAAATCATCAATAGAATAATAATAATTAAATAATTATCTTATTTATAAATAAATTATTCTTTTAAAACCAATCCAATAATATGGTTTTGGGTAATGATGTATGTTATGATCATGGAGACGGTAAGTCGTATGTATAAATGAGTAAAATTTACATTTTTCAATGGTCATTATGTGAAGGCAGAAGTGCACACGTACACAAACGACGATATCATGTTTCAGTGAGTTTAAAGGTAAAAAAATATTATCTTTTAAAAATGATAAATATGACATTAATATAATAATTATTTAATTTATAGCACATATTTTTATTATCATTATCTGTAATACCTTCCATTTAAGTGTTAGTGAGTAAAGAATCACATCGCTTAGTGAGGAGGTAGTCCGCCGTACACCCGAGTGACGTAACTGTATCCCCTATGGAATACAAAGTAAAAAAATTATTATGTGATATAAAGATTAAATATGTATAATTATTTTATAAAAATCATATATATAATTTATATCCAAAAACATACACATCCATGAGAAGTGTTGGTTGAAAAAGTGTCAAATTAGTTCTCATGGAAGTAGTACACCGTACAGACGATGGATGTTATCATTTCCCATTTAAGGGAAGAGGTGATGGATATAGTTCATTACATTATCATAATAACATATCATTATATTTTATATTCTATTTTTTTTATATAATTATATATACATATTAATTGAATGAGGAGGAGAAGAAATAAAAAAACACGAATAGTTAGAATGTTTTCGTCTTCTCAAACCACCTCTTTAATATTATACATATAGTATTCCTATAATGGATTTATAAAAGTACAAAGAATTATATGATGATTTTATAGATTATGGTATGTTAATTTTTTAGGTATTGGTGGAAAAAAGGTTCTGAATGTGTCAAGAATATATGAGATGGGTGACCTTTTATAAGTGAGGTGAGTAGAGCACTTGTAATTTTTGAAAAGAAAAATTTGTTCCACATTTTTCAAATAACAAAGGACGTAAAATGGAGTATTATTAAGTCTTATAAAAAATAATATAAATAATATGTCCATCCAATATATTCCAAAAGATGTTCATATTTACCCTAAACCTTTTAGTTTATCCCCCTAGTAAACCCATTTTTACATTAACTATGGTAATTATTTTTTGGGGGTCCCCTATTAATTTACAATAACATTAATTTGACATTATTTGATAATATGATTTATTATACATCCCAATATGTAATCCAATTATACAATTTCATTTCACCAAAGTGGAAGGATCTAATTTAAACGTATACCTACAGACATGATGAATAATAGGGTTTCTAAAGAGAAAATTATCATAAATATAAAAGGTTTTAACATTAAAATTAAATATGAAATTTATTACAATGACATAAATTATTGAAATTTTATTATAATTTAAATAATTTTTCATTCTATACAATTTATAATATGCTTTAATAATTTAAATTATTTTAACGAAAACAGAGTATTCAATTAAAAAATTTATTTTTCACTAACCACCCTAAAATTAATTCTATTATAAAAATACAAAACAAATAACATAGGAAAATATTGATATGTTAATTTTAATAATTAATTTCATTTTATCAAATAAATTTTCTAAAATTGGAAAATATTAATTTTAAATTATGTGAACAAAGAACAATTAATGAATCTTTTAAAAAAAATATTGATTTTCATAAAACATTTATATTTATTTTAAATTATTATTATTTTATTTGAAATTAGTAGATAACCATGCTTTAAATATTTTTATTATTACTATTCACACTAGCCAATTTAATGGCTACGTAATTATGGTTCTTTTAGATTTGGGGTTTCATGTTTTAAAAGATATGGCTAAAATTAAATTCAATGAAGTATATTTAATATTTTGTTTAATCTAGGTATTTTATATTGAATACTCTATTGAATACAATGTTAATATAGTTACCACACTAGTTCAACATTAATATTCCTTCATCAAATAATTTAATAAAACTATAGAAAACAAAAATTAACATACATGGATATTAAATATTTTTAGAGGAATATTTATTACATTACACAAACACATGCCCGGTGACCATAATAGAATATTGCCTTTGAAAATTTAGAACACAATCTTGTAATATGTTAAAATAACTTCAATGATTCCCACTAATATATTCCAATTTAGTACACTAAATTAAAACCTCTCTTATCAACCTAAGGAAATTAAACAAAAGAAATGGTGATCATAGATTTATATTAAGGATAAATAAACGAGTTATGTGATTATAAAATTTGAAAACCATACCATTCATAAAAAATATCATAATCATGATGCATGGAAAAAATATTTCCTGTTCATCAGACGTTGATCATAGGATAATCAATGAACATGAGCTATGTGATTACAACATTGGAATAATACATGTAATATTTGGCATACACATAAGCATAGAATTTGTATTAGTCAATGTTCACTACCAAGATAATCATAGTAGAAAAACTACACTACGGAATCGGGTTCACTCTTTGTTCCAGCTCCATATTATTGAATCTAGTTCACATCTCATTTTTCCCTGTATTACTGAATTTCATTCACTTACTATTCTATCCCTATATTTATTTACTTTGTTAACTTCCTATTACCTCTTTGTATTGGTGATTTGAGTTCACTTTCTATACCTTCCCTATATTACTAAATTAGGTTCACTTCTTGATTTATCCTTGTCTATCCCATGAGATACTAATCTTTACCCAATGACTTGGTGGAAGACCTAGGACATACCCATCACATAATGAAATGATACATATGTGTTCTAAAATATCAATTATATTCATTATATCATAACCCATTAAATTAAATGGGTTACATATTTTTTTCATATCATCAAATGTGGAAAATAGACAGTTTTTATTAATCATTTAATCATAAAATAACATCTAAAAAGAATTAGTTTTCAAAAGTATTTTATCATGGTATAGCCTATGGAGGAGAAAAGGGTTTCATAAACAACTTTTAATCACAAACATAAACCATTATACGAATGAATAAGAATGGTTTCCTGTAACACCCCGAGATTTTATGAAAAATATTAATTTTAATTTCATTAATGTCTTGTGTTGTATGCTACACCAAAAGGAGCTTGCACAACATGTATCCTTGACTTTCCTTTCATTACACGCAATCGCAACCTTCCTTGATAGCGTGTGTAGTATGCAATACCGAGTTTCACTAAACAACGATATGCTATTAAAATATTATTAAAACTAGCTATTATGAATAGTAATAACCACTTTTTGAAATTTTTTAAATTTTATTCTTCAAAATGGAATTCATTTTTGGATTCGTTATATCGAAATTAGCTTAGGGTGAAATTTTGGTACTTTTCAGATAACTTTCATTTTCTTATGAATAGTGAAAATTACTAAATTTTAATTAAAAACAACCTTTTTAATCGAAATAATTAATAGTGATAAATTATTAATTTGAGTGGTTTTAAAGTATATTTAGAATATATTTTTACAATCTAATACAATTTAGTTCATTGGATGTAATTTCAAATTTAAACCAGACATAAACAAGTGTCAATCTTTTGATAGTTATTATCTCTTAAGAACACGCTATATGTTTTGACGACGAGAATTAATTTTTAAATTAATTAATGAAACTGATATGTTTTTAATTTGGTAAAATAGACATCATTTTTGAGTTCATAATATCAAATATATCTTAGGCCTAATTTTTTGTATCTTTCTGGAAACTTTCATTTTTTTGATAAATAGTGAAACCACTAAGTGGTAGTTAAAAAACTGAATTTTTCATAAAACATAATTTTACCGCTTCTGTGAGAGGAATTTCGAAAATCAGAGAGACACGGTTGATGTCAGTAAGTAAAATGTGGTTCAATGTGATGAAAATAAATTTTTTGTGAATAGTAACTTTTTACTTTTTTTACCACGGTAAAAAGTAAATAGGGTAATTAAGGGTAAAAATGATATTATTATTACCGTAACACATGTCCTAATTCTATTGGACAAATGTAATTCGACATAAAACAACCTTAGGAATAAAATATGACCATTTAGGCCCACTTGGATTAGATTAGGACATTTATTATTAATTTATTTAAAGAAGGGTTAAAAAAGTTAAAATCAATGTTTAATAAGTACATCATTTTTAATATGGGGTTATACATAAGATAAATTCGACTATAAATATTCATTAGAAAGATAAAACTATTTACTACATAATGGTATTTTATTTGTAATATTTAGACATTAAATAATTTATTTTAGTTACGACACAACGATGATGCAGTAATTATCTTATTAATGAAATATTGACATAATTGATGTTATAAATACCCAAATAAATTTAATTTGAGACTTTTTATTAATTCCACTAATTTTCGAGGTTAATATGACATGTTAGTATTTCTTGAATTAACCTTTTTAGAACCAATAATGTTTTTATGATTTTCACAAAAATCAATTACTAAATAGTGTCAAAATTGACATAAAATAGTTTGTTTAAAAAAATATTATATTATTAATTGTTATTTTATTCCTAAAAATCTAAGGTTCGGCCAAATGACTTAGATAAGGTTATATATATTAATAATAAACAGGTTGGGGTTATTTTGGCTTGTTATAGTAAGTTTATTAACCTTATAGTGTAAGAACACAAGAAGATACGGTAAAAGTAAAATTATTTAACTAAATGATAAATCTAAATGATAAGGTTAAAATAGGAACCTAAACTTGTCTAAATTATATTGGATCAGAGGATTGCGAACCATACCCACCTTAGCTGCGAAATAAATCAATTTGTAGCTATTAAAAACTGAATTTGTCTTTATACTAAAATAATATTTTTAGTTATTCCAAAGGTGCCCCTCTCCTCCCTTATAAAAGGGCACCCCCTCCCTCTCTTCATCACAACACTTTGAGCCTTCATGCTCGGCCAACCTCTGCCAAATTACTTTCTCCACTTTCCTAGAAACATCCTAGAGGTTCTGGTCTTCCTCAAAGTCCAATTTTAGTGCCCTAAAACGAGATCTCAGAGAGGCGCTTCAAAAAAGAGGTCATGTCTGTTACCAATTCTTTCATCTCTATTTCTTCTTCCACTTCTTCTTCCTAGGTTGTTTCGTTATAAAGTGATAACATCAGTATAAATTATATACTGATATGTTATTATAATTATGAAACAACCTTATTTCACCATCAATCCATCCTACGGAAAACGAAATCACCGCGCATGTGTACGTACGGAATACTGTCTCCACGCTGTGGTGTAATCTATTTTACACCACCACCTTACTTGGATGGGTAAAATGGTGTACATAATAACTATAAATGATTATTGTAAAGAGATATTGATTCTGAAATAGTATACATACAATCCAATACAATTTCACGATCATTAGAACGATATCATCGCTCGTGCGTACGTACGGACTACCGTCTCCACGACGCGATGAGATTCATTCTCCACGTTAACCATTCATAAATGATTATAAAGTTAATATAATAAGTAATAATGAAATATATAACATAATAATGATTCTGGATTTATGTGTATATATATGTATTTCATCTACTTAATGCCATTCAACTCAATAAGGAAAAGAAAACAGCGTTTATGCGTACGAACGGTCTACCGTCTCCATGAACGGTGTATTTCTTTCCATTTACTGATCTATAATATAAATATATATATTCTGAATATATATTATATATAAATCATGTTTTATATTCTGTAATTAAGTAATCATGATCTAAGTAATCATATGAATAATTACAAGTCAAAACACGGACGACAAATGAAACGATTTTACCCAAAACGCTCCTTAACATGGAATTTACAAAAGAACGGGTAATATAAAGCCATAAGTGAACCATATATGATATCATAACAATGATTATTATTATAGAATAAGTCAATGACATTATTTAATCATTATATAGGAGGTTCGGACACTTACGAAGCAAATCGGACCTAACGTAAGGGAAATATCACAATCTCATTTTTATCCGAGATTGTTTATACTTTGGTATTTACTGGGGTGTATTTTATCATCCACATCCATGTTTCCTCAATATGTAATATTATTTCCATCCACCTACAATTGTTTAAATCAAATTTTACCCTTCAGTGATTTTTTAGTAAAGGATATGAAAGGAATCTTTTGTCGTTTTTCGTACGAGGTACTTTTTGACTTTTCTGACAATGGTATGAGAAGAATGTTTTTTTTAACTTATACGGCATGAATAGATTTTTAAAAAATTATTTCCAAGAAGATTACTTTACAAGATTTCAAGTTTATTTTTAATCAACTTATTTTAGTTTAAAACTGTATGACATGTTATGAAAGGAAAATGTTTTTGAAGTAGAAAGGATATTTTACTCAAGAATGGAGTTCAAGTGTTTTGTCAAAATTATTTTCCATATAAGATAATATAGGGTTCTGTTTCTATCCCTATTATTACATTTACTTGATTATGTTGTGATGGAAATATTTTTATAAATTCCTTTATCTTATATGAATTGTTTTATGATGTCATGATGTTTAAGATTCCCATTTTTATTACATGGGTTATGCAATGATGTATGATTTATGATTTTGTGGCACACATAAGAATGGTATCATTATGAGATGGGTGGGACCTATATCTCCCTCCAATGCATTGGGTAAAGAGTTTTTATCTCATGAGATAGACATGGCTGGAATGGTAGGTTATACCGGTTCAGTGAAACAGGACTGAAACGAGGGTGACTCGGTTCAGAAATGGACATTGTCCACTAAGATAGTCTTGGAAATGAGTCTTGACTAATAAGATATGATTCTCTATGATTATGTGTGTATGCCAAAAAGTTTCATGTTTTATGTTATGATTATTGGGATTTCATTTCACTACTATGATTTATCCCATGTTATTAAATTATGCTCTCTTTTTCAGGTTATGTTTTCCAAAATGTTATGTTCTTATGAAAATGTTGTGATTGATATTTCTTTTGTTTACCCTTACTGAGCATTTGAGCTCACCCTTTTCTTTTTTCTTTTCCCCAGGATATAAAGAAAGGTTTTAGGTAAAAAAGGGATATCTTTATGGGAGATGTTAAAGATCTTTCAGCACGATTAGAAGATTATATTCCGAGTTTCCAAAGACACTAAACTATTACGATCCTTGTGTGTGTGTTTTTTTTATGTACTAAGTATTCTGAAAAAGTAATGTAATGTCCATGTACATCAAGATTCGGGTCTCTACATTTCTGTAGATCATATCCATGGTAAATCATGAACTATATCAATGGATTCCATCTTAGATGTACAATTGTTTAGAAATATTACTTGGAAATTTTTACAATGAAAATATCATTTCATTGATAATCAATTTTTAATTCATAATGAATTTTGAAATTATTTTTCTTTGAAAATGATGTTGAAAACATGTTAACTTAGAATTAAAAATATTTTAAAACATTTCTTGAGTAAAATATCCTATCTCATTCAAAAATACATTTTTTAAAAAAGAAAAAAATTAAAAAAAAATTCAAATTATTTTTTAATGATTCTGATAGAATATTTTAAAATAATTTATTTTTTTAAAAAAATTAAACATTTTTGAAATAATTTTCACTTAAAATTATATTAAAACAACATTTAAAAACAAATTTTGAAACATTTTTAGGAAATATGTTTTTCAGAGAAAACTAATTTCTGATTGAAAAGATAAATAAAGTAATATTTTCTTAAAAATTTATCATAATAAACTTTAAGAAAAATGGAGTGAAATATATGGTACGATTATATTAATATATCATGAATAAATTGAGTAAAATGAAATTGATGAGAAATATAGAGATTTAGATCATGATTTTGAGATGATTTTGACTTAATCATAAACAATCTCAATAAATGATGAGATTGTAACACAAATCGTAACAAATTTTGTAAGATTGAATCATAATCCCTTTACAGTAATAACAAAAAATAGAAGTTAAAATATCCTAAATACAGATAAAATCATGTTATTACATGTCAAATTGGATATATATATATATACACCCCATTAATAAATATAGGTTCATATCATAACATATGTATCGAAGAAAGAAAATTGAGCCAAAAATCCTTTACCAATTTGGCAACATAAGAACTACAAATCCCATGAAAGAGTGATACTCAAATGCATATTAAAATTACTTTATTTTTTTTGTATCATAAAATAATGTGTTGTTATTTATATACTCAACATTGAATATGGAGGTGTTTAATATAGCATCTGTCTAACAAAACCAAAAAACAAGAAGAAAAATCCATAACCTAATGTCTTGAATCACGAAATACTTTTCAAACATTCATGTATAAAAAAGATAGGATTATTATAAATCTGTAATATAAAAATATTATTATATATAAAATAGTATATTATTTTCTTAATACCTTTTATTAAATATTTATTAACAATTTGATGTTAAAGTTTCCTTTTGGGTAATAACAATATTGTTTTTCATAAATATTATGGTTTGATTTATATTTTATTCTCCTAGGTTAATCATGATTTTATCAACTCTAGAATGATGAAAATGATATAATTATAATAATTGTATATTATATATATATTTGGAATAATTTGTAAAATTTTGTGATTTTAAAAGAAATACATCCCTCATGAAGATGGTAGGTCGTACGTACATGTTAACATTTATTCCATTTTCTTGTTTTTTTAAAGAATGAAAATTAATATATATATATATATACATATTATAATTAAAGAATAATTTAATGACATCTATATCAAATATTTTGGTTAAACCCATCTGTAATACAATCCATGTAAAGCATGAAGGAATCGCATTGCTTAGGGAGGTGGTAGTCCTCCGTACACACGAAGGAAATTTTTGTATTCCATTAAAATTGAAAGAATGATTGTATATATGATATAATAATTATAGAATAATAATAATATCATAAATATCACATATTATATATATATATATTATGTACATAATTATGCCAAACATTGAGAGGTGGTGATGGATAAACAAACAAAATCGGCTCGCACAGCGTTAGTCCTCCGTTCACAATAATAATAATTTTGTAACCAATTTGATGGAAATTTGTGTGTTTTTATGTTTTCAATTTACCATTAAAAAATTATTATGTTTAAGATATTGATTTTAATTTATTATCATGATGTTAAAAACATAATAGTGGTAAAAGAAGATGTAAAAAAATCACTCATTTAAAGATTGCCACCTCTTCTTTGGGTATCCTACTTGGGTTTATTATTAAGCCGTAAAATTTTGGATTTATTCCCAAAATAAGGTTCTAGTGTGTCTTTATGGAATTTTTCATGTGGTTTTTTAATATCATGGTTGAGAAAAATTGCTTGAGGGGTGTGAATAAATGGGGGGAGTGAGGGACTTTTTATAGTTGAGGAAGAGTGGTATTACTATAAAGACTCAAAAGTATTCACTATTGTGAGGTCAAGATTAACTCATGTATCTATAAAATTAATAATTAAAGATTTAGATGGATTACATGGTCTATAAACACCTCTAAAACACATTTATCCAATTTTTTATATATTTTATTCCTTAACTCTAAACTTTTCTTATTTTACTATGTTGGATTTTTCATTGTATTAATTATTTTTGTCACCTAAGTAATTATTTAAGACTAATTAAGAGTTTTCCATGTTATGAAATTTTAAATCAACTATTCTGAACATTATATCTAATTTATAAAAATTAATTATTTGTGTGTTGGAAATTAACTTCAAGAGGTTTTAATGCACAAAATACTTCATTAACTATAACAGTGTTAACCATGTTTTTTCTATTTTATGGTCAACATATTAATTATAATATAATAATTGGTTTATGAATATACCATATATTATACTTAATAATATATAAAAATCACATAAAATAATAAAGGATTTTTTGTAATTTTAAATTAATTTATAAATTATAATTTATTATAAAAGGTCGTTAATGTCAATTTTGACATTATTTATTTAATTTAAATTTTATGAAAATATCATGATAATAATATAAATTGATTCTATATGTTCCTACATATTTAAAATGATATATTCTTCTAGAAAAATTATTTTACCTAATAATTCAATCAATTTACATCACTTTTAATGTTGTCAGTATCATTTGATTTATTTAATTTTTAACTAAAAAATTCTTGTGTTACAATTCCATAAGAATTTAATGTAATTATATCATCCATGAAAATTTTGAATAACTTATCCTGATTAATAAAACTCATTTATCTTCCTAAATAATATATATTATCAAAATATTTTAGTTATTTTCCTATTCCAAATAATAATAGAAATTAAAAGGAAAAAATGTATATTTTTTCTTTTTCATTACATAACCTACTATATGGGTCACGTTCATGAAAAAGTTTCCCATAAACTAATAAAAATTTATCTTATTGTTAAAATGGTAGAATTATGTCCACATATAGGGTTTTTACATGTTTTTGGTCATTATTACTCTTTATACTCAACATTTATCTTCGAAGTAGACTTGTTTTTTCCAAAATCAAATTAATTTATTTTTAACTTTTTCACTAATAATTATGGTAAAACATTAATTTGACCTTATCATAAATAGTGAATTATGATAAATAAAAATATGGAATAATTTCTTTCCAAATTCCATTTTCTGATGTGTGAAAAATTAATTTAGAACAAATCTTGTAGACGTGATAAGAAAACTGGGTTTTAATGTAAAAATGTTCAAAATTTTATAACGTTTTTATATCAAAATTTAATATGAAACTGATTCCAATGTACTAAATAGTATTAACTTATAAAACAATTAAATAATATTACATTAAAATCATCTTAAAATATATTTTCACATTATAAATTATTTAATTAAAGAGTATATTTTCGATTAAAATTCACAATTTTTCACTATTAATCAAAAACGAAACTTATCTTAAAAATAGGAAAAATTCACCATAATATAATTTTTCTATTAAAATTTAAAAAATGAAATTTATTTTTTTCATGTAGATTTATAAATGTGTCAATAGATAATTATTAATTATTTGTTTCAAGCGAGATTAACCCTACTTTGAGAAAATATATTATTATAGAAAACATTTATTTTTGTAAATTTTTTTATTTTATTTATTTTCAATACATAATTAATAAAATTGTGAAAAATATATATTTTCATAAGTTAGTTAATAATATTCACTCCATTTATTATAATAGAATGGAAATTACTATCTTATTAAATAATAATTTTAATAGTATATTATTATTTGTAAAAGCTCAATATTTTGTGTAACACAAGCCATAGTTTGTGTTGTGTGTACTGAAATCTGAAAAAGACATTTTCATTCATCACAAGATTAACATTGTTTTACATTTAAATTAATATTAAATTGGTAAAGCATGCAACATAATCCATCAATGAATTTTAATTTATTCAAGAAAATTAATTCATTAAAACTATGGGTGTAACATTATTCCTGTAACATCCCAGGTAAATAAAGAATAATAAATATTTCATATTTATTTATATTTTTGAATTAAATATTAGTTTTACTTTAAATGTGTTTCTACGTTCGATAGTGTACCCAATACGCAATAACCAGTTTCTTTAAAATCTTACGTTGCACACTAATAATAAAATAATTTTTTTAAATGCAAGTAAAATCCTAGCTGTTGTATTGGTGGGAATGAAAAAAACAACTAAAATGTTATTATACATGTTTATTAGATTTATTTACTTTTATTCAATAAAAGTTAGAGGCTTAAAATTTTAATGAATCTAATTTTTAGCATAATTTACAATAAAAGGTCATTTTACCACCTTTTAATGGAGAACCCTCTATAAATATAGTTTTGAGCATTTTTTTATGTTCTATTTTACCAAATAAAATTCTTCTTTTGATTTGGGACATCTAATTTTACTTTCGGTAATTGTTTGGTAATTTTTGGATAAAGTTCATTTTTTAATGAATAGTGGAAAATATTATATTTTAAATCAAAAGATCCTTTTAATCTAATTTATTTATATTGTTAGATTATTTTTTTAAGTGGTTTTAAAGTGTAATTAGAATATATTTTTACCAATTAAACCAATTTTTGTCATTATAATTAATTTCAAATTGAAATTGGACATAAACTAGTGTCTATCTTTTGATAGTTATTGTTTCTTAAAAACACGCTATTTGTATTAACAATAGGAATTAATTTTTAAAATTAATTTATGAAACATTTATGTATTGAATTTGTGAAAATAAATGTAAAGACCCATAAAATTCAAGGGAAATTGTTTCTTATTTTTATTTGAAATTTTACAAGAACGCGGTTTCAGACGGCACCTGATTCCGAGGCCCGGTGTGCCCGGAATCAATTTCCGAAGTTTGGCTCGGGTACGTTCAGTGTACGAATGAGCGGGAATTTCTAACTTTTGAACCGGTGCCCGGAATCAAATTCCGAGGGCACCGATGAACTCGCACCGCCGATATTCGCTTAAGGAGACCTTTTCCGAGGTTGCGTTTATTTCGGGATGAGAGTTAGTTTTTGGGAGTTTAGAATAAGTTAAATAAAATTTGTGGGATAATAATTGTTATTTTAACTTGTTGTTTTTTTAAAAAAAAACCTACCAAAGGGAGTTAGGGGTGGGACCCACAACCACTTAACCAACCTTGGGAGGATTAAGTGTGGTGGGGCCCACACGAACCCCAACTCCTCAACTTCTCTCAAAACTCCCCTATAACCCCCTTTAATTAATGTTTGAGAACATGGTTTAATTAATTAAGGTGGGTTGATTTGAATTTCAAAACATTGAAATTCAAGTTTTTATTTGTGTAAATAAAATAATCCTTAGCTTATTTTATTTTGGTTAGCCATCTTGAGAGGATTTGAGAGCTCCTTCTTCTTCTTCAAACATTGATGAAGAACACGAAGAACACTCAAGCTCCGACGAAGAATGCCGCTCCTCTCGTCTTCGTAGCCGGTTTGTTTCCGAAGATCGACGACGCCTTCCGTGTCAACGAAAGGGAACACCGCTTCCTCCTCGGACTTCCTTCGTCGGCTTACGAAGATTCACCAACAACGTACCTCTTCGTCAACGGAATTGACGAACGATTATCGTGACGCCCGACCTCCGCGACGTTTGTCTTCCACGGGTCATTGAAGAACATCGTACTTGAAACCGAGGTAGGGGTTTATTTATTACTTTTGTTCATGAATTATACCCGAGAATATTTCTTCGTGAAATTTATCCAATTGTTAGCAATTAACGCGAGGGGGCCGGACCGTATGAACATGGCCGACCCTCCTCCTTTTCATACTGATTTTGTTGTGGATTGAAACGTGTGAGGCGTGGTGCCGTCGCACCGTGCAGGATCATACAACAAGAAATGTGCGGCGCCGTTGCGCCACGTCGTAAAATAATGCAAGGACGCGCCGCTGTCGCGCCACGTCGAAGAAAGTTGAAGGCGCCGCGGCCGGAGCGGGGCCGCGGCGGTGGGGTACGGTGTCGTCGCACCACGCCGAACGACGAAGGTCGCGGCCGGTTCCGGGCCGCGGCGGGACGTGAAGACCGGCGGCTATCCGGGCCGCCGGTGTCGGATGCCGGAAGGGGGACCGGCCTTGCCGGCCCCGTTGAGGAAGAACCGGCCGGCCATGTTGGGTCGGCCGGAAGGGAGAAGGACCGGGGGAATAAATTCCCCCGGCTGGCCAAAACCGGCCCCCCATAAATAGGGGGTCGCGGTTACACCAAGGGGGGGGGGGGCAGCCCCCCCCCCCCCCCCCCCCCCGTTTTCCTCAAAGCAGGCCCCCAACGTGGGGGGGGGGGGGGCGGTTTCACAAAGGGGGGGCAGCGCCCCCCCCCCCCCCCCCCCGTTTTTCTCAAAGGAAGGCCCCCACGAGGGGGGTCGTTTGATCAAGGCGCGGCTCTCAGCCGCGCCGCCAGCAGAGAAGGGCGGGGGCCTTGCCCCCCACGCGTGGCACCCGAGCGGCTCCCAGGCCGCGCCGCCGCGCCGAACCACGCCCCGCGTGAGGCCGAGCCGCCGTGCCGGACCGCGCCGCCGGCCGGGCCGGGTCGGGCCAGGTTGGCCCGGACCCGGACCCCCCGTTTTCGAATCGATTTCGGTCTTTTGCCCATAACATGAGCTACGGACCTCCGATTGACGAACCGTCAGCGGAGATGAGATCCTTGGATCGAGACGGCCGATTCGGTATATCGCACTCAAGGTTTCGGATTACTTTGTGTTCAGCCGGGTTGGTTCGTACACAAAACCAACCGGGCCCTCGGAGCGGAAACGCTCATATCTTGAGCTACGGACGTCCGATTGACGTGTCGTCAGCTTTGTTAAGTTCGTCTTAGTGAGACGGATCATTTGGCATACTCTGC
Organism: Viscum album; assembly: GCA_963277665.1. Lineage (NCBI taxonomy): Eukaryota > Viridiplantae > Streptophyta > Magnoliopsida > Santalales > Viscaceae > Viscum > Viscum album. The sequence goes on from OY728143.1 coordinate 1,696,614,857, forward strand.
CCGAGGTTTGGATGCAGGTGGAGTACGGTCGGGTTGGTTTTGCCTTAAAAACCAACCGGGCCCCTGGGACGAAAAAGCCAATAACTCTCAGACCGGGCGTCCGATTGACGCGCCGTCTGTTGCGTTGAGTTCCTGTTGACGATACGGAACTTTTGGATACATCAACTCTAGACTGTGTGACAGTTGATGTATCAGCCTCTCGGCTCGTGGAGCGGACCCTCCCGAACGAGCTTGCTGTGTGCAGGAACCCTAGAGCTGGCTGCGACTGTGACTGCTACTTCTACTGCTACTGTGACTTCGACGACGACTAAAGCACACAGAGATCCTACGTGGATCAGTGCTACAGGTCCTGTGTGGGCCCGATTATGTGCGAGTCTGATCCTGTGTGGGTCATTGCGCTCAGCGGTCCTGTGTGAACCAGCGCCTACAGGTCCTGTGTGGGCCTGATCCTGTGTGGGTCTTTGCGGGGTTTAGTTACCTATTGATCCTTCGTGGGTCCGACGACTTCGATGGATCAGAAATCATCTTTATCGTCTTTCGAAGAAGTATACCTGTGTGAGCTGAATCCTGTTGCTTTCCTGTGTGGATTGTGTTGTGCTATCCTGTGTGGTTTTCGTTTTGCTTTCCTGTGTGGAATACGTTTACTTTCCTGTGTGGACTGAGTTGTACTTGGTCTCGGAGGTTGGAGCGTATTGGAATTGATGACTTAGGTATATGTATGGGCATATACCTAAGCAGTATCGGTTGTTACTACGTGTTTGTATCTTCCATTGTGGTTTATCCTTTGTGGATTTTTGGAGACCTTCAGGGGTCTCGGGGTCCCTACTGAGTAGCTTATACTCACCCCTGCACGGGCTATGCCCGCACTACGTTGTGTTGGTTGCAGATGATGGACAACGTTGATCTTGGTTGAGGCTTGCAGAGCAGAAGGGTACCTGGAGGTGGACCACTGGGCGGGACGTGTTCGGAGCGGACGACGGGACCCGAGGAGTAGTGGAACTATCTGTACCCACCCTTCAGGTGGGATTTCCAGTGGACAGCTTGGTGTAGCGGATTTTACTTTACAGTTGATGTATTCCCTTTCGAGTTGTACTTTACTTTCAGTTTGGGTATGTATACTGGCCCATTTACTTTTCCGCACTTTCAGTTGTACTCTATTCTTACTTAGTGTTTACTTTTCCGCTTGCTTACTCTGTGGTGCTTGTTTACTTTACAAAGGCAATGCCTTCCCTTTTTACCGGGATTTACATCTTGGTGCTAGTCGTCAGCCCTTGGCCTATGGAAGGTGGGCTTGGGGTAGTCACGGCATGGGCCCCGAGGACGGGTCATGACAAATTGGTATCAGAGGAGTTCGGTTCTACCGCGAACTCTGATCTTTTCTATGTGAAGCAATAATGTATAGCGTATTGAGTGTGGTTATCAGTCCAGGGAGTCCAGTGTTCGTGCGGCGGCCGACGTATCCGTACACCAGGACCCTGACTTCTGATTTCCGACTTAATGCACGAAAACATTGATTGCGTGTGTGTTTCAAAGTTTTCTTTGTGATTACTTTGTGTCAGCTCACCAGGTATACTATTTCACCGTGGTGCACCTGTTCCTTTTCAGGATGGCCCCATGACGGTAGCTAGCTAGGGTTCCGAGAGTCGAGTGTGATGACAGCCCACCGAGCGACGAGGCCTCGGTGCAGGGCCCTTTGTCAGCAGTGGCACTGGCGGTAGCTCTACCCATCGAGCCACCGATGCTTCCAGCACCAGCCGCTGACGATGCACGTCACCTCAGCGCACTGCATGGGTTTCAGCGCCAGCGACCGCCTAGGTTCCGTGGGGAGACGGACCCCCAGGCAGTAGAGGACTGGCTGGAGGCAGTGGTACGAGTTTTTAGGCTGGTGAGGACACCAGCAGACCTCATGGTGATCCTCGCTGCGAGCCTACTGCACGCAGCAGTGGGCCGATGGTGGAGCTTGATGCTCCAGGTGCATGATGAGGGATCTTTACTTTGGACAGACTTTGAGAGCCTCTTCCGCTCGGAGTTCGTCTCAGCCACCCTTCGTGCGGTGCGTATCCAGGAGCTTCTCCAGCTGCGGCAGGGCAGCATGACGGTCGCTCAGTACTCGACGAGATTTACTGATCTCTCGCGCTACCTGACCGACATGTTACGAGACCCATTCTTCCGGGCCCGGACCTTCGAGCAGGGTTTGAGACACGAGATCAGGGCATCGTTGATCTCCCTCAGCATACCGACTCAGAAAGGAGTACTGGAGCGGGCCCTTTTGATCGAGAGCTTCCTTACTGAGTCTACACCAGCGCCGAGACCCACCGCAGGGCGACATGTGGCAGAGTCTTCTCCAGTTGGCAATCGACGGATGACTCAGGGGTCCAGGCAGACCAGACCTTCAGGAAGACGACCTCAGGACACTGGCTCAGCAGTGCGGGGCACACAGCGCGGAGCCAGTCTTCCGAGAGGCAGAACATGCTACTCGTGCGGCGGGCAGGGCCACATGGCTCGTGACTGGCCAACCCGCCATGCAGAGGAGCAGTAGACGGTTGAGGAACCACCTAGGCAGAGGCAGAGATTCGACCGTGGAGGTCCGCAGGGAGGAGGCGGACGAGGCTGAGGAGCTGGCCGAGCAGCAGGTGGTGGGAGACGCTTTGAGGCTCTACCACAACCACCACCAGGAGGTCCACCCCGACCTCAGGGGAGAGCACGACTTCAGGCAGCTGATGCTTACGATCATGGAGCTCCGGAAGCGGGTGGACTAGTGCGGGACTAGCTCTAGGCATAGAGGCCTTTTCCCATAATGCCTCTAGCTTCGTAGATTGTGTTTCCTAGTGTCCTTGTACTTTAAGTTGAAATATTAAAAGATACTTGCCTTGGTGACTTTTGTTTTCTTGTCTTTTGTTTGTTTTTACTAAGAGGTGCCGGTTAAAAAAAACTGTTGAATTGACCCTGACTTGCGAGATTTATACTGGAGGAAACCCAGTGACCACACACTAATGCCGACAGTGTGACTCAACCCTTGGAGGCGAGAGTAACGGTTGGATCTCTTGGTAGCAGCGTCGAGGCCTTACGACGTCATCCATGCCATGAATTAACTAATCATGACGGGATTGACTATATTAGGAAAGGAATGTGGTTCATCCAGGGGATGAGACCAGATTTCACTTTTCGGCAAAGGATAAATCTTTGCATCTTTTCCATACGTTATGGAGGAAGGGGAAACCCTTTGTGTGGTCAGACAAATGTCAGCAGAGCTTCCAAGAGCTGAGACAGAGGTTGACTAGCACACCTATCTTGAGGTTTCCTGAGGAGGGAGTAGGATACGTAGTTTACTGTGATGCATCAGGGACCAGACTCGGATGTGTTCTGATACAGGAGCGGGCAATGATCGCCTATGGATCACGTCAGTTGAGGCCGCATGAGCAGAACTACGCTACCCATGACCTGAAGTTAGCAACAATGGTCTTCGCTCTGAAGACATGGCAACATTACCTAATGGGCGAGCGCTTTACAGTCTTATCTGATAATCAGAGTCTCAGGTATATCTTCTCGCAGAAGGACCTGAACCTGAGACAACGGCGATGGATTGAGTTCCTCCAGGACTATGACTTTGAGATAGTCTATACTCCTGGGAAGGAGAACGTAGTAGCCGATGCCCTCAGCAGGAGGATGGGCATTCAGCTACGTGAGGAGGCGACAGAGCAGCTACCCTCTTTGTAGATATCCTTCGTGGATAGAGATGGAGCAGCCTTCCTTCAGTCTCTCACAGTCACCCCTCCACTACTGCAGTGGGTCAGAGAGGCACAGCGTGAGGACGCTGACTGTGAGACACGGCATGCACAGATATCCTTGGGACATTCACCTGATGGTTTCTCCCTTGGAGCAGAGCACGACATCCTTTTCAGAGGACGTACCATGGTACCAGTCGCTTTGCGAGAGGAGGTGTTGAGAGAGTTTCACACTTCTCCTTTGGCGGTACATCCTAGAGTGGCAAAGATGTACCAAGATCTCAGATGACAGCACTAGTGGCCAGTCATGAAGAAGGCTATAGCAGAGTTCATTTCTCGATGCCTCACCTTCCAGCAGGTGAAGGCAGAGCATCAGGTACCAGCAGGCTTGGTACATCCCTTGGAGGTCCCGGAGTGGAAGTGGGACGACATATCTTTGGACTTCGTGACCGGACTTCCACGCACTTGCAGAGGTCACGACTCCAGATGGGTGATTGTTGACCGACTCACCAAGTCGGCACACTTATTACCCATCAGAGAGTAGGGATCAGTGGAGAGCTTGGGACGTCTCTACGTTCAGGAGATTGTGTGGCTCCACGGTGTGCCATCATCTATCGTCACCGATCGAGATGCTCGCTTTACTTCCCAGCTTTGGAAGGGGTTACAAGAGGCGTTTGGGATGCAGCTACGTCTGAGCACAGCCTTTCACCCTCAGACGGATGGTCAGATGGAGAGGACCATTCAGACTCTCGAGGACATGCTCCGCGCATGTGTCCTCGACTTTGGTCATAGCTGGGAGGACCACCTACCCTTGGTGGAGTTTGCGTACAACAACAGCTACCACTCCACCATCGGGATGGCACCATACGAGGAGTTGTACGACCGACCTTGTAGATCTCCTTTGTGCTAGACAGACCCTGGGGAGTTAGCACTTGTGGGACCGGAGAAGGTCCAGGCCACGACAGAGAAGGTCCAGGTCATCCAGGAGCGGATGAGGACCACTCAGAGCCGCCAGAAGTCATACGCTGACAGGAGACAGAGGCCACTAGAGTTCGAGGATGGTGACCAAGTCTTCTTGTGGGTCTCACCTCGACGTGGTATACGGAGATTTGGCCGAGGCGGCAAGTTATCTCCGCCCTTCATCGGACCCTTCCGGGTCCTCAGCAGGATTGGAAAGGTGGATTATCGCCTGGCTCTACCACCTCAGTTGCACCGGGTGCACGACGTCTTCCACATGTCTCAGCTGAGGAGATACGTGCACGACCCGACGCACATCATTGACCATGGGGACCTTGACGTTGACGATGGGGTGACTTTAACAGAGGTTCTGGTGGAGATAGAGGATCGACAGGAGCGGGTCCTACGTGGACGGTCGATTCCTCTTGTGCGCATCAGATGGCAGCACGAGAACCTCCAGGAGAACACATGGGAGAGGGAGGCTCAGATGCATGCTCAATACCCTCATTTGTTTCCCTAGTATTTTATGTATCTTTACGGGGACGTAAATCCCTAAGGTGGGAGTAATGTAAAGACCCGTAAAATTCAAGGGAAGTTTTTTCTTAATTTTCTTTGGAATTTTACAAGAACGTGGTTTCAGACGACACCTGATTCCAAGGCCCGGTGTGCCCGGAATCATTTTCTAAAGTTTGGCTCGGGTACGTTCAGTGAACGAACGAGCGGGAATTTCTAACTTTTGAACTGGTGCCCAGAATCAAATTCTGAGGGCACCGATGAACTCGCAGCGCCGATATTCGCTTAAGGAGACCTTTTCCGAGGTTGCGTTTATTTCGGGTTGAGAGTTAGTTTTTGGGAGTTTAGAATAAGTTAAATAAAATTTGTGGGATACTAATTTTTATTTTAACTTGTTGTTTTTTTAAAAAAACATCCCAAAGGGAGTTAGGGGTGGTACCCACAACCACTTAACCACCCTTGGGAGGATTAAGTGTGGTGGGGCCCACACGAACCCCAACTCCTCAACTTCTCTCAAAACTCCCATATAACCCCCTTTAATTAATGTTTGACAACTTGGTTTAATTAATTAAGGTGGGTTGATTTGAATTTCAAAACTTTGAAATTCAAGTTGTTATTTTTGTAAATAAAATAATCCTTAGCTTATTTTATTTTGGTTAGCCATCTTGAGAGGATTTGAGAGCTCCTTCTTCTTCTTCAAACATTGATGAAGAACAAGAAGAACACTCAAGCTCCGACGAAGAACGCCGCTCCTCTCTTCTTCATAGCCGGTTTGTTTCCGAAGATCGACGACGCCTTCTCTTTCAACGAAAGGGAACGCCGCTTCCTCCTCGGACTTCCTTCGTCGGCTTACGAAGATTCACCAAAAACGTACCTCTTCATCAAAGGAATTGACGAACGAATACCACGACGCCCGACCTCCGCGACGTTTGTCTTCCGCGGGTCGTTGACGAACATCGTACTTGAAACCGAGGTAGGGGTTTATTTATTACTTGTGTTCATGAATTATACCCAAGAATATTTCTTCGTGAAATTTATCCAATTGTTAGCAATTAATGGGAGGGGGCCGGACCATACGAACACGGTCGACCCTCCTCCTTTTCATATTGATTTTGTTGTGGATTGAAACGGGTGAGGCGCGATGCCGTCGCACCGCACAGGATCATACGACAAGAAATGCGCGGCGCCGTCGCGCCGTGTCGTAAAATAATGCAAGGACGCGACGCTGTCGCGCCGCAGCGGTGGGGCACTGTGTCGTTGCACCGCGCCGAATGACGAAGGCCGCGGCCGGTTCCGGGCTGCGGCGGGACGTGATGACCGGCGGCTATCCGGGCCGCCGGTGTCGGAAGCCGGAAGGGGGACCGGCCTTGCCGGTCCCGTTGAGGAAGAACCGGTCGGCCATGTTGGGCCGGCCAGAAGGGAGAAGGACCGGGGGAATAAATTCCCCCGGCTGGCCAAAACCGGCCCCCCATAAAGAGGGGGTCGCGGTTACACCAAGGGGGGGGCATCACCCCCCCGTTTTTCTCAAAGGTAGGCCCCCACGAGGGGGGTCGTTTGATCAAGGCGTGGCTCTCAGCCGCGCCGCCAGCAGAGAAGGGCGGGGGCCTTGCCCCCCGCGCGTGGCACCCGAGCGGCGCCCAGGCCGCGCCGCCGCCGACCGGGCCGCGCCGGACCGCACCGCCGCGCCGGGCCGCGCTGCCAGCCGGGCCGGGTCGGACCCGGGTCGGGTCGACCTGGTTCGGGCCGACCCAGGGGGGGTCGGGCCGGGTTGGCCCGGACCCGGACCCCCCATTTTCGAATCAATTTCAGTCTTTTGCCCATAACTTGAGCTACGGACCTCTGATTGAAGAACCGTCAGCGGAGATGAGATCCTTGGATCGAGACGGTCGATTCGGTATATCTCACTCAAGGTTTTGGATTACTTTGAGTTCGGCCGGGTTGGTTCGTACACGAAGCCAACCGGGCCCTCGGAGCGGAAACGCTCATATCTTGAGCTACGGACGTCCGATTGACGTGCCGTCAGCTTTGTTAAGTTCCTCTTAGTGAGGCAGATCTTTTGGCATACTCCGCCTAAGGTTTGGATGCAGGTGGAGTACGGTCGAGTTGGTTTTTCCTTAAAAACCAACCGTGCCCCTAGGACGAAAAAGCCAATAACTCTCAGACCGGGCGTCAGATTGACGCGCTGTCTGTTGCGTTGAGTTCCTATTGACGATATGGATATTTTGGATACATCAACTCTAGACTGTGTGACAGTTGATTTATCAGCCTCTCGGCTCGTGGAGCGGACCCTCCCGAACGAGCTTGCTGTGTGCGGGAACCCTAGAGCCGGCTGCGACTGTGACTGCTACTGCTACTGCTACTCTAACTTCGACGACGACTACAACACTCAGCGATCCTACGTGGATCAGTGCTACAGGTCATGTGTGGGCCCGATACTGTGTGGGTCTGATCCTGTGTGGGTCATTGCGCTCAGCGGTCCTGTGTGAACCAGCGCCTACAGGTCCTGTGTGGGCCCGATCCTGTGTGGGTCTTTGCGGGGGTTAGTTACCTATCGATCCTTCATGGGTCCGACGACTTAGATGGATCAGAGATCATCTTTATCTTTTTTCGAAGAAGTATACCTATGTAAGCTGAATCCTGTTGCTTTCCTGTGTGGATTGTGTTGTGCTATCCTGTATGGATTTCGTTTTGCTTTCCTGTGTGGAATACGTTTACTTTCCTGTGTGGACTGAGTTGTACTTGTGCTCGGAGGTTGGAGCGTATTGGAATTGATGACTTAGGTATATGTATGGGAATATACCTATGCAGTATCGGTTTTTACTTCGTGTTTGTATTTTCCTTTGTGGTTTATCCTTTGTGGATTTTGGGAGACCTTCAGGGGTCTCGGGGTCCCTACTGAGTAGCTTATACTCAACCTTGCAAAGGCTATGCCCGCACTACGTTGTGTTGGTTGCAGACGACGGACAGCGTTGATCTTGGCTGAGGCTTGCAGAGCAGGACGGTACCTGGAGGTGGACCACTGGGCAGGATGTGTTCGGAGCGGACGACGGGACCCGAGGAGCAGTGGAACTATCTGTACCCACCCTTCAGGTGGGATTTCCAGTGGACAGCTCATTGTAGCGGCTTTTACTTTACAGTTTTTGTTTTCCCTTTCGAGTTGTACTTTACTTTCAGTTTGGGTATGTATAATGGCCCATTTAATTTTCCGCACTTTCAGTTGTACTCTGTTCTTACTTAGTGTTTACTTTTCTGCTTGCTTACTCTGTGGTGCTTGTTTACTTTACAAAGGCAATGCCTTCCCTTTTTACCGGGATTTACGCCTTGGTGCTAGTCTCCAGCCCCTGGCCTATGGAAGGAGAGCATGGGGTAGTCACGACACGGGCCCCGAGGACGGTTCGTGACAATAAACATTATTTTTGAATTCAGAATATCAAATAAAACTTAGGGGGAATTTTTGATATTTTTCTGAAAAACATCAGTTTTTGATGAATAGTGAAACCACTTAGTAGTAGTTAAAAAACTGAATTTTTAATTAAAATGATATTTTACCACTTTTGTGAATTGAATTTCAAAAATTAGACATACATGGTTGTTATCAAGAACTAAAATTTGATTCAATAAGATGAAAATAATTTTTGGCGAATAGTAACTTTTGACTTTTATTTACCACGATTAAAGGTTAATGTGGTAATTCAAGGTAAAAATAATATTATAATAAATCAAAATTACCTTAACACTTGTCCAATCATTATTGGTTGAGTCATTAACGACCATGGGCATATTTGGGTCGATTTTGGGACCCCATTGAGCCGCATGGGAGTAATAATGCAAATTTGGATAAATTAATTAAAAGTAAAGGTAAAATAGACATAAACAAAAATATTTGAGTTATTAATTTTTATATTGTGTTATATAAGTAATATTTTTGACTATAAATATTAATTCGAAAGATAAAAATATTTAATATATCATGTGATTTGTTTTATAACTTTTATACATCAAATAAATTAAATTATTTATGACACAATAATGATGCAGTATTTACCTCATTAATAAATGATTTAGATAAATAAGATTATAATTATTATAATATTTTCAAAACCTATCCAATTATTACTGGTTGAATTTATTTCGACCATGATTCATCTTGTCTTAGTCTATAAATATATTTGGACCTTTTGAAATCGAATATCATTATATAATAAAATAATATTTTCACACTTTCCTAAAGAGCCCCTCCTCCCCCTTATAAAAGGAGACAACTTCTAACAAATTCCTCCCACCACTCAAGAAATTTTTCTCATCCAAACTCTACCAAATTAATCTCCCTATATCCCTATCCTCCTCCTAGAAGCATTACCTTAGGAATGAAGGCACTTCAAGAAGTCCTTTGGTTCAAACCAAAGGGAGTTACCTAAATTAAAGGTAACAGTTTCTCTTAAATTATTTTCTTTTATTTTACTTTTCCAACCCCTAAACTCTTTTTATTCCATACATTGGTAAAAACACCATTATACTCAATATACTAGGATTTTGTTATGAGAAGTATTCGAACTACACTCACACAACCCTCCATCTAATGGGTGAAAAACATAATGTTTCTCTAGATGGAAAACTAACGCCTCATGAAACGATGATTGTTCAAATTTTTTCCAACAACCTCTCGTGGTGGCCATTATGATTGTACTGTATTTATATATGATATATATTATGTTTATGTTTCCTTTTTTCTTCTCTAATCTCCATTCATATCACGACTTTATGGTTTCCGTTATGGGTAAATACGATAATCTCATTAGAGGAAGTGTGGACTACCACCCCCTCAAAGTGACATGACTCTATAATTCCATATGTGGGACATATAAAGGATGGATTTAATGATATAATATATGATATAATATATGAAATTATACTAGAATTATAATATACCTATTTATCATTATGTTTTAATTTGATTAAAATAAGAAATAGAAATGAAAGTAGTGTTCAAGCGTACGTACAACTTACTGTCTCCCTGAACGGTGCATTTCATTTCTTACCACTAAATGTTTCGTACTGTTATAAATACATGTATATAATGGACATATATGATATATATGATATCTAAATCATTAATATCATTTTGGATATAATGAAACTTTTACCACATGAACAACATGTAATTAGAAGAAGTCCATTTTTTAGTCAAGTACTAAATATCAACAAAACGAACAATATTAAATTAAATGATTATATAATGTTAAAACATGGTAATAAGTGATATAAAAGGAATAATAAACTTTAAAAATATTATTAATCAAGTAGAAATTAACTTTAGTTTATTATTCAAGAGAATAAATAATGATCGAGTCAAGTCGGACACGAGGTAAGAGATTTTCTTATCTCACTTTTAATTCAGTGAGATTTCCATTATTCGCCACCTATTTATTGCATGTGGTGTATTGTGTACTGACATATGATATATATTTTCATAATTCACATTATATTCTTGGTATTTTGTGATTTATTTGGTGGTTATTAACTTCTGGTCATACGACTCCATTGAATTACAACGTTGTAAGGAGCTTTCATCTCACTTTTTATTCCCGTGAGATTAATGCTATATTTTCCACTATTTCCTTTTGTGTGGTGTATATACTGCCAATTATTATACTATTTGTGTAATATAAATTTATTTATGAGTATTTACATCTTTATTTTAGGATTCTTTTTTCATGTGGCATACGTTTTGTAAGTTAACAAATTGGTAAGCAAACCTTTCACCCTCCTCTTTTTAAAAGGCTTCTTTTTGTTAAGTATTTTAATTTATATCTTATTATGTTGGGATATGTTCTTATATATCCTTATTGATGTAAATTTTATGTCCAAGTGATGAGATACCAGTTTTATCTCATTAACTCATTTTCTAAATTTTAATGTGATCTCGTTTTGTGGAAAAATTTTTACAAGGGATCTTCTTAACCCAATTTCAATTCTTTGGTGTCAACTTATACTTCTTGAATATGTCATCCTATGAATATTTTTTATTGAACTAGGATTTGTTTTCACTTAATATTCACATATATTTGGTGTATTTATATTTTTCTCACATAATTATGTCACATATTTATCGATAAATTAAGGATACCATCTTTATAACTGATTTCATCTCAATTTACATTTCTATTGAGACTTAATTGTTGTTATTCACAAATTCACTCTTATATGGTGTATATACTGTCCTTTGTCATATTATATCATTAATCCCTTTATTCTCATAATATTATAAAGTACATATTAAATGTTATTCCTCAATTTTTTGTATTTAAGAGTCTCTCATTTTGTTAAAAACTCTTTAACTAATATATCATTTTGAATGTTTTAATGATTTATTATTCAAAATATTTATCTTTAATGTCCATCTTTAAAATATATATTTCATAATTTATTTATATGGAAATTAATGTTTTGAAATTATAATTTCGATAAAATCTTCAAAGTGGTATGGGACACTTTGATTAACAAATCTATTTGTAAATGGTTTATGAAAATGGATTGATTATTTAAATATCTTGAAATTAATTCTTGAAGTTTCAAATGAATTGTTATTAGTGAAATGATTATATTTTCAATATTCTATGTGTTATTATGGTACGTGGACATTTGGCGGGTGGTTAAGTGATAATCCAAATGACACATGGTGTCGTGAATACCAGGATGAGTGGTTACGTTATAACCTCCAATGCATTGGATATAGAAGTTGGCTATATGACTATTCCATTTAGTGATATGTGTGGAAGTCGGCCGTATGGTTATTCCATTTTTGTATGTTTATGTCCCAAGTTACCTTTATATGATATGTGTTTTTTATATGTTTTTTTGGTAATACTTTTGTTACAGAATTGTATGTAATGATCTTTGATTTAGTGAAAAGTATTTACTACTTTGTAAAGGTGAAAAGTATTAATTATGTTAATGTAATCATGGTTTACTTTTTCTTTTGAAAAACTAACAGTTTTACATCTTTGGAAATCCCTTACTGAGCTTTTTATGCTCATCCCAAGTTTTTGAAATGTTTTTCATAGGACATAATGTGAAATAGGTTCATGGATGGGATCAAGGAAAATTCATGTTGTCTTAGGCATGGAAATATACATGACTCTTTTTTTCAAGAGTTTATTTTTTGTAAAAAAATGGATACTGGGTAGAAGTGTCTACTTTGTAATATTTTGTGTTGTAATAGTTATGTCCTCATTCTCTAAAACACTGAAACTGAAAAGATCTTCAATTTCAATTATTCATTTAATTCAATATTATTTACGGTTAATGGCTGGGTCCTTATAGTTGGTATTAGAGGTCGGTTTAGATAGCTTTAGAGGATAGGGTATTCTTTAAGCATAAGTGACATAACAATAATGGTTAGGATTTTAGAAAGACTCATAGAATTTTTTTGAAAAATTAAATGAGTTTAAGATAACTTGTGTAAGTATATATTAGTATTTACCATCCTCATAATATATTATATGATGATTTTGCTGATATACTTACAATGGCCTTTTTTGTTTTAGTAAATGGATAGATCTACCAGGCATAAAAGTAATAGTGGATGTGTAGAAAACTGTGATGGTTTTATGAACGAGAAACTGAATGAAATAAGAGCTACCATGATAAATATTACAGTTATTCTCATCCAACTATCTGGATTCATGATTGAAAACCTGAACCTTGTTGATTTTTATAAATCATCGTATATGTGAGAAACAAATCCCTATGGAAGTTCGGGTAATAATAATAAAGGTAAGTATATTCAAAACCCAATGTGTCAAGGATGTGGAAATAAAAACCTAAGAAAATGTTTCAATGGGACTGGAAGATGCTATAGATGTGGAAATAAAGGTCTTAAAGCAAGAACCTACCATTGAAAAAGAATAATTCAGTTAACTCTAGGAAAGGGAAAGAAGTTCTTTCTGAGGGATCAATTGAATGTTTAAAATGTGGTGTGAATGCTAATTATACAAACAGATGTCCTATGAATATGTTTCAGGAATGGGATCACCGGGATCATACAAATATATGTCTACCAATACCTAATGCCATTCTAATTGAGGATAATGAAACTAATAATGACCAATGAATGGTATGGATTATTTCTTAATATATGTTTTGACATTATTGAATCTTAGTATATGATTCATGATTTTGTTTGTAGGAAATAAGTATTTCATAATAATTTTGAAATGATTGGTTAATGGGTCACGAAAAAACATTTAATGAGTAAGAAGTCAACATATAAGGGATTCAAGTGTTATGATAGATTGTATGATGGTGAAATGCTTAAAATTATTAAGGTTCTTTTGATTATGGGATTACATTAGAAGTCATTTTATAGTATGTGTATCCTTGAAGTATGAAATATGAAAATTTTATTCAAGATTAATTATCTTTTCATTTTTGGATATTTTTATAAAGAACCATTTGGGTTTATATGTTACTTGAATTTGAGTCCATAACAGGTTATTACATTTTGGAATGAAAAATGAAATTTATTAGATAAACTTTGTGGTTAAAATTTGTTATGGTTATATTTGATGAATTTTTCTCTTTTTGGGAATGTTATAAATTTTTTGAAAAAGGAAAATATGAAAACTTCCTGATGACCTGTCGCATCGGACAAAGCTACAGGAATCGAACCCACAACCAAAGTGAGATTGGGATTTACCCCTACCACTGGACTATGTGAAGTCCCTAGTTAGTATGACTAATTATTTTTAGTGAGATGATTTTATGAATCAAGAATAATTTTATTTTTGGTTATATATGGAATTGATTAACCTATTAGGGAGAATATGTGATTAGGTTAATTAATATTCATTATGATACTTTAAGAGTATCTGATGTTATTTGGGGATAAATGTTAAGATTTATCTTGGAAGACTATGTGATTAAATCCTTCTGAGACTGGGGGTTTAATATTTGTTTAGATTACTTTGAAAAATTTTATGGACAATTTTTTATCAAATGGTCTTTTTGGAACTTTGGGTTTGGTTTGAAAAAATTTGCAGATTAATAGTCGTTTTTTGTAAAAGATTATCCTTTTTGGGTATTATTTGATATCGCAAAAACCATTTTGGTTTTGGTTAATGTCTAAAGACAGGGAAAAAAATATTGTTCATATTTTGTGGATTATGTGATTCTCTAGAAGATGATTATTGCGATTTTAATGTGACCATGTCAGTTTGAATACTCATCGTTGGGAGAAAAGATGCGTTTGAAGTAGAAATTTAGAAAATTATGAAAGTCTATATGAAAAGTAAGTATGTTTCCTTATGTTCTTATTCTATTTAGTAAATAAAATCCTCAAAATTATGAAAAGGAACATAAAACAAAAAAACATTGTTGGTTTACCTTTCCTACTAGGTAATCCAAGAACTTTTAAAACACCACAAGTTTATAATTTTATAATGGTTAACATTCTCCTAAACATGTTTTCTATCACTCTCCATCAACACATGACCCTTTGTTTTCTCTTTCATATAAATGTTTTCTTACATGGAATCCTAGTATGGGTTATCTCAGGCGACCTTTGTGATTCTCTTTCTTTATTTTAATGTGATAGTTTTACTGACCCTTTTTCTAATGTGGGACTTTCAATTAAGTTTTTGAGCCCATTGTTTTTTAAAATTGTGAGGACGCAATTCCCAAAAGTGGGAAGGATGTAACATCCCAGGTAAATAAGGAATAAGACATATTTCATGTTTATTAATATTTGTGAATTAAATATTACTTTTTCTTTAAAGGGTTTTCTATGTTCGATAGTGTACCAAATACACAACAACGGGTTTCTTTAAAATCTTGCGTTGCACACTAATAATAAAATATTATTATTTTAAATGGAAGTTAACGCCTAGATATTGTATAGGAGTGAATTAACAAAACCAACTAAAATGTGATTATACATGTTCATTAGATGTATTTACATTTATCTAAAAAAATTTAGAGGCTTAAAATGTGAATGAATCTAATTTTTAGCACAATTTACATTAAAAGGTCAATTTACCGCCTTTTGATAGAGAACCCTCTCTAAATATTGTTTGGGTCATTTTTATATGTTCTATTTTACCAAATAAAATTCTTCTTTTTTATTTGAGACATCAAATTTTACTTTGGGTAATTTTTTGGTATTTTTCAGATAAAGTTCATTTTTAATCAATAGTGGAAAATATTGTATTTTAATTCAAAAGTGCCTTTAAATCTAATTTATTAAAATGGCTATATTACCTTTTTAATTGGTTCTAATGTTTAATCAGAATATATTTTTACCATTTAATCCAATGTTGGTCATTGTAATTAATTTCACTTTGAAATTGGACATAAACAAGTATCGATCTTTTGATAGTTATTATTTCTTAAAAACACGCTATTTGTTTTAACAACATGAATTAATTGTTAAAATTAATTAATGTCACTTTTATGTTTTTAATTTTTTAAAATAAAAATCATTTTTGAATTCAGAATATCAAATAGAACTTAGGCAGAATTTTTGGTATTTTTCAGAAAAACATCAATTTTTGATATATAGTGAAACCATTAGTAGTAGTTAAAAAATAGACTTTTTCATTCAAATGAAAATTTTCCAATTCTGTGAATTGAATTTCAAAAATCCTATATACATGGTTTTAATCATGAATTAAAATGAGATTCAATAAGATGAAAATAATTTTTGGTGAATAGTAACTTCTGACTTTTATTTACCACAGTTAAAGGTAAATATGGTAATTTAAGGTAAAAAGAATATTATAATAATTATAAATTAACTTAAAACCTGTCCAAACATTATTGGTTTAGTCATTAACGACCATGGGAATATTTGGGTCGATTTTGGGACCCCTTTGAGCCACATGGGAGTGATAATGACAATTGAGATTAATTAATTTAAAGTAAAAGCAAAATATACATCAAGAAAAAGCTTTTAGTAATTAATTTTTATATGATGTTATACAAGTAATAATTTTTACTATTAATATTTATTGTCAAGATAAAATGATTTCCTATATCATGGTATTTGTTTTATAATTTTTAGACATCAAATAAATAAAATTATTTATGTCACAATAATGATGCAGTATTTACCTCATTAATAAATGATTTAAATAAATAAGGTTATAATGATTAAAATATTATCCAAAACCTGCCCATTTCTTATTGGAAGATTTTATTTTGACCATGAGTCAACTTAGCCTATAACATAATGATTTTTGGACCTTTTTAAACCAAATATCATTATATAATAAAATAATATTTTCACACTTTCCAAAAGAGACCCTCCTCCCCCTTATAAAAAGAGACCACTTCTATCCAATTACTCACACCTCTCAAGCCATGTGGATAATCCATCTTCTGACCAATTAATCTCCCTCCATCCCTATCCTCTTCCTAGAATACTTTCATTAGGCATGAAGGTACTTCAATAAGTCCTTTGGTTCAAACCAAAGGGAGTTACCAAAATTTAAGGTAACAGTTTCTCTTAAATTGTTTTCTTTCATTTTACTTCTCCAACCCCTAAACTCTTTTTATTCCTTTATTTTTTAACAACACCAGTATAATCAATGTAAAATGATGTTTTAATGAGAAGTATTAGAACTAAACTTACACACACCTCCATATAATGTATGAAGAACATAATGTTTCGGTGGATGGAAAACTAACGCCTCACGAAACGATGATTGTTAAAATTTCTCCAACTGCTTATCATGGAGAAAATTATGATGGTACTGTATTTATATATAATATAGATTATTTTTCTGTTTCGGTTATACTTCTGTAATCTCCATTTATATCATGCCTTTATGGTTTCCATTATGGGTAAACACGATAATCTCATTAGAGAAAGTGCGGACTACCACCCTCTCAAAGTGATATGACTCATTAATTCCAAATGTGGGACATATAAAGGATGGAGTTAATGATATTATATATGATATTATATATGAAATTATAATGGAATTATAATATACCTATTAATCATTATTTTTTAATTTTATTAAAATAAGAAATAGAAATGAAAGTAGCATTCATGCATATGTATGGCTTACCGTCTCCATGAACAGTGCTTTTCATTTCTTAAAACTAAATGTTATATACTATTATAAATACATGTATATACTGGATATATATGATATATATGATATCTAAATATTTAATATCATTCTGGATATAATCAACCTTCGACCACATGAACAACATGTAATTAGAAGAAGTCCATTTTTGACTCAAGTACCAAATATAAACAAAACAAACATTATTAACTTAAATGATTACATAATGTTTATAACATGGTAATAAATGATATAAAAATAATAATAAACTTGAAAAATGTTCCTAAGAAAGAATAAATTATCTTTATTTTATTATTCAGGAGACTAAGGAACGATCGAGTCAAGTCGGACACGATGTAAGGGATTTTCTTATCTCACTTTTAATTCCATGATATTTCTATTATTCTCCACCTATTTATTGAATGTGGTGTATTTTGTACTTCCATTTGATATATATTATCATTATTCTCATTATATTCATGGTATTATATGATTAATTTTGTGGTTATTAACTTCTGGTCATATGACTTGATTGAATTAGAACGTGGTAAGGAGCATTCATCTCACTTTTTATTCTCGTGAAATTCATGCTATATTTGCCACTATTTCCTTTTGTGTGGTGTATTTACTGATCATTATTATACTATTTTTGTAATATACATTAATCTATTATTATTGACATCTTCATTGTATTATCCTTCTTTCATGTGGTGTATGTTTTGTAAGTTACCAAATCGGTAAAGGAACCTTTTACCCTCCTCTTTTTAAAAGACTTATTTTTATCATGTCTTTTAGATTACATCTTATTATGTTGGGAGATGTTATTATATATCTTTATTGATGTAAATTTTATGTCCATGTGATGAGAGACACTTTTTATCTCATCAACTCATTTTATGAATTTTAAAGAGATGCCGTTAAGCTGTCGAATTTTTACAAGGGAACTTCTTAACCTAATTTCAATTCTTTGGCTTCAACTTGTACTTCTTAAATATGTCATTATATAAATATATGTGAATGACCTAGGATTTTTTTATACTTAATATTCACTTATATTGGGTGTATTGATATTATTCACACATAAATATTTCACAGATTTATCCTTAAATTAAAGATACCATCTTTATAACAGATTTCATCTCAATTTAAATTTCAATTTAGACATCATTGTTGTTATGCACAAATTCACTCTTATATGGTGTATATACAGTCCTTTTTCATATTATATCATGAATCAATTTATTCTCATGATATTATATTGTTCAGATGAAATGTTATTCCTCAATTATTTGTATTCAAGAGTCTCTCATTTTGTTAAAAACTCTTTAACTAAAATATCGTTTTAAATGTTTAAAATATTTATTATTATAATTATTTATCTTTAATGTCCATGTTTTAAAAATAGATTTAAGTATTTATTTATATGGAAATTAATGTTTTGAAATTATAATTCCATTATAATCATCAATGTCGTAGGGGACACATTGATTAAAAAGTCTATTTTTAAATGGTTTATGAAAATGGATTGATTATTTCAATATCTTGAAATTACTTCATGAAATTTGAAATGAAATGTTATTGGTGAAATTTTTATATTTTCAATATTTTATGTGCTATGATGGTACATTGACATTTTATGGGTGGTTACGTGATAAACCAAATGACGGGTGGTGTCGTAAATACCATGAAGGGTGGTTACGTTATAACCTCCAATGCATTGGGTATGGAAGTCGGCCGTATGGCTATTCCATTTAGTGATATGTGTGGAAGTCGACTGTATGGTTAGTTCATTTATGTATTTTTATGACCAAAGTTACTTTTATATGATATGTGTTCTTTATATGTTTTTTTTGGTAATCCTTTTGTTACAGAATGGTATGTAATGATATTTTATTTATTGAAGAGTATTTAATACTTCATAAAGGTGAAAAATATTACTTATGTTAAAGTATTCATGGTTTACTTGTTTTTTGAAAAACTAACATTTTAAATTCATTGTGTATCCCTTAATGAGATTTTTATGCTCATCCCAAGTTTTTGAAATGTTTTTCACAGGACATAATGTGGAATAGGGTCAATGATGGGATCAAGGAAAATTCATTATGTCTTAAACATGGAACTAGACATGACTCTTTTTTTCAAGAGATCATGTTTTGTAAAAAAAATGGATACTGGGTAGAAGTGTCTACTTTGTAATCTTTTGAGATTTAATATTTTTGTTCTAATTCTCTAAAACTCCAAACCTGAAAAGATCCTCATTTTTAATTATTCATTTAATTCAATATTTTGTAAGGTTAAAGGCTGGGTCCATATAATTCCCCCCATAAAATAAATTCCACCCTTGATATATGTCTGGGTAATAAACGTTTTAGTAATATAATGTTCCATTCATTGAAACCCATGTTGTAAAATTCAATTCAAAAAATTACTTTAAAAAGTGAATGTTGGGAACTTAACAATTGGCCAAAGTAACACATAACTAGGTTTCCACATAGTATAACATAGGAGACAAGTGAAAAAATAGATGTGTAATAAAAGAATAAATAATTGTAGAGACTAACAGAGATCGATAAATAAAATAAATTAAGTTATATAGATAATGATAAAACCACAAAACCATAAATCAAAGAGGCGTGAAAAATTAATTGCTATCACCAAAAATGAAGATAATAGAAGAAAATTTTATTCAATGATCCTTTAACTCATTTTGGTGAATTTTCACATAAAGATAAACTTACTTGATTCATTCTAAAAGAAAGATATCACTCTTTAGATGTTCCTTGATCAGCTTCCACTTCATCTATAATTCCATGAAATAAAGAATAATTTGTTTTCCTTGAGGAACTAATAGATCATAAGACCCATAAGTTGTATGATAATCTATTTCATCTATAAAACCTAAATAGTTTTCATATATTATCCAAAATGGATAAATCACAATATGGTGAATTAATTCAACAATCTATATAACTTCATTCGATGTTTAACTTAAACCATTCCATAATTGTTTTCCCTTACAAACTTTTCCAAATATTAAAATCCAAAACCTGAGAGACAAGGTCACTAAATTTTTGTAAATATGCTTAACATTGATCGCCTATATATCATAATGTACCTATTGATTTTAAAATAAAAAACATCTGAATACCTTCATCATGTATTTTATTTAAACATGGTAATAACCTTAATTACCCTAAAACCATATAAAAAACATACATGATTCATCATTTATTACCAAGATCATAGATTATTAGATATATTCCTTAAATTCAAAAAATGTGTAAACTTCATAAATATAATAATTAAAAACATTTTCAACTAATCCTTTATCTATTCTAAGTTAAATGATAATATACAATTTACATTATCCAAATGGATCACCTCTTCATCCAAACTAAAAACTATTTTACTGACATATAGAACATATTAAGGGGTACATCCCCATAATAAAATTATCACATTTCCTTTAATTCGATTTCATAATCATCAACATAATTCTAGACATCATTCTAAATAATTGATGAAAAAACATATAATAATCAATAATTATATATTTCATGTTTCTTATAACAGAATAATTTAATTCTAACCCATAAATAATTTATTCATACTAATTCCATCTCAAACAATTAACTAAGAATCATCATGTTCTACTTTAAGACTTATTTCCCTTACCATGTCATTTGTAGTATATTTCTCATTACTAATATACCCCTTACTCATAATCCCTTGATATTTTCCTCACAATATTTCCCACAAGGACATTTATTTTCATAATTATACTACATTGAAAATTTAAATAATTCATTATTTGAAGATATCATAAGGATAATAACATCCCCATCCATTGTGTTAACTGAATTTGTAATTTTCCATTCGCAGCTACTCACTTTGGGAAAGTATTTTCATTAATTAAATCAAATTCCCACCCCCATGAGGCACTTACTTGGGTGTTTCATCCGACATTATTTACACAAAGAAAACTGGATTTTCTTTCCTCTATAGTATCCACTATATGAACTATCAGTGATCCCTTTTCTTCTATTAATTGTTCAGTATTTGAATTTTTATGTTAGATGTTGTTAATCACGTTACATTGAAAAAAGAAATTGAATAATCATACTATCCTTCACTATCACAATCCTCTCATTTAAATTCTCATTATTAACTTTTCTATAACATTCATTATTAACAAAGTTTCTTATGGTTACTTCCACTAACTAAAACTAGAGATCAAACTGTGACAAGCACTAATCAAAGAAGAAGACCACATAATCAATTAAAATCACTTATTGTATGTCTAAATAAAGAAATCTTATTTTAAAAATATGGATCATTATCCTTAACCTAGGTCCTCCATGATCATAATATATATAAACCCTTAATATTGGTTCATAAAGTGTTTTGGAATTTACAAAGAATATCCCTAAAGAGTTTCAAACCAAGTGTGTAGAAACCCCGATTGTCGTGTACCAGTTCTTGATTTAGTATAACTAAATATGGTGATTTTGAAGTTGTTAACTATATGTACTTAAATTCTATAGGATATTCCACTCATAATATCCAAACAGTGATGCAATTTAATAGAAACCACTCTCCCAATAGATTAACAAAATTTGAGTACATTTTCCTAAACATAACCTCATCCTCAGAATTATCCTTAGAGAAGTACCTATACATATCATTATAAATGATAAAAGGGATCTCACTAAAGTTTTCCCATCCTAATTTCTAATGGATGAATAAAAAATTACAATGATACAAAATATAATGACACAGACATTACATACATGGATATTAAATCTTTATGGGTGAATATTCATTAAATTTTGAAAACACATGCCATGGGACCATAAAAGTTTATTTCCTTTGGAATCATAGAAACAGAATATTCTAGTCTGGTGAAATTTCATTATTTTATCCACTAATAACATCCCATTTAGTACTTCTACATGAAACTTTACTTCATAACCCAGGGAAAGAGATATAACAAGGGGTGTGTTGAGATTCTTAGTAAAGGTAAATAAAGGAGATACATGATCATAATATTTGAAACCAATACCATGAATATCAAATATCCTAATCATGATTCATAGAATAAATTTTGGTAGTTCATAAGACATGAATCATAAGATAATCAAATAAAACAATCCATGGTAGAATAACATTGGCATAAGACATAGAATATTTATCTAACACATAAGAATAAAAAAAAATTTCCATATTAGTCAAGGAGAACTAAAAAGACCAAAACTGTGGGAAATGTACATTATTGAAACTGCTTTACTCCCCGTTGAAGCCCTATATAAATGAATGTGGGTCACATCTCTTTCCAACCTGGTATTACTGAATTGGGTTCACATCCCATTCGTTCCATGTATTACTAAACTGGTTTCACTTACCATTCTTTCCCTATATTACTAAATTGTGTTTAATTCCCATTCCATCCAAGTATTATTGAACTCGGTTCACATCCCATTCTAGCCCTGTCTATCACATGTGTTATTAATCATTACTCAATGCATTGGATGGAGTTATAGGTCCTACCCATCAAATAATTAAATCATAATTACGTGTCATAAAATATCATAAATATTAATCCAATTATAACCAATGAAATGAAATGGTTCGAATTGACATTTAATCATATTATAACCTTTGTAAAAGAGAAAGGTTTCATAATCATTTCATCGGAGTATAACAATTGAAAATAAGCATGTTTCATAAATATTTTATCATGGGATAATTCATGGAAAATAAATGGATTTCATAAAATATTTATCATCTCAAGAATAACCCATTAAAAGATAAAAAATAATGGTGTCCTTGAATCATATCACCAATAAATCATGTACTATATCAAAGGATTTCATGTTTGATTGAGAAGGATTTTTGAATACCTCCTCGAGTAATTCTTAAGGAATATTTCTTTTCTTTGAAAGTCACATTTTAAAACATAAAGAAATTGTAAATAAATATTCAAAAAGAACATTGAAAAAATATAAATTATTTTTTAAATATAATTTCAATCATTTATTGAGTAAAATATCATGTTTTATTTGATATACACTTTTTTCATAAAATAACACATTTTGAAGTAATTTTTATTTAAAAATTAATTCGAAAACACATAAATGAATATATATAAATCATTTAAAACACTTTAAAAACATAATTTTTTTATATCCTATTATTTCAAAATAAAATAAAAATATAAATAATTAAATATATATTTATTATAGAACATGGTTTTGGAAGAAAACAAATTTTCTACCAAATAGATAAATGATGACATATTTTATTATAAATATTTTTCAATCATTTGAAATTATAATGAGAAAAAAATGGTACTGTTATTAGAGATACCATGAATAACTAGGGTATAAGAAAAGTGATGAAAATAATGAGATGTTGATCATGAGATATCTACAATTGATACTTAATAAAAAATAAACGAGATAAATGATAAGATTTTAATATGAATATTATTAACTTTGGTAACATAGAATCATAAGACCCATAAAGTAATTTCATAAAAGGTAACCCCAAATAGAATAAGTATAGATAAATTCTTGATATTACATGTAATCTGATATATATATAATCTTCATTAAGGAATATAGGTTTATACCAAAAAATACATTAAAAATGGCAAACTGAGGAAAAAATGATTTACCGATTTGGTTACTTTTTAAATGTAAACCCCATTAAAATAGAGATCTTGAAATGGATATGTAAATAAATATAAATTTTATTATAATAATTTTAAAATAAATTCATTTGAATTATATACATAACATATAATAATGTAGTGGTAAATTTGACTGGTGTCTCACCAAAGCAAAAAAAATATATGGAAATATCTTACTTTTGACTTGACTCTCGAGGTACTCGTTCAAACATCCCTTTTAAAAAATAAAAGATTATTATAATTATATCATATAAATATGTCCCTATATATATTCTCATATATTATATTATTATAAATATTTAATACCCATTTAATAATAATTAAATGTTAAATTTACATTGGGGTAATAACCGCTTTTTTTTCATAAATGTTATGATTTCATATTTTCTTATTATATTATTATAAAAATGATTTAGTTAACTTAATAATTATAAACATGGTATATATATATATATATCAAATATATTTATTAAATAGTTACTTAGAGTAATCAAAAAAAATTAGTGATAAGAAATCAAATATATTGTTCATGGAGGCGGTAGGTCGTACCTACACATTAACCCATTTTCGATTTTCTTATCATATTGAAAGAATAAAAATTTAATTATATATATATATATATATAATCATTACAATATAATTTTTATGTAGTATATATCACATATTTATATTAATACCATCCCCAAAACATTCCATGTACAGAGTGAATAAATCAGATCGCTTCGTGAGGTGGTAGTCTATCGTACACACATAGGACGTTATCGTATTCCCAAAAAAGGGAAAGCATTATCATTTTTGAGATATAAAAATTAATGAAGTAAAATAATATAAAAAATATAAATAATACAATATATAAATATTATTTATATAATTATTCCCAAAAGATAGAGGTGGTAATGGAAAATGAATGACATCAGTTCGTGAGGTGGTTTATCACCGTACACACCACTGAGGATTTAATAACCCATTTGATAGAAGTGTTTGTGGTTGATGGTCATAATCTTAACATAACAAAATATAATTGTATTTAATATACATAGGTTATTATATAAGAATGATATAAAGACATTTGAATGAGGTTGTGGATAATATAAAATAGAACACACATTTGAATATCATGACCTCTTCTTCAGGTATCCTCAAGGTTTTTAGAAAATCCATAAAAGTAAGGATTTATTCACAAAATAAGGATTATATAATCAGTTTAGGGAAGTCAATATTACCTAAATTTGGTCCAAATATTTTAATTAAATGTTTCTATTGTTTATATGGTCAACGCACACCTCAACCACACATTTATACACATGTTTTAAACATTTCCATCCTTAAAATTTAAATTTCCTTATTTTACCATTTTGGTTTTCACATTATGTTAACTTCTAATCTAACCAATTTATATTTTCTTTAAGAATACATTGCATTGAACCATATTAGATAACTCAGAATCACACATTAAAAAAATTATGTCTAATTTATAAATTATAAATACTATGTTTTTTGGGAATTAACAATAACACAAGAGCATGTAATGTGAAAAACACCACATTAACCTTAACCGTGTAAACCGAGTTATTTCTATTTAACGGAAAATATAGCCATTAAAAAAGAATAATTTTTTTAATATAGAATAGTTTTTATTTATTAATATTAAAAAAAATATTTAATAACATATTAAATTTTATTGATTTTAAATCAATTATTAAATTTTAATTTATTATAAAATTACATTTATGTCAAATTTTACATTATTCATTTAATTGAAATTAGAAAATATCAATAAAATAATAGTAATTGAATAAATTATGTTCACACAAGTGTAAAAAGGCATATTCATATAAAAAATAATTTAAGACAATAAATCATTCAATTTATATAACTTGTATAGTTTTCTATATCATTTGATTTATTTAATTATTAAATAAATAATTCCTATTTTGGTATTTCTTATGAATTTAATGTAATTATATCATCTATAAAAATTTAAAATAAATTATCAAGATAATAAAAAATCATTTGTCTTCTTAAATAATATTTATAACCTAACATATGTAGTATTTCCATATTCTATAGATTTATATAAATTCAAAGGAAGAAATGAACATTTTTTGTATTTCACAATAATTAACTTAATTTATGTGTCACTATCATGGAAAAGTGTTCCAAAATTGATAAAATTAGATAATAAGGTCAGAAGTTTCTAAACAGGTCAATAAAATTGGGTTTTGATATTTATTGAGTTATTCTTTCACCTTATATACCATGTTAAACTACTAAGTAAACTAATTTTTTCTTTAATCACAATAATTTGTTTTTAATTATGCTTACTAATAATTTTTGTATAAAAATTAACTTGACCTTATTAGATATTATAAATTATTTTATAATAAAATATGAAATCCATTTTACAAATTAAATGCACATGTTGTAAAATATTAATTTTAAAATAATCTCATAGAAGTGATGTGAAAGTAGTTTTTTAATGTTAAAATATTAAAAAATTAATATTGTTTTCGTCACTAATTTCAACATAAAATTGATTCTAGTGAACTAATTTGTATTAATTGATATAAAATTTAACTAATAATACTTCTAAACCAACTACAAATTTTGTTTAACATTATAATTATTTTAAAAAGATAAGGTATTTTTCAATTAAAATTCAGTATTTTTACTATTCATTAAATCAATTCTCAAAAAAATACAAAAAATACCACCAAATATAATTTTCATATTAATATTTTAATAATATTTTTTTTTTCAAATAAATTTTGTAAATGTAGTATAACTGTATTTTCAATTATATGCACTGAGCTCGATTAACCCGTATTTTGGAAAATATTTTAGTTTAAGAATACATTCCTTTTTATATTAAATGATTCTTATTTTCATTCTAAAAAAGATTACTAATAAACTTGTGAAAAATATATATTTTAATAATTTATTTAATCATATCATAACTGCAATTCCAACGGCTAGGCGATAACTATAATACAAAATAATATTATTAGTATTATGTTATTATTTAGTAAAACTAGATATTGTATGTAACACAAGAAAATATTAGTGTTCTATGTACTGTAAGATAAAATAAATGTTACATGTAGGACAAGCTCATCTAGTTTTTGTGTATAAATAAATCTTTATGTTTTTTATTATGTAATACAAGCAATCAAATAATTTTAATATATTTGAAAAAAATCATAAAAAATATGGGGTGTTTGATAAAAACAATGAAATATTACCCAAAACATCATGTTTGATAGTAATAGGTGCAAAAATCTTACCAAAATTTGGATATTAGGTCAATACCCATGACCTTTTCTGGATGAAATAGATTTTACATTTTTCTAAAACTATATTAATATAGTTCCTATAACATTCCAAAGTGTAATTGCCCAGAATTAACTCAACATCAAAGATAGGATAAACCCTAAAGAGCACCAATAACTTAAAACATATCCCAAAAAAATTAAGGGCATTCAATGTTAGAAAACATTTTCACTTAAAAATATACCAAATCAATGGGTTATATTTCCATAAATATTTTTTCAATAATATCCTTTATCATTTTATATTCCTACCACAACAATGTTCATAATGGGATTTTAAGGCATTGAACTTTTGATCATATTTAAAATCATAAAACCATGATGTTATCCATAAATCCTAAGTTAACGAAGAATTAAATTCTTCTATAATTTAATAGAACCCTTAAGTGTTACATGTTCTTATAACCAAAATTCTATAGGTATAAAAACTTCTATAATAAAATTCTGGAATCCAAATAAATAATTTAACCACTTTCTTTCAACATAATCCCTTCCTTGGTATTCGGGTTAACATTTTGAAGAGGTTATTGACAAGGATAATTACCAATTTTTTCATATTTATGACCATGAAATATAAATAGATCCTTATGAGGAGATTTATTTCCTCCCATTGTACACATCATTTTCCTTGGAAATTCTATTATTTTTCCCTTTTTCCCACACATAATGAATTTTCCAATTCTAGTAAGACACATCCCAAGGTGTCTATTTACAATTTTCTCACATGATGTAAATCAATCCTTCTTTCCTATATGTACTCCATCAAATAATTTCTTGGAAAAATCTATAATTATCTTATTTGGGGAGACCAAGCATCGGATAAGGTCTATATTTTTAATCATATTTTGTTAGAAAAGATTAGGAATGATAACAATATCCTACACTCCTATTATTATCACATTTGGTTTCCTATAGTCACTATAATATCCTTAATTTTCAATGTTAACATGATTATTTACGGTTTCATCCATTGACTAAGAGTACAAATTATAGTGTGAGAAACAAGTATCTCATTGAGAAAACCATATATTAATTTATAGGGTGTTTATATAGTGGCATGTTTTTCAATATAAGATACCTTAGGATTAAACACACTAATTTCTTTTCATTTCCTATTCAATTACTTCAAAATTAGGCTTCAAGATAATTTTAATTATCCTTTGAATATCCCATGGGAGTGTCATACTTGGTGCTCAACAAACATCATTTTCAGAAACTATGTAATAATCTAGTCGAGCCTGATTCAACATTTTCTGAGTTGTTCATTCTAGGAAAAACTATAATAGAATAAGTTCCACTTATAGTATCAAAACAAGAATGTATTTCATGAAAAAACTACATAATATTTTCCATAAAAAAACATTAGTATGTTATTCTATAGTTATCCTCAAAATCCATCAAATGGTTACGCTCCCTAATCTATGTATTTCTTAATATTATTTTTAGGGTTTCTAATAAACTTACTCTGATTCCAATTGTAACAACCCCAAATATTGAGACGTGGTGCTAGTGTTATATTTTAATTACATTGGCATAAGATACAAGGAAGAAATTCTTGAAGGACCAAATATTTATATAGTATTGGTAAACTAGATACATAATTAATTCCCATATTATATCTGAACACCCAAATTACTCCATAATATTTTTCTCATGAATAACATCATTCCCTATAGAATATCCTGGAATATCAATCATAGTTTACTTAATGGATTCATTCTAAATGGTATAAAATAAGGTTGAGATCAAATGCTCAGAAAGTTTTAAGTATATTGTAAGCTATCAATATTTAATAAGCATAATTAACATGGGAAGGAAAATAAGTAGACATAAATTCCACTTAAATAACTTTACTATCATAATATACATGGAAAGGTGAGTAACTAAAAACACATTCCAATTAAAAAATAACATGACTATCATAACTAGATAGGAAATAATCAATATTACAATGTAAATAACTATAAATACATTCTATTTAATTAATAATGTGAGATTGAAAGTCATACAAATATAATATCATTACAAAAATCTTATGGATATTAATAACCAAATTCCTAATGAACAAAATTATTAATTAGTGGATCCCATGTTATTAGGAACAAGATAACACCCCCGTCAATACCCTTCACAAGGCTGTTTAAAATGACTAGAAGAAAGATATCAAATCCAATCATATTGATTCACCTCATAAGAATATCGATGAATCATGTAGATATATAATATTGGGCCCCACCCGTCACTACATCTAAAAATAATTACATATATATTTAATAATATATTTAGTTCATAAATAATTTGAATAATCATTAAAATATTTATATTCAGTAAATAATAATAATTTATCAATATTTCTATTGATTACAACTAACATTGAAAATAAACAACATGTGTAAGAATGATATACTATTTAGGAAAAATTTATATCCATGATACAATGAATATGGATTACTAAGAATTGAAACATTAACTATCATTCATGAATAGGTATTCATTTTAAATACTTTGAAGGGACAGTCTATACATGATTTAAAGATTAATAGGTACATATTTACGAAAATATCTTATAAAATGGAAAATGAGATGAAATCTTTTACAAAAATCATAACATGAAGTGAGAATTATTAAATAAATAGATTATGTGTATCAAAAATACACTCATCCAGAACAAGTGAAAATAAAACATAAGATAATAAAAATTCATTATACATGTAATCTTATAATATCAATGGAAAATGAAGAGGTAATATAACACAATGAAAGGTAATTGAGTTATGAAATTCAATACCACTTTGTAACATTCATGTCAATCCATATTGGATGAAATATTTAAAAATTAATGTATATATATAATTAATTATTGTGTAATAATGATATTAAATATCAAATGGTTAGGATATGCACCATATAAAATAAATTATGTGCATAATATTACAATATGGATCAATCCATATAAATTTAGATAATGTCCCTTACCTCATGCTTCCTCTAGGTAGACCATGATTTAACATCACGTATTGTGGTTTTAAACATGTTATTAAATTAAACTAGAACTATATTACTATTTATAATATCATATATATACTTTTATAAAATCATATCACCCATTCATTAATAATATTTCTTTATTTTTATTGTTTTAGGTGCTAATCCCTTTGTTTTATCATTCATGAGATTTCATAAAATTTCCCATTCTTGTGAATATTATATAGTAACATCATCTAAAAAATAGTAATCATGTTATTACTATCATATTTATAAATCAATAATAATTTATGACCAGTGAGGAAATAAGGTTTTTAGAAATGAACAATATTTGGATTATTTTTTTTAAAAAATGATAATAATATCATAAATCCCAAATTATTTATTTAAATATACTATTATATAGCATTAATGTCATGTGTTGGTGAAAAGATAGTCACATAGCTTTGTAGAGGGGGAAGTCTACATGTGAAAGAATGATGTTATCATCTTTCAGTGAGCGGAAAGGTAAGAAAATAAATCTGTTATCTTTTAAGAATGATTAATATGTAATAAATATTATAATTACATCATGTCTAACACAAATATCCATTAACTTTATCCATATTACCTTCCAAGTAAAATTTTAGTGAAAATTGAGTCACATTGCTTCTCGAGGTGGTGGTCCTCCATTCACATGACTAACATTATTGTATCCCATATGAAATACAATGTAAAAAACATTATATATTATATAATTTATCCATAGGTATAATTATGTTATAGATATCACATATATAATTTTTATCCATATTCATATCCAATCATGAGAGGTGTCTGTGCTACCATGTCACATCAGTTTATGAGGCGGTAGTGTGTCATACACACGAGCAATGTTATGGTTTCCTATTTGATCGATCAGGCAATGGATATAAGTAATGTCATTAAAATAATCATGTTTAACAGTATGGTAGATAATTTTTATTATATTATAATTAATTAAGATAATTTGAATGAGGTGGATATGAAAGGAAACAAACACATATAGTTTGGAATTTTAGCTCTTCTCGAGCGACCTCTTTATTATTATATATAATGTTTTAATACAATTAATTTATGAAAAAAACAATGTTTCTTGGATGATGGGATATATTTTTGGAAGTTATTTGGTGAGGTATTGTATGAACCGAAAGGTTTTCAAGGAGTGATGTAGAGAGGGTAGTTAGTGTCCTTTAATAAGTGAGGTGAGTGGTAAACATATAGTATTTGAAAAGAAGAAGGTATCCCAAAATTATTCACATGAAAAAGGGGTAAAATGGATTTTTAGAAATAATTATACATCATAAGGTCTCAATATGTACAGATAATAGATTTTAGAAATTATTTAGGTCAGTTTAACCCTTATTATTTAACATATCCCCCTTTCAACCAATTTTTACCTTGAAAGTGCTAATTAATTCTTACAATTTTCAATATTCATTATGATAAAAATTTATGTTTAATTTATTAGATTATTTTAATTACGATGATTCCAAAAATTGAATCAATTTTTCAAATTCAATTCACATAAGTAAAAGGATCCAATTGTAAATCATACCCAAACACACGCCAAAAAACTGGGTCTGAAAATGAAAATTATCATGAGTAAAAATGTTTTTAACATCAAAATTCAATATGAAATTTATTCCAATGAAATAAATTGGTTAAAGTTTTATATAATTTAACCAATATACATTAATAAAATATAAAATTTAATTTATCCTTTTAAATTATTGAATCAAAAATGAGGTTGTCAAACAAATATGTATTTTTTACTATTAGTCGAATAAATGTATCTTTAAACAAAATAAAAATAATTACTATAGGTTAATTTTGATATGATAATTTTGAAAATATGTTAATTTTTTTAAATAATTTTTCATAAATAATTAAAAACTAATTTTAAATTATGTGTAAAAAAACATGAATAATGTGCCTTTTAGAAAAAATTTTGTTTTTTAATAAAAAATGACTTTTCATTTAAATGATTATTAATTTATTTACAATAAATAGATAAAAAAATATTTATTGATTATATAGTATTATTAATACTCAAATATTTAATGGTTCGGTAATTGCAGTCTATTTAGACATAGGGTTGTGTGTTCCTAAAGCTATCGAACATATTATATATATATTTCATGGGTTGTCTAAGATAAATGTTGCATGTCACATACTCTTTATAATTAGGTAATCTATCATGGTATTCCTACATATATGATTGAATGGTCCTCTGGAAACGAAATTTAAAGGGATCACGAACATCCCTCTGAATTCTCACACAATGCCTTGAATAATCCCCTCACACACTCACAATCTAACCCATTTTCTAATTAATGACACATAACCACAAAACATGTTCTACATTAATCTTGGAAAATCACAATGAATTTATATAACCAAACATTCATATTTTATCAAAAACCTTTAATAGGGTAAAACCATATTATAAATCCATTTTATGCCATAAGATCCCATTGAGAAATTTTTTCAAACACTTAGTTTGCATACGGGACACAACCATTGGAATACAAAATTTAAACAACCAAAATTCCAAATCAAGTCACATAACCCAACAAAGTTTTGATAAACATCAAACATCAATGAATCAAATGAAAATTTAGACAACTCCGAACCAAATAAAACATTAAATTTAATGTTAATTCACAAAGAACACCCATAATTTGAGACACGAACCTCAGATTTGGTCCCAAATACATTTAATTCGATGAAAAACACTTATATGAAGACATCATCCTCCTAATAAATATGAAATAAAACCAAACCCCCATAAAACAAATTAGATTAATACAAAATCACCCTTATGGTTCCACACTAAAAAAAATTGAAGAAAAATAATGGAGGTGTAGAAAGGAGAAAACCCAAAGGATTTAGACTCACTTCAATCCAAATCACTATGAAATCAAAAAAATACGGGAAGCTCCCCCAAAAAGGATATAGTGCTTCACAGGATGAGAGTATGAAAAATGAGGCTAATGGTGTTTTAAATTATCAAGGGCAAAATAGTAAAACCCAACTTTTTAAGAGACATGGACATGTTGAATAGCTTGTAAAAATATGAACCAAACATTTCGGGATACTATCTCCCAAAATTCCAAGATTAATGGTTTCCACCTGAGTGTCACACGATTTGAAAAATGGTTCTCATACCATGTGAAAATTCACTATCCCCACCATCATCCCTCTCACACAGTTAACTGAACTATTAGACAACTTATGTGCTGACCATTCACCTATCCCTTTTTTCTCAAAAGAATACTTTTTCATCCTCTAGAACCTGAGAACTAGAAGTACCAACCTACAAAAAATAATAATAAATTATATATTTAATCATGACTTATATGGTGTTACAAAATCCACAACATACTACTTTATAAAACTATAATGTCTTCATGAATCCTTAAATGAAAATAAGTGAGGCCACCACTCCCTCCCCTCAGATTCCCACTCTTATGTCTCAAAGATGTCTCCTCCTTATTTCTAGATCTCACAAACCAACGAAATTGACTAAACATATGTATATTGTTCTAAAATTCCATGATACGAATAGTCTACACTATAACAGTGGCATTAAGAACAAGCTATAATTCTTCCCACTCAATCACATGAGTTGGATTCTGATAGTATATCTTCAAGTGTGAACCATTAAATAAATCTGGGATATGGTTCATATGTGGTGTAAACTACAACTGATAGGATACCTTCCCATATTCTCAATAACATGAAATGGACCAGCATAACGTGGAGCCAAGTTACACTGCCTACCTAAGAAAAGATGAACCAGTTAAACTAATACACGTAGATACAGCTGATCACCAACATGAATCTCCAATGGGTTATGAATATGGTCAGCTTATGACTTTTGGTGAGTATGATATTTTTCTACAAATTATTCAATAAGTTGTGTCATATCAATCATCTATTAGACAAGACTCAATCCAACCAAGGAATGGTCTTCTACTACAGAAAAGTATAATAGTGATTGGAATGATTGTCCATACAACACCTCAAATGGGGCCATCCTAATCGAGTCTAGTTACTATTTCTAAATTAAATCTCTGCTAATGGAATGTGTCCTTCCCTCCAACCACCTAAATCAGCAACACATTGTAACGACCCGAATTTTTTTAATAAATCTTATTTCCTAATTTTATGTGTTATTTTATTTTATTTTTATACTCAACAAAAATGTTTCATTTGATAACATGAGTATAATTAAAATGAGACTGTTGGGTTTTGACTATTATTTGACCATTGGTCAATATGACCGCTGGAAACTAAATGTTTTGATTACTATCTCTAAATACAAGCAATCTTGGTTAATTAATATAGAAAAAAGATTCGATGGCCTCACCCAGTAATCTTGGACCGATCGAAGCCCATCTAACAGAACTTGGGAAGGAGGTAGAACCACTGGGATTTGATTTGGACCAAACCCAAGATGAACTTCATCGTGTGAAGCTAGAACAGGATCGCCTTCGCGAGAAGTTCAAACTAATAGAAATTACGACTCGTGCGATGTTGGCCGAGCCTCCCTCGGATTCTCTCACCTTAGCACACCTTACACTTAGGTCCTATGCTGGTGTGATATGGGGCTATGTAAGGAGACTGTGATTTCCTTGTGTAATCCTATATTTTAAATAAAAATTTGGATTTCTTCTTATGATGAAGTTTATGAATTTTCAAATGTCCATATACATATAGTATGCATATTTTTGATAAATTTTAGAGAAAAGATATTTTAAAAATGTTTATGTAAACCTTAAATAAATAAAAATGTGTAATGATTTTCAAAAAATGGTCTTCTACAATTATGTTCACTACGAAATTTCGAGTCTAATAAGTTCAACTTGATTTTTGATGAATAGTAAATTATGAATAGTGATTTTACGCTTAGGATTAGTAATGTGACCAAATGGATTAGTAATCTCACTTAAAGAATGTATTAATATAATCTAGGCACCTTGATTAAGTAATGTGATTCAATAAAATGGTTAAATAACGGTTTCATAAATTATTATTCAAGTATTAGTTTTCCGGGTGAATAGTTTTTTTTAAATTAAAAATTTAATTAAAAATATTTAGAAAATTATTTTTATAAAATGGATTTCATTTTTGAACTCAGAGCACCGATATTATGCTATGGTAATTTTTGGGGTTTTTTCTGAAAAAATGAATTTTCAGTGAATAGTGTTTTTATTAAAAAATTAAATTAAAAATATTTAGAAAATTATTTTTATAAAATGGAGTTCATATTTTTAATCAGAGCGTTGATATTTGGTTAAGGTGAAATTTTGGGATTATTGTGAGAAAGTTGAATTTTCGATGAATAGTGAAAATACAGTTTTTAAGTTACGGGTGTCTAATGTCATCATTAAATGATGTATTAAGTATATATTCAATATGTTCGAATTGTGAATAGTAATATAAGGTATGAGGTGTCCCAAGTGGCCAATATCATGGGCAAATACCATGGGCAAGCCCATGGTTTTGCCAAAACCACTAATGAGGTGTCCCTTGGCCATTAATGCCTTGTCCCCTCACTTTCCCTATAAATACCCACCCATTCCTCCTTTGGTTTTCACTCCCAACTCTCCCCCAACGATGTTCTGGTCTCCTTACCTCCCAAGGAGTCTTCCCTAGGTGCCCCCAAGCCCTCAAGGACCAAAACTTTGAGTTTCAAGAGTCACGTTTTAAGGTAAGGGATCCGACCTCTCTCTTTCATTTCAAGTAATCTCTTTTATTTCATTCCTTTTATGCTACATGTTCTTATGATGGAGGATGTTCTTTTATACTCCTCTTACTTCCCTTTTTATGTTAATATAATGAGATATCCCCTCTTACTCTCATTATTTCGTTTTATGAAGTTTTAAGTGGCGCTGTTAGACTGCCAAAATTTTTGTAACGGACTCTTTCTCCCTTCTCATTTTTCAAGATCTATTTTCATGTAAAGTCTTTCAAGTTCCTTTTTATTTTGTTGGGGTATGATCTATAAATTTATCATACTGATCTTTTATGATCATATGATGAGAGACCCCATTTTATCTCTTCAATTCAGTATTTTGATGTTTTAAGTGGCGTCGTTAGGCTGCCGAATTTTTAAGTGGTTCTTCACCCTTCTCGTTTTGAAGTTCTACTTTCATGTCAATTCTTTCAAGTTCCTTTTTTGTTATGTTTGGGTATATTCTCTATATCTATCATACTGGACTCTTATGTTCATATTATGATAGACCCCATTTGATCTCTTCAATTCAGTTTTTTGATGTTTTAAGTGGCGCTGTTAGGCTGCTGAATTTTTAGGGGATTCTTTCACCCTTCTCATTCTTTTAAAAGTTCTACTTTCATGTCAAGTCTTTCAAGTTCCTTTTTAATTATGTTGGGTAATTATCTCTATATCTATCATACTGAACTCTTATGTTCACATGATGAGAGACCCTATTTTATCTTTTTAAATCATTGTGTTTGAAGTTTACGTAACGTCGTTAGGCTGCCGAACTTTCATAAGGAAATCAAATTTTTGTCTTTCTTCCATGTTTTTCATTTCAAATGGTATGTCCTTGAAATTTCATTACCATGATCATGTATCCTTCTTATTCTGTCCATCTACTGTTTTATGGGTCATTTATGAATTTTTGACCCATTTTCCCTCTCTTTTTAATGTCTTCTAAAACCTCGTAACATAGCCGTTATGCGGCAGAATTTCCATCTCAAAATGTCTCTCTCTTTTTCTAAAGTTCTTTTATATTATTATGTGAATACTCAAATCTATTTCTTCTAAAGGGGTATTCACGTATATACCAAAATGTTCTATTTTAAATTATGGGATTTACATACATGAGACCCACCTTCCTTTTCTGTGGGTTTTAAAGTGATGTAAAGATCATGTCTTTAAAGCAGTTTTTAAAACGTTATGATTATGAAATGAAACCCATTTATTTTGTGCTACAAGGGTTCTTTATGAAATGTTTTATGATGATATATGTGGCTCACAAAAACAGTTTGTTTGTTACCCATTAGATGGATGTGTGTGTGAGATTATAAGTTAAAACATTAGCATAAAAACATACTAGTATATTGATAATAACTTTTTTGTTATATAATAATATAATAATAATATTTTAAGGGGTTTCAATGGGTGTACAACTAGAGATCTTAAGGAACGATGTTAACTCTTAATCAGGTAAAATCTATTGGACGGAACCAAAAGGATTATTTAGATAGATTTATGACCAATTTTATGCTCCTTGGTTTAGTTTATGTATTTTTAGAGCATATTTGGACATATATTTATTCATCTATAGTGGATTGAGATGAATGAGTAAGTGGGAGGAGATGAGGCCTTTTTATAGTGGAGGAGGAGTCACGCTCCTATAAATTTTGGGAAAGGGAATTCCACCCGAGTTTCCCCACTAAAAAGTGGCACCAATAATGGTAAAATAAAGTTACATGGTTGTATAAGTTCAAAATATGGTCATAAAGTTTCCCTTGGACAATTGTTTAGGTCATTTGGGTTCTTAATACTATGTTTTAGTCCCTTATTATGCTCAATGTTACCTTAATCGTTGAAAATAATTTTATTTAATTTTAGTAGTGTTTTTTGGTAAAAAAATACTTTGAACTTATTATACATTATAAATTATTCTTATTAAAAATATGAAATCCATTTTTCCAAATTACAGTCATATAAATGGTATAAATTAATTTTAATTCAATCACGTAGACATGACGACAATGGAGGTTTTAAAAGTAAAAAGGTTAAAATGTTTGGTATGTTTTTATATCAAATTTCAATGTGAAATTGATTCAAATAACATAAATAGTATTAGTTTATAAAAAGTTTATCTACTTAAACATTGAACCAAATTTAAAAAATAATTTAACCTTACAAATAAATAGTATGAAAGACGTTTTTGAACTAAAATTAATAATTTTTCAATATACATTGAAAAAAAGAATCCTTGGAGAAAAATACAAAAAATTATTATAAGCTAATTTTTTATTTAAATTTAAAAATTATTATTTATTTTTACATTTATAATAAATAAAACATACAAATATTTGGGTTATAATAGGTTCCCTATTAATAGGTGGTAAAAATGGTAAAATAAAAATATAATATTTCATGCGTTAAATTGATTTTTTTTATCTTAATACTATAAACTGTATTCATTGAATATTAAACATATTTTATAGAATATATATTATATATCACATTTATATCACTAACTAATTGTATTTAATTTAATTTATTTGTCTAAATCAACTTTTTGAGCAAAAAAAATAATTATATTTCCTTTATATTCAATTCATTTTCATATTCATATAAAATTTTTAATTAATGAATTCAACTTATATAAGTGTAATAGATATATTTTCATAAGTTAGATAAACCATTTTAGAAATGATATTTAATGGTTATGTTATATCTTATTATCTTAAATAAAATTTTAATAATAAATTTTTATTTTGTAAAACTAGGTCTTGTGTGTAATAAAATACATTTGAAGAAATTCATTGTTGTGTGTTATGTATGGTAAATCTGTATCACCTACATTTCAAGATATATAATATATTTAATTTATTTAAAATAGTAAATATATTGTAAATATTTGGGGCAATATATTCTGTTATGTGGTTGGTGATTAGTGTGATACAAATCATCAAACACACTGTTTTTACTTAATAATTTTTGGGGGTTACATTCTCCCCACCATAATTTTATTTCATCCACAAAATTTGAACATGATCTCAGTAATCGATGGATTGATATTTTAAGATAAACTATTTTTCAAAAACACACATCATAAATTGGTTTAATAATACATCTCTTAAATAATATATAAGGGAAAGTACATTGGTTAGGTATCTAGGTTCCCTATAGGAAGAACATTGGCACAAAATTGTAAAATGGATTCAGAAGAAAGATAAAACAATCATGTTCTAATGGAGAGTGCTAGAAAACATGATTATGATAAAGTCCAAAATCAAAAGCCCATAAATCCTTGATGATCTATTGGCCATTTTATTCATCTGAAATAAATGTACTAGGACATCATTTTTTGTTTCAAGATCATTTTTCATCAATTTAGAGAATTTTTTAACTATATAGGAATATAATTAAACTAACATACTTGAAACATTTCATTATAGAGGAACAATATTATCCTTTGGTCTTAACTTTAACAATTTCTACTTCATCTCTTAAAATTAGATTCATCATATAGTGATGTAATATATCAATATCTAAAACATGATCCCAAGTTCAACACAAACCATTACAAAAATTATTATCCTTTCAACAAGGTTTTGTTCCAATAGTTTATAAATAAGGTCTCTAAATTTCTAAAATGAACTTTTCATTAGCCTTTAATAAATATGAATTAGATATAAATTTTAACATTCCAAAAATGTAAATAACATCATCTTGTATCCTCTTAAAATATGCTATTAACTTGAATCACTGTAAAACCTTATTGAAAATATGTATTCTTCATTATTACTTAAGTAATACACATGTTATTGGATATATTCCTTAAATAAAAAAGTGTTGAAAACTCCATCTAAGATAGAATAGACCCCTTTTCAACAAGTCATTAATCTATTCCAAGGTATTCAACACTTTCCAAATCAATCCTTTTTTATCATTATCTCAATATCAGGAATATATTATGGGTTGTCTTTCCCATAATCATGTAGTTTCCAAAAAAGTTTAAATTTATACTAAATAACATTTTTTCATACCATTCAGCCTATAATATCAAATCATAAATGAAAATATATTTAAGTAAAACCCTTATATATTTTATAAATAATAAGATTGAAATATAATAAATAAAATACATTAACAAAAATTTTATTAGATCCAAATATATAAGAACATTAATCATTCAAATTTATCCATGTCAATAACATATGCTTGAACATGATCCCTTAGCTTCATCAAAGGTATATTCCATTGATTCCTAAGTAATTAGTTTTCGTAGTACCCCAAATTCTTATAGTTATAAAATTAAATAAAATTTTTTTCATCCTTTTTCTTCATTCCTTTTCCGGGTGACTCTTTTCGACATAGTTATAACAAACTCCCAATCCTCTCAAGAATTTACTAGGGTATTTCATTCAGAACTTATTTCATTATGTTATTCTCATTAACTATTTTTAGCTCTAACGATATCTTTTTCTATTCCCTTTGAATCTATAATACAAGGAGAATTGTCTATCTATATTGATAACACATAAAACCATCTCTTCATATAATGATAAATTTTGAGAAACTCGCACCGTTCTAAGATATCGATTAATACATACAATGATGTTTTCAATCATGAACTCTGTATTGAGTAAGTAATCTATAGAATACCTAGAAAACATTGTAATGGTAGATTAATAATATAAAAAACACTCATTTTTCTACATATTTAAGTTAAGAAAATTTTTCTTTATCTGGATTTTCGGATCACAAGGGAAGTATTTATCAGTGAATTTATTCTTAATGTTATATGTTCCATGATTTTTATTTCTTCTTACACCATAGTTTTCTATATCAATGATCAACATACACCAGAATCACCCTGGAGACAATATACATAATGTGTTACTTTTTCTATTTCATTGCATCCTAAGGAAACAAAATATCTTCTATATATAATTAATCCATTGCTTATCTACAATTGGATTAGTATTCCCACTAAAATTGATCCATCATAGGAGTCTTTATTGACAGAATGGGTTTATCCATTTGGTAATGGTTATTTTTTTGAAAATTACTAAGATTCCCTTACATATCCATAACTTACATAGTTCTAATACAAGATACATTAACATTCTTATCAAGGAAACCGATATACTTTCCATGATTATTTATATAATTATTCATTCTAGGTTTTATTTCAAAAAAAAATATAATATAATGGATTATCTCAAAAAATTATGAACATTCTATAACTATAAAAATTGTATAGCGCATAATATAAATTTATGAATCGTAAATTGTAGAATCCTAAATATTGGTTACATTGAGGAAATATTTACTTACAAATCCTTCATAATGGTAGTTAAATATAATGTTAACCATCCAAAGAATATCCCCATGGGATTTTCAAACTGGGAGGGCATTAAGGAATTTTTTTTGTATCTAGTTAACCTGAGACTGGCCTAGAACACTTTGTCACTGTTGTTATTCCTAGTTAAATCTGTTCCAAAACAACGTACACTTATAGTGTTGAGATAAGTATCTATTTCTATGAATAATCACATAATAACTACCTTACTATAATTATAGGAAATTTTTTTATACTTATCATACATTTCTATCTTGGGGTTATGTTCCTTTATCTATTTTTTAATCTACTTTCCATAATTGTTTTCCTAACTTTCTTTGATACCAATTATAAAACTCTGACCCCAAAAGTTTGGAGCTAGTGCCTTATTTTAATACGTGGGCATGATTACAAGCAATAAAATCCTGGAAGACCCATTAGTTTAGAGGTCTTGGAAATATAGATTACATACATGGTACACATAAAAAATTGTGAAAAGAAAATAAAACGTTTTACATAATAAAATAAGATAAATTACATCCTTCAATGCTTATTTAAATAGTTCTTATTCATACCTGAATAGGCCAGAAGTCATCACGGACCAAAAAATTACATTTATTACTCCTACAGTAGTATTGTAGTGTAGGGTTGATCCACAGAGAAGGCAGATGAGAGTTCTATGTTTTTAAAACTAAAACCTCACTATTATCAACAATGGTAAAGACATATTTTTACTTTTCATTTTTTATTTCTTTTTAATAAAGAAGAATGAAACAAGTTGGAAATTCTCTATTACCTATACTGGAAATGACAAAGCAAGAATGAAACAGTGACAACTAAAAATAACTAAAGAAGGAAATAAGAGTGCTGAGGGTAGATAAAAAGTTTGGTCATGATATTTTAACCATACTCAATTAAATTAATGATCCTTATTTGAATAAATTC
Organism: Viscum album; assembly: GCA_963277665.1. Lineage (NCBI taxonomy): Eukaryota > Viridiplantae > Streptophyta > Magnoliopsida > Santalales > Viscaceae > Viscum > Viscum album. Next base: position 1,696,657,154 of record OY728143.1, read on the forward strand.
GCACCATAAATTGAGTTTTTAATCCTTTATCGACAGTAGAATTAACACTCAGTATTATAGCTCTCATAGTTCGTCACTTCAACAAACACATATAGAAATTTGATTTTAAGATGAGAACAGTAAGATATATCGCTGAAAGCTTCCATTGTTTGAATTAGAAAGTTTGATGAAAGGTCTCGATGATCGATCTCACCAAAAGATCATCGATTTTGAATTATGTTATTAAGGTTGTTAATTCAATTTTTATGTTTAGGATCCTGATTCAATATCGCCGAAAGAATCAGATTCTTGTTAAAGAGTTTAATTGAAAAAGATAAAAGTTTAAACCAATAAAATCCCCACTTCTCGAGAAAAGGAATTAAACTAAGATCATTGACAATGTATCAGTATCTAGTACAATGTAAAGCATATAAAAAAGAGGAAGATAGATACTCCCTCTGTGAATGAATATTATGTACTGCTGCTTCACTCCTGCATCTCCAAATATCCAATATCGCTCTTGGTGTCTCCTGGGAGTTCTGCTCTCCAATGTGTGATTGTGGAATGAGAATGAGAGTCCCCCTCAAATTCTGATACTTGTCTTCTTTAAGTACCTTACTGTCATAAGTTGTATGTCACTGCTCGATTTCCACTGACATGGAATTCCCTTCATGAGTACACCGCAAACGTGGGATTTTTTCGCAACTGGTACGTTGCGCGAGTTTTTCCCACGTAACTAACTTTATTTAAGTTAGTTTCGTGAACATAGTCATGTTTCCGACTTTGGAATGAACCTGAACAAGTTATAAAGACAATAAAGAAGTTAAAACTCAAAGGCAAAAATAATTATTAAAAAGTTAACTTAAGTTAACTAATAAATATCTTTGTTGATAAATATTATTAACTTTATTATTATTTATAAAATTGTCCACATAATATTACTATGACAAAACATAAATTTGTAAAAAAGTTCTTAACATAAATTAAGTATATAGATATAATTATTATGTAACTAATTTTATTATTTTTAATAAAGTTATTAAAATTTACGTCATAAGTATAGAATTAATTAAAAATTTATAACATATATTGTATTCGTAAATTTTATTATTACTAAATTAATTATAATTATTGTAATTAATATTTATGAAATCAAATTTTTCCATTAATTTATTATTTAGTTTATTTTAATTTAGTAATTAGAATTAATATTTTAATTTTAAATATTTATAAGTATATTTTATTGTTTATATATAATTTATTTTTAATTATAAATTTATACTATTAAATGAAAATTAATTAATTATTATCATTTATTATTAATTTAGTTTTATATTTTAATTTATAATTTATCTTTTTATTAATAACATAAAATTTTACATTTATAACTTTTATAAATTATTTTATTTTTATTTGACATAGTAAAGTTAACTTTTATGTAAAGTTAAATTTACATAATGTTCAATTTACATTAACATTTGATTTTTTTTCTTTTTTGCCTTTTACTTTATTTTTATTATTATTTTTATTTTATGTATAATTTTTTTTAATATCTTCTTCTTCCTCTCCCTTCTCCATGGGCCACAGGGGAGGGTTTTCTTCTACCTCAGTAGTGGTAGGCGGCTCCAAGA